>CM064348.1:1165258-1765258 GCA_032595735.1 Pelochelys cantorii
TGATCGGCACAGTGCTGCGGCCATTTTGATGTAAATGAAGCGGTGATTATATAAATCGCCGCTTCATTTCCCTATGTCTAGTAAACTTATCTACATGGCTCCGTCGATGGAGCCATGTAGTCTAGACATAACCGTGAAGACAAAGCCAAGTGGCAGAGTGCTGGAGGGGCCAGGGCTGGCCATTGTGGTACACTGGTCCCCTTTCTGGGAGGCTGTGGGACTTGAATCCCTGGGAAGGGACATTTCTCATATGAGGGACAATGGACAAAGGGCGGCAGTGTGGAGAGTGAGTTTCCTTGTAGGGCAGAGAACGCGAGGGCAGGGGCATTGGGACAGGAGATTGTCCTGTCCCCTGGTGTATCAGGGCAGCTTTCGGGGAGTGCGTCTGGGCATGGGGGAGACTGGCAGGAAGGCCATGGCTGGAACGTGGTCTCAGAGGGGAATGCAAGCACCCCACTGCCAACGCTGTCCACACATCCATACCAGCAAAACTAGCACAGGATCGAACCATGTAAGCCAGTGGTTCCCAAACTGTTTTTATACTGCAGACCAGCAAACTCATTCAAAAACTTCTGGTGGACCAGCAGGGAAACACTTGCATATTCATTACGGTAATCAATTTGTTTGCATATGTGCATATTCATTATGGTAATTAATTGTAAGCAGACACGTGTTCTATTACATTGCAGCTGTATGCACACAATACATGTCATTGTGTGGACTGGAAGATCAGTCAGACGTTGTGAAACAGACGGCACGCTTTGCAGAGTAGCTCTGGTTTCACTCATTTCTGGAGAGGCAAAGGGCGCAGCAGGAAGGGCAGGAGTAGGGAGGCTGTGGCTAAGAGGAAGAAGGGCGAGGTTTCTTGGCGAGACACATTTCCACTCTGTTCCTTTTATTACCTCAGAAATGCGTAAGAAGCCTGGCATACGTTCCGGAGAAAGCAACAACGCTGTTCATCTACAAGACGTGCTTGGGTGAGGTTTTCATGCAGAAAACGTCAACGCTAATTTGAACGGAGATCAAAGTTTTCATTAGCTCTATAAGTCTCACCACAGAGATGAAGTTTATGGACAGACTGTTGCCTGCAAGAAAGCTGAAGTGCTTCATAGGCGATGTTTCATGTAGATGTCACGGATATGATCCTCTCATTGAATGCCAATGAGTATTTTCTTTCCGAGACACGTTTTCTCTCATTCTTATCTCAAAAAAGCGTGAAAAAGCTGTGACATTATCCAGAGAACGCACCAACCGTGTTCAGCTGAAAGACTTGCTTCGGTCATACTTCCATGAGGAGAATTTAACTGCGCTCTCACGCCGAGAGTAGCGTTTTCAAAACACCTACAGGTTTTAGAATGTTTTCTCATTAGCCGAAGATCTTTTGCTGACATCAATCAGACAAATCGAACGTGTCTGCACTCAGGAGTTTGTGACGTGATCGGCACCGCTACAATTCCCAAACCGAGGTTTTTTGGAGAGACAGTTTTCCACTCTGTTCCCTTTATTACCTCATAAACGCGTAAGATGTCTGGCATAGGTTCCTGAGAAAGCAAAAACTCTCTTCATCTACAAGATTTGCTTGAGTGAGACTTACATGCAGCAAAATTAATGGCTAATTTGAACGGAGATCAAAGTTTTCATTAGCTCTATAAGTCTCAGCACAGAGATGAAGTTTATAGACAGACTCTTGCCTGCAAGAAAGCTAAAGTGCTTAATCGGCCCAGTTTTATGTGGATGTCTCGGTTATGAACCTCTAATTGAATGCCAATAATGCACTCTTCAAACACCGTTGCCCTATTTCTTGTCTGCAGGTTTCTAGCTCCAGCTTGTAGCCATGGTTCTAAGTCTGCTTTCACCTGCTAGCAGAAAGCTCTCACCCCCGCAGCTCACCACCAAGTCACATTTGAACAGACTAAGCTTCTTCACCCTCCCGCTCCGAGGGCGGGTCTCCAGCCCTGAAGCATTCCTGTTGCTCATTGCTCACATTGGTTCCAATTTTCCATCAGCCTTTTTGTGGGGTGGACCCCCAAGAGCGAGGTGAGATCCCGCCCTGGTCTTGCTGGTGCCACAAGATGGAGACAGCGCCATAGCCCTCCTGCTGCTTGACATTCCCTGCTCTTAAGCCAAGGGTCATGCTTGCCTCTTAGGTGTAGTGCTGTGCTGGATGCGCAGGTTCCTGGCCTTTCAGAGGCCCAGCCTTGCAGAGAACTCGGCGGGGAAGTAAGACATACAGCCCTCCTCGCACACTGAGATTGGCCGAGTTAAAATGCTGCTTGTCCAGGTGATCCAGCATTGCTTCTTCTGTGCGTTTACTGACGGTCACATTCTGAACGAGGACACCTCAGCGAGGTTCTCTCACTGCACGTAATGAACTCACCATTTTTTACAAAGGAAACTGGAGAATAATTTTTATTGCCTCCAGCTACAAAGTACTTCCTCCTCCTCCCCCAGGCCATCAACAAGATGTTATCTCTGCACACAAGCCCCGCTCTGCTGACACCAACTGCTGGGCCCTGCCTGCGCCCAAATCCCTGCACTGGGGCTGAGCTCAGGGTCTCCCTGTCTTGTTCCCCAGGCTCAGCCTTTGGGTCTTAGCCCTTCCTGTTTCAATGGGGTTGCCAGGGCTGGCATGAGGAGCTGAATCAGAAGCCCAAGTCTCACCATCCAAAGCTGAAGCCCAAGGGCCCAAGTCCAAGGCACTGGGGCTCAGATTAAAGGATCCTGTGTCCCGCTGCCTTGGCCACGGTCCATGGGCTACATCCTAATAGGTGCTGGGTGACGTGTTCAGCCCATACCACATCACCACAGACACACCCCTCTCAGTGGGGCTGGGCTCAGGGGCCAGTTTCCCCCTGGAAAATTCAAGCTCTTCATATACCACAAGCGACATTTCCTATGAACCTGCTAAAGCGTCAACATCCCTGTTCAAGTCGAGCCCCCTGAGGGCCAGGGGGTGCTGCACAACTCTAGAGAAAGGAAGGCGAGGCTTGACTAGTTAGGGGTCCCTGTTCCCCTTAATCTAGCTGCAACTCACCACCTCCTCCCCCACACCACAGAGTAGGGTTTCAACAAAAATACTGGACACACTTGACATTACATCACAATCTACATCTACATCACATCTTAGTTAGAAAATCCCCGACAGTTCTATTTTTCTCAACTTGCTCCCGAACAGAAAGCTCAAATACTGGACTGTCCAGTTCAAAACCTGGCAACCCTACCGCAGAGCCAACGCTGTAACTATCCCAGCTGGCCGCTGCCCGGCTCTGAGCAGACAGAGGGGGCTGTGTCTTACACAGATGGTGAGAGAGTTTCCAGATTTGGGTCCTGCCCTTCACACTGCCAGAGGGGAGCTCATGCTGGGTTTGGCAACGGGGGCTCTTCAGGTTCCAAGGCACAGGGGAGGCGTTCGCGCCATGCACTGCGCACACAGCAGAGCCCAGCTCTCTGGCCGATCTGGAGTGGGATGTTCTTGGCTGCGCTTTTCACAGTCTGAACTCTGGCGTCAGGTGAGTCGATGAGACTCGCGCTCTCACCAGCCCTCCCAGTGGGGGAGAAACGTTTCCTGGGTGAGCTGAGCAACCCAGCAGCTCCGAACCCGGAAGGCAAGTCCCAGAAGCCCAAGCTGGCCAGGCTCGTGGCTTTTAGACATCTGGCCAGCAAGCCCACCTGCCTTGGCTTTGCTGGAATCTCAAAATCTCACAAATTTCAATGGGAGCTGGGCGCCCGACTGGCTTTGGAGCCACCTTGTGGGCTCACTCTTGCAGGCACCTGCCGCTGAGCACTCCCCACCTCCCTTCTGGGGCTCCAGGGGCGGATAAACATGCTTGGCGCTTGGGAACTCTACTCAGAAGCTGGTCCCCTCCTCAGGGAGGGAGGGCAGGCTGGGTTACCAATGTACACGGGCTGGACTCTGCCCAGGGCAGGCTGGTACAAGGCTGAGGGAGGCTGGTTATAGTCCTGCTGTTGGGTGTCGAGAGGCAAGGAGAATCATTCATGGAACTCACCTGGGTGAGTCCCTGCCTGGGGTGGCTGTGTACGGTGGAGGACCTGAAGAGTTTGGCTGCTTGTCACGACATCAGTGTGAGCAGGAGCCCAGGCTGGTAAGCTAGGGTATGTCTACACTAGCCCCCTAGTTCGAACTAGGGAGGCTAATGTAGGCATTCGAACTTGCAAAAGAAGTCCGGGATTTAAATATCCCGGGCTTCATTTGCATGTTCCTGGGCGGGCGCCATTTTTAAATCCCCCTAGTCCAAACTAACTGCCCGCGGCTACACGCAGCAGTTAAAAGTTAATTCGAACTAAGTCCTTAGTTCTAATTAATTGTTACACCTTATTCCGGGTATGTCTACACTACAAAGTTAATTCGAACTAACAGCCGTTAGTTCGAATTAACTTTCATAGCGTCTATACATGCAAACCGCTAGTTCGAACTTAATTCGAACTAGCGGAGTGCTTAATTCGAACTAGGTAAACCTCATTCTACAAGGACTAACGCCTAGTTCGAATTAAGTAGTTCGAATTAAGGGCTGTGTAGCCACTTAATTGGAACTAGTGGGAGGCTAGCCCTTCCCAGCTTGCCCTGGTGGCCACTCTGGGCCAAACCAGGGAAACTCTTCTGCCCCCCTCCGGGCCCCGGAGCCCTTAAAGAGGTATGGTCTGGCTACGGTGCTTGTGCCAGCTGCAAGCCTGCCAGCACCCAGCCAGCGGACCCTGCACCTGGCACAAGATGAGCCAGCCACCTGCTGCCACCCAGCCCTCCACCTCTTCCCAGGACCAGGCTGGTGGCTCCCAGAACCCTGCCCTGGGCCGCAAGAGGTGGGCGCCCGCCTGGTCTAGTGCGGAGATCGTGGACCTCATTGAGGTTTGGGGGGAGGCCTCCAACGTCCACGATCTCCGCACTAGCCACAGGAATGCGGCCGTCTACAGCCGCATGGCTGCCAGCCTGGCCACCAGAGGCCACATGTGGACCCAGGAGCAGGTCCACTGCAAAATCAAGGACCTGCGGCAGGCCTACTCCAAGGCCTCCCAGCCAGGGGCCGACCCAGAGGCATGCCCTCATTATGAGGCCCTGGACCGCATCCTGGGGGCTCACGCAGTCCATGCCCCCCGGGTGATGATCGACCCCGGGGCAGAGGGCCCTGTCCCTGACACGGAGGAGGAGGAAGAGGATGCCGAGTGCAAGGAGCCTGCTCAGGACCCAGGACCCCCGAGGCATCCCACAGAGCACATTGGCTGTGTCGTCCAAGGCCGGGGAGGGCTCCACATGTGAGTGCCATCATGCTCCCCTTATGTGTATGGGGGCATGGGGGGAAAGGGAGCCGTGCACCTGGGCCTTGCCCACCATGGAGCAGCAGCTGGGTGTCATGCAGGGGCCCTGGCCCGTTCCCCACACGCCGACCTCACCTTGCAGAGGGGGGCTGGGTTTCACCCACTGTGTCCCCAGGGAGAACTGACCACTGCTCTTGTTTCACCACAGCCGCAGCACCTGGGCCTGCAGGGCGCACCACCCTGCCTGCAACAGCCACCCGCACCCAGGCCAGCAGGCGCTCCAGGAACCTGGAGGACTACCACCGGCTGCACCTGCGGCTACTGGAGCACCAGCTCCGCACCCAGGACCACTGGGTCCGGGAGGGCCTGCGGCTGCGGCAGCGGAGCTTGGAGGCGCTGGAGGAGCAGGGCCGTGCCCTCAGAGGCCACCTCCAGACCCTGGTGGACAGGTTCCTGCCTCCTGCTGCTCTGGCCCCTGCGGCCGCCCCAGCTCCTGCTCCCCCTCCCGCTTCCTCCGCACCCCCCCGTCCCTCCTACCCCACCTTCCACACCCACTCCCCCCTGACGCCCCCACACCCGCAGTGCTGTCAGACAGGAGAGCCAGCAGGACCCCCAACCCTGAGCTTTCCCTTCCCTTCCTCCCCTTCCTCCCCCTTCCAGCTCCCTCCTCCCAGGTTTCCCCCTCCCCTCTCCCACCCTCATTCCTCCCTCCCCCCACCCCAGTTATGTACAATAAAGAGAGGTTTTTTTGGCAAAACAGGTGTTTTTATTTTATGTTAGGAAGGGGGATTAGGGAGGGGAAAGGGGAAGGAGGGGAATGCAAGAAGGCCCCAGTGGGGCATGCAGGGAGAGTTCAGTCCTCCTCCACCTGGAAGCTCTCCCGCAGGGCTTCCCGGATCTGGACGGCCCCCCGCTGGGCCTCCCGGACGGCGGCGGTGTGGGGCTGCACGTACTGGCCAGCCATGCGGTCAGCCTCAGCCATCCAGCCTGGCAGGAAAGCCTCCCCCTTCCTTTCACATAAATTGTGCAGTACACAACATGCTGCCACCAGGGGAGGGATACTGTGCTTGGCGAGGTCGAGGCGGGTGAGGAGGCATCGAAATCGAGCTTTCAGTCGGCCTAAGGCCCCCTCGACCACAATGCAGGCCCTGGCATTGAAGGCCTGCCAAGGAGGGGTTGAGGTGCCCCGTGTACGGCTTCATCAGCCAGGGCTGTAGGGGGTAGGCCGCATCCCCCACCAGGCAGACGGGCATGTCCACGTCCCTGACCCTGATGTGGCGGTCGGGGAAGAAGGTCCCGGCATGCAGCCTCTGGCACACGGAGGAGTTGCGAAACACCCTGGCGTCGTGTGCCTTGCCGGACCAGCCCACATTAATGTCCGTGAACTGGCCCCGGTGGTCAGACACGGCCTGCAGGAGGACGGAGAAGTACCCCTTCCTGTTGATGTACCGGGAGGCCTTGTGTTCCGGGGCATGGATGGGGATGTGCATCCCGTCGATGGCCCCCCCGCAGTTGGGGAAGCCGAGGGTGCCGAACCCCGGATGACCGCGTCCGGGTCGGCAAGGCGGCCCACACTGCAGAGCAGCACCCAGTTGATGGCCTTGACCACCTGCAGAGAGACACACCAAACCGCGAATCACTGGGGCGCCCGGGTGGCTGGGAGTGTTCGTTCCCTGGCACTGCCCCGCACCCCACTCCTGGAAGCGACCCCCGCTGCGATCCTGGCCACCACGGGCGGCCTGTAGTACGGCCGGGACAGACTGAACCCTCCTGTGCGGGGCACTGTTGCCTCCTCCCCCCCCTGTTTTCCCTGGGGTGGCCCATCCCCTCCTTGCAGCCCCCTTTCCCCCCCGGCCCAGCGGCCGGTGGGTGCCGTACCTGCATGAGCATTGCTCCGACGGTAGATCTCCCCACGCCGAACTGGTTCCCGACGGATCGGTAGCTGTCCGGCGTGGAGAGCTTCCACAGGGCGATGGCCACACGCTTCTGGAGGGGGATGGCGGGCCTCATGCGAGTGTCCCGTTGCCGCAGAGCAGGGGCGAGCCACTCGCAGAGCTCCAGGAAGGTGTCCTTCTTCATCCTGAAGTTCTGGGTCCACTGTTGGTCTCCCCAGCGCTCCAGGACGATGCGGTCCCACCAGTCGCTGCTGGTGTCCAGACGCCAGATGCGGCGGGGCATGCTGGTGTCCGGCCGCTGCTGCGGCTCCTCCACAACCCCCAGGGAGGCCAGGGGGAGAGCCAGGGGGCTGACGTGCACCAGATGGTGCCAGGCAGCCTCCAGCCATCGCTGGCAGGCTTGCAGCAGCAAGTCCAAAACCTGGAGCAGAATGCCCAGGGCGAGCTCTGGCTCCATGGTGCCAACTGCGGCGGCGTCCCCAATGGGAACCACCGACACAGGCAGGCGGAGAGAAAAACGCTTTGCTGTCCCTCGGCGAGGTAGGCAAGCAAGCGGAAAAGCTGAGAACCGGCTGTCCAGGGGGGGTCCCTTTAAGCACAAGCCTCAGATAGCCTCAGACAGCAGCCACACAAAGCAACTACTGACCTGATGCCCTGCGGGAACCGGTTTCAGCTGCCCTTAAATGCGACCCAGCGTCCAATCAGTGTGGACGCACTAGTTCGAATTAGCAAAACGCTAATTCGAATTAGTTTTTGGGTCTAGATGCGTTAGTTCGAATTAACTAAGTTAGTTCGAATTAGTGCTGTAGTGTAGACATACCCTCCACGAGGTGTAACAGTTAATTCGAACTAAGGACTTAGTTCGAATTAACTTTTAACTGCCGCGTGTAGCCGCGGGCAGTTAGTTTGGACAAGGGGGATTTAAAAATGGCGCCCGCCCGGGACCATGCAAATGAAGCCCAGGATATTTAAATCCCGGACTTCATTTGCAAGTTCGAATGCCTACATTAGCCACCCTAATTCAAACTAGGGGGCTAGTGTAAACATACCTCTAGCGAGCTCATCTGTACCCCAGTTCTGAGCTTCACCCCAGGCACATCACACTCTGCTCCTTCTGTAAGGATTGTGACAGATGGGCATTAGGAAATAGATACATCTCACCCTGAAATCTGCCAGGGTCCCCAGCACCCTCACAAGAAAGCCAGTCCATGTTAACTGAGAAAGGATGGCTCCTGGGGGCCCCAAATCACCTGCAATCAGAGGGCAGAGGCTAATGCCTACATCATGTTGGCACTGGTCTCTGTTAGACCACAGGACGTGTCCCAGGTCCACTCCCTGCTCCTGGCACCTCCTCTCTTGGTCACTCTGGTCATAGAATCATAGGGCTGGAAGAGACCTCAGGAGTCATCAAGTCCAGCCCCCTGCCCAAGGCAGAACCAATCCCAACTAAATCAACCCAGCCAGGGCTTTGTCAAGCCGAGACTTAAACACCTCTAGGGATGGAGACGTAGGTAACCCATTCCAGTACGTCACCTCCCTCCTAGTGAAATAGTTTTTCCTAATATCCAACCTAGACCTCCGCCGCTATAACCTGAGCCCATTGCTCCTTTTTCTATCATCATTTTGGTTGCCCTCCACTGGACCCTCTCCAGTGCATCCACATACTTTTTATAGTGCGGGGCCCAGAACTGGACACAATACTCCAGATGAGGCCTCACCAGAGCCGAAAAAAATGGGAAAAATCACTTCTCTATATCTGCTGGCAATGCTCCTCCTAATATGTCATTAGCCCTCTTGGCTACAAGGGCACACTGTTGGCTGATATCCAGCTTCTCATCCACTGTAACCCCCAGGTCCTTTTCTGCAGAACTGCTACTTAGCCAGTCGGTCCCCAGCCTGTAACAATGCTTGGGATTCTTCCGTCCCAAGAGCAGGACTTGACACTTGTCCTTGTTGAACCTCATCAGATTTCTTTTGGCCCAATCCTCTAATCTGTCTAGGTCACTCTGGACTCTATCCCTGCCCTCCAGTGTATCTACCTCTCCCCATAGCTTAGTGTTATCCGCAAACTTGCTGAGGGTGCAATCCATCCCCTCGTCCAGGTCATTAATAAAGATGTTGAACAAAATCGGCCCAAGAACCGATCCTTGGGTCACTCTGCTAGAAACCGACCGCCAACCTGACATCAAACCGTTGATCACTACCCGTTGGGTCCGACAGTCTAGCCAGCTTTCCATCCATCTTACAGTCCATTTATCCAATCCATACTCACTTAACTTGTTGGCAAGAATATTGTGGGAGACCATATCAAAAGCTTTGCTGAAGTCAAGGTATATCACATCCACTGACTTTCCCATATCCACAGAGTCAGTTACCTCATCATAGAAGCTAATCAGATTGGTCAGGCACGACTTGCCCTTGGTGAATCTATGTTGACTATTCCTGATCACTTTCCCATCTTCCAAGTGCTTCAAAATGGATTCCTTGAGGATCCCCTCCCTGATTTTTCTGGGGACTGAGGTGAGGCCGACTGGTCTGTAGTTCCCTGGATTGTCCTTCTTCCCTTTTTTAAAGATGGGCACTACATTTGCCTTTTTCCAGTCATCCAGGAACTCTCTCGATCTCCACGAGTTTTCAAAGATAATGGCCAAAGGCTCCTCAATGACATTTGCCAACTCCCTCAGTACCCTCGGATGCATTAAATCTGGACCCATGGATTTGTGTACATTTAGCTTTTCTAAATAGTTCCGAACCTGTTCTTTCTCCACCAAGGGCTGCCCACCTCCTTCCTGTACCGCACTGCCTAGTGCAGTAGTCTGGGAGCTGACCTTGTTTGTGAAGACAGAGGCAAGGAAAACATTGAATACTTCAGCTTTTCCTACATCATCTGTCACTAGGTTACCTCCCTCATCCAGTAAGGGCCCCACACCCTCTCTGATCACCCTCTTATTGCTAACATGCCTGTAGAAACCTTTCTTGTTACCCTTCACATCCCTTGCCTGCTGCAATTCCAATTGCACTTTCGCCTTCCTGATAACTCCCCTGCATTCTCGAGCAATATATTTATACTCCTCCCTAGTCATCTGTCCAAGTCTTCACTTCTTGTAAGCTTCCTTTTTGTGTTTAAGCTCACCATGTATGTCCCTGGTAAGCCAATCTGGTTGCCTACCATATTTGCTTTTCTTGCTGCGCATCGGGATGGTTTCTTCCTGTGCCATTAAATAAGGCTTCTTTAAAATACTGCCAGCTCTCCTGGACTCCTTTCCCCTTCATGTTAGCATCCCAGGGAATCCTGCCCCTCAGTTCTCTGAGGGAGTCAAAGTCTGCTTTTCTGAAGTCCAAGGTGTGTATTTTGCTGCTCTCCTTTCTTCCTTTGGGCAGGATCCTGAAATCTACCATCTCATGATCACTGCTTCCCAGGTTGTCACCCACCTCTACTTCCCCTACTAGTTCCTCCCTGTTTGTGAGCAGCACCCTGGCGATATCTCTGCTGTGCTCTCGGACCTCTGCTGCTCCGGGCAGGCCCTCTTCAGACTTGCTGCTCTGGCCAGGTCACTCCGGTGTTTCCCCTTCTGGGGGGTAACAAACCATCCTGGGCCATCCACTGACCTTTGCCTGGTCTATACCATGTCCCCAGGGCTCATAGGAGAATCCAGGCCCACCCTCTACTCCATGTTCCAGCTCAGGGGCCCTCCAGTCCATAGCCAAGGCCTGTGCTTTCCCACCTTGCTACTTGCCCTGAGCCTTTATTATCTTCTTGTCTCCCACTTCCTCCCAGCTTTGCCGGCCCAAACTGCCTCCTTCAAGGAGGTAACTGGGCTACCTAGTGCTAGCCCTTGGCACCCTCCCCTTCGCCTAGCCTAGGGAGACCCCAGGCTGCTTCTGGGTCTCAGCCCTGGCCCTCTGCTGTTCAGCTTCCAATTAGTGCAGCCTAAATTGTCCCCCGGCTCTCTGCTGAATTGGTTTGTTAGCCCGCCTGGCCTGATTCACCCCTCTTGGGGCCAGTGGTGTGAAAACACCCAAGCACAGAACCACACCCAGAAGCACCAATGCACCCTCTCACCGCCCCCCCTCCCCCGACCAGGGTGATGGGCTGTACACTCCGCCCTGGCCCTGGATGAGAGGAATTAGGCCAGGCAGGCCCAATCGACTCATTAAGGTACAAACAGGGAGATGTAGCTGTGTGGAAGGCACTAAGGAGAATGGTGGGACCAGGCAGGGATTCTACAATGCCTGGAGGCTGGTGACAGTGGGGTTCAGCAGGGTGGAAGCTGCAGTTTCTTTCCCTGAGGTACAGGAGCAGGAAGGGGAAATCACAGTGGCTATGTCTACCCATCAGCGTTACATGACGAAGAGGGTGTCTACCCCACTGTCACATTATTGGATTTTAAGGGGAGCAGCCAGATCACCGGGGGGGGGGTGTTTGCCCCAAAGTCTATACAAAGGGGGCCATGTGAGGTGTCAAATGAAAGCTTATGTCCTACTGATGCCGTGTGTGCTGCTCATGTACTTGTGTGATGTCTGTGTGTGGGGTTATGAATATGGGCTGTGTGCTGGTACTGTGAGCGTTCTCTGCCTGAGACAGAGCGATGGGCCTGGACTGCCTGTTGTAAAGAAGGAATGGCCAATGAATGACTGTGCTAACTAACACGGCCCCAAGGACAATAGCTCTCAGGGTGACCAATTCACACCTGAGGAATGCCACGTAAACCTGCAGACCAGTCAGTATCTCATGGCTGCTGGCATGTGAATCATGCCATCAAGTGACCAGCTCCAGTTTGGGAGACAACAGAGATATATAGTGCCATGAGGCAGACTCCATTTTGTCTTCAATTCTGCTACTGATCCCAGATGCAGCCTTGCTAGGGACAGAGAGCCGGGAAGGATTGCTGACCCGTCCTGACATAGGATGTACACCAGAGGCTTCTAAGCTGGCAGTTTGTAACATCTCTGCTGAGAGCCTGCATCAAGAATTTGGTGACTGGTGCATGTAATGTATTCTTTGTGCGCAAGTAAATTTACAGTAAAGCGTCAGAACAGAGGGCTTCTTGCGCAAGAGTTATTCCTCTCCCCACGAGGAATACGCCCTCTTGCCCAAGAGCTCTTGTGCAGGAAGGCAGTGTGGACGGGCAGCAAGGGTTTCTTGCGCAAGAAACCCCTATGGCTAAAATGGCCATCAGAGCTTTCTTGCGCAAGAGAGCGTCCACACCGCCATGGACGCTCTTGAGCAAAAGCACATAGCAGTGTGGATGTGCTCTTGTGCAAGAACTTTTGCGCAAAACAGTTCTTGTGCAAGAAGCCTGCAGTGTAGACGTAGCCTTAGATTTTAGATTCTGAAGGATTGGCCCAGCGTGCTTTTGTGGGTAAGATCTAAAGTGTAAATTGACCGGGGATCTGTGGCTGGTTCTTTGGGACCGGGAGGACCTGTTCAGGGTAGGTGAGATTGGGTTCTATAACCCCTCACCTGTGTGCAGGCCCAGGGCTGATTGTGTCACAGGGAGAGCTGGGGTGTTTGAGGGGTTTTGCTCATGAGGCTTCCTGCTGGCCGGTTTGGCAGCTGAAGAGCTCTGTGTGACTGGTTTGTGACCTGTTTGGGAAAGGTTTCCAGTCTAGGGCTGTAAGCAGCCCTGGTTTTGAGCAATTCGCCCTGAGCTGATGCCCTCAGCGGTGCCCAGACCCAGCCTAGTCAGTCACATCTGCAAGCTGTTATTTTGAAATAATGGCGAGCTTCAGGACATCTTCCTCCGACTCCTGTAACCCTTCATACAGGAGGGGTAAGGGAAGTCGGAGAATGCGAGTTCTTCCTTCCACTTCCTGCTGTGCGGACAGTGTCAAAAGCCCAATGAGGCTATTTCGTCTTCAACTACGCAATTGACGTAGCTCAAGTTGCGTCACTTAACTCGACTTTAGCCCTGCTCTGCAGACGTGCCCAGAGAGACTTGGCCAGAGAGCCGAGTCACAAAGCAGACAGACTGCCCCTCTGTGCACAGGAGGAGAGCTGCAAAGGGAGAGGAGGGGAAAGGGGGCACTGGCCGGGGTGGAGCTAGTCCCAAGAATTGCCAGAAGGAGGCGCTTCCCAGCTGTGAGCAGAGAGCCTTGTGACCAATGGACACGGGACAGCCGAGGAGTGATCCATATACATGAGCCCCTGGACTGCACCTGGGAATAGGCATCTGGCTTTGTCACCAAATCCCTTCTATTCCAGTGGCTGGCATGGAAACAATGCACAATTAAAGCCTGGAGCTAGGAGTGCAGCCCCCCCCCCCCCCCGAGACCAATGGGTTTTGTTTATCACAGGCTTTTTGCCAAGGAACTGATCGCAGGCGGCATCACACAGAAGGGAGCGGTACTGGAGGACGAGAGGCTGGGTGTGCTGCTACATCTCATAGAGACGCTGTAGCACGAGCCTTATCCCACAGCTCTTCCATGGCTTCAGCGCAGCATGCTGTGGCGGCGTGTTGGGGTCCCCCGACTCCTGCACCCCCGTAATGGCACGGACGGACTCCACCAGCCAGTAGAATAGAGGGAGTTTATTGCTTCTCCAGGATACAGCACAGCATAGATGTAATCTGGTTACAGGAACCGGGCCTAGGATGCCTCAGCCCCCCTTGAGATGGGGGATGCTGGGCCCCTAAATTCCAGCCCCTCTGGGCCCTAGGCTGTCTCCTCCATGATCCCAGACACAAACTAACTCACTCACTTCCAGCCCTGCCCCCAGCCAGGGCTCCACTCCCCTCCTTCCCATTGTTCCGCTCCCTGGGGGATAACTCGTTGGACAGGTTCAGAGCCCCCTTTGCATAATGACTCATCCCCTGCCCTGCTGGGCCATGCTGCAGACAGCAGCCAGTGGGGGTCACCCACAGCCCACTGCCCAGCATAGCAACCAGCAAGGTACCCCCACTACGTCACAGTTCTCCCCCCTCCAAGAGCGAACTGAGCAGGGTCACTCCGCTCGTGACCTAGGGAAGTTCGGGTCCTCTGCGTGGGAACCCGCCCTGGGGACACGGGTGCTCCCCTTGACTTGGGCCATCCGCGGCGAGGCCCCACATGAATCGGCTTCCCTCTGTCCACTCACTGCACCGCTCCGGGGGGACCGGCACAGGCCTGTCCTCTGTGTTCACACTCACCCTCCCACTGGCCTTGATCTCTGGCCAGGGTCTCTCGGGCTGGGGCCATGAGCTCAGCGCGTCTTTCCTGGAAAGCCAGGATGTCTTCCACCCCCGACGCTCCATCCAGGGAGGTCTTCCCCTCCCATAACTCTCTCAGCAAGCCCAGGGGGTCCTCTATACGGGGTAGGGGCCCCCAAGCAGCTTTCCTCCCGTCTTCGGCCTTCCCGCCCCTCTGGCAGGAGTTGCAGGACCAGCAGTACCGCTGCACAGCTGCAAATATCCCCGGCCAGTAGAAGTGTTGGAACAGCCTTAGCCATGTTCGCCGGATCCCCTGGTGC
The DNA here is from genome assembly GCA_032595735.1 of Pelochelys cantorii. Taxonomy (NCBI): domain Eukaryota; kingdom Metazoa; phylum Chordata; order Testudines; family Trionychidae; genus Pelochelys; species Pelochelys cantorii. Next base: position 1,179,872 of record CM064348.1, read on the forward strand.
CCCACAAAGGGGACGTCGTGGGCCAGATACAGCAGCTTGCGGCGATACTTTTGGGGGACGACCAGCTGCCGCTGGACCCCCCCATGCCCTCACCTTCCTGGGGGGAAGCCATTCCTGGAACAGGAATCCCCGCTCCCACAGGAATCTCTCCTGGCCACCTCTCCCCAGGGGCTGAGCTGCACGGAGGCCAGCCTGGTCCCTCAGCCTCCGCAAGGAGGAGTCTGCCTGTACCGCAGCCTGGAATTCAGCCACTGGGGCAGGGATTGGGACCTGCTCCCCACCTTTGCCTAGGTCCAGAGTCCCAGCTTCACTGGACCCCGTGTCCCCTGGGGTGGGACCCTCAGGACCCTGCCGGGAGTCCTTCCCTGGATCCAGGTTGCCAGCCCCTCGCTGGCTCTGGCTACGGGTGGTGACTAGAGCCCACTGGGATTCATGGGGCCACTCCTCTAGGTCATTCCCCATCAGCACTTCCGTGGGCAACTGTGGGTGGACCCCCACTTCCTTGAGACCTTCCTTGACCCCCCATTTCAGATGCACCCTGGCTACAGGCACTTTAAACGGGGACCCGTCTATGCCCTTCAGGGTCAGCTGAGCGTGGGGTAGAACCCGGTCTGGGGCCACTATGTCGGATCGGGCCAGTGTCACCTCCGCCCCCGTGTCCCAGAAACCCGTCACCTTCCTACCATCCACCTCCAGGAGTAGGAGGCACTCGCTCCGCAGGGGCCGCCCTGCCCCCACCCGGTACACGGAGAAATCCGCCTCCCAAGGGTCAGACCTCCAAGGGGAGCTGCACTGAGCATCCTTCCTCCCACTCTGAGCTGAGGTTTGCCTGCCAGCCCCTGCCTCTGGGGCAGCCTGCCCTTCCCCCAGCTCCATCCAGTTAACACTGGAAAGTCCCAGGTCATGGGACCTGGTGCACTGAGCCCTCTTGTGGCCTTTTTGCCCACAGAGATGGCAAGTTAGGTCCTGCGGGCCCCTTTGGGCTATCTCTGTCAGGGCCCTGGCTGGTTCTCTGGGGCGCAGACGACTTGTCTCTTGGGCTCGCCTCGTAGATGACTCTCTCCGTCGCTCAGCCGAGAACCGGACTCTGCGCGATTCCCTTTCTCTCCGGGATTCCCGTTCACACCCGGACCGGCTCTCCGTGAACTCATCCGCCAGCCTCCCAGCTTCCTGGGGGTTCTCCGGACTTCGGTCCTTGAGCCACAGCCTCAGGCTGGGCGGGCAGGCTTCATAGAACTGCTCCATCATGACCAGCTTGAGCAGGTCCTCTGTGGTCTGGGCTCCGACTCCAGACACCCACTTGTGGCAGTATTGCACCAGGCGGGAGGCCATATCCACATAGGTCTCCCGTGGCCCTTCTGCACCCCCCGGAACTTCTTCCTGTACATCTCGGGGGTCAGCCCGAACTTGTGCAGCAGGGCCTCCTTAACTCGGTTATAATCCCCTGGCTGTAGGTCCTCCAGCTGATTGAGCACCCCGGCAGCCTCCTGGTTCAGTGCGGGGATGAGCTCCTGTAGCCAGTCAGCTGGGGGGGACCCGTTGCAGTCCACAGGCCCTCTCAAAGGAGCTGAGGAACCCGTCTATGTCACCCACGTCCTTCAGTTGGGCCACCACAAGCTTCTCCAAGCGTCTGGCTGCCCTGGGCCCTTGCGGCCCGTCCACACTCGGCGCAGCCGGGGCCCTAACACTTCTCCGCTCTGCCATGGCCAGCTCATGCTGTCGCTGCTCTCTGCGGTCCTGGACTTCCAATTCCTTCATCTGCAGCTGGATCTCCAGCCGCCGCAGCTCCGCTGGGTTGGACCCTCCCCTGGGCGGACTACGGCTTGCAGGGTTCCCCTGGGAGGCTGTCCCGTCTCTCCGGTGGGTTCCACTGCTCCGCCCACCCTCAGAGCCTGACACGCTCCCGGGGGGGGTCTGGCTGCTCCCCACTGGGACAGGATCCCAGCCCTGTGGCTGGTCATTCTCTTCCAGCCAGGCAATCAGCTGGGCCTTGGTTGCGCTCCGCACAGGCAAGCCCCTCTCTCTGCACAGCTTCACCAGCTCTGCCTTCAGGAGTTGTGTGTAGGCCATCTCCCCGCTGGTCCCCTCGGTGCAGACTCACCAGTCTAGTGCTGCTGCGCCCCACGATTCTCAGGAACCGCTTCGCTCTGTCTCCAGCACGCCTGGCTCTAAGGCCCTTGCTTCTACTGCGCCTTGTCACTTGCTGCTCGGAGCTCCATCCGTGGGGTGCAGTGCATCCCACTCCTGACACCACTGTGGCGGCACGTCGGGGTCCCCCGACTCCTGCACCCCCGTAATGGCCCGGACAGACTCCACCAACCAGTAGAATAGAGGGAGTTTATTGCTTCTCCAGGATACAGCACAGCACAGATGTCATCTGGTTACAGGAACCGGGCCTAGGATGCCTCAGCCCCCCTTGAGATGGGGGATGCTGGGCCCCTAAATTCCAGCCCCTCTGGGCCCTAGGCTGTCTCCTCCATGATCCCAGACAGAAACTAACTCACTCGCTTCCAGCCCTGCCCCCAGCCAGGGCTCCACTCCTCTCCTTCCCATTGTTCCGCTCCATGGGAGATACCTGTCTGACGAGTTTCGAAGCCCCCTTGCATAATGACTCATCCCCTGCCCTGCTGGGCCGTGCTGCAGACAGCAGCCAGCGGAGGTCACTGACAACCCACTGCCCAGCACAGCAACCAGCAAGGTACCCACACTACGTCACACATGCGCTGTCGAGCGGCTCAGGCGAGAAGCCTCGCTGGCCCTACTGCTGTAAAAGGCCGTGGGGGCAGTCGCTAAGGCCGGGCTGGGCTGGTATTTCAGAAACAGCAGCTTGGGCCTGCTCTGAGCTCCATTAGAATTTGGCTTGAAAAAATCAAGAGGTGGGGGAGGGACTCTGGGGCTCTCTCTGTCTCCCGGGTGGCATTTGTGGCAGCTGTTGGGGCTGGGCTCTCTGGGTCAGTGACACCATCTCCAAGACGCACCGTCAGGCCCCCGGCCCATGGGGTCAGGGCAGGGCCATGGGAGAGCCGGGCTGGGCAGGGAGTACTGAGGGGCAAGGGGCAGGAGGGGCCGGGCTGGGAGAGCTGAGACAGGGCTTGAGGATCAAGTGACAATATCTAGGGCCGTGCAGGGAGGCTGGCGATGTGCATGGAGGATGGAAAGGCCCTGATGTCAAGTCCTGCACTGAGGAGACTGGAATGCTGCTTCCAGTATGGTCTGGGGAGGGGATCCCAGGTCCTCAGTGCTATGCATCAGGCCTTGGAGGGCTCATTAGAAAGGCCACACCAGGCCGTCTAGCCCAGTAGTCAGTCCTCCAACTGTGGCTAGTGCCAGGTGCCTCTGAAGGAATGAACAGAACAGAGACTCATCAAATAATCCATCCCCCGCCACCCACTCTCAGCCTTTGGCTACAGGATGGGTGGGACCCCATCCCTGCCCATCCTGGCTAATACCCATCAAGGGACCTCTCCTCTGGGCAGGACATGTGAGGGGCAGGGTCCTGTGCATTCCAAATGCCATGTGGGGAAAAGGGCCAGGGGAGAGAATGGGGTGGAACCACCCCCCACATTTCCAGCCACTGCTTCCAGGAATTTGTCCTAGTTCCTTTTTGATCCCTTTAACAGTCTTGGCCTTCGTGACATCCTCTGGCAAGGAGTTCCACAGGTTGACTGTGTGCACTTGCTTTTGTTCGTTGTAAATCTGCTGCATATTAATTTCTAAGCTGAAAAGTCCCAGTCTTATTAATCTCTCCTCATAGGGAAGCTGTTCCATATCCATGTGCTCTCCAGGGCAGAGTGCCACAGCACTACATGCACCCAGACGCCACCACCACAAGGGCTATGGATGAGCTGGCCTGAAAGCAGAAACCCACATCGCGTACTGGCCCCTCCAGAACTGGCCATGCCCTGTCTGGACTCATACCCCTGAACTGTTTCCTCCCTGAAAGACAGCCATGTCCAGGGCACATCTCCTCCGTGAGGGCCTGGCGCACGAGGACCACAGGGGTATGTCTACACTACAAAGTTAATTCGAACTAACAGCCGTTAGTTTGAATTAACTTTCATAGCGTCTATACATGCAAACCGCTAGTTCGAACGTAATTTGAACTCGCGGAGCGCTTAATTCGAACTAGGTAAACCTCATTCTACGAGGACTAACGCCTAGTTCGAATTAAGTAGTTTGAATTAAGGGCTGTGTAGCCACTTAATTCGAACTAGTTGGCGGCTAGCCCTTCCCTGCTTGCCCTGGTGGCCACTCTGGGCCAAACCAGGAAAACTCTCCTCTCCCCCAGCCCCGGGGCCCTTAAAGGGGTAGACTCTGGCCAGACAGCACTTGCCAGAGACAGCCCTGCCAGCAGTCTCTGCCCCTGACCCAGTGGCCCCACGATGAGCCAGGGAGCCAGTGACAGCCAGACGTCCCCCGCCCAGTCCCCCAGCACCCAGGGGCCAGCCAGGGGCCGTAGACGGCGCCGCCCTCCTGGACTAGTGCGGAGGTCATGGACCTCATTGAGGTTTGGGGGCAGGCCCCCAACCTCCATGATCTCCGCACTAGGAGGAGGAATGCGGCCGTCTACAGCCGCATAGTGGCCACCATGGCCCGAAAGGGACACAGGCTCACCCAGGAGAAGGTGCGCCTGAAAGTTAAGGAGCTGCGGCAGGCGTACGCCAGGGCCACCAGGGGCGGCGCCCACACCAGGGGCTGCCACCTGCCCCTACTTCCCCGCCCTCGACCAACTCTTGGGGGGCGGGGCGGTCCGCACCAGCCCAGGAGGCAGCGAGCCAGGACCAGAGGGCCCTGACCCGGGCACACCGGAGGGGCCTCCGCCAGTTGTTCCGGCACCGGAGTCGGCAGGGTCGTCCAGGGAGGCCATACCAGGTAAGTGCCAGCACTGTCCCCTGCCAGCGGGGGAGGTGGGGAGGGAGACCAGGGACCGCGCGCGTGGGCCATGCCTCCCACGGATCACGCAGCCGCCTGTGCACGTGCGAGCATGTGCCGTGCCACCCTTGGGCAGGTGGCTCCAGCTGCGTGACACCCAGGGGCTGTGGTCCAATAGGCACACGCGTGTGTGAAGAGACCTGACATGCTCCCGACCCCGGGGTGGGACCCAGCAGGACGCCCCTCCCTTCACACGCCCCCTCTACACAGAGGCAGGGGACATCTCCCCCCGCTCCAGCCACACTATACACGGCACAGGGACATGGGTGCGGTCTTGGGGCAGTGCCCAGTCCCGGGGAGAGCCAGACATCCCGACCATGGCCTCTGTGCAAGCACAACGGCTCTGACGGTGCAGGGCGCGGTCGCCCTCACGTCGCGGGGGGGGGCTGGGCATCACCCACTGTGTCCCCAGGGAGAACTGACACTTCTCTTCTTTCTCTACAGCCGCACCAGCTGCTCGTGCAGGGCGCACCACCCCGCCTGGGCCATGCTCCCGCACCCACGGCCTGCTCCGGACCACCACCACGGGGCAGGGGTACTGGGACCAGCACCTGGGGGCCCTGCGAGCCCTGAACCGCACCGTGGAGGCCTGGATGCGGGCAGACCTGCAGCTCCGCCAGGAACAGTTGGCTGAGGAGCAAGCCAGAAACGCTACCCTGCAGGCCCTGCTGCAGAGCATGCTGCCCCGGGCCGGTCCTGCACCTGCTGCCCCCCCAACAACTGTCCCTCCTCCCACTCCTGCCCCCCTCCCACCTCTTCCTCCTCAACCCCCACACCCTCCTCCTCAATGTCCACACCCCCCACCTCAACCTCCGCATCCTCCACCCCATCCCCCCGGGGATGCCGAGGCCCCCTCCCTCGCCGTGCTGGGAGGCGGTTGGCCCAGCAAGACCCCTACCCCTGATCCCTGAGTTTCCCCTCCCCGTCCTTCCCCCTTCCAGCTCCCTCCTCCCAGGTTTCCCCCTCCCCTCTCCCACCTCCTTTCCCCCATCTCCCCACAGTTTCATTCCCCCTTCCCAGTTGTGTTGAATAAAGATAATTGTTATTTTTGAAAATACGTGTCTTTTATTTGACATCAGGAAGGGGGGGGGCTAAGGAAGTGGAAGGAGGAGAGGGAGGAATGGGGCACAAGCCCCCAGTGGGGCAGACCGGGGAGACTGTTAGCGCTCCTCATGGTGGAAGCTCTCCCGCAGGGCCCCCTGGATCCTGACATCCCTGCAATGGTCCTCCCGGATGGCAGCCTGCAGAGAGTGCAGCCAGGCTGCCGCAACGTGTCCGCGAGACGCAGCAGAGTCCCCGGGGGCAGGTCTGGTTCCATGTTGCAGAGTGCCGTGGTGCCCCGAGTGAGGGCAAGCAGAGCGCTCCGAGACACAAATGCTTTGCTGTCCCTCAGCGAGGTAGACCAGCAAGCGGGGAACCCTGAGAACTGTCTGTCCAGGGTGGGGGGTCGGGTCCCTTTAAGCACAGCCCTCGGCTAGCCTGAGGCAGCAGCTCCACGCTCTAAGTCCTGGTTCAGGCCAGCCTTAATTTCGGTTCAGGGTCCACTCAATGTGGACATGCTATTTCGAATTAGCAAAACGCTAATTTGAATTAGTTTTTAGGTCTAGATGCACTAATTCGAATTAGCTTAGTTCGAATTAACTAATGCGAATTAAGTTAGTTCGAATTAGTGCTGTAGTGTAGACATATCCTAAGAGATGAACTGGGACACTCATTTCCCCACCAATTCTGCTGATTCCTGAAGCAAAAAACAGCCCCATCCCTATGGGCCTCTGCCCCCACCCTGAGGGCCACCCCACTGCCCACCTGAGGGCCATGGAGCTGGAGACCCTTTGGCAGGTGCAACTTTGGAGCAGGCTGGAGATGCCCGTTGATGGTGGTCAGAGGAAATGCTACAGAGAGGCACTGAAAGCAAATCTTAAGCAACCAAAGTGGCCATCACAAGCTGGGAGGAGCAAGCCATCGACCACCACAGTGGTACCATCAGGCAGTGGCTGCCCTCAACGTGGAAAAGGGAGGGAGAAGGGGAAGGAAAAAGAAAACTTTGTACTTGCTGTGGGCGGATCGGTGGGTCTGGAATTGGGCTCCTGAGTCATCTCACTACCCATATGGCAATCCATGGGAGAGACCATCCCGAAATCGAGGGGCCGCCAGTGAGAATGAATGGCAAGATGGAGAAGGGAGTGGAAGATAAGCTCATGAAATCTGTGGCTGACACCACGCTGCTGGGGCGGCAGCATTTGGGGTTCATTGAGGGTGACGTGGTGATTGAGAGAACTGGTCTGAAATCAACCACATGAACTTGAATGGTGACAAGGGCAAGGCCCTTCACTCAGGAAGGAAAAATCAATTGCACAAGCTATAAAATGGGGAGCAACTGGCTAGGTGTTAGGGCTGCTCCGAAGGATCCTGGTAGATCCCAAATGGAATGAGTCAATAAGAACATAAGAGCAGCCAGACTGGGTCAGGCCAAAGGTCCATCCAGCCCAGTGTCCTGTCTGCCCACTGTGGCCAATGCCAGATACACCAGAGGAAGGGAACAGAACAGGGAATCCTCACGTGATTCCCCCCCCCCCGTCACCTACCCCCACAGAAACAGAGGCTAGGGACACCATTCCCACCCATCCTGGCTAATAGCTATTGATGGACCTAACCTCCATGAATCTATCTAGCTCTTTTTCGAACCCTGTTGAAGTCCTAGCCTTCACCACATCCTCTGGCAAGGAGTTCCACAGATTGACTGTGTGCTGAGTGAAGAAAAACTTCATTTGTTTATGTTAAACCTGCTGCCTATTCATTTCATTTGGTGACGCCTAGTTCTTCTATTGTGGGAATAAATAAATAACTCAATAATGGGATGCAAATATGAATTCTGGGGGGTACTAGTAAGACGTGACCAGGAGATAGTACGTGCTCTGCTTGGCACAGCTGTAGGTCTGCATCTAATTCTGGGCAGTGTATGTTAGAAAAGATGTGGATGAACTGAGGAGAATCCAGGGGGTAGCCACAGAACAAAACCCAGCCCATGAAGAACTGTTAGAAAAACTTAGAGGCTATGTCTACACTGGCAGCTTCTTGCGCAAAAACTGTTTTGCGGAAGAGTTCTTGTGCAAAAGTTCTTCCACAAGAGTGCGTCCACACTGCCATGTGCTTTTGCACAAGAGCGTCATGGCAGTGTGGACACTCTCTTGCGCAAGAAAGCTCTGATGGCCATTTTAGCCATAGGGCTTTCTTGAGCAAAAAATTCATGTTGCCTGTGTACACTGCCTTCTTGTGGAAGAGGGCTTATTCCTTGTGGGGGGAGGAATAACTCTTCCGGAAGAAGCCCTGTTTTCCGACGCTTTACTGTAAATTTACTTGCGCAGGAACGTGTGTGCAGTGTAGACGCTCCGCAAGTATAGACGGGAGCCCCACAGTGCAGGCGCCAGCGCATCCCAACATGCCCAACGCTTGTGCATAAGCTTCTTGGTAGTTAATGCCAACTGAATTCATCTTCCTGCGAGGCACCATTGCAGGGAATGCTCCCAGGAATTCATAAAGGCACTTAGCAGAAATTGTCTGCGCTCGCCTGCGTGGCTCCCCATGCGTGAGTAACGCCACCCTGCCGAGGACTGGCGAACGCACTGCCTTGCGGTGCAGTAACAACAGCGATAAACAGCGGGAGGAGGGCCGGCTGGCATTGTAAAAGGGGTCCAGCAGCGCTATTTCCATCCAGGCTCTGACCTGCTTGGCGTGGGAGCTCTGGCTTCTCACTTTCTTACCAGAGCTAGACAGCAGCAGGCAGGACCTATGGCACGAGTGCGGCACTTCCGGCAAGGAAACACCCCAGCCAGCCCCATGCCCCAGAGCCACACGCGTGGGCCCTGAGATCGATGTGTCCCCCCATCAGAGGAGACATCAAGCCACGCGGCTGTCTCCAGGCAATGGGGGGGTGCAGGGGGGCAGCCTCTGGAGCAGCAGGATTCCATCCATTTCCTTGGGGTCCTCGCTGAGGAGGCACCTGGGAAGCTGGGTTTGCAGCTCAACTCCCTGTGTGCCCTGCACGCCAAGGGGTGCACGTGCTGAGCCAGGCAGGTCCCCAGGCCTGCTCGTGCCAGGGGCCCATGCTTGCCTTCTGACATTTCCCAGGCCTCGTTGGGCCAAACCTTGGCCATCTGCTGAAGGGCAGAGAGCAGCCCGCTCCAAGCTGCCCAACGGCCCAGGAGCAGGAAACCCTGGAACCAGGCAGAGCATCCCAGGAAGGGCTCGGACAGCTAGGCTGGTAGAGAGTTGGGTCCCGCTCTGGTCTGGCCCAGAAGTTCCACCCCGGAGCACAGGCGCTTGCAGACAGAAGCTCCGTTCACACTGGCCCTTTCTCCTCAAGCTGTTTCCATGAATCTGCATCTCCTGACAAAACCACTTGGGAACAATTCCTGAGCATGCTCCTTCCTGCCTGCTGAGGGGCAGGGGGGGCAACCAGAGCAGCAGCTCCCTGCCAAGCCCCCTCAGGTCCATGCCCCCACCCCCAGCCAGCACCTTTCCAGCACTGAGGTCATGCAGGCCAGGCTGATCTCCGCCTGGTGCCACTCACTCTGGGCAGTGCTGGCCCACTTCAGCCCCGCCCTGTTCCCCACTAGCCACCTGTCCTTCCCCAGGGCCTGTCACTGGTCTAGGCCCCTCCTCGCCCCCCCCGTCCCTCCAAGGACAGAAGGATCTGGCCCAGTACATCCTCAAACAAGGCCCAACCACCCAACCACATCAGATTCTATGGTTGGGACTTGCTGCAGCCAACTCTCCTCTCCCCACAAGCCGCAGGGCTCCCTGAGCACTGCCCTGGCCACCTAGCCTAGTCTGTTCTGGTTTCCCACTAACACTCTGGGGGCCCACGCCCCACCCAACGCAGGGCAAGTCGGCCCTTTGATAGGCTGCACCTGGCCTGCCGCTCCAACTGGCACTGAGGGCTCATCTGAATGCAGAGCAGCATTTGTCCTTTACCTCCAATCAGCTTAGAGAGAGCAGCTCTCACACGCGTCCCTAATCCCCGCTGTAATGAACTGCCCTGCGTCCCTGAGCCCTGCCCCTGGCACGGGAGCGGGCTGTGGGTGAGGAGAGCACCTTGCATGCAGACTGTCTGTCCGCTCTCAAACCAATCAGAATAATCAACTGCTCTGTAGGTTGGTGCGGGGACCTCAGGGAGCGGGTTTCCATTTTCAGGGACGTGTGCACTTGTGTGTGCGTGCATATGTGTGTGCATGCCCATGTGCATTTGTGTGTGCGTGCATATGTGTGTGTGCGTGCATATGTGTGTGCATGCACATGTGCCTTTGTGTGTGCATGCATATGTGTGTGTGCGTGCATATGTGTATGTGCATGCACGTGTGCGCTTGTGTATGCATGCATATGTGTGTGCACACACTTGTGTGCTTGTGTGTGCATGCATATGTGTGTGCATGCATGTGCACGTACTTGTGTGCTTGTGTGCGCGTGCATGCACATGTGCATGCATTCATATGTATATGTGTGCGTGCGTGCATATGTCTGTGTATGCACGTGTGCACTTGTGTGTGCATTTGCGTGCATATGCACGCGTGCGCGCGCGTGTTTGTTGGGCAGTTCAAGGAATCTGAGGGCTTATCTATGTGGCCTCTTTGTGCAAGACAAGCCGTATGGTTATGCGCGGTAGCGCACTGGCTGCTATGCAGTAACTGGCCAGTCCCTGTACTGCCTGAGGGGGGCACAGGGCACACCCTGGAATGGGGAATAGGCAGCAGCTGGATCTGCCCCACAGGACAGCGCATGGCAGGTTAGTGCCTTGTAGAGCAGACCCTGGCTTGTGCACAAAACCATCAGGTGGATAAGTCTTCAGGCGCCAGCCCTGCCCTTGGCTTTGGGCCTGACATACCCGCCAAGCCACATTGCTGGAGAAACCGGGAAAGGCTGCAAAGCCCAGGGGGCTGCGTGGTCACCTCGGGGGCTGATTGATAGCAAAGGCTGCCCAGTGCTCCTGCCAAGGTAGCCAGCCCAACCACACAGGTAATGCTAGGAACATGCTGCCGCAACCAGGCTCTGCAGCCCCAGCCTGCAAGCCAGGCAGACAGCTAGGACGGGTGGCTAGTTCAAGGGGTGCTGCTTTAGAAACATCCCAGGCAGAGACCAGGGTCGAGTCTGGGCTAGTGACCCATGCGGGCAATGATGGGCTCCGAGAAAGCCAGCTATCCCTGGAGGGAGGGAGGAAAGGAGGGATGGAAGGATGGCAGTACAGGGGGTAGGAGGGAAGGATGGTAGTACGGGGATACGAGGGCGGGAGGAAAGGATGGTAGTAGAGGGGGTAGGAGGGAGGGAGGAAAGGATGGTAGTACAGAGGGTGGGAGGGAGGGAGGGAGGGGAGGATGGTAGTATGGGGGGTAGCAGGGAGGGAGGGAAAGATGTTAGTACAGGGAGTAGGAGAGAGGGAGGAAAGGATGGTCGGAAAGGGGGCGGGAGGGACGGAGGGAAGGATGGTAGCACAGGGGGTGGGAGGGAGGAAGGGAGGGAGGGAGGGAAGGATGGTAGTACAGGGGGTAGGGTGGAGTGAGGGAACGATGGTAGTACAGAGGGTGGGAGGGAGGGAGGAAAGGATGGTCGGAAAGGGGGCGGGAGGGACGGAGGGAAGGATGGCAGTACAGAGGGTGGGTTTTTAATGTGGATAAATGTAAAGTCATGCACATTTAAAAAAATATGCCCAACTATACATATAATATGATGGGGACTAGTTCAGGTACAAGCAATCAGGAAAGAGATCTTGACGTCATTGTGGATACTTCTCTGAAGACATCCAGGCAGTGTGCAGGAGCAGTCAAAAAAACAAATAGAATATTAGCTCATGTTCGTCATTCATGTTGCTCTTCTCTGGACCTTCTCCAGTTTCTCCACTTCTATCCTGCCACGCCCGCCAGCTCTGCTCCTGCCCCATCAGGCCTGTGCTTAGGCACATGAAGCTGTGTCGGGCACCGCCTATATGTGGGGCACCAATGGTGCCGTAGGACCACCACCAGCTGCAGGCAGAACCTGCTTCAGTTACCCCAATCCCCTGGCCACCGGCCCCCTGCTCCCCTCCCAGCCCCGTCGGACCCAATCCCCCGGCCGCCGGCCCCGTGCTCCTCTCCCAGCCCCACTGGACCCAATCCCCCGGCCGCTGGCCCCCTGCTCCCCTCCCAGCCCCGTCGGACCCAATCCCCCGGCCGCTGGCCCCCTGCTCCCCTCCCAGCCCCATTGGACCCAATCCCCCGGCTGCCGGCCCCGTGCTCCTCTCCCAGCCCCGTCGGACCCAATCCCCCGGCCGCCGGCCCCGTGGTCGCCTCCCAGCCCCGTCAGACCCAATCCCCCGGCTGCCGGCCCCGTGGTCCTCTCCCAGCCCCGTCGGACCCAATCCCCCAGCCGCCGGCCCCGTGCTCCTCTCCCAGCCCCGTCGGACCCAATCCCCCGGCCGCCGGCCCCGTGCTCCTCTCCCAGCCCCGTCGGACCCAATCCCCCGGCCGCCGGCCCCGTGCTCCTCTCCCAGCCCCATCGGACCCAAACCCCCGGCCGCCGGCCCCGTGCTCCTCTCCCAGCCCCGTCAGACCCAATCCCCCGGCCACCGGCCCCCTGCTCCCCTCCCAGCCCCGTCGGACCCAATCCCCCGGCCGCCGGCCCCGTGCTCCTCTCCCAGCCCCACTGGACCCAATCCCCCGGCCGCTGGCCCCCTGCTCCCCTCCCAGCCCCGTCGGACCCAATCCCCCAGCCGCTGGCCCCCTGCTCCCCTCCCAGCCCCATTGGACCCAATCCCCCGGCTGCCGGCCCCGTGCTCCTCTCCCAGCCCCGTCGGACCCAATCCCCCGGCTGCCGGCCCCGTGGTCGCCTCCCAGCCCCGTCAGACCCAATCCCCCGGCTGCCGGCCCCGTGGTCCTCTCCCAGCCCCGTCGGACCCAATCCCCCAGCCGCCGGCCCCGTGCTCCTCTCCCAGCCCCGTCGGACCCAATCCCCCGGCCGCCGGCCCCGTGCTCCTCTCCCAGCCCCGTCGGACCCAATCCCCCGGCCGCCGGCCCCGTGCTCCTCTCCCAGCCCCGTCGGACCCAAACCCCCGGCCGCCGGCCCCGTGCTCCTCTCCCAGCCCCGTCGGACCCAAACCCCCGGCCGCTGGCCCCGTGCTCCTCTCCCAGCCCCGTTGGACCCAAACCCCCGGCCGCCGGCCCCGTGGTCCCCTCCCAGCCCCGTCGGACCCAATCCCCCGGCCGCCGGCCCCGTGGTCCCCTCCCAGCCCCGTCGGACCCAAACCCCCGGCCGCTGGCCCCGTGGTCCCCTCCCAGCCCCGTCGGACCCAATCCCCCGGCCGCTGGCCCCGTGCTCCTCTCCCAGCCCCGTCGGACCCAAACCCCCGGCCGCTGGCCCCGTGGTCCCCTCCCAGCCCCGTCGGACCCAATCCCCCGGCCGCTGGCCCCGTGCTCCTCTCCCAGCCCCGTTGGACCCAAACCCCCGGCCGCCGGCCCCGTGCTCCTCTCCCAGCCCCGTCGGACCCAATCCCCTCCCCGCCTAGCGCCCACCCTCTGCTCCCAGCCCTATTGACCCCAGTCCTCTGGCCCCCTCCCTCTCACCCGACCTGCATCAGTCCCAGTACCTCAGCCCCTGGCCCCGTCAGCCCCAAGCCACCAAACCCCATCTCCACCTCCCAGCCCTGTCAGCCCCAGGCCCCCACACCTCCCAGCCCAGGCCCTGCTAGTGCCCTGAATGCAGCTGCACCGCAGCCCAGCCCGGCTGTCCGAGCCCAAGCATCAGACACTGCCTGTGCCCCCCGGGGGAACAGCTAGTGCTGTTGCCCAGGCCGCGGGCACTGTCCGGGACTGTGCAGACAGCACTAAGTGCTGAGCCGGCTTCCAGCCCAGCTCGTGGTGCCGGGGGACTCCTGAGCCAGCAGCTCCAGGAGAGGATGAGGGGCTCGCAGGCCCACAAGGCAGCAAAGGAGGAAGCAAGAAAAGGCACAAGGGCACCCGGGAACAGACACCTGTGTTCAGTCAGCATGGAGGCCACGCGATCCACAGCAAAGCTGCCACCCCTTGCGCCACGCTGTCAATCCTCAGGAACGGATGCTGGGCCTGGGGAGTGGTGCCAGTCTAGGTGCCAGGGCTGGGCGGTGGTGCCAGCCTAGGTGCTGTGGTGCCAGGCCTGGGCGGTGGTGCCAGGGAGTGAGTAGGAAAAAATCTTCTGCCTGCAGCTGCCAGTGATCTGGAGAGTTACTGCTGAAGCCACTTTGCCCTGCCCCTGTCCCTGTCCTCCTGGCCCTGGGGGACCAGCACAGAGGAGGAAAGGCATTCGGTCATAGGTCTCTGTGCATGGCCAGGCTGCCCCAGCTGCAGCCAACAGCTCCATGAAACATGAAGGAGGGGTGTGCAGCAAAGGGGACACCAAGAATTAGAGATGGAGATGAAGAGACAGGGACTCCAAGACAGGAAACCAGTGTGTGGGGGGGGGGGGGGGGAGATGACAGCCGGCTCCTCCACAAGCTGAAGAGAAACAAGAGGGCATGAGAGGGGGCCCTGTCACATGTTTGGCACTGGACCACCACCCCAGAGCCCCAAAACGGCATGGCATGCCCTGTGCCCTGCCAGTCCTCAGCCGCCAGCTGGTCCGCTCCCAGAGAGGCCTGGGACTAGGTGACACCGACATACTGGATCTGAGCCTAGGCGCACTGTAACTGGGGGCCCAGGTGGTACCAGCATACTGTTTTGTCCCGGGACGTGAGTGCAGGGCAGGTGCAGGAGGGGGCGGGAGGGCGGTGCTGCACCGGACAGCTGAAGGGCTCCTGTGATGTTGCAGAGTCACCCTGGGCTGGGCTGCTGGTGCAGCCAAGGTGACACTGAGAGTCAGGACCAGGCTTTACGACCCCTTTGCGCCCTGCTGCTCTGGGAGCAGCAACAGCCACTGGTGTACAGTAGAGCAGCGCTCAGCTCTGCTCTCTGCAGGTGGCCAGCAGCGCAGCCAGAGTCTCACAGACCGATGGCCTCCTGCCCCTGGCCTCACCCAGCGTGTGCCGTACACTGGGCCTTACAGGGGACAGGTCAGGGCTCAGCACTGGGGCTGCCGCGAGGGATTGTTCCTCCCCTGACCTGCTCTGCCGTGCTAGCGCAGCACCCATCAGGTGTGTGGGTTACAGTCGCAGCAGGGCTGGCAGCTCTACGTGCCAGCCTTAAGGGGTTGTCCTTTGCAGAGTCAGCCTGGGCTGTTGCCTCACCCAACCCCACACGAACCCCTCCGGCGGAGTGTGATCTGCACTACACCCGGCTGGCTGCCTGGCGGGGCGGGTCAGAGCCCTGGCATTGCTGTCACTCCACATCTCACTGTGTGCCGCAGCTCCGCCGTGTGCTGGCGCCAAAGGGCAGCCGCTGCCTGGTCACACCCCTGGAGATCCCGAGCTCCTTTGGCATTAGCTCACCCTGGAGATGCAGAGCCCCTCCCCACATGCCCAGCCCTCTGCACTGAGCTGCAGGGGCCCTGCCCTGCTACCCGCTCCGTTGGCCCTCCACTGCTTGGCTATGGCCAGGCCTGCCGGCAGGCTGCCACACCCCCCAGCCTTTCCACCCGCCTGCTCATCAAGCGGGGGCGTGGGGCCGGCGCATGGCACAGCTGTGCTGTGGGGCTCCGCCGCTGCCTGGTCCTCTGGGGGCATTGAAAGGGTCCCCCTCCCATTAAAGCCCTGAATGGTTGGCACCTGCCTGCCCCAGCCTGGCATCTGGAGCCTTCCCTGTGACACAGGCCGGGGCTAGGGGGCTATCTCAGCCGTGGGACTGGCAGCATCACGCCTGCCGGGGTGCTTCTGGCACGTTCACCGCTGCTCTGTAATCTGGTCTCAGGTGCCAGGTGCGTTGGCCTCGGCTGTCGGCCAGGAATTAATGGGGCGCTGGAAATCAGCAGCCGGCCTTTGAGCCCCGGATGGGCCGAGGCGAAGAGCCCTGCACCCCCGCTGGGGACAAGCACCGGCTGAGCCAGGACACTCGGACCCAGTGTCTCGCCCAGGCCGGTGCGGGGAGCTGTTGGAAACGCTGGGACAGTGGGACATGGCTTGTGGCTGAGGCAATGCTGCCAGCCTGTGGCCACCCTGCAAACTGCCAGTCGTCCCTTTGTGTTGGGCCACAGAGCAGGGCCAGGCGCCCCCCCCGGGTTCTCCCCAGCCGGGAGGGGCCTACGGACCAGTCGCGGGTGGGAGCGCCGAGCGTTTGTGGCATTCTCCTTGCAAGGGGGAGAAAGCATCTCTGGGGGGCACAGGAAACTCCTGCAGGTGGCCTGAACACTGGCTCTGTGCCCTGCGTGGATGCCTGTGTGCCACTCTGCGTTTCTAAGCCCCTGCCCGCAGCCCCCCCATGGCAACCCCCAGACTGGGCCCCTGCATGCTGTGCGGCTGGAACCACACCTGCAAGCAGCAAGTTTCCTGGGGCCAGCTGAGTGCAAGCACAGAGCCCGCTCCTCCCCCCCCCCCGCGCCCAGGGCCACGCCACTGCCCATCCCTGTCCTTTTGTCTCCCCGTGGGAGCTGGGAGCCGGAGCTGCTAACCAAGGGGGGTGGGGGGGAGGGTTGTGACTCTTCATCCTGGCTGTGGTCGGGTCCGTTAACGTTTCAGACCCAAGGGGCTGGTTCGGGGGCAGCCTGACACACGCCCCACCCTTCAGCCAGGGAACTGCCAGGGGCGAGAAACAGAGAACGAGGTGCACCGGTAGTTCAAATTAGAGATCCTAATTCGAACTACCTACTCCATGCCGCGTGTAGCCGCGGGCACGGAGTTCGACCTAAGGGGATTTAAAAAGGCGCCTGCCCAGCAAGATGCAAATGAAGCCCGGGATATTTAAATCCCAGGCTTCATTTGCAACTTCGAATGCCTACATTAACCACCCTAGTTCAAACTAGGGTGGTAGTGTAGACATACCCTTTGATGCAAAAGGGGGTGTGAGCAGAAAATCGACACTGGACAAAGGAAAAACACGAAGTTCCCATACACACAGACGTCCTGTCTCCTGAAGCTTGGCGGGAGATGATCTTGGAGAATAGAAAGAGCTGTGCGAGGGGGAGCAGACACCCACAGTGCCCTCACTTGCTCTGTGCCCATGGCATCAACAAGGCCTGAAAAACAAGGATGCGACGTTGGACCTGGAGTGGGATCCTGATGGATAGAAAGACCTGCTGGAGCGTGCGGTGCGAGAGGCTTTGAATTCATTTTGCTTGTTCACAAGCATTAGTTGGGTTTTACTTTTATTTTCTTGCAACCAATTCTGGCGTCTATACCTTGTTACTGGTAACCAGTTAGAATGTGTCCTTCCAGAGTTAAGAAACGTGTCTTACCGATTTATCTGAAGCAGTGTGTTTGGGTGTAAGCATTTGGGAATCTCAGTCTGGGATAAGAGATTTTGTGCAAAGCCATGTGAAAGGCATCCCTGGCTGGAGAACAGAGAGAACAAACTCATCATTTTGTGGGGCCCTCTCCATCCCTTCAGCTGCAGTCCCCCAACATCCCCTGGTATACCTGCTGGAGAAACAGGGCCAGGGCCTGGGGGTTTCCCCCATTAGGCACTACTGCAGCCAGGGAGCAGGGTTTGGGTGGAGGGGCTTGCTCTGCTCCCCAGCAGGAGTGCCACACAGGCAGGTGGAGCAGGCCAGGGCACTGGGGCATCCATTTTTCTGGGCTCCCCAGATGGCCAGGATCCCTGGGTATGGGCCCTGTTGGCCTGTGGCTAATTTGCCACTGTACACAGCGATTCACCAGCTCAGAGTGGATCCTGGTTAATGTCACACAGGGGTCCTCTTAAAATTAGTAAACCCGCTAGTTCAACTCTGATCCGCGGGGAAAACGCAGTCCACTGTTAGGTGCCCTAGAGAAGCGACACATCTCCTCCCACGGGCTGTGCCTAGGTGTGTGAGGCAGGGAACTCGTTATTAACTAGGGAAAGGGAGCCCAGCATTTACTAGAGAAAAGCAATCATAGATCACCCAGGGGTTACATGGGGAGTAGTAAAGCGCCACCTCTCAGTGTCCCGGGTAGCGTCCTGTGCCTTCATTTCCCCATCTGACACTGTGAATGCCTGATGGACAAACATCCCTTTGACGTCTCCCTTCCCACCCACTTTCCCTTTGGGGGCAATCTGCCCGTGCCTTGGTGTGTGTCACGGGGCAATGAAATCGCAGACCCAGGCACTGTCCTTGGACAGGTCCATCTTCAGCCCCTAGGGAGCAGCGCTGCCTGGCTTCTGCAGGGTCTCACCAGGTCAAGATTTGCTCCTTCTGTCCCTGGTCCCGCTCAGCCATGCTGGGGGCTCCTGGGCTCTTCAGCAGCCTGGCCCCAGGCTCCCAGGGGGCAGGCGGGCCCTGGGCTAGAGGGGCTGGTGCAATGCACTGGGCCCCGTTCACCCCTTGTCTCTGGTGCCTTGCGGGCTGTGGCTTGAACCTCTTGTCTTGCTGGCCAGCTGGCTTCCTGGGCTGCCTGCTTGGCCGCCAGCTCCCACAGGCAGAGGCTGATGTTGCAGGTCCCTGTGACACGGCCGTTCTGTGGCAGGAAGGCTGGCGCGCTGACGGAGCCACCGGGGGGGTCCCAGCTCACAGCCTGGTTGTCTCCTGAGCCTCAGCTGGAGCTGCGTCTGGGAGGAAGGGGAGGAAGGGCAGATGCTATTCAGAGTAGGCAGGGTCAGGGGTGCCTGAGTCCCTGCTCCCTGGGCAGGTGGAAGGCAGGAGGCTCCTCACAGTGGCCTGGCTCACTCATGGCTCTTACCTAGGGGTGCCAGATGGTTTCAACAAAAATGCCGGACACACTTGCCATGCCATCGCAATCTGCATCCCAGCTGAGTTAGAAAATCCCCGACACTTCTATTGTCTCCACTTGTTTCCTGCACAGAAAGCTCAAACACTGGACCATCTGGTTCAAACCCGGACACCTGGCAACCCTACTCTTACCATGGCCTGACCCGGGACAGGGTCTTGGGGGAAGAGTGGGGTGGGGCCTCAGGATGGGAAGCGGCTGGGGTGGCCCTGGAGCCTTGGTGGGTTTGGAGCAGCAGCGTGGGGAATCATGGCATCCTGGGGTCATTCAGCCTGGTACTGGGGCTTGAACGCTGTGTTTTGGGACTGCCCTGCGGCATGCCTGTGATAAAGCAGAGGGTGTGTCACAGGGGCAGGCCCTCCCCCCGCCATGGCTGTGCCCATGGGTCTCACCATTTATGTGGGGCTGAGTCAGGGCTGGGAGGGAGGGATTGGGCCTGTGGGGAGGCAGGGGGTGTAAGGCGCAGGGAAGGAGGGCTCTACACTCCTGCATCGGGTGCAGGTGGCAAAGGGGTGATGAACCATCATGCTAGGCAGGGGCTGGGCATGGCCCCACACTATTCAAGGGGCAGGTGTCCCATACATTAGATAGGAGCAGTTGGCTGCAGCTGTCCACAGAACAGATGTCTTCAGACAAGTGCCCACCATGACTCCCCATCACTTTCTTGAGTGGTAACAGCTAATTGAGACCCCCCCTTTGCATGCTCGGGTTCCGATGTGCATCACTTTGCTACACTGAACTTCATCTGCCCTTGTGGCTTTTGTTGCCCGGTCACTCCATTTAGTGAGATCCCTTTCTAACACTCTGCAGTCAGCTCAGACTCAACTGTTGTGTCATCTGCAAACTCGGCCGTCCCCCTCTTACCCCGCTTTTCAGCTCATTTGTGGACACTGCCCCAGTGGGGACCTGTCTCAGCTCTTAAAACAGACCATTTATTCCTAGTGTTCATTGCCTCTCTTTTACCAGGTACTGAGCCAGGACAGGCTCTTCCCTGCTCACTGCTCACTGTGTCCTGTGCGCACAAGGCCTTGTTGAAAGCCCAAGTGCACTGTGTGCGCCAGACCCGCTTTGTCCGCCTGGCCCCCAGAGCATGCTACTCGACAGCGGCGTGTCTCCAGTTCCTGAGGCGCCAGGTGAGCTCCCGAGGCTCGCGCCCTGGCCACCTCCTTGGAGCCCGCCGTGGCGCACAGCTGCTGCCAGCCATGCAGACGCTGAGGAGGAGGGTGTGCTCTGTGTGAATGCTTTTATCTCAGGGCTTGTCTACCCTGCCAAGGTTTGTCACCCAAACCCCCTTTTTGGCCACAGCCTGGACAGTGAGCGTCCCCACTGCAATGTGACAAAAGTCGTGAAAAATGCCCAGTTTCCGTGACAAAAAACGTCCACCTCTGCAAGGCCTTTTGTTTCCCCCTCCCTCTGCTGTGGCCCGTCATGCTGGGTGTACGGCAGGAGGGCTCTTCCAGGGTGTTTCCCACAATGCCCGATTAGCCACTCTGGCCAGCGTGTCGAACTCCACTGCTCTGCAGCCCCGTGAACAGGTAAACAGAAAGGCCCCCTCCCCCGCAAGCCCCGGGAACCTTTGCCTGCTGGCTGGCTCAGCATGGCAGTGCTTCAGGGAGCCAGGGGTGGCTGCCGCTCAAGGCGCTGGGAGCTCCCCAGAGCTTTGGGATCCTGTCAGGGTGGAGCGAAGAATCAGAGCAACCCAGCTGCGAGTGGCCCGTAGGATCTGGGACTGGCCTGGCACATGGCTGGAGCCGGGTGGACAGGGGATGGGGAGAGGCGCCCCGCAGTGCAGAGCCGAGAGCAGGGGCTCCGGCAGGCGAACCAGAAGGCGAAGGAGGCAGACAGCCGGTCTGGTGCTGCATCCAAGCCCTGCCAGTTTTATAGAGCTGGGCGCAGCCCTGGGTGGGGACCCCATGTCCACAGCCAAGGGCCCTGTGGGTATGTCCCCTGGGACAGGGCCAGCGACACAGGACTCACCTTGGGGACAGAAGCTTGAAGAAGAGGTGGAAGCGGATGAAAAGAGGGGCCCTGCAGCTGGACCACCTGTGTGGCAGGCAGCCAAGAATTGTTCCTAAGTCCCGAGGCTCATGGAGACACCCAGCAACTGGGCATAGAGTCAAAGCGAGGGAGGAAAAGTACAGTGGGGAGGGGCTGGAGGGGGCAGGATGGGGGTCAGAGGGGAGGGGCTGGAGCAGTGGGAACAGGGCCAGATGGGAATGGGATGGGGATAGGAAGAGGCCGGGGGTGATATGGCAGGGAGGCTGCAGGTGTAGAAAGGTGCCAGTTTTTGGCTAGAGAAGTTGGCCACATGGACACACATGGACACACACACACATGCAGACACACACATGGACACGGACTCACAAACACACGGATACACACACGGACATATGGACACTCACATGGATACATGGACACACACACACGGATACACAGACATGCACACAGACACACGTGCACAAACACCCACACCCACACCCCTGGACAGCCCTCTGGCCACTCAGTCCAAACTCCTTAGGTAGGGCAGGGAGGTGGGGGTCTGGTGAAACCCTCCTGACAGTTGTGGGAATTGAAGGATGGGTTCACACCTACCCATCCCTGTGAGATTTTAACCCACCCAGGCAGCGTTGCACCCAGCTCAGAACAACCCCCTGGATTATTTCACTGTTTGCTTGGATTCAAATCCAGTTCATTGGATTTGCCCCTGAGAACACCCTGCCCCCACCCATGCAGGATTCCTGCCGAATGGCGTCCCAGTTCAAGCAGGACACACAACAAGCCCCCGCCCCCGCCCCGCCCTGCCCCGCCGCATTCTTGCCCACAAGCCACATGCTGCATCACCCCTGTGCCTGCCGGCTCCACACGCCTGAGCCTCGAAGGGCCAGGGCTGGCCTTATCATGAGGCAAACTGAGGCGGCCGCCTCAGGTGCCAGACTGTGGGTGGGGGGGCGCCACTAGGACCCAGAGTGTAGAAAATTGTGGCTGCTGCTGGTGCAGATGTAGGTAGCAGAGCAGTCCCATGAGAGGAGTAGACCAGGAAGGGGGCAGAATTGAGACCTTTCAAAGTTTTGGCCCAAGCGAGGGGGCATGGGGGCGTCATTAGAGCTCCCCGCATCAGGTGCCAAAACATTGTGGGCCGGCCCTGCGAAGGGCCACAGCCCAGGGCTTTGGCAGGGGGCAGAGGAGTTGTGCCCCAATGTGGGGGCTGCTGGGGGGCCGTGGAGGCCCTGAGCAGGAAGCAGGGCCCTAGCTGCAGAGTTAGCACTTTGCTGACTAGGACATTCCCGCGGCTGCAGAGCCCCAGCACAGGGGCAAGGGGCAAAAGAGGAACTAGGTGGGGAAGTGAAACTGGGCAGCGGTTCCCACTGCTGACTGGACAGAACCACTAGCCTCTGCTCCCTCCCCGCTTCAGTCTGTCGCAGAGGCCAAACGACCCTGGGCCAGCCTCGGGGAGAGGTAAGCGACCCGTCTTCGTGCTGGCAGGCCTGTCTGGGGGGCTCCCATCAGGCTCCCCAGTGCCTGGCGTCTGCATTCGGGATCCCGCAGCTTTCCTCTCGGCTCCTCTGAGCTCCCACTAGCTCACTGCCCCCTCGTGCCCCCCTCGCCTGTCTTCCTGCTCCTCTGGGGCGGCTGGGAAGGGGGAGCCCCTCGGGCCCTGCTTGCCCTCTCAGGCGCGTCCCATCCCCCTTTGCTCTCAGCCCACAACTGCGCCTCTTGCCTGGCTGCTGCCTGGCATCCCAAGGGGCTGGTCTCAGGGCCTGTCAAGCAGCGTTTGAGATCGGGCTCTTCTGGCAGGCTGCAGACCAGTGGGTCCCTGGGCAGGAGCCAGGTCCTGTGCTGGGCTCTGCAGCCGAGCTGGCTGCTCCGGGCTCTGGGCACACCCCAGTGCTGGCTGTCACCGGGTGCAAGCGGGCTCTGAGTGTGGGAGGTGGCTCTGGCCAGGATGGGTCCTGGTGCTGATGGCTCCCTGAGCTTGTCCGAGAGGCTCCAGCATTGCTGGGCTCTGGGGGAGGCAGGCGGGCTCGTTATGAAAGGTGATCCACCCAGGACATCGCCCGCTGGGCTTGTGTGGCTGGTGCAGTGCGGAGGGCTGACAGGTACCTGTGAATAGTGGGGAGGCAAACACAATTGGAGTCTGGCTGTTCAATCTGGGGGTTGCTCAGGCGGGAATCTCACCCCTTGGTTGCTGCTGATGTCTAGTGAACCCCACTACCTAATGCACCCCTGGGAGAAAGGGCATCTTGGTTAATGGTCCAGCCCGGGCCCTTTCAGGTAGGGTTTGTGTGCTCCCAGCATGCACTTGGAACACCCCATAACCAAGCACAATGCCAGGGACAGCAAACTCCACAGGACTGGTATTCCTAAGGTACAACTCAGCAGAGACACCCCCCGCCCCAAACCAGTCCTCTCCCAGCGCCCCCCCCCAGCTCCTAGAACTGCCCCTTGCATCATGGCCCCGTGGGGCAGGGAAGGGTTTTGACACTTGGCTCACAGGCTGGTGCTCTGTCCAGAGCTGCGATGGTCCCTCTCCAGCTCTCCGTCGGCTAGGAGGCAGCCCCGGCCCCGCTCACGGCCCTGGAGGTAAGGCCAGCCGGCTGCTTCCTCCTGTTCCCCATTCCCTGTCCCCATCACCAGAGCGCTTGGCCAGGAGAACGGCCGTCTCCCCAGTGCCGTAGGAAAACAAACGTTATTCAGGCAGATGCTGGGGATACTTGGAAACTGGGCCCTTGGCGGATCCCAGGCAAGGCAGAGGGACAGCAGCTGGGGGAGGGGAAAAGTGGCTCTTGTCACCCTGGTGCTGGGTGCGGGGCTGTCTATGGGTGGGCATGAGTCTGTGAGGGGCACTTGAGTGTGGATGAGTCAGTGGGCGCCCCCACCCTGCTCGTGTGTGTGTGGGACTGAGGGGCACCAGCCACACCCCCCCAGGGTCATGTGGTGGGGGTCAGAGGTACCGATGTAAGCCAAAGCCACAAATATCAGCATCGTCCAGGCAAAAAATTGGGGCGCCCGAGAGACAGAGAGAGAGCGAGCGCATGCGTGCGTGTGTGTGCATGTGTGCACGTGTGTATGAGTGTGTATATGTATGCGCGTGTGCGTGCTTCTGTGTGTGTGGGTACGTGTGTGCGTGTGCTTCTGTGTGAGTGGGTGCATGTGTGTGCGTGTGTGCTTCTGTGTGTGCATGCATGTATATGTGCATGTATGTATGTGTGTGTGCATGTGTATGTGCGTGCGTGTGCTTCTGTGTGCGTGGGTGCATGTGTATGTGCATGTGTATGCGCTCGTGTGTGCGTGTAGTCAGGCGATGGCCCCTTCCCCATCCCAGCAGGGGTCGGTAGGGCAGTGGCCCTTGTCCTGCCCTTGGCTGACTCCCCAGCAGGAGGGCCGTGTGGGATGCCCCATCCATGGCTCACACGTGGGGCTCCTCTGCTTGCAGCACCAGCATGGCAGGCGGATTCTGGCTGGCAGCCGGCGCCCTGGCAGTGATCCTGGGCAGAGTGGTCCCTCAGCAGGACGTGTGCCGCGCTCCAGATGGCAAAGATGGCTACCCCGGAGTGCCAGGGCTCAACGGGAGGCCAGGGCAGAAAGGGGACAGGGGCGAGCCAGGTACAGTGGGAGAGGGGAGCTGGGCCCGCAGGGAGCGCTGGATGGTGCTGGGCATCGTCTCCAGGGCATTGGCTCCAACCCAGCCCTGGCGTGTGGGCTCAGTCCAGTTGCCAGGTGGCAGGAGGCCATGTCACATGACCTGTATGTGGCAGTCTGACCAGGTCTCTCCTTGCAGTGAGACCCGTGGGCTCTGGCCCGGGGAGCCCTGCCCGGTCCCTTCCTAGGCTTCTCTCCCAGAGTGCCCCCTGGCATGAGCACTGACCCGAGGCCCTGGGAGCTGCCCCACGGTTTCCTGCTCAGGCTGGGCTGCGGCAGGAACTCTCCGTCCTGGACTGCCCAGCTCCACTCCGTGGCAGCTGCCTTGGCAGAGGGGCGGGCTCTGGGCAGTGGCCCAGGCTGGCTCGGCAGAGTGGAGGGAGCCGGCCACATGCTGGAGGGTCGGTGCTCCTGGGGGGATGCGGCTGATGTCAGCCAGCAGCGGGGGGAAAGGGGGGGGCAGGTTCCCTGAGCTGTGGCCTGCTCTTCTCTTCCAGGGGCACCAGGAAGAAGGACGGGGATCCAGGGACCCAAGGGTGATGAGGGGGAACCTGGGGCTCCCGGCATGCCAGGGAACCAGGGCTTCCGAGGGCCAGATGGCCCCCCTGGGCTCCCTGGGCAGCCAGGGAAGAAGGGAGGCAAAGGCCAGGCTGGCAATGTCAAGGACCAGCCCCGTCCCGCCTTCTCAGTCTCCCGGAAGAACCCGCCCCGTGACGGGAACATCCTGGTGTTTGACAACTTCATCACCAACGCCAACACCTCCTACAACACGGTCACTGGCAAGTTCACCTGCCAGGTGCCCGGCCTCTACTACTTCGCCTTCCAGGTGGTCTCCAGCGGGAACCTCTGTCTCCACCTGCTGCACTCCGGGACCCGGATGCTGGGCTTCTGCGACAGCAACAGCCGCGGCCTCCTGCAGGTGAACTCGGGGAGCGGCGTGTTCAGCCTGGCCAAGGACGACACGGTCTGGATCGAGAGCGACCCCGCCACCGGCAACCACGTGTACAATGGCAAGGAGGCCGACAGCGTCTTCAGCGGCTTCCTGCTCTTCCCGGAGGGCCAGTGAGGCCGAAGTCAGTCGCTTCCTGGGTGCCAGCGCGGCAGGGAGGAAGCCCCTGCTTTGCGTGCTGACTGCTGCGGGCTGGCTGTGCATGCAGACCCGGCCTCTGCTCACGCCGCCGCTCCGCACGCCCCGCCTCCACGGCCCTGCCCGCGTACAAACGCCGCCGCCGCCTCCAGGGCCCTGCCCGCGTACAAACGCCGCCGCCGCCTCCACGGCCCTGCCCGCGTACAAACGCCGCCTCCAGGGCCCTGCCCGCGTACAAACGCCGCCGCCGCCTCCAGGGCCCTGCCGCGTACAATCACCGCCGGTCATTCCACAGCCCCCGCTCCAGCAGCGCTCCCGTGGCTTTGATGGGCACAAACTCGGGCCTTAATCCAGTCCCGGGCAGCCTGTGCCTTCATGGGCTGCTTCTGGGCACTGTGGGGCAAGCACACGCCCATTATGCCAAACAGGCTGGGAATCCCCCTGTGCCCTGGGGACCTGCGCTACTTGGGTCACTCAAAGCCCAGGCCTCCCTTCCAGCTCCCACGTGGGAGTCTCCTCCTCTGCCCCAGCCCAGGGCATGGGCCTGAGACGTTATCCTGCGAACTGCCAAAGCCGGCCTCTCCCCTGTCCTGCTGCACACTCATCCTGCCACTCCCCTGCCCTGCCGCACACCCGTCCTGCCATTCCCTCGTCCTGCCGCACACCCATCCTGCTGCACACCCCTGCCCTGCCGCACACTCATCCTGCCGCACACCCTTGCCCTGCCGCACACTCATCCTGCCGCACACCCTTGCCCTGCCGCACACTCATCCTGCCACTCCCCCGTCCTGCCGCACACCCGTCCTGCTGCACACCCTGTCCTGCCACACACTATCCTGAGCCCGCATTCCTGTAAGGTGCCCTGGCCTGGCCTGAGGCCTTGAGAGAGCTGCCTTGGCCCCGGGTATTAGTGGCAAGTGGCCCAAGGGGCAATGCTGGGGCAGGATGGTACAGGCTTTGTTTGCTGAGCTGCCTGGCAGACTCCACCCCAAGCAGCGTCCCACACATCCCAGCCAGG
This sequence comes from Pelochelys cantorii, assembly GCA_032595735.1. Lineage (NCBI taxonomy): Eukaryota > Metazoa > Chordata > Testudines > Trionychidae > Pelochelys > Pelochelys cantorii. The sequence continues at coordinate 1,206,338 of CM064348.1, forward strand.
GGCTGCCATTCAGCACTGCATGCCTGTGCTGTCCCCGGCCAGCCCACACACTGTACTCTTGCAAGGCTCAGACCTCCCTCCCCGGCCCGTTCTCACCCCCAGCTGATGGAGGCCACTTGTCACTGGTGTCATCCCTCTGTGGCCCCTTCATTCCTTGGTAGGAAGTGGTGAGAGGTTGCAGCTTGCGCTGGACTAACCACTGCAAACCCAGAGCCGTCTGCAGGCCACCCTGGCCTTTCACACCCTTCCAATCGGCACAGCCCAATAAAGGCTCCTTTGTCACTCACTCCTGCGCGTGGCTCGATTTTCTTTCTCGCTCTCATGGCTTCCTGCAAACCGTCCCTCTCCTGGGCCCCTTCCCAGGCCACAATTTCAGTGCCCGCCCCCTTGGAGCCAGAAATAACCCAGGCCCAAGCACAATGGGCTAGCGTCTCCCAGGAAAGACCCCCCGCGGGATCTGAATTCCCCAGCCTTTGCAGGAGCTGCCTTTGGCTCCAGCCCCCATCCCAGCACTGTTGGGGCCAGAATGACCCCGGGGAAACCAAGGGAGCTGGGGCGTTCGGATCTGTCAGCCCCAGGACCACTGGGCAGGCAGCTCTTCATGCTGCACATGGGTGTCCGGTAGCCAAGGCAAGGGAGGGCGTTGCCGTCCCAAACCACCAGGCACGGCCCCACCTACACTCCGCCCCCAGATACTCTGCAGAGTGTTGCTGCCCCAGCGCCTGCCCTCCACGTACTCCGGGGCCAGGCAGGCTGTAGCCATAGGGACTCCTCCCTGCCCCGGTGCTCCAGGCACCGAGGAAATTGGGGAACACGCACACTGCCCCCCACGTGAGGGAAAGAGATGGGTTTGCTTGGGGGGGGGTGCTTGGCACACTGCCCTGCCTCCTCCCCTCCCCTCCCTGTGGGAGGTGGGGCTTCAGCAGAGGGGGCGGGCCTGTCGGTGGAGCTGGGGGCCTGCATCCCTGAGCCCTGCATCCCCCAGCCCCAGCTGCACCAACTGCCCATGATACTCCACCTGGGAAAGGACCAGCCTGCAGGGGCAAAAGGCGCGCCTCATTCTGTCCTCATTGGGAGGGACCTGCAAGGCCAGTCAGCATCCAGCTCTGGGACCATATTAGGTTGCAGTAAGAGGAGCATTGCCAGCAGATCCAGAGATGTGATTATTCCCCTTTATTGGGCTCTGGTGAGGCCACATCTGGAGTATTGTGTCCAGTTCTGGGCCCCCCACTACAAAAAGGATGTGGATGCATTGGAGAGGGTCCAGCGGAGGGCAACCAAAATGATTAGGGGGCTGGAGCACATGACCTATGAGGAGAGACTGAGGGATTTGGGTCTGTTTAGTCTGCAGAAGTGAAGAGTGAGGGGGGATTTGAGAGCAGCCTTCAACTTCCTGAAGGGAGGTTCCAAAGAGGATGGAGAGACGCTGTTCTCAGTAGTGACAGATGGCAGAACAAGGAGCAATGGTCTCAAGTTGTGGTGGGAGAGATCCAGGTTGGATATTAGGAAAAACTATTTCACTAGGAGAGTGGTGAAGCACTGGAATGGGTTACCTAGGGAAGTGGTGGAGTCTCCATCCCTAGAGGTGTTTAAGTCTGGGCTTGACCAAGCCCTGGCTGGGTTGATTTAGTTGGGATTGATCCTGCCTAGAACAGGGGGCTGGACTTGATGCCTCCTGAGGTCTCTTCCAGCTCTGTGGTTCTATGATTCTATGACCTCTGGCCCTTGGTGTCTGGGCCTGACAGGGAAAGATGGGGCTGAGGAAGGGTGACAGCAGCCCTTTGATTTGCCCAGCAGAGCTCTGATCGTGGCTGGACACGGCTGCAGCGCACCCGGGAAATAGCTGCAGCCAGCTTGCCCCCCCCCCCAACCTGTCTTGGGCAAGACTCCTGCTCTCCGGGTGCCTTGCAGTGCTCCCAGACCCCAAGTGCTGGTCATAGAATCATGGAATCCCAGGACCGGCAGAGCCCTCAGGAGCCATCGAGTCCAGCCCCCTGCCCAAGGCAGGGCCAACCCAACTAAATCATCCCAGCCAGGGCTTTGTCAAGCCGAGACAAACACCCCTAGGGATGGAGATTCCACCCCCTCCCTAGGGAACCCAGCCCAGTGCTTCCCCTCCCTCCTAGGGGAACAGTTTTTTCTAATCTATAGATTTTTCTAATCTTTTCTAATCTAACTGTAACTTGAGCCCATTGCTTCTTGATCTGCCGTCTGTCACCACTGAGACCAGCCTCTCTCCAGCCTCTTTGGAACCTCTCTTCAGGGAGCTGCAGGCTGCTCTCAAATCCCCCCTCACTCTTCGCTTCTGCAGATTAAATAAACCCAACTCCCTCAGCCTCTCCTCGTAGGTCATGTGCTCCAGCCCCCTACTCACTTTGGTTGCCCTCCGCTGGACCCTCTCCAATGCGTCCACATCCTTTCTATAGTGGGGGGCCCAGAATTGGACGCAAGACTCCAGATGTGGCCTCACCCGAGCCGAATAAAGGGGACTAATCACTTCTCTGGATCTGCTGGCAATGCTCCTCCTAATGCCCCCTAATCTGCCATTAGCCTTCTTGGCTACAAGGGCGCCCTGTTGACTCATATCCAGCTTCTCATCCACTGTCATCCCCAGGTCCTTTGCTGCCAAACTACAGCTTAGCCAGTGGGGTGGGGAGGGCTCTGCCACAGCGGGTGCAACCCTTGTGCAATGGGGGTGGGGAGCCAGGCATAATGCTGCAGGGCATATGGGCACTGCCCTCGGCCAGGGTGCTCTCTGTGCCTTGATTTCCTTCCCACACACAGCAAGTGCAGCAGGCAGGGCAGAGGCCCTCACCCCTAGAGGAGTGTGGAGCTGGTGCTTGGATTCCTCCTGGTGGGGGGTGCCTGCCCCTTGGCCCCCCCACCCTCACAGACACAGGAGGGGAGGGGGCAAGAGCCCTGCTCACTCACCAGGGCACTGCACTCTCCTGGAACATGCCAGGCAGACGGAAAGCTTGGACAGCTTTGCCCTGGAAAAGACTTTGCTTGATGCTGCTCATGAGCTCATGCCAGAGACCAGAGGCACTGTCCAGAGGGCCAATAGCCAGGTGTGTGCCGGGGCCCTCCCAGGAGCTGATAGCCAGGTGTGTGCCAGGTGTGTGCCAGGGCCCTTCCTGGAGCCAAGGCCTGGTGTGTGCCAGGGCCCTTCCTGGAGCCAAGGCCAGGTGTGTGCCAGGGCCCTTCCTGGAGCCAAGGCCTGGTGTGTGCCAGGGCCCTCCCTGGAGCCGAGGCCAGGTGTGTGCCAGGTGTGTGCCAGGGCCCTTCCTGGAGCCAAGGCCAGGTGTGTGCCAGGGCCCTTCCTGGAGCCAAGGCCAGGTGTGTGCCAGGGCCCTCCCTGGAGCCGAGGCCTGGTGTGTGCCAGGTGTGTGCCAGGGCCCTCCCAAGAGGGCGCAGGGTTCTGAGGAGGTGCCCCAGCCCTGGGCATCTCCCAGCATGGCTCTCTGCCCGCCTGCCCAGAGGAAGGAGAAGGAAGCGAGGGGGAGGGGGGCAGTGCCTGACGGTCTCTGCTCTGGATCAGCCGTGAGCACTGCACATGGCCCCTGGTCCTGCTGTGGCCTGGCACCCCCGGGTCTGCTCCTTCCTGCCTGCCCTGCGGGCCCATGCTGGGCCCAGGGTGCTAGCGCAGCATCTAGTGCTACCCGGCGCTGTGGAAAGTGCTGGCTCAGAAGGAATGCCCAGGACAGGGATGTGAAACTTGGCCTGGGTCCCGGCGAGGGGGCTGGTCCCCCATGAGGCCAATCCCGGCTTCCTTCAGCCACCAACTTCCGCCAGGCCGATTCCCAGCCAGAGCTCGGTGCACAGCCAGCCCCAGCTCCCGCTGAGCAGAGTCCTCCAGCAGCGCAGGAGCCAGTGCCCTGCCCACAGAGGTGAGGGGCAGGCGGGGTAGCCGTGGGCATTGTGGTGGCCATGGGAGCTGACCTGTGGCTGCAGAAGGGCGGGCAGGTGGGCAGACAAGAGGGGCAGCAGGTGTTGCTTATGGCCACTGGCAGGTCGCTCTGTATAAGGGGCTTCATTGACTTCCTGCGGGACTCCAAGAGCCCCCTAGGTTGGGGGACAGCAGGGACACTAGTGCAGGGCTGCCACGGTGGGCACCGGTCTCTTTGGAGCAGGGATGGGTTGCACGGGGCTGGGCCCTAAGAGTGGAGCCCCCCCGCCACAGCACAGCCCCAGGGGTGCAGGAAATAGGAGAGGGTCACTGGGGAGCCCCCAAACAGACCCAGCGCCAGTGACAGGCAAAGTGGGGCCGGGCAGCCTTGGTAGATTGGCCATTCCCTGCTTACCCTCGGCAGGGAGGGGGAGGGGGAGGGGCAGCCTGGCAGAAGGGAGGCTGCCCCGTGGGGCGGAGGGGGTGCTGCTCTGGCTCTTGGGAGGGGCCGTGGGCTCAGGCGGCCGGGAGGGCGGCATTCCAGAGCCAGGCAGGTTGCCCAGTGGCCAGGCTGTGCCCAGGGGAAAGCGGGGGGAGGGGGAAGGGGAGGCTGGTGAGCCAAGGGAGGCAGCGTGACCATCTGTCTGCCAGGGGCAGAGATGCTGCTGGTTGGCCTAGCGTCAGGTGCCCCTGCCATGCCCACAGCAATGGGGCAGGACCCTCCACTCTCCGCATTTCCACTTCTGGCAGGACACAGATGGCCAAGAGCGTCTGTGCACCCGTGGGCCTGGGCCTGGCCCTTCTCCTCCTGGCACTGGAGGCCACCGTGACAGGCAGTGCTTCCCACAGCTGCTATGGGGCCCCTGGGCTGCCCGGCATGCCCGGCATGCCCGGCAAGGATGGCAGAGATGGGCAGAAAGGAGTCAGAGGTGACCCAGGTAGGTGCCTGTTGGGAAGCTCGTGCAGTGAGTGGGCATGGAGCGGTGCCGCCTGCTCCCCAGAGGTGTCCCCGAGGCCCGTGGTGCCTGGCGGAGGGAGGGTCGGTGCCACGTTGGGTGGGAGAGCTCAGAGGGAGAGGACAGGACACGGCCCTATGGCCTGGTCCCCGTGCAAAGAACAAGAGCCCTGCCTGCGGCTGGGCAGACACGGCATGGGGCCTGCTCAGCGTCAGAGCCTGGGGGGTGGCAGGGTAAGGCTGGGGAAACAGCCACTCAGCCTCCAGGGCAGGGGGGCAGGCAGGGGCTGCCAGCTGCCCTTCCCACGGCACTGAGTCGCTGCAGCCACACTGACGGGTACTCCCTGGAACCCCACAGGCATGCCGGCCATTCCTGGAACCCGAGGGCCCAAGGGGCAGAAGGGGGAACCCGGCACGCCTGGCCTGACAGGCAAGCCCGGCCCCACAGGCCCCCCGGGCAGCCCAGGAATGCCGGGCAAGCCAGGTCCCCCTGGAGAGCTGGGCGTGTCTGGCAGTTACAAGCAGAAGCACCAGTCGGCCTTCTCGGTCATGAGGAAGACGGAGCAGTTCCCTGCCAAGAACGTCCCGGTGGTGTTCAACCACGCCATCACCAACCCCACGGCAGACTACGACACCGCCTCGGGCATCTTCACCTGCCGCGTGCCCGGCCTCTACTACTTCGTCTTCCACACCTCGCAGACCGCCAACCTCTGCGTCAGCATGCTCCGGGACGGGCAGCGGGTGGCCAGCTTCTGCGACCATATGGCCAACACCAGGCAGGTCAGCTCCGGGGGCCTCCTGCTGCACATGGCTGCCGCGCAGCAGCTCTGGCTGGCTGTCAACGATTACAACGGCATGGTGGGCGTCACCGGCTCCGACAGCGTCTTCTCCGGCTTCCTGCTCTTCCCAGACTAGGCAGCCGGGCCGGCTCTGGTGCACCAGCCGGGCCCAGCATCATGGCCTCTCCACTCCCATGCGCTGGCTGGATGCCCCCAGCCCTGGGCTCTCCCCTCTGCCCCCCAGTCCCGGGCTCTCCCCTCTGCCCCCCAGTCCCGGGCTCTCCCCTCTGCTCCTGGCTCTCCCCTCTGCCCCCCAGTCCCGGGCTCTCCCCTCTGCCCCCCAGTCCTGGGCTCTCCCCTCTGCTCCTGGCTCTCCCCTCTGCCCCCCAGTCCCAGGCTCTCCCCGCTGCCCCCAGTCCTGGGCTCTCCCCTCTGCTCCTGGCTCTCCCCTCGCCCCCCAGTCCCGGCTCTCCCCGCGCCCCCAGTCCTGGGCTCTCCCCTCTGCTCCTGGCTCTCCCCTCTGCCCCCCAGTCCCAGGCTCTCCCCGCTGCCCCCAGTCCTGGGCTCTCCCCTCTGCTCCTGGCTCTCCCCTCTGCCCCCCAGTCCCAGGCTCTCCCCGCTGCCCCCAGTCCTGGGCTCTCCCCTCTGCCCCCCAGTCCTGGGCTCTCCCCTCCGCCCCCCAGTCCTGGGCTCTCTCCTCCGCCTCCGGTCCCGGGCTCTCCCTGCTGCCCCCCAGTCCCAGGCTCTCCCCGCTGCCCCCAGTCCTGGGCTCTCCCCTCTGCTCCTGGCTCTCCCCTCTGCCCCCCAGTCCTGGGCTCTCCCCTCTGCTCCTGGCTCTCCCCGCTGCCCCCAGTCCTGGGCTCTCCCCTCTGCCCCTGGCTCTCCCCTCTGCCCCCCAGTCCCAGGCTCTCCCCTCTGCCCCCCAGTCCGGGGCTCTCCCCTCTGCCCCCCAGTCCGGGGCTCTCCCCTCTGCCCCCCAGTCCCAGGCTCTCCCCGCTGCCCCCAGTCCTGGGCTCTCCCCTCTGCCTCCCGTCCCTGGCTCTCCCCTCTGCCCCCCAGTCCGGGGCTCTCCCTCGCCCCCGTCCCGGGCTCTCCCCCTGCCCCCCAGTCCCGGGCTCTCCCTCCGCCCCCGTCCGGGCTCTCCCCTGCCCCCAGTCCCGGGCTCTTCCCTCTGCCCCCCAGTCCCGGGCTCTCCCCTCTGCCCCCAGTCCTGGGCTCTCCCCTCTGCCCCTGGCTCTCCCCTCTGCCCCTGGCTCTCCCCTCTGCCCCCCAGTCCTGGGCTCTCCCTCCGCCCCGTCCTGGGCTCTCCCCCTGCCCCCAGTCCCGGGCTCTCCCCTCTGCCCCCCAGTCCCGGCTCTCCCTCCTGCCCCCAGTCCCGGCTCTCCCCTCCGCCCCCCAGTCCCGGGCTCTCTCCTCTGCCCCGTCCCGGCTCTCCCCTCTGCCCCCCAGTCCTGGGCTCTCCCCTCTGCCCCCCAGTCCGGGCTCTCTCCTCTGCCCCGTCCCGGGCTCTCCCTCTGCCCCCCGTCCGGGCTCTCCCTCTGCCCCCAGTCCTGGGCTCTCCCCTCTGCCCCCAGTCCTGGCTCTCCCTCTTGCCCCCAGTCCCAGGCTCTCCCCTCTGCCCCCCAGTCCCGGGCTCTCCCCTCTGCCCCCCAGTCCCGGGCTCTCCCCGCTGCCCCCAGTCCCGGGCTCTCCCCTCTGCCCCCCAGTCCCGGGCTCTCCCCTCTGCCCCCCAGTCCTGGGCTCTCCCCTCTGCCTCCTGGCTCTCCACTCCGCCTCCAGTCCCGGGCTCTCCTGGAAAGGGCTTGCGCCCCCAGTCCTGGGCTCTCCCCTCTGCCTCCTGGCTCTCCCTCTGCCCCCCAGTCCTCAGGCTCTCCGCTGCCACCGAAGTGTGCATCTGGGCTCTCCCCTTTGCGTCCCTGGCTCTCCCCGCTGACCCCAGTCCCGGGCTCTCCCCTGCTGCCCCCAGTCCGGTGGGCTCTCCCCTCTGCAGTCCGTGGCTCTCCCTCTGCCCCCCAGTCCAGGCTCTCCCCGCTGCCCCCAGTCCTGGGCTCTCCCCTCTGCCCCAGGTGGGCTCTCCCCTCCTGCCACCAAGTCTGGGGCGGCTCTCTCCTCGCCTCCTGGTCCCGGGCTCTCCCGCTGCCCCCCAGTCCCAGGCTCTCCCCCTGCCCCCAGTCCTGGGCTCTCCCCTCTGCTCCTGGCTCTCCCCTCTGCCCCCCAGTCCTGGGCTCTCCCCTCTGCTCCTGGGCTCTCCCCGGCTGCCCCCAGTCCTGGGCTCTCCCCTCTGCCCCTGGCTCTCCCCTCTGCCCCCCAGTCCCAGGCTCTCCCCTCTGCCCCCCAGTCCGGGGCTCTCCCCTCTGCCCCCCAGTCCGGGGCTCTCCCCTCTGCCCCCCAGTCCCAGGCTCTCCCCGCTGCCCCCAGTCCTGGGCTCTCCCCTCTGCCCCTGGCTCTCCCCTCTGCCCCCCAGTCCGGGGCTCTCCCCTCTGCCCCCAGTCCCGGGCTCTCCCCGCTGCCCCCCAGTCCCGGGCTCTCTCCTCCGCCTCCCGTCCTGGGCTCTCCATCCTGCCCCCAGTCCCGGGCTCTTCCCTCTGCCCCCCAGTCCCGGGCTCTCCCCTCTGCCCCCAGTCCCGGGCTCTCCCCTCTGCCCCCAGTCCTGGGCTCTCCCCTCTGCCCCTGGCTCTCCCCTCTGCCCCCCAGGTCCTGAAGGGACTCTCCCTCCTGACCTCCTGTCCGGAGCTCTAAAACCCCCTGCCCCCCAGTCCTGGGCTCTCCCCTCTGCCCCCCAGTCCTCAGGCTCTCCCTCCTGCCCCCGTCCCGGCTCTCCCCTGCTGCCCCCCAGTCCTGGGCTCTCTCCTCTGCCTCCGGTCCCGGGCTCTCCCCTCTGCCCCCCAGTCCTGGGCTCTCCCCTCTGCCCCCCAGTCCTGGGCTCTCTCCTCTGCCTCCGGTCCCGGGCTCTCCCTGCTGCCCCCCAGTCCTGGGCTCTCTCCTCTGCCTCCCGTCCCGGGCTCTCCCCTCTGCCCCCCAGTCCTGGGCTCTCCCTCTTGCCCCCAGTCCCAGGCTCTCCCCTTTGCCCCCCAGTCCCGGGCTCTCCCCACTGACCCCCAGTCCCGGGCTCTCCCCTCTGCCCCCCAGTCCCAGGCTCTCCCCGCTGCCCCCCAGACCCGGGCTCTCCCCTCCGCCCCCCAGTCCCGGGCTCTCCCCGCTGCCCCTATGAGTCATGCCAACTACCAGCTCAGCCCAGAGGGTTTGGAAAGGGAACTTGGTCATGAGCTTCTGTCAAGAATATTAATAAAAACCCACCCGTGGCACAGGGCCTGAGGTCTCCTGCTCTCCCCCAGCCCCTCAGTGCTCTGAGCAGCTGCAACCTGAATGTGTGCATCTGTGTGTGTGCATCTGTGTGTGTGCACGCATGTGTGGGTGACTGTGTGCATGTGCGTGTGCACGTGTGTGGGTGAGTTCGAGTGCACGTGTGTGGGTAAGTGCGAGTGCATTGTGCATGTGAGCACGTGAGATATTTCTGTGGCACAGGTTGCAGGTGCCAGGCAGCAAATGCCGAAAGGCCCAGCAGGGCCTCCATTGCCCACATGGGATGTGTGCTCCCCTTGGGCGGCTGGGCACAGCCAGGAAAGGGGGTTTGTTGGAGAGGAGCAGGCCCTGTCCAAGGGCAGCCTGTCCTTGGGGCAAGGAGCGAGGCAGGGGTTGGTTCCCATCCCTGCACACAGGCCGAGGCCCCATCCTGCCCTGGTCTCAGGCCGAGGCAATGAGCTGGTGGCTTCTCGGCCCTCGCCTGGCTCTGCCCTCCGCGCGGGGCCCAGGAGACACTGGAAGCAGGGAACAAGGGTGCAAGCGAGTCACAGGCAAGGAGCCAAATGCATCCAGAATAAGCCTTCCCCAGGCCCCGCCCAGCTGAGCGCACCGAGCAGTACGGGCGGGCCCCACCCATCTCAGCGCACCGCGCAGTACACCCGGGCCCCGCCCATCTCAGCGCAGTACCCCCGGGCCCCGCCCATCTCAGCGCAGTACCCCCGGGCCCCGCCCATCTCCGCACACCGAGCAGTACCCCCGGGCCCCGCCCATCTCAGCGCACCGAGCAGTACCCCCGGGCCCCGCCCATCTCAGCGCAGTACCCCCGGGCCCCGCCCATCTCAGCGCAGTACCCCCGGGCCCCGCCCATCTCAGCGCAGTACCCCCGGGTCTCGTGCCTGGCGTAGCCTAGGCCCCGCTGAGACGGCTTCAGGGCAAGGCATGCAGCCAGTGGAGGTACCGTATTTCCCTGTGCACATGGGCACCTGATAAAATGACTCTCACTTAGGGTTGCCGGGTGTTGACCGGGACAGTCCGGTATTTTTGCCTCCTGTCCGGTAAAGAAATTCAGAGAATACCGGACACCGAAAATGCCCAGTACTTTCGGATTTTTTCCCGGCCAGGAGGTGAAAACCCCGGGTGCTCCCCTGGTTCTGCAGGGGAGCTGTCCGGCCGGAGCAGGAAGACAAGATGGCGAACAGCTGCCAGCAGCCTGTTGGGGCCAAAAAGCCTCAAAAGCATTTCTTAAAGGGGCCACGCTTTTTATTTTATTTTTTAATTTTTTAATTTTTTTTACTCAGCAACTTTGGTCTCCCCCTTTTTTTCCTCAACAGAATTTTTTCTGTGGTGTTTTTTTTTGGGGGCGGGGGGGTGTTCGGTATTTTTGGTTAAACTATCTGGCAACCCTACTCTCATTCGAGCGAGTTCAGTGGTGAGCGGCTGGAGAAAGACCCACAGGAACACCAGGCTGGCCAAGCGCCCGCTGAGGAGACGCCGTCGTTGGATTCTTTGCATTTTCCTTCTTAGCATTGTGGTTTCAGTGCGCAAAGGCGGAGGGGGACACGCACACGCACACGCACACTCCTGTGCACCACTCTGACATGGGGAGGGGGTGACTGACTCACCCCACCTTCCTGCCAGGCATTCTCTGCCCTCCATGCTTCACTGGGCTCCCAGGATGGGCCCACTATTCCTGGGGCCTGGTGCAGCATCTTCCTGGGGCAACAGGTGGGTGCGGGGAGTGCGGGTGCCGTGCCCCTCCCCCATTTCTGCTCGGGTTCTCCCCAGTGTGGCCAGCAGCAGCCTTTTGGCTCCGTGCAGGAGGGAAGGGACAAGCGCAGCTTCCTCTCCCTCCCCAGCCCCCACTCCCGCGTGGCTGGATGCAGCTCGTCCCTGCCCGCAGTGTCAAAGGGCAGTTCACACCAGCCGGCTGCTGCTGGCCACCTCCTGTCCCCTGGCCACGGGCAGGCCGCACTGTGCCCCGGGGCCCAGGGAACCTGACCGCTGGGACTTCAGGGAGCCCGGACAGAGAGGTGGCTCAGCAGATGGAGCAGGATCCAGGAGGGGGGTGCAAGAGGGTGAAGAGGCTCCTAAACTTCTGCCCCAAGGCTGCTGTGGGGCCTGCACTTTCAGGTTGTGAACAGGCTAGAAATTGACCCCCCCCCCCACTCCAGAGGTCAGCTAAGGGGCAGAGGCTGTGCAGGGCCCGAGCACATGCAGGGCTCAGCTCCTCCTGGCCAGCAACATGAGGCTCTTCCTGGGGCCCTGGCCCAGCCGCAGCCGTGGGGCAAGGAGCAGCCAGACTGCTGGGGGGCTCAGTGCTCCCATCAGGGGCTGGCTCTCTGCGCAGGGCTGGGAGTGGGACGTCCTCCGGAGGGGTATGGAGGAGTGTCAGTGTGGGGGCCACGCCGCGAGAAGGGAAACCTGTGAAGGGCTGGTGGTTGGGCAGCTGGGGTGACAGAGGCCACCGCTTGGCACCTGTGTGCACGCCCCAAGCCCTGCAGCCAGTACCAGCTGGAGACGGGACGGGCGCACGAGAGCTGGCAGGGGCTGCACTGACACACCAGCAGGAGCAGCAGCAGGCCCCACATTTTGCAAGCCACCCCCATCGCTGCTCAAGGGACCTCCCCCACGCACGGCGGGTGGGCAAGCGGGATCCAGCCCGTCCTGACGGAGGGAGACAGAAAATGTGGGACAATTTGCCAGTTTTGAAGAAAAAGTTGGGACACCTGCCGGAGGCCTTAAAATACAGGACTGCCCCTTTAAAAATGGGAGACCTGGTCCCCCTCTCCAAACAGAAATGGCCCGAACACACCTGTGCCCCATTCTGCCCTCCCGGCCTTGTGGGCTGCCCCACAGCTACCCCCAGGCCTGGTGCCGCCCCTCAAGGCTTCCCTGAGCTCCCCAGGGACGCTGCTGGCCCCCAGCCCAGCATAGAGCGCCGGGGTCCAGGCCACACACACAGGGACAGTCAGACCAGACTAGGAGCCTTGTTAACAGCTGCTTCATGCCACTGACACCACAGGGGCTCGGTGTCACGTTATTGGATTTTAAGGGGAGCAGCCAGATCACTGCTGCACCCCTGGGGGGTGTTTGCCCCAAAGGCGGTGTACAAAGGGGCCATGTGAGGTGTCAAATGAAAGCTTCTGGCCTACTGATGCCGTGTGTGCGACTCATGTACTCGTGTGATGTCTGTGTGTGGGGTTATGAATATGGGCTCTGGGCTGGTGCGGTGAGTGTCTCTGCCTGAGACAGAGCGATGGGCCTGGACTGCCTGCTGTGAGTGAGGAAGGACTGTCCAACGAATGACTGCGCTAACTAACACGGCCCCAAGGACGATGGATCTCGAGGTGGCCAATACACACCTGAGGGATGCGTCTGGAAACCTGCAACCAATCAGGGCACAATGGCTGCGGGCATGTGAAACACAGACAGGTCACTGGGCCACGTGACCTGCTCCAGCTTGGGAGACCCCAGGAAGAGCTATAGAAGTGCCAGGAGGCGGACTCCATCTTGTCTGTAATCTTGTCTGATGCTGTTCCCCCAGGAGGGAAGGGGAGCGGAGCACTTCTTCCCCGTGAGCCAGACTGTGCAGCGAGGCTTGGGGCTCCACCCCCCCAGCGGGAAGCCGGTGCTGGCGCTCCCATGGAATCCAGCCAATGGGAGTAGTGGAGGCGGAGCCTGGCACTGGTGCAGGGCATGAAGGCAAGTGAATGCTCCCCACCCCCTCATGCCCAGACCCCCACACCTCCAACCCGGTCCCGCACCACTACCCCACCCAGGCCCTGCACCCCCCAGCCCGCTCCTGCACCCTCCCCCTGGCCAGACACCTACCTCAGCCCGCTTCTGCACCCTCCCCCTGGCCAGACACCTACCCCCAGCCCGCTTCTGCACCCTCCCCCTGGCCAGACACCTACCCCCAGCCCGCTTCTGCACCCTCCCCCTGGCCAGACACCTACCCCCAGCCCGCTTCTGCACCCTCCCCCTGGCCAGACACCTACCCCCAGCCCGCTTCTGCACCCTCCCCCTGGCCAGACACCTACCCCCAGCCCGCTTCTGCACCCTCCCCCTGGCCAGACACCTACCCCCAGCCCGCTCCTGCACCCTCCCCCTGGCCAGACTCCTACCCCCAGCCCGCTCCTGCACCCTCCCCCTGGCCAGACACCTACCCCCAGCCCGCTTCTGCACCCTCCCCCTGGCCAGACACCTACCCCCAGCCCGCTTCTGCACCCTCCCCCTGGCCAGACACCTACCCCCAGCCCGCTTCTGCACCCTCCCCCTGGCCAGACACCTACCCCCAGCCCGCTTCTGCACCCTCCCCCTGGCCAGACACCTACCCCCAGCCCGCTTCTGCACCCTCCCCCTGGCCAGACACCTACCCCCAGCCCGCTTCTGCACCCTCCCCCTGGCCAGACACCTACCCCCAGCCCGCTTCTGCACCCTCCCCCTGGCCAGACACCTACCCCCAGCCCGCTTCTGCACCCTCCCCCTGGCCAGACACCTACCCCCAGCCCGCTTCTGCACCCTCCCCCTGGCCAGACACCTACCCCCAGCCCGCTTCTGCACCCTCCCCCTGGCCAGACACCTACCCCCAGCCCGCTTCTGCACCCTCCCCCTGGCCAGACACCTACCCCCAGCCCGCTTCTGCACCCTCCCCCTGGCCAGACACCTACCCCCAGCCCGCTTCTGCACCCTCCCCCTGGCCAGACACCTACCCCCATCCCGCTTCTGCACCCTCCCCTGGCCAGACACCTACCCCCATCCCGCTTCTGCACCCTCCCCCTGGCCAGACACCTACCCCCAGCCCGCTTCTGCACCCTCCCCCTGGCCAGACACCTACCCCCAGCCCGCTTCTGCACCCTCCCCCTGGCCAGACACCTACCCCCAGCCCGCTTCTGCACCCTCCCCCTGGCCAGACACCTACCCCCATCCCGCTTCTGCACCCTCCCCCTGGCCAGACACCTACCCCCATCCCGCTTCTGCAGCCCTCCCCTGGCCAGACACCTACCCCCAGCCCGCTTCTGTGCACCCTCCCCCTGGCCAGACAACCTACCCCCAGCCCGCTTCTGCACCCTCCCCCTGGCCAGACACCTACCCCCAGCCCGCTTCTGCACCCTCCCCCTGGCCAGACACCTACCCCCAGCCCGCTTCTGCACCCTCCCCCTGGCCAGACACCTACCCCCAGCCCGCTTCTGCACCCTCCCCCTGGCCAGACACCTACCCCCAGCCCGCTTCTGCACCCTCCCCCTGGCCAGACACCTACCCCCAGCCCGCTTCTGCACCCTCCCCCTGGCCAGACACCTACCCCCAGCCCGCTTCTGCACCCTCCCCCCGGCCAGACACCTACCCCCAGCCCGCTTCTGCACCCTCCCCCTGGCCAGACACCTACCCCCAGCCCCCTTCTGCACCCTCCCCCTGGGCAGACACCTACCCCCAGCCTGCTTCTGCCCTCTGCCCCCTGGGCAGACACCTACCCCCAGCCCGCTTCTGCACCCTCCCGCTGGGCAGACACCTACCCCCAGCCTGCTTCTGCATCCTCCCCCTGGCTAGACCTCACCCCCTCCTGAATGGAAATCCACCAACCCTGGAATCTCAGAAGAGTAAATCTGGCCTGCGGGAAACCCTGAACCTCAGTCCTCCCCCTCCCCTGGTGGGGCTGGAGCACCAGAGAAGTGAAGTGTCTCAATTGGGAGCCTCATCAGTGAGGGTTGGGGGGTTTTGAAGGTTTTTTTGCTTCCCAGTTGAGTGGTCCCCAACTGATTTTTCTGTGTGTCAGTGGCCCCGACCCAAAAAAGGGCCATAAAGAAAGAAACGGGAACATTTTGTGTTGGACATAAATTCATATTTTACTTTATTCAAAATGAAGTTTGATAAACTAACATGAGAAAGTTAAAGCGCTTAGTCTGTTAAATCATTTCAATATTTCCTTTCTTACTTGTTAAATTAAACCGTTCTCCCGAGCTGCAGCACTAGCAAAGTGGCTGGGGTGTAATTACATAATTAACGGCAAGTTTCCATTAGCCACAGGTGGTCCATGGAGAGGTTTGCGCTGAGCCAGGTGGTCCACAGGCCAAACAGTTTGAGACCCACTGGGCTAAGGTGCTAGGTGAGACCAGCAGGGAGGCTGGCACGCTGGCAACGCAGGGCTGGAGCTGGGGGTGCAGGTGGGGGGGAAGTGCAGGGCTTGGGGTGAAGGTGAAAAAATGTTGGGGGGAGGGGCGCAGTGTAGGCATTAGGGTGCAGGAGTGAATGGCAAAGGGGGTACAGGATGAGGGTCCAGGGTGGGGGAACCCACAGCAGCCAAAGGAAATGGGGGGCACATGCCTGCAGTATAGGGGGGCAGAGGCACCAACACACAAGTTCACGCAGGGCACCATTTTCCCCATGGCCGGTCCTGAACAGACCCCCGGGGGCAGCACATTCTTGGGCTCCAGCCCAGAGCAGCCCGTGGTCAGAGGCTCTGGCCCAGCTGCATGCCAGGCTCTGGCCCCAGGGTCCTGCTGAGGCTGCAGAAAGACCCTGTGGCCAGCGGGACGTGGGAGGGGATGTGAAAGTGCGGGAGTGCAGAAGGCCCAGAGCCCAAGATAGAAAAGGGATGTGGCCGGTTCCTGGCCCCCCGCCCCTCTGGCCTCTCTCTGTTCACACAAACTTCTGCTTTTCCTCCACAGGGTCACTGCCCAGCGGCTCTGAGACGCACCCACCTCGGCCCCGTTCACTGCTGCAAGTCGCCGCAAGGTAAGAGCCAGCCTGCCCGGCGCGTGGGCACCGAGCCCTTAAAAGCCACAGACAGGCCAGAGGATGCCAGGCAGGCCGTGTCCTTAGGGTGCTGCTGGGCTCCAGCCCCCTCTGGGCTTTTGAGCTGTGGGGCCCCGTGCCCGGCAGCGCCCCCCTGGCCACACTCACCTCGCTGAGCGGTTTTGTATCTGGCTCGTGTGGAGCTGGGCTCTTGGGTTGTGGCATCAGGAGAGTCTTCGATTTCAAGGCCAGCCGGGGCCACTGTGAGCTCTGAGCAGAGACCTGCCCTGAAGTAATTGCTGCCTGGTGCGCCCGATGGCTACGGCACGGTCACCAATGGCTCAGCAGGCCAGGGAGGGAGAACTGAGGGGCCGGCTCTTCAGGAAAGGGCCTGATGAGCCGGCCCATTGGCTGGGGGAACAGGCTCCAGGGGAGAAGCCCCACAGCAGCGCAGGGCCCCTGTGCTCCTGAAGCTCTCAGGAGAGGAGAGGTGCCACTGGGCAACAGTCTCTCCCCAATCCCCACAGGCATCTCCCCCAAAGCCAAGGGGGCGGCAGGGCGAGTTTTCCTGGGAGCAGGTTCCCTCCTCTCTCCCATTCTGGCAGGACGCCCCTGGGCACCGTGCCCTGGCAGCCTGCTCTTAGGCCTGTGCCCCACCCTGGGCTGCCCCACTGGCTGCGCTCTCTGCTCTCTGCAGCGCTGGGGCCGACATGATGCTGGGGGCAGTGCTGCTCTGCCTGGCTGTGGCCCCCCTGGCCAGCACTGAGAGCTGCAAGGGTTACGCCGCCATCCCAGGCATCCCAGGCATGCCAGGCCCGCCGGGCGCCAATGGTGCAGATGGGGCGGACGGTCCAAAGGGAGACAGAGGTAAGAGGCAGGGGGCTGGGGTGGGCCAAGCTCTGGTTGAGTGGGGCTCTCGGGGTGATTGTGACCCCCCACAGCCTTTCTGCGTGAAGCGCCATTCCCAGGGCTCAGCCCCAGATGCCCTGGGAGGAGTTCAGTGCCCATCAGGCAGCACAGCCCTGGCTGCTCTGGGCCAGGAGGGCACATTGCTGGAAGCAACTGGGGTGACCTTTCCCAGGAGTGAACCGCCCAGGCTGGGGGCAAGGAACCCCACTCCCAGGAGAGCAGTGGGGGCGGGGCTCTGGCCCGGCTGGGCACCAGGAGGAGGGGAGAGGTGTCCATGAGAAGGGGTCCCTGCTGGGGGGCAGGGGACACTCTGAGGCAGGGGTGGAGGGTGGTGGGAGGGAGCACGTTGCTAGCAGTGCACCAGGGGTGGCAGCGCCGGTGGCAGGTTGGGGGAGAAACGGGTGGTGCAGACACAGCCTTGTGCAGCGACGGGCCCAGTCTGCACCCGGCCCTGTGCCCCTTCAAACGTGGGCGTTTGCTCAGCTCAGCGAGTAGAGCCTGGAGTCTGCCTCCACCCCGAGCACACCTGGGACCCACCTGTGGGCAGACCCCCCATCCCCTCCCTGCCAGGGCTCACAGCTCACCCACAGCACTGCTTCCAAGGGCTGCCTCGGCACCAAACTCCCAGCACCCACAAACACAGAGCCCAGGGCACAGGGCCCTCCCGGGAAGCAAATTGCCAGATGGGATTTGGGAATCCATCCCCAAATCGCCACGCAGGGAAATGCTGGGCAAAGTGGGAGTCTCAGCTGGCACCAGGATGCCCGTGTGAGTGGCGGGGTCTCAGGTGGCACCAGGGTCCCCGTGTGAGGGGCAGGGTCACAGGTGGCACCAGTGTTCCCATGTGAGGGGCGGGATCTCAGGTGGCACCAGGGTTCCCATGTGAGGCGTGGGGTCTCGGCAGGCACCAGGCTCCCCGTGTGAGGGGCGGGGTCTCAGGTGGCATCAGGGTTCCCGTGTGCAGGGCGGGGTCTCAGCAGGCACCAGGGTTCCTGTATGAGGGGCGGGGTCTCAGGTGGCACCAGGGTTCCCGTGGGAGGGGCGGGGTCTCAGGTGGCACCAGGGTTCCCGTGGGAGGGGCGGAGTCTCAGGTGGCATCAGGGTCCCCGTGTGAGGGGCAGGGTCACAGGTGGCACCAGGGTTCCCGTGGGAGGGGTGGGGTATCAGGTGGCACCAGAGTCCCTGTGCGAGGGGCGGGGTCTCAGGTGGCACCGGGGTCCCTGTGCGAGGGGCGGGGTCTCAGCAGGCCGTGTGAGGGTAGAGGTCTTAGCCGCCCAGAGCTGGAGGGGCATTTCCTTGTGCACCAGCCCTGAGCTGGCAGCATGACTTTGAGGGAATGTCCCACGTGCTGCATGGCTCGACGGGGCAGCCAGGAACCTGCCTACGAGAAGATGGGGATGACAAGAGCCCTGTGAGCCTTCCCTTTGTAATTCTTTTTTCCTGTCCCCCAGGTGCCCCTGGGTGGGCGGAGGATCAGCTGGAGCTGGGAGAGAAGGGTGCGCCAGGGAGCCCTGGCTACCCTGGGAAAGTTGGCCCCAAAGGCCCCAAAGGCTCCCAGGGCTTTTCAGGCCCCATGGGTCCTCCTGGGCCCATGGGTGAATCTGGGGACTTCAAGGCCACTGTCAAACCGGCCTTCTCAGCTGCCCGGACCATCAGCATGCTGCCGCGGCGGGAACAACCCGTCCGCTTCGACCGCGTCATCACCAACGAGAACGGGAACTATGAGAACCGGTACGGCCGCTTCACCTGCCAGATCCCGGGGTTCTACTACTTCACCTACCATGTCACCTCCCGGGGCAGCTTGTGCCTCCACATCAAGAGGGGCAAGGACACCAAGGGGGAGAAGATGGTGACCTTCTGCGACTACGTGCACAATGTCTACCAAGTCACCACCGGGGGCGTGGTGCTGCAGGTCCAGAAAGGGGAGTCCGTGTGGCTGGAGCCCACTGAGAAGAACTCCCTGGTGGGGATCGAGGGGGCTGACAGCATCTTCTCCGGGTTCCTGCTCTTCCCTGACCCCTAGCAGCCTGGGGCAGGCTCCCCGCGCCGCGCTCCCAAATGAGACGGCTGGCACACGCCCCTCCCTTTGCGAAGCAAAGCGCCTTCCCCGCAGCAGGGCCAATGGGCATGAGCCCTCGGCACGCCTCCGCACAAGCTGCCTTCTCCCCATGCTGCCAACTGCCCACTCCAGTGCAGCGCCAGCTTCAACCCTGCCCTGTGCAGCCTGTGGCACAGACCCTGGAACAAGGGAGGCCCGGTGCCGGGAGCCCCGTTCCATGTCCCTCAGTCCCGGGCTGGGGCTCGTGGGTTCCTCGGTGCCTGACACACACTGCCTGCTCCCGCTCACATGCCAAGAGCCCCTTGCCCCAGGGCCCAGCTCATTGCCCCCAGAGACCCCTGGGCACCTGTGCACAGCAGCCCCTGCCCCCCAGGGCCAGACCCCAGGAGCCAGCAATGGGCACTGTGTCTTAGCCGGGACTGCCCGAATGGCAGCCCCTCCCCCCCCATGTCAGAGCAGCCCCCACTTTGACCTTCAAATGGAGAAATGGCCCCTGGGTGGGCCCATCCTCTTGGGTCTGGGTGACTGCACTAGGACGTAGCTTCTCCCCTGCAGGCGCAAGAGCAGCTGCCTTTCCCTGGGCCAGCTTCTCTTGCTGGCAAGGTGGGACTTGAGCCTTCTGAAAGGAGCCCAAAACACCAGCCCACAGCTCGGCTCAGAGCAGTGACTGGCCCGGGGAATCCCAGGCAAGTGTACAGCAGCGGGGCTCGTCCTGCATTAACTCCGGAGCGAATAGCGGGGGCCCAGCACAGCCCCGACAGAAAATCCTTGGGTTCAGTAGCAGTGCCCTCTGTCCGCTCTGGCCCCCCGGCCGGCTTCCTGCAGCATTCGTGCTGTGGGGCTCATGGGCTCAGGCCAAAGGTCCCGTCCTCAGCCCCCCGCCCCAGGGAGATGATCCATCTGGAACAATCCAAGATCTGCGCTCTCCATTCCTGCCCACTCAGAGCTGCTGAACTAGCCAGAGCCTGACACCCTGCGGCTGCCCTGCTGCAGCCTGTGGCAGGGAGGAGGCATCCAGCGAGGACACCTACATCCTAGCCAGATACCCGCCTCTCTGCGCCGGCAGCTGCTTGCTCTGTCTTGGGGCTGCTTGCTCTGTCTTGGGAC
Source organism: Pelochelys cantorii (assembly GCA_032595735.1). Taxonomy (NCBI): domain Eukaryota; kingdom Metazoa; phylum Chordata; order Testudines; family Trionychidae; genus Pelochelys; species Pelochelys cantorii. The sequence goes on from CM064348.1 coordinate 1,226,068, forward strand.
TGCCCCTGGGATCTGCAGCGCAGAGAGCCAATAAACATGACGTCTATCGATTTTGTGGTTCGGTTTGAATTAGTAAATAACTTGCTGGCATCTCGGGGGTGGTCTGGGGCAGCCCAGCGAGGGAGGGGAAGGCTGGCCAGCCACCAGCATGGGGCTCAGCACACACAGCAGGGGCTGTTCCTGGCCAGAGCTAAAGCTCCTATCACTGAGGAATGCTGACCCGCCCTCCCACCTCTCTGGGCCAGGGGGCCCAGGGAGCAGGTGGCTGGGCAGCTGTGCTCCAGAGTGCATTGTGTGGGTGCCATGAGCACCCCCTCATCAGGCCTCAGACCCACGCACTGGAGTACCTTCCTCAGACCTGCTTCCCAGCCCTTCTTGGCCACCACAGCTGTGTATTGCACACGCCCACAATTCTCTTCGGTGTTGGTAATTCCACCACTTTTGCAGTCAATGCCATTGTTAGGGTTATTTAGGGTTCCTAATGTATTTTTAAAAAGCCCTTCTTATTGTCCTTGGCTGGCCATAGATTTCCCCTTGTGGTCCTATGGTTCCCTTATCAATTCTCTACAATTCCTAGTTCTTGATTTATCCTCACCCTTTCTTCCCCTTTTCTTCCTCTTCCTCCCATTCATTATATATTATGGCTTAATTCACTTCCTGCCTGCCTATCACGTCTCATTCGCTGCCAAGATGCCAATTCCTACCTCCGACCAGCTGACGATGCCAATGTCCACCACCCGCTTGCTAGATTGTCAATCATCTTTGTGCTTTCTCATGTGTGGGACACGCTCCCTGCATGGCACCTGCTTAGCCTGCTTCCAGCTCTCTTCTGCCAGGGTCTCGGGAAACCCTGTGATGACAGTGGGACTGCTGGTTTAGCAGAGCACTGAGCACCAATGTCTCCTGTCCTCATCTCTCAGTTTGCCCTTGTCCATCTCTTGGCTCTTGTCTTACGTGGAGACTGTCGGCTCTTTGGGCCAGGGGACGTCTCTGTCTGGAGAGCGCCTGGCACAGTGGCAGCTGGTCCCAGTCTAGGGCGGCTGGGCACTATGGTAACAAGAGCTGCTGGAGACACTGCTAGCCTCCCAAAGGGTGAGGTTCTCGGACACTCTCCAACACTCAGAGCCAATGTGCATTGCTGCACCCCATGACCTTGGTCCTCCAGGGCTCTGCTGTTCCGTGGGTCTCCCAGGATGCTGCATCCAGCCCCTTGAGCCCCCCAGGTCCTGCTCTAGCACATTGCACCCCTTGGCATGGCCGCCTCGAGGGATGGGCAGCCCCTTTGCAGGCCCAGGGCTGTGCAATGATATGAACCTTGACTGAGGCCTGGAGCTTCCTGTTGGCGGCTGCTGGTGACCAGGGAGAAGAGCAGCCTGGTGCTGCCCGACAGCCCTTGCGGAGGCGCAATGGCCACCTGCCGTGTGTTGCTCTGATGGGACACTCTGGTCAAAATCCAGCCAGGCTTTGAGTTTGGGGCTTAGAGAATGTTCCCCTGTCAGGTAAGGAAAGAGAAGCGCTAGAGGGGCCCCTCTGGCCTGCTGGCACGTTGGCACGCTGGCTTGCAGAGCCTGCACACAGCCAGGGTAGAAAAGGGCCCTTCCAAGCAGTCTGGTGCAGCACCGGTGGCAGACTCGGATCAGAACCTAGGCCACTGCCTTGTTGCCTGCTGGAGACGCTGCGTGTGGGTAGGTCAGCCACTTTGCGGAGACCTCCGGGCAGGGCTCCCTACTTGGCAGTCAGCAGCAGCTGTACTCACAATGGCTGGGTATGGCAGAGCCCCGCCCTTGCACCAGGCACTGCACATGGGCCTGCCTGAGCTCTGGACTCTGCCAACAAACAGCCAGTGGAGGCGCAGGGACAGGAAGAAGGAAGGAAGGGGGAACACTGCCCCTTGCTGGACACCTGCTCCATGACCAAAGGACTGTGTAAGACAACTAAGACGTCCTGGGAGCAATGTTCCCTCTAGTCATTTCCATCCACGTGCAGAAAAAACTTTTGTATGTGCACCGAGATTTGGGCAAATGTGCACCACCAAGAGAAACAAAAAACCTAGCAGTGGGCGCACTGTTAATCAGCTGAGCAGCATTTGACTCTCTCCTGACTGGCCACCCAAGCGCCCAGCTTACAGCCTGTGGCCCACGGAACCCCTGTCTGCCCCCCCATGCACACTGGGCCATTGGTGCCCCACACTTCCCTCCCAGCACTTTCAGAGCATGTGAATTGCCTGTGGCACTCTGGCCCTGCTCCATCCCCTCCCTCCCAGTGCTGGAGTGCCACAAATCAGCTGTTCAAGCTCTGGAGGAGCGAGACGGAGCACAAATCAGAAGTGCTGGGAGGGAGGAGAGGGGCAGGAGGAGTGGGGCTCCAGTGCCCCAGTGTGTGAAAGGCACGTGCGGGAGGCAGGCAGGGGTCCGCAGGCTGCAGGTGGAACCCCAGTGGGCCGCAGCTGCTGCAGCCTGCTGAGGTGAAGGAGGACCACTCATGCGACCCACTCCCTAATTTTGGTTGCCTATCGCTGGCTTACAGGGAACACTGCCTGGGAGTGTCATGTACACACATCTATCGATAGGAGTGCTCATGCCGATTCATTGTTACTGGCTCTTCCATATGCTGTGTCCCCCTCACACCCACTTATATCGGATTCCATGCTTCCGAGTGGGGAGCTCCCGCCCGTCGAGCGTGCCAGCCAGGAGTATTCAGGTGCCCAGGTTTCTGGATGGAGGTTCAGGCCATGGCATTGTATTTTGAGAACGAACCCCCAGATTTGGAACCTGGCCCCTCTTGCTGCCAACAGCCCCCGGCAGAAGGTCTCCCAGGCTAACTTCGAGTTAAGCATAACTAACATCTATGCTGCAGGCTAACTTCGAGTTAAGCTACGCAACTTCAGCTACGTTCATAGCTGAAGTCAAAATAGCCTGACTTGACTTTTGGTGCTGCCCACACAGCAGGCAGGCAAAGGAAGAGCCCACTCCCTTCCACTTCCCTTGCGGCATTTCTGAAGTCGGAGTAAGAAGCCGTTCTTTTGAAATTATTTCAGAATAAGGGGCTCGCAGTGTAGACTTGCACTCTGTGATTCTGAAAGAAGCCTGCCGTGTAGACGTAGCCCCAGGGAACAGTGGTAGGTCTGCGCAGGGCCGGGGCAGACACAAGGACGCCTCCAGGCTAGAAAACGAGGGACAGAGTTTTCTGCTCCCTCTGCTGGAGAGAAGTGGAAAAGCATCTCTGGCCTGATTCATTTTCCTGAACATTTCATAGAACCCTACAACAGTGTTTCTCAACCTTTTTTTATAAAGTACCCCTTTTTCAAAAAAAAAAAGTACCCCCAGTACCTACAGTTTTCAGACACATACAATTTTTTCTACCATTTCAACACATTTGTTAAAATAACTTAATCGTAGCTGGGCGGGTGATGAAATTTTTGGGTGTAAAAAGTACAAAAATAATAAAGCACTGTAAAACTACAAATAAAAATTCAGTTTTCTTCAAATGTCAGTTGTGTTGACATCCCCCCAGACTTCTCTCGAGTGCCCCGAGGGTACTTGCACCACTGGTTGAGAAACACTGCTCTAGGACACTAGCATTGGAAGGGCCCTTGAGAGGCATCGAGTCCAGTCCCCTGCCCTCATGGCAGGACCAAGCACCAACTAGACCAACGGTTCCCAACCTTTTCCAGATGGGGACCCATTTTGACAATTCAGGAAGACTTGGTGACCCAAGGCAATTCAAAAACGGGGGGGGGGGGTGACCCCTACTTATATTGTAGGAATAAGTAAATAACTTTTCTTTATTCACTTTTTCCACACCAGTCATGATTTTATAGACCTTTATCATATCTATTCAAGTGTTTAACCACCCTGACAGGCAGGAAGTTTGTCCCAATGTCTAACCTAAACCTCCCTTGCTGCAATTTAAGGCCATTGCTTCTTGTCCTATTCTCAGAGTCCAAGGAGAACAATTTCCCCCTCCTCCCTGTGTCACCCTTTTAGATACTTGAAAACTGCTCTCATGTCCCCCCTCAGTCTTCTCCTTTCTAAACTAAACAAGCCCAATTATTTCAGTCTTCCCTCATAGCTCATGTTCTCTAGACCTTTCATCATTTTTGTTGCTCTTCTCTGAACCTTCTCCAATTTCTCCACATCCTTCTTGAAATGCGGCGCCCAGAACTGGACACAATACTCCAACTGAGGCCTAATCAGTGCAGAGTAGAGCAGAAGAATGACTTCTCCTGTCTTGCTCACAACACTTCTGTGACAGCATCCCAGAATCATGTTTGCTTTTTTTTTGCAACAGTGTCACACTGTTGACTCATATTTAGCTTGTGGTCCACTATGATCCCTACATTCCTTTCTGCAGTATCCTTCCTAGACCGTCGCTTCCCATTCTGTGTGTGTGAAACTGATTGTTCCTTCCTAACTGGAGCACTTTGCATTTGTCCTTATTAAACTTCATCCTGTTTACCTCAGACCATTTCTCCAGTTTCTCCAGATGATTTTGAATTATGACCCTAGCCTCCAAAGCACTTGCAACCCCTCCCAGCTTGGTATCATCCATACTCTCTGTGCCATCATCTAAATCGTTGATGAAGATATTGAACAGAACCGGTCCCCCCAAAGCAGACCCCTGTGGACCCCACTTATTATGTCCTTCTAGCATGACTGTGAACTGTTAATAACTACTCTCTGAGGGTATGTCTACACAGCAAAGTTATTTTGAAATAACAGCCGTTATTTCAAAATAACTTTACTAGCGTCTATACAGCCAAACCGCTATTTCAAAATTAATTCGAAATAGTGGAGCGCTTATTTCGAATTTGGTAAACCTCATTCTATGAGGAATAATGCCAAATTTGAAATAGCTATTTCGAAATAAGTGCTGTGTAGACACTTATATCGAAATAGGGGACCTCCAGCCTTCCCAGGGTGTCCCGGTGGCCACTCCGGCCTCAATCAAGAACACTCCTCTCCCTCCCCCCCCCTGGAGCCCTTAAAGGGGTTGACTTTGGCCACAGTGCCTGTGCCAGCTCCAAGCCTGCCAGCCCAGAGCCAGCAGTCACTGCCCCTGACCCCATGGCCCCAAAACATGAGCCAGCAAGCCACTGGCAGCCAGCCCTCCACCGTTCCCCAGGAGCAGTCTGCCAGCTCTCAGGAGCCTGCCAGGGCCTGGAGAAGGCGGGCGCCTTCCTGGTCCAGGGTGGAGATCATGGACCTTATTCAGGTTTGGGGGAGATACCCCCAAAGTCCATGATCTTCGCACTAGATGGAGGAATGTGGCCGTCTATGGCAGGATAGCTGCCAGCTTGGCCACCAAAGCCCACATGTGAACCCAAGAGCAAGTTTGCATGAAAATCAAGTTGGTCTGGCGAGACCCCAACCCTGAGCCCTGAGCTTTCCCTCCCCCTTCTTTCCCTTGCTTCCCCCTTCCAGCTCCCTCCTCCCAGGTTTCCCCCTCCTCTCTTCTCCCCTCTTCCGCCTCCTTTCCCCAGTCTCACCAGAGTTTCATCCCCCCCCCCCCCAGTTTTGTTAAATAAAGAAAGTTTGTGTTCATGAAAATACATGTATTTTATTTTACATCAGGAAGGGGGGTTAGGGAGGGGTAAGTGGAAGGACTTGAGGGAGGAATGAGGCAGTGGGGAAGACCAGTGGGGCAGACCAGGGAGGCTCTTAATGCTCCTGAGGGTGGAAGCTCTCCCGCAGGGCCTCCTGGATACTGACAGCCCCCCGATGGACCTCCCAGATGGCAGCCTGCAGAAAGTGTAGCCAGGCTCGCAGCAACACGTCCATGAGAAGCACCAGAGTGCCCAGGGGCAGCTCTGGCTCCATGTTGCAGAGTGCTGTGGTGTCCTGAGTGAGGGAAACCAGAGCACGCAGAGACAAAATGCTTTGCTGTTCCTCATCGAGGTAGGCAAGCAAGCAGGGAAAGCTGAGAACCAGCTGTCCAGAGGGGGCCCCTTTAAGCACAGGCCTCAGATAGCCTCAGGCAGCAGCCACATGAAGTAACTCCTGACCTGATGCCCTGCCGCACCTGCTTCCGGCCGGCCTTAAATGCGATTCAGCATCCACTCAGTGTGGACGCGCTATTTCGAAATAGCAAAACGCTATTCCGAAATGCATTTTGACTATTATTTGAATTAACATATTCAAATTAACTATTTCGAAATAAGATATTTTGAAATAACGCTGTGGAGTAGACATACCCTGAGAATGGTTGTCCAACCAGTTATGTACCCACCTTACAGTAGCCCCATCTAAGTTGTATTTGCCTACTTTATTGATAAGAAGATCATGCGAGACTATGTCGAATGCCTTACTAAAGTCTAGGTATACCATGCCCTTGTCCACCAGATTCGTTATCCTATCAAAGAAAGCTATCAGGTTGGTTTGACATGATTTGTTCTTTACAAAGCCATACTGGATGTTACCTATCACCTTATCTTCCAGATGTTTGCAGATGAATTCCTTATTTGCTCCATTTCTATTACTAGAAGATTTACCCAGCATTGCTCAGGTTCTTAATTCAAATAAGTTTTTTCTCCAATTAAATCATTATTCCGGGGTGGGACTGGGGATGAGGGGTGAAGGCTGCCCCAGGAAGAGAAGACAACCCCACCTCTCTCTCCACAGCAGTTTGAGGCCAGGGAAGAAGTGCCTGTCCATAGCCACTGCAGCTGCAGTGGGTAAAGCCAGGGGAAAGAAGGGGTGCATCGCCCCTGGCTAAGGAACAGACTCACACACACAAACAAGCAAACTCTCTGAAATAGATAGCAGCTAGCTGTCCCTTTCTCCACCCCTGCCTCCTGCTGGCCCAATGGGTTTATAGCTGCCCTGTTCCCCATCTCTGGCCCCTTGCTGCCCCATTGTGGTCATTCTGCAGTATAACTCCCTGCTGCCAGATTCCTCCCTTCCCCGTCTATGAGAAACAACCGAAATCCAGACACATCCCATTGCCTTGCCACAACCAAACCCTGACCCTGCTTTAAGTTAAGATAGTGGAAGCTGCTACCAAATGTGGTAGTCCTAGCTGCTACAGTTTAGGAGGAGTTCTTGAATAAATGGACTCACAGACAGACATTTCTAAAATGCATAGCAAGATTTACCCAGAATGCCCCCTGCTGAGTTTTGCTGGTTTGGTGGGTGTTTGTGGATGCTGTGGTGTGTGAAAGGGCTAAGGGAACATTCTCAGGTCTGTGCTCAGAGACAGGCATTGGAATGGCAAAGGATGGGCCCTGCCTGTCAGTTCTCCTGCTGGGAGCACTGGGCTTTGATGGGATAAAAACTCAGGCTTCACCAGTCAGGAAAGAAAACTGTCTCTTGTGAATATGAGCTGCGCAGTGCAGGGAACCCAGGCTGTGCCTAAGGTTGTACTTTGCCCTGAGTGAGGGCTGGGCAAGATGCAACCCAGAGCCAGAGCTGGCCCGCCGAATGCGTTGATCTGGCCCGTCTGGCCGCCTTCGATTTCTATCCTCCTGCCCGGGCCACTGAATTTCCAGGCAGTGGCTCAGGCATCAGAATCCTATTTGAATGGCTCGTGGTCACGGTGCTACCCTGGCAGGGGCCGGAGCCTTGAGCCCTTGAAACAGCCGTGGCCACCCCGGCGGCCCCCAGGCAACAAGGTAACAGCAGGGCAGGGAACTGGGAGCCACGAGCCCTTTAAATTGTTGCTGTTGAAGGGCTTGCAGCTCTGGGCCTCGCCTGGCAGCTGCAGCTACTGAAAAGGCTCCAGCGCCAGGCTCTGCTGGGGTAGCACCATGACTGGGAGCCCTTTAAATATCTGCAGCAACCCCGGGCAGCTGCCAGGCAACCGCCAGCCCTCTCTGTGTGTTTACTTCAAAGCCTCTGGCCTCAGACGACCTCGGGGGGAAGCTAGTTCCCAGTCCCACCCCTTCCACCCAGGCCCCGCCCCTTTTGGGGGTGGGAAGGTGGATCCGGCCCATGACCATGGGTACCAAAATTCATTAAGTGGCCCCCGGTGAAAATGATTGCCACCCCCAGCCTGGGTAAAGGCTTGGCAGGTCTGGGTTGGCAGTGGAACCGGAGTCAAGCTGATTAGACCAGACTAGTTAAGCTGAGCTGACTATATGATGCCCAGGCCCACTGCGTTAGCAGAGGCAGATTTGAAATTGGTGACTGGGACCAAGTCACTTTCAGCACTGTAGTAAACTGGTGGATGCTCCTTGGTTAGCCCTGGGACTAATGTGACCCACGAGTGGGGTTTTATTTTCTGGCACCAGCAGATTGATTAAGTGGAAGGTTCCTACCCTTCGAGGAGGGAGGTTCTGAGGGTCAGGAGCGGGGTGGGGGAACCAGCTAACAAGATTTCAGGTGGATTCTGATACACCTGGGGCTGGATTCAATGATCCATGAGCTCCCTTTCAGCTCAATGTTCCTGGAGCCCAGTTGAGCTGGTGTGTTCAGTCTCACACTCTAAATGGATAATCCACGGGCCTTTCACAGTGGTTTTCATTTTCCCATTTCCGCCAACTAACAGCTCCTTGTGGTTCCATGATCACATCACCTTGCATTCTGAGGAGCGAGGGTAAAACACTGGGGCTAGAGCTCTTTCGGAAAAAGGCTTCTTCCTGGTAGAGAGAGGGTTACCAATGTCGGAAAATCCCCTCTGTTCTTTCCATTTTTTTTGAAAGAACACGATTGCAGTGCGGACGTAAGTGAAGTTTTTCTGAAAAGACTCTGCAGTGTGGACACAGCCAGACACAGAGGGCTACGTGGTTGCAGCTTCCTGGCCTCCGCAGCAGTTTTCTCCTGACTGCTCCAACTCATCTTACCAGCACGTGGGGCTGGAGAGTCAGGCTTGTGGGTTCGTGCACTGAAGCGCTTATTCGCTGTAACCCGTTCCCTGTGGTGCACATGGTGCTCCAGCGGATTTCCAACCCCCATGGCCCAGACACTGCGAGAGCTGAGCATGTTCTGTGGGTAACGGGGACCCAGCCTTCGGCACACAGGTCACCTCGGGCATCCTCGCATCGACACAGCATCCGTCGCTCTTGAACTAGCACAGACCTCGGGGCTCAGCCAGCTCCTGCTTGTCTGCTCTAGCCAAAGTCCCACTGGCAGAAATGGGACCTGACCCAGGAACGACACCAAGCCTGTGCTGGAGCGGAACACTTTGCCATCTCCATGGGGCCTTGCCCATTGGACTGGAGCTGAAATCTACCCAGGCAGAAAGAAGGCCTGACCTGCTAGTGCCCAGCACAGTTAACCTGCTGGGCATGCTGAAAGGCTCTCGCAGGCATTTGGGGAAGAAGGGGATGAGGGGTGGGGTGGGGTGATGATCGGTGCATAGAATAGAGCTCTGAAATGGGACCACATGAGGGTTGGGGGAGCAGCTGGCAGTAGATTTTAGGGCATCGGTGTTTAGTTGCTGGTTATTGTGGTGCCAGCATTAGAAAGGGGGCCCAGAACAGGGAGCGTCCCTTCCTCATATGTACAATATCAAATAAACCAACAAGTAATACCCTGAGCAATCTGCAGCCCAGCTGGAAAAGACTGGAATTGTGCACAGACTGTGGAAGAGACCATACTTCTGGAGTCAAGTTGGTCCTCGACAAATTGGAGCATTGGACCAAATGAAATTTCATGAGGCTCAATAGAGACAAATGCAGCATCCTGCCCTTAGGACGGAAGAACCACAAGCACTGCTGCAGGCTGGGGCAGTTCTGCAGAAAGGCCCTGGGGAGGACAATGGATGAGAAGCTGGATACGAGTCACCAGTGTGCCCTTGGTGCCAAGAAGGCTAAAACCATATTGGGGTGCGTTAGGAGGAGCATTGCCACCAGATCTAGGGATGTGATTATTCCCCTTTATTTGGCTCTGGGGAGGCCACATCTGGAGTATTGTGTCCCACTTTAGGCTCCCCACTAAAGAAAGGCTGGTGACAAATTGGAGAGAGTCCAGCAGAGGGCAATGAAAATTATTAGGGGGCCGGAGCACATGACTTAACAAGGAGAGGCTGAGGGATTTGGGCTTATTTAGGCTGCAGAAGAGGAGAGTGAGGGGGGATTTGATAGCAGCCTTCAACTCCCTGAAGGGGGTTCCAAAGAGGTTGGAGAGACGCTGTTCTCAGTGGTGACAGATGGCAGAACAAGGAGCAATGGTCTCAAGTTGTGGTGGGAGAGGTCTAGGTTGGATATTAGGAAAAACTATTTCACTAGGAGGGTGGGGAAGCACTGAGATGGGTTCCGGAGGGAGATGGTGAAATCTCCGTCCTTAGAGATTTTTAAGACCCGGCTTGGCAAAGCCCTGGCTGGGATGATTTAGTTGGGGTTGATACTGCTTTGAGCAGGGGGTTGGACTCAATGATCTCCTGAGGTTTGAGTCTGTATGTGCATGCGTGCGTGCGCGCGCGCACATCCCGCCTCCGAGATGTCTTAGCAGGTTTTATGGCCCCCTGGGGTCTCGTATTTTAATTTTTTATATGTATTTATATTGTGTTTTAAAAATTTTGTAAGCCGCCTCAAATATTTTAAATAGAGAGGCAGGGTAAAAATACTTTAACTAACTAACTAACTAAATAAATAAGATCTCTTGCAACCCTAATTTCTATGATTCCACGATTCCCAGTTCGCGCTGTGGGAGAATTTTCACTTTGAGAAGTGACTGTAGGCCCCTACTCAGAGTCCATGGCCAGACTACAGGGCTTCTCCTCTAGCAGACGGCAGGGTAGTGATGCTCTTTGAGACAGCCAGGATCTCCAGCTTGTATTCAGTGTCACATCTCTTTGGACCAGGGGAATGCAAAGGGTTTCCCAGGCAGCCTCGTGATGCTCCCACCACTCACTGGGTTTCATAAGAACACAAGAATGGCCAGACTGGGTCAGACCAAAGGTCCATCCAGCCCAGTGTCCTGTCTGCCGACAGTGGCCAATGCCAGATGCCCAGAGGGAGTGAACTGAACAGGGAATGATCAAGCGATCTCTCTCCTGCCACCCATCTCCACCCTCTGACAAACAGAGGCTAGGGACACCATTCCTTACCCATCCTGGCTAATAGCCATTAATGGACTTAACCTCCATGAATTTATCTAGTTCTCTTTTAAACCCTGTTACAACCTTCACAACCTCCTCAGGCAAGGAGTTCCACAGATTGACTATGCACTGTATGATTGTTTTAAACCTGCTGCCCATTAATTTCATTTGGTGGCCCCTAGTTCTTATATTATGGGAACAAGTAAATAACTTTTCTTTATTTACCCTCTCCACATCACTCATGATTTTTATATACCTCTATCATATCCCCCCTTAGGATGTGTCTAGACTACACCTCTCTGTTGACAGAGAGTTGTAGATGATGCACATCGAAATTGCTAATGAAGCGGGGATTTAAATATCCCACGCTTCATTAGCATAAACATGGCCACCACTTTTTTTCTAATCAGAGCTTTTTCGAAAAAAATGGCAGTCTAGACGCAGAGCTGTCGAAAAATAAAGCCTTTTTCGAAAGATCCTGTAAACCTCATTTTTGAGGAATACAGGATCTTTCGAAAAAGGCTTTATTTTTCAACAGAGCCGCGTCTAGACTGCCATTTTTTTCAAAAAAGCTCCATTTCTAAAAAAAGCGGCAGCCATGTTTATGCTAATGAAGTGTGGGATATTTAAAGCGTGGGACATTGTAACTCTCTGTCAACAGAGAGGTGTAATCTAGACATACCCTTAGTCGCCTCTGTTCCAAGCTGAAAAGTCCTAGTCTCTTTAATCTCTCCTCATATGGGACCCGTTTCAAACCCCTCATCATTTTAGTTGCCCTTCTCTGTACCTTTTCTAATGCCAATATATCTTTTTTGAGATGAGGAGACCACATCTGTACGCAGTATTCAAGATGTGGGTGTAACATGGATTTATATAAGGGCAATAAGATAGTCTCCGTCTTATTCTCTATCCCTTTCTTAATGATTCCTAACATCCTGTTTGCTTTTTTGACTGCCACTGCACACTGCGTGGACGTCTTCAGAGAACTATCCACAATGACTCCAAGATCTCTTTCCTGATTAGCTGTAGCTAAATTAGCCCCCACGATATTGTATATATAGTTGGGATTATTTTTTCCAATGTGCATTACTTTACATTTAACCACATTAAATTTCATTTGCCATTTTGTTGCCCAGTCACTTAGTTTCGTGAGATCTTTTTGAAGTTCTTCGCAGTCTGCCTTGGTCTTAACTATCTTGAGCAGTTTAGGATCATCTGCAAACTTTGCCACCTCACTGTTTACCCCTTTCTCCAAATCATTTATGAATAAGTTGAACAGGATTGGTCCAAGGACAGACCCTTGGGGAACACCACTAGTTACCCCTCTCCATTCTGAAAATTTACCATTTATTCATACCCTTTGTTTCCTGTCTTTTAACCAGTTCTCAGTCCATGAAAGGATCTTCCTCTTATCTCATGACAACTTAATTTATGTAAGAGCCTTTGGTGAAAGACCTTGTCAAAGGCTTTCTGGAAATCTAAGTACACTACATCTACTGGATCCCCCTGGTCCACATGTTTGTTGACCTCCTCAAAGAACTCTAGCAGATTAGTGAGGCATGATTTCCCTTTACAGAAACCATGTTGACTTTTGCCCAACAAATTATGTTCTTCTGTGTTTCTGACAATTTTATTCTTTACTATTGTTTCAACTAATTTGCACGGTACTGATGTTAGACTTACCGGTCTGTAATTGCCGGGATCGCCTCTAGAGCCCCTTTTAAATATTGGCATTACATTAGCTATCTTCTAGTCATTGGGTACAGAAGTGTATTTAAAGGATAGGTTACAAACCATAGTTAACAGTTCCGCAATTTCACATTTAAGTTCTTTCAGAACTGGTGAATGCCATCTGGTCCCAGTGACTTGTTACTGTTAAGTGTATCAATTAATTCCAAAACCTCCTCTAATGACACTTCAATCTGTGACAAGTCTTCAGATTTGTCACCTACAAAGGATGGGTCAGGTTTGGGAATCTCCCTAATATCCTCACCCGTGAAGACTGAAGCAAAGAATTCATTTAGTTTCTCCGCAATGACTTTATCGTCTTTAAGTGCTCCTTTTGTATCTCGATCGTCCACGGGCCCCACTGGCTGTTTAGCAGGCTTCCTGCTTCTGATGTACTTAAAAAACATTTTGTTATTACCTTTTGAGTTTTTGGTTAGTTGTTCTTCAATCTGCTTTTTGGCTTTTCTTATTACATTTTTACACTTAATTTGTCAGTGTTTATGCTCCTTTCTATTTACTTCATTAGAATTTGACTTCCACTTTTTAAAAGATGCCTTTTTATTTCTCACTGCTTCTTTTACATAGTTGTTAAGCCACAGTGGCTCTTTTTTAGTTTTTTTACTGTGTTTTTTAATTTGGGGTATACATTTAAGTTGGGCCTCTATTATGGTATCTTTGAAAAGTGTCCATGTAGCTTGCAGGGATTTTATTTTAGTCACTGTACCTTTTAATTTCTATTTAACTAAACTCCTCATTTTTATATAGTTCCCCTTTCTGAAATTAAATGCCACAATGTTGTGTTGCTGAGGTGTTCTTCCCACCACAGGAATGTTAAATGTTATTATATTATGGTCACTATTTCCAAGCGGTCCTGTTACAGTTACCTCTTGGACCAGATGCTGCGCTCCACTCAGGACTAAATTGAGAATTGCCTGTCCTCTTGTGGGTTCCAAGAAGCAGTCATTTAAGGTATCGAGAAATTTTGTCTCTGTATTTTGTCCTGAGGTGACCAGTCAATATGGTGATAATTGAAATCCCCCACTATTATCGAATTTTTTATTTTGATAGCCTCTCTAATCTTCCTTAGCATTTCATAATCACTATCACTGTCCTGGTCAGGTGGTTGATAATATATCCCTACTGTTATATTCTTATTAGAAGCATGGAATTACTATCCATAGAGATTCTATGGAACATGTTGATTCATTTAAGATTTTTACTTCATTTGATTCTAAATTTTCTTTCACATATAGTGCCACTCCCCCACCTGCACGACCTATTCTGTCCTTCCGATATATTTTGTGCCCAAGACTGATTGTGTCCCATTGATTGTCCTCATTCCACCAGGTTTCTGTGATGCCTATTATATCAATATCCTCCTTTAACACAAGGCACTCCTAGTTCACCCATCTTATTATTTTGACTTCTAGCATTTGGGTATATCTAGACTACATGGCTCCGTCAACGGAGCCATGTAAACTAGTTTACCTGGCATAGGCAAAGAAGCGGGGATTTAAATAATCCCCGCTTCATTAAAATAAACATGGCCGCCGCGCTATGCTGACGATCAGCTGATCTGGCACAGCGCGGCCGTCTAGACGTGGATCTGTCGGCTGGGGAAGCCTTTGCCGACCAATCCCTTACGCCTCGTGAAACATACCCTAGACATACCCTTTGTGTATAAGCACTTTAAAAACTTGTCACTGTTTACTTGTCTGCCCTTTTCTGATGTGTCAGATTCTTTTTCATGTGAATGTTTCTCGTCTGATCTGGCCCATACTTTATCCTCTTCCATCCTCTCCTCCTGACTAAAACCTAGAGAATCTCTATCAATAGACTCTCTCTAAGAGAGATCTCTGTCCGATCCACGTGTTCCTCTGCACCAATAGGCTTTCTCCCATCTCTTAGTTTAAAAACTGCCCTGAAACCTTTTTAATGTTAATGTTAAGTGCCAGCAGTCTGGATCCACCTTGGTTTAGATGGAGCCCATCCTTCCTGTACAGGCTCCCCCTATCCCAAAAGTTTCCCCAGTTCCTTATAAATCTAAATCCCTCCTCCCTACACCATCGTCTCATCCACACATTGAGACTCTGAAGCTCTGCCTGCCTACCTGGCCCTACCTCTTTCCCAGGCTCAGCTCACAGGAGACAGGCAAACTGGCTGTGCAGCCAAGACAGCATGGGAGTCAGTGGGCCATGTGTGGGCTCATGGGGCCTAGGAGCCATTTGGAGATGTTGCATCCAGACTCAGACCAACATTTCCAAAAGTATCTGCTGAATTTGGGGGCCTCACTTTTGGGTGCCCAACCTGGGATGCTTTGTGCCTATTTGATAGCAGTTCTGAGCATCTCTCTCCCCAACCCCACTGGCCTCAACTGGAACAATAGGTTGCTTTGAGTTCACTGATTATAGTGAGACAGTCCAGTGACTAGCTGGTCTAGTGATCAGGTCTTATCAGGTCATGGCCAGATGGTTTCAGCCAGCACAAAGTGACTGTCTTGGAAGGAGCACGGCAGAAAGGGACTTGAGGGTCATAGGGGACCACAAGCTGAATATGAGTCAACAATGTTGCACTGGTACCAAAAAAAAAATCATTTGGACATCTGTTAGCAGAAGTAAGACACAAGAAGGAATTCTTCAGCTCTACTCCACGCTGACATGGCCTCAGCTGGAGTCTTGTGTCCAGTTCTGGGCACTACATTTCAGGAAAGACGTGAACAAATTGGAAAGCCTGGAGGAGAGCAACAATCCAGCCCCCTGCCCAAGGCAGGACCAATCCCAACTAAATCAACCCAGCCAGGGCTTTGTCAAGCTGAGACTTAAACACCTCTAGGGATGGAGATTCCACCCCACCCTAGGGAACCCATCCCAGTGCTTCACCACTCTCCTAGTGAAATAGTTTTTCCTAATATCCAACCTGGACCTCTCCCTCTGTAACTTAAGACCATTGCTCCTTGTTCTGCCATCCGTCACTACTGAGAACAGCCTTTCTCCGTCCTCTTTGGAACCTCCCTTCAGGGAGTTGGAGGCTCCTCTCAAATCCCCCCTCACTCTTCTCTTCTGAAGACTAAACAAACCCAAATCCCTCAGTCTCTCCTCATAGGTCATATGCTCCAGCCCCCTAATCATTTTGGTCACCTTCCGTGGACCCTCTCCAATATGTCCACATCCTTTCTATAGTGGGAGGCCCAGAACTGGACACAATACTCCAGATGTGGCCTCACCTGAGCTGAATAAAGAGGAATCCCTCTGCTTAAGAACACGAGCAAAGCCGGGACATTGCTCGGGCTCTACAGAGACCGGCTTCCACTTTGCCTACGCTGCAGCGGCTGCTCGCAATGCAAGGAACCCCGGTCCCTTTGCAGCCCAGCCTCCTCAGTCTCCTTTGGAAGCCCGGGCTCCTGAACTTCCCACGAGCCACCATCATGATGCCAGGCTTGGCGCAGACACGCCAGATGCACACAGTGCACTGCCCCCATGCGGAGCTCAAGCAATTCTCCGGCCTCGGCCGCCCATGAGGGTTTGTGTCATTGTCACTCCAAACCGCCGGGCCCCACTCACCTTTTGGGCTGCGAGCTCCCGCTTCCCATGCAGCAAATTCTGCACTTTGGCCAGACGGGGGCAGCACAGAGGGTCCAAGCCAAACCCTGTTTGCATGTTCCCCTCCCAGCACAGACTGGAATGTGTAAAGTCCCACAGGTAGTAACAAATGATTGCGTGGAGTAAATTTTGCCTTTGCCCCAGGATGTAAAACACCCTCACTATGCCTCTAGCAACAACAATGATTAAAGGTCTAGAAAACATGCCCCATGAGAGAAGATTGAAAGAACTGGGTCTGTTTAGTCTGGGACATGGTAACAGTTTTCAGGTACACAAAAGGTTGTTACAAGGAAGAGGGAGAAATTGACAAGGAGCAATGAACTTAAATTGAAGCAAAAGATATTTAGGTTGGACATTAGAAAAAATATCCTGTCAGGGTGGTTAAGCACTGGAATAAATTGCCTAGGGAGAGTGTGGGATCTCTATCTTTGGAGGGTTTTAAGAACAGGTTAGACAAACACCTGTCAGGGGAGGTCCAAATAATACTTAGTCCCACTCTGAGAGCAGAGGACAGGACCAGAAGACCTCTCAAGGTCCCTTCCAGCTCTACAATCATATGATTCCATAATCTGCTCATCTAACACTAGTGTGAGCTGCAGAATCTGAAAAACCTTAGCAGGCCCTACATGCAATGTTTCTGTTTCAACAAGGCTCTAACAAGACTTGGGAAAAATAGAAGATGCTCTGGGACTGGATTTCAAATTAGTACAACCTGGGAAAACCCGCTGGCTTTCTCATGAGAGATCTTTGGCTGTTTTAAAATGGCTCTAACCGTTCTTACTGGCTTTGGAAAGCATCCTAGCAATGTGGGACATCTATGTAGTAAGGCTACTTTTGTCACTATGTTCAGAGAAGACAATCGTCTTTCTCTTTCCTGTAAATCTCCTGTCAAAACCACTGGGGTCATTAAACAATGCCATCAGGGCATCTGCTACCACACTAGCAGATCTCTGTCCAGCAATGGAAGCTATGCTTGGATTAATCAGAGAGATAGCCATTGAAAGATGTCAGTCCAGAAGTTGACTGATGAAGGGACTTATATTGAATCCTTAAGTGAGGAGTGTTTGTTAAGCCAGCTGAAGTACTCAGACGTGATTCTTACAAATCGATAACAGCGACTTCTGGATTCTACTCATGGGTAGCTTTACAGGTGCCTGTCTTCCAGAACACTGGGAGTTCGGTGGAGTGAGGCACTGCCAGCCTTCCACCTGCTGAGTGATCAGGACAGTAGGGAGAATGTGAACATAGAGTGGAATGCCAGCAGCAAATGAATGAAGATTTGACTTCAGTTTCCTTTTTGTCATGATGAGTGGCTCAAGCTTATCTTTGTGCTGTTTTCTGGGATGAGAGACGTCAGAATTCATCTCATGCTGCTCCCAGGCACAAGAGCTGCATCCGGACATTCTTTTCATCATTGCATAAAATTTTGTGTTCTGAGAGAAGTTGCTTTCTGCCTGATCATGGGAGGGAACCAATGAGCTTATTGACAAAAGGGCTGGAAGTACCAAATAGACAAGACCACCAGAGATCAGCTATCCAAACAAGATGTTAGGCTCCATTAAGCAACACTACAGATATTCTACTGCTATCGTATAAATCAGTTAAAAGATTTACCCAGCATTGTCCGGGGCCGGCACTGTAGGGTGAGCCTTGCAGGCCTCCTGACAGGCTGGAGGAGAGGGAGGGAGGCTGTGGAGTGCTGCTAGAGCTCCCTGGACCTACGGGCAGAGGAGGGACTACGCAGGCCAGCCCTGGCAGCCCTCCCCAGGCCAGTCTGGGGAGGAGGGAAGGGGGGCTATGCAGGCCTGCTGGTGCAGCCACACTAGGCGGTTTGGGGGTGTTGAGGGGGTTGCCTGCGGGTCCTGAGGGGTCCAGAGTGGCACTCTGGTGGGGGCAATGGTGATGGAGCCGGGGGGCTTCTCCTTCTTTCCCCCAGGTCCAGTGCTCAAGCTGAGGGCTGGTGTGGAAGGATTTGGGGCAAGGGGGCCACTTACCTGGGCCAATGGACTTGCCTCTCCTGGTACCTGGTGCCATATCTTTCCAAGGCAGCATGGTAGAGGGCGGGGGGTGGGGGGGAGGTCACAGAGTCACAGAGCCCCTCCCCAGCTGCTCCCAGCCACAGGTGAGAGAGGGAAAGGGATTACCTGGCCCACATCTTTGCAGAGCTTGTCTTTTCCTCTGTCTCCTCGTGGCTGGAAGCAGCTTGTTCCTACCTGCGTAACCTGCCTGCACAGCCTAGAAAGGCAGCTGACAACTCCAAGCTGCTGCTGGCCACTGACATAACCCAGCCACCTCCTGTCCCCCGGCTATGGGCAGGAAGAGGTTAAGCCCTAAGGAACCTGGCCAGAGAGGTCGCTCAGCAGTGGCGGGTGCCTATGGGGCAGAGCAGACCCATGCTCCTGGAGGGCAGGACGCAGGGTGGTGGGAGGGTTGGGGGAAGAGGGTGCGAAGCTTCTGCCCTGGCATTTGCTCTGAAGCCTGCAGGGCCAGGGCATGAACAGGCTAGAAATCGCTCCCCTCCCTCCCACGCCTGAGCTTAGCTGAGGGGTGGAGAGGCTTCTCCGCGCCAGCGCTCTGCGGGGCTTCGGCACATGCAGGGCTCGGCTCCTGGCCAGCACCATGGCCTGGGGGATCTTGAGCTTTCCTGAGGTGCAGCCCAGCCTGAGGAGCCTGCGCGCTCCGACCAGGGGCTGTTCTCTGCACAGTGCTGGGAGCAGGATGCACCCGGGGGGGGGGACATGGAGGAGCAGCAGGGCTGGGGGTGGGTGGAGTGAAGGGGCAAAGCAGGGAGAGGACAGGGAGGGGGCAGAACATTAAGAGCAGGAGAATTGACCCATAATAGGAGCCTGCCCACCCTCACTAGCCACCGCACCAAGCAGCCAGTGACAGCTGGAAATGTGATGGGGGCAGGGCTCTGCTGGCTGAGAGCCAGCACATGGAGGGGGTGGCTGGCCCTGCACATTGCAGTGCTGCAGCGCTGCCTCTCCACCAGCCTTGCACATCTACCCCGCCCCAGGCCCCTGACTCACCAGTCTGCTTAGGGAAGACCGAAAATAGGGAACAATTTGCCCAGTTTTAAGGACACCTGCAGGAGAGCTTAAATACAGAACTGTCCCTTTAAAATAGGTTGCACTAGCCAGGAGGGCCTTGTGCTCCATCGGAGCTGGCCGAGCAGAGGAGGGAGCAGGGGCCAGGGCCGGGGGGGCCGGGGCCAAGCTGGGGAACAGAGCATCTGGAGAGAGCGAGGGGGGCTTTGGGCAAAGGCCCAGAGCAAGGAGCTGCCACCAGCCAAGAGGCCGTGCAGGCCAACCTTGGAGGGGGACTGTAACCCTGACTCAGGGACTGTTGCTGGAGGGAAGGGTCCTGCCACCCAGAGCCTGAAGGTGTGTGGCCATCTTCAGACACCCTAGCTCCTGCCCTCGGTGACCACAACAAGGTTGGGGGGCAAGCCCCCCAGGAATCTTGGGCTCATTGGGGTTACGAGGAATCTGTCTCACAAGAGGGTGGGAGGGGAGCCCTCGAGGCCAGGCCGGCCTCTGGTAAAGGAAATGGAAGCAGGGATGCAGATCCTTTCATTAGCCCATTTCACCGAGATAGTGCAGAAGCCAGGAAAAGTTCCCCACAGTAGCAGGCCCATTCCCCGGCTCACTCTGAGCTAGCCAGGAAGGGGTTAACTCCCAGGCCTTTCCGCTGCTTTGCCTCCTTATGAAGAACAGACTTTGCAAAGCTGCAGAAAGGCTCCTTCTTCCCTCAGCAGATCTCTGGGAATGAAAAGTCTGTGCTCCAGATATTAAATTACTCATAAAATATTTGGCCTGTCCCTGAGGCGGCTCAGCAGCCCTCCCAGCCCCCCCCAGCCCTTCTGACAGGCTGCCGACATGCATCTGCATGTCACCTCCCGCTACAAGGTCAATCTCTCCCATTTAAAGCAGCACCATTAGAAAGCAAACCAGATTTCAGCCGGAATTAGCCTCAAATGGAGCATTCAGGGGAGAAGAGTGCAGGAGGGAAAAACCAGCTGGGGTGGGATGTTCCTGCCTCCATGCAGGAAGTGCCCCCAGGTGCTCGGGCTCAATGGGGGAGGGTAACACCAGCCCCTGCCGTGGCGCACTGGGTGGATGCTGAGGGCCACGGCTGGGAAATGATTCTGTCCCCTCTGAGCGTGTCATGCTGGGCATGTGTAGGGAGGTTGGTTAGGCCCACGGTGGCCCCTCCAGCCCCTTCCCGTGCAGCCCGCCCAGGGGAACCAGCCTTTGGGGAGTTTTGTTCCCCCACTGGCAGGGCCATCTGTGACCTAGAATCCGCAGGGCGGGGTGGCTGATCTCCCTGGGCCCAGGTTACCATGGGGACGACCAGAGACTGGTGAGCCTGGCCTGTATTCGGCTCCAGGCCGAGCTACCAGCGTTCCTTGCTGTCAGCCCCAGCTCCTTCTGCTCTGTTTCGCGCTAGGCCTCCATCCCTCGAGCAGGCAGTGCTCTGGTCATGATCATGAGGGTTAGTCAGCAGCCTGGGGACTAAGGGGTTAACTACACCTCACTCAGGTAGAGTTAGGCAATAGGCATGTAGGTAGGAATTGCAAACTAGGACAAAGGAATTTTTGGGTTTCCCTCCTTTGTCTCTGGGCAGTTTCTCTCCAGCTGTTGAAGGGGACAGGATGTCTCCCTCTAAGAAAATACTCTTCACAGTCTGTAAGTAGGATAAAGTTTAGATAAATCCGTTAGGTTTTATTGTTTTATGGTTTGGGAATTGGAATTTAGTGTCTGTGCATTTAAAAATGGGTTTAGCTCTCCTTTGTCACTAAGTTCCTGGCCCATGGTAAATTTCTCCTCCATGAGTATATTATTTTGTTACTGTTCCATCTAGTCATCATGCTTACAACAGGAATATTGTGGTGATAATAAAAGTTCTTTCTCTTTTCTTTTTATTAACCTGGGATTGGTTAATTTTTGTGTCCTGGTTTGTACTTTAGAGGTGAGATTTCCCAAGGAGTTGCTCCCTGGTTGCTTTATTAATATTTGGGTGGTGGCAGTGGCAGTTTATTCCCAAAATCTAGGTTGTTAAGATTGTGGGAGGAAGTTTTATACCAAAGCCTGGTAGATAAGGTTTTGGGGTACTTTTGCTAGCCCCCACTTCTGCATTTATTGTGCCAGAGTGGGGAAGGAGCCATGACAGCTCCGGCAGAGCAGCGTCTCCTCTCTGCCCCAAAGAGGGGCTCTCAGCGCAGCTTCACCTTGTCCCCTCCTGCCAGGGCCTGCTGCGCCCACAGAGCAATCAGCCCTCGTGAGGATTCCTGGGCTCCGAGCGATGGCACCTGAGCACAGACCCATGTGCCCAGGGCCGAGTTCCACAACACTTCTGCCCAGCTCCTTTGGGGCTGCCTTCAATGAGCTCAGCAAAGGCCTGTGTGGGCACTGAGGGGACCCCACAGAGACCCCATGGTGCCAAAAGGAAATGGTGGAGCCCTATATGCACTCATATATGAAATGGCCACAGCATGTACATGAATCCTCACTGGAATCCCCTACACCCTGCACCAGGCCTGCACCAGACCAGCATTCTCCAGGTCCTTGAAGCGCAGGGGTCCAGACATGTCTGAGGTGTGCAGGAGACTGAGCATCAGCATTCACAGTCCCACCACTGCCTCATTGGACAACCTTGGCATAGTCACTGTCCCATGCCTCAGTTTCCCCATGTGCAAAAGGGGGTAGTCATGCTTAGTGTCCCAGTCTCCTAGCTGAGTTCTGTGTATGCATAAGAACATAACAGCATCCAGACTGAGTCAGACCAAAGGTCCAACTAGCCCAGTGTCCTGTCTGCCGACAGTGGCCAGTGCCAGGTGCCCCAGGCTGTTCTTCACACATTGTTGCAATCCATGTTATATTGCCCTGCTCACTGGAGCAGATGTGCGTGGGACTTCCTGTCAGGGCCGGCTCTAGGTTTTTTGCTGCCCCAAGCAAAAAATTTTTTGGCTGCCCTCCTCCCCCTTTTTGTTGGCTTTTACACATTTGCACTTCGCAATTTTTTTTGTTTTGTTTTGTTTTGGTGACAGAGACAAGATTTCCAGTTCACACAAAGCTCTTTTTCAAGAGTGGGAAATGTACCTTAAATCTCTACTTTATTGTTCTTATAGAAATAGGCTACTTTTTAATTGTGGTTTGAATGCATGAAAAACTATTAACACAAATAGTTTATATTTCCTTAACTAAGTACCAAAAATAGAAGGGAGAACTTGTGCCACATCTAAAACTCAAGGGCTGCGTCTAGACTGGCATGATTTTGCGGAAATACTTTTAACGGAAAAGTTTTTCCATTAAAAGTATTTCCGCAAAAGAGCGTCTAGATTGGCATGGAAGCTTTTGCGCAAAAGCATCCGTGGCCAGTATAGACGCTATTTTGTGCAAGAAAGCTCCGGCAGCCATTTTCGCCATCGGGGCTTTCTTACGCAAAAAATTCCTTCCCTGTCTACACTGGCCCTCTTGTGCAAGAACACTTGCGCAAGAGGGCTTTTTCCCGAGCGGGAGCGTCAAAGTATTTGCGCAAGAACACTGACAATCTTACATTAGATCGTCAGTGTTCTGGCGCAAATTCAAGCAGCCAGTGTAGACAGCTGGCAAGTTTTTGCCAGTCTAGACACACCCAAGCAGTTTATGGCTATACTTAATCAATCTTCAAACCAATTACAATCAGCTAACAATACCACCCTGTTCAAACATACTTGTCAACCAATTATGATAACTATAGCACATAAGACATCTAAGCTACATCAATAAATAGTTGTACTGTTAAACTAGATTTGTTTTGGAATGCAGGGGCTCCTTATGTGGCTCTAACACATCTATGTTATCAGATAAACTGAGATCAGTGGGTGTGCATGTGCACATTATTTTTGTGTGTCCATCTTTTTAGTAGCCATTATATATTCAAGTTTATGAGGTGTTAGAGGGAGTGGAGAGTTGTATGTGCCCAATACAACTAAATATGGAATGATTGCCTTAGAGACATTAAACACAAAAGTTTACCCAGATCAACAAAGTTTAATTCTTTAAAGACATATCTATGAAACAGCATGTGTGGTTCTTTGAAGAGTATAGAACAATTAATATTCTGTGTGTGTGTGTGTGTGTGTGTGTGTGTGCGTGCGCGCGCGCTGGATCCATGTTTGGTTCTACTTCTACTACAAACATGAACAAGAGAAATATACTAGGAATAGACTTCAAAGAGTCTGTGGGGCTGAGGCTGTTGGGGGCTGGGGCCGGGGGCTGGGCCAGCAGGCTGAGTGTTTGTAGGTTTGCCAGGTGTCCGGTATTTTCTGATTTTTTTACCGGACAGGAAGTGAAAATACCGGACACATGGCAACCCTAGGCGGAAAGGGGGCATCTTACCTGGGATTTCCATACGATGTAGGCGGAGGGGTGGCTGATGGCTTGTAGTGGTGAGGCTCTCGGAGGAGGTAGTGGCTGCTGGGGAGGAGCAGGACTCAGGACTAGGAGACGGGGTGGCCAGCAGGCTCCGGGGTCAGGCGCACATGGTGCCAGTGCTGGCTGCGCAGCCGCGGCGTCTGCCACGGCCCTTTAAATTGGCGGGGCGGGGCGGGGCTAGGCATTGCCAGGGGAGGGGAGGAGCAGGGGAGGAGATGGGGGCGACCAGCAGGCTCCAGGGCGCATTGGGCCGTGGCCCTTTAAATCGGCGGGGCTAGGCATTGACGGGGGAGGGGAGGAGGAGCAGGAGAGGAGACAGGGGCGGCCAGCAGGCTCCAGGGCGCATTGGTGCTGCCAGTCCTGGCTGCGCGCAGCCACGGTGTTTCCCGGCCGCAGCCCTTTAAATCGGCAGGGCGGGGCTAGGCGTTTCCAGGGGCGGCACCAGCTGCTTACCTGAAATGCCGTCCCTGGCAAAGTGCTGCCCCAAGCACCTGCCTGATTTGCTGGTGCCTAGAGCTGTCCCTGCTTCCTGTGACATCAGCAGATGTAAGCCTAAACCCACATCATGATGCACGGAGCCAATGAGTGCACCAGGCTTTCCTTCGTGTCACACGTGGAATGTAGGAATCACGTGGTGTAAGTCTAAACAAGGCCAGTGTTCACCAGAGGTGAAAGGAAGTGGTGCACAGCACCGGGAAGAGCTGGCTGAGCCATGGCAAAGCCAGCAGGGAGCTATTGAAAGAGCTGGCAGGGTTGCGATAGGACAGGATCGTAAGATATTGTAAACTACTTTCACTGCTGGCATTCACAAAAGCCTGCCACACAGGGGGCATGCAGGTGAGATGTGAACCATGTGGACCCTCTGCCAAACACATCCAATGCACCGAACAGACCAGCCCACAGTCAGGAGAGAGGCGGAAGCAACCTAACCCGAGGTGCTGCGGGTCAGGATTGAGGGGCCCTGTGCTGTGCTGGCAGAAATGTAAGGGAAGTGGCACTAGCCTCTCAAGAACTCGGCCACTGTGCCTTTCCACGAGCACTAGCCATAAAAGTGGGAAAAGGGAGCTGAGAGCACACAGCGCGTGTGAGAGGTGGCCCCACGACATCAGGCTGGGGCTGCTGAGCCACAGAGGGGTCTTTTGGGAAATGTGTGCAATGCATTATGGATACATGCCAGCAATTCCCATATGGGCCGTGAAGAGAAGTTCCCTCGGAGTCCTGACAGATTTAAGGAAAAGCACAGGGTGGTGCTCTGGGCCTGCGAACCGTTTACCAGCTGCCCAGACCTGATCTGTGTTACATGATGGAAGGGCTTTTATTTGTAATCATTTGTAGAAATTGGCCTTGGTGGTCAGCAAGGGGCCTGAATCTGCAACAGGTCAGCGATGATCCATCTGGACCAATGAGGAGTGATGGCTGTGCTACCACAGGAGGTTTTTGGCACTGGACACTGGGCCCCAGAGTGTAGACTGCAGCTCAGTCCTTGCTGCTCTGTGCCCAGCACTGCCCAACAAGAGGCTCTGGATCGTTCCTTTGTTAAATCCTCCTGGAGCATCAGTGCTAGCCATTTTACACATTTACAACTAGCCCCTCCCCCTTCCCAAATCACTTCAAGCTCTTCCACAATCATGGCAAAGAGCCTGCAGTCAGGTCAATGCTGCCCTCAGATACATGTGTGTAGTGGTGAAAGGGAATAACACCAGTGAAGACCAGAGTAAGTGAAAGTCGAGTCAGGCACAAGAAACACTGCAGTGCAGACAGTGCCAAAAGCCAAGTTAAGCTGCTTCGACTTCAGCCCCAGCTCATATCGTGATGCTGAAGGTCAATTTTCATTAAAAACAAATTGTTTATGGCCTTTGCAGATGTGAAGAAGCTTTGCAAACGTGACCTGAGGGTAACCAATACAGGAGTATCTACACTGTGGCCTAAAGTCAAGTTAAGATCCACAACTTCAGCTACATTAATCGCATAGCTGGAGTTGAAGTAGCTTAACTCGGCTTTTTGCACTGTCCACACGGCAGGAAGTCGAAGGAAGAGCACTCTTCCTTCGACTTCCCTTACTCCTCATGAAATGGGGGTTACCGAAGTCAGAATAAGAAGTCATAACGGGCTTGCTGTGGAGACATGCACTCTGTTATTTTGAAATAAGCGGGCACTGTAGACATAGCCTGTGCCTGCCCAGAGCCTGAAACAATTACTCTGAGCAGGGGATCAGCCCCATTCAACATATTGTGTTAACTTTGAGCTCTGCTGTTCTGGGATCTGTTCACACAGCCCCTGCACACAACTCTGTGCGGGATGGACTAGCTGCTCCCATCCCATTATGACTCTTCAGCTACGTCTACACTGGCAGCTTCTTGCGCAAGAACTGTTTTGCGCAAGAGCGCGTCTACACTGGCATGTGCTTTTGCGCAAGAGTATCTATGGCAGTGTGGACGCTCTCTTGTGCAAGAAACCCCTATGGCTAAAATAAAAATAAAACCCCTATGGCTATTTTAGCCATAGGGGTTTCTTGCGCAAGAAATTCATGTTGCCTGTCTACACTACCCTCTAGCACAAGAGCTCTTGTGCAAGAGGGCTTATTCCTCGTGGGAAGAGGAATAACTCTTCTGGAAGAAGCCCTGTTTTCCAACACTGTACCATAAATTTACTTGCTCAAGAACTCACGTGCAGTGTAGACACCCAGCAAGTTTTTGCGCAAGAACAGCGGTTCTTGCGCAAGAAGCCACCAGTGTAGACGTAGCCTTCTGGTTTTGTATTGGGGGAAACCTCAACACAGAGCCCTCTGCTCACTCCCTTGTCTAAGATGGATCCCGGCCTGTCTGAAGACGGAGGGCCTAATTCTCCATTGCCCTGCACCGTATGTTGTTACCTGACAGCATGGCTGCACCTTATATCCTCTTGGCACAAGTGTTAATGCTGTACAAGGAGAACCTGAGCCCTTTTGTGCAGGAGAGTACCAGGCACTAGGTGTCCAGGCCTTTTTCCCCATCCCTGGGCCTGGCACCCCTCTCACTGTATCTCAGAGCTCCCCACCTAGGACAAGTGGGAGGATTCAGATCAATGAGGATCTGATGTTCAATTTCATTCCCTGCTGTCCCAAGGCCTGGCGTGCACTGCACTATCTACAGGGAGATGGAAACGGAGAGACTAGTCCTTCCATCTCCAGCCCCTATGGGCCCATTAAGCTCCAGTTCAATCCCTTTAAATCCAGTGTGACCCTATTGACTCCACTGGAGTTACTCCAGTTTTACACCAGCATCCCAGAAAATACAAGCTAGACTTCAGACTCGACATAACTCTTAGTTTCTAATTCTTTTAATTCTGTATTTTTGTCCATTGCCACTATCACCACAGTGTCTTAGTGCCATAGAAGCAGGCAAGTCTATTGACTTAATTTTACATCATATGCTAATTATTTCAAATTTAATTTCATAGATCAGAGTTAAGATTTAAAGGAAACCATCTGCTCAGTCCTGGAGAAAGAGAGGTGTTTACATTTTGACATAGTTCAGAGCTGCCAAGTTTTGTGCAGCTCTAGGCGTGACATTTTATACAAATTTTTGAATACATGTAGTTGATTTGGATGTTTGCAATGCATGTAAGTATCAACAGGAATCTGGTGAATGACTTCAGTCTGTTTGATCTCCAGGAGACGGAGGGAGAGCTCTTCCCAGACATCCCCTCAAGCACTCCACAGGCTCAGAGGAAGGGCAGGCATTAGTCCAGGCAAGGACAGGCATTAGCCCAGCCCCTGCACACACGATGGACTTTGTGTGCAAAGATCACCCTGAGAGAAAGTCCTCAGGCTGAGAGCAGCTTCTTGGCCCAGAGGAGGTGCTGATAGAAGAATGGCTACTCAGAGAGACCTTAGGGGCAACCATTGTGATCAATGTAAAGGAGGTGCCAGTCACACTGGAGTCCTCAGAGGCAGTGGAGGAGCTTGTGTGCCAAGCTGGACTGGGACATTAATCTGGAGCTGGAAGGAGCAGGTCTGGGTGCAGACACCCCAGGCTCTGCTTGCCCTTGCCTGTCTCTTCAGAGAATGTCAGGAGCTGCTCTCTTTCAGAAGGGTAGTTCAAATTGTTCTCTACAGAATTGAGGTCTTCTCCTCACACCTACCAGCTCCCATTGTTCACAAGGAGACTGCAGCCACAGGTTACTTTCAGCAAAGTTGGCCAGTGCCAGCTAGTTTCCCTCTTCTTCCACATTCCTCTGGATCCCCACATTCCCTTTTCTTTCAGAAACCTCTGCCTCCCCCAGTAGGAACCATAGATTCCCCTCTTTCCTACACCTCAGATCCCCCCTGCATGTGTCCCTACATTCTGCCCACCATGTTGAATAGATCTGGTGAAAAGGAATAGCTAGGGTTCAGCATCATTTTTACTTATTTTTTGTAACCAGAAGTGTCTCAGTTAGCAGAGACTGCTTCTCAAAATCTGCATCAGAGCAACTCACAAAGAATTTCCTTCCAAAATGGCCACCTTATCCCATTGTTCTCAATGGAAGCGAAGTCAAATTGATGTGAGGGTAGATGTTCTTCCCCGTCCCATGCTGGCAGGAGGTAGAGAAGATCCAGTGAATGAGGCACTGGCCAGCTTTGCTAAAAGTAGCCTGTGACTGCAGTCCCTTTGTGAACAATGGGAGCTGGTAGTCACGTTGAGAAGGCCTCAGTCCTGCTGAGAAAAATGAAATCAGACATTTTAAAAGAGTGCGGTTCCTGACATTCTCTGAAGACACTCTCCATTCTGAAGAATAACAGCAAAAATGCCCAATGAAATGCTTCCTAAAATGTAGTTTATGCATAATAGGTCAGTGATTTTTCACTATTTGGGAAGTGAAAGTGTGTTATTCCATTACTGAAATCATTTTCATACTTTAACCTGTCCGGGCACTCATTAATGGATCTCAAAGTCACGGTGTTGTTTTAGGCCAATTCCACAAGCCAAATACACAAGGAAGCGTTGGAACTTAGCTTCATTTACAAGTTTGGGAGCCAACAAAAAGGTATGAATTTAGACATTACCTGGCTAGCACACTACCTTCCACATCCTAATGACTTAACCATCCAAACAATGGGTACTTAAGAACAATTTGCACTTTCTCTATCAGCTTCATGTAACTTGAACACTCTAATTCGCTATTTTTCCCTTCCTTCTCGCCACCCCCCCCCATCCGCTATTTATTTTTGGATCTGGACTTTTAATACTCCATTCATCTGAAGAAGTAGGCTGTGCCCACAAAAGCTCACGATACCTCTACATGTTTTGGAGCTTCAGGGATAGCTGAGTTAGTCTGTTAGGGTATGTCTAGACTACATCCCTCTGTCACCAGAGGGATGTAAATTAGACATACTGACATTGCAAATGAAGAGGGGATTTAAATCGCCCGCACCTCATTTGAATAAAAATGGCCACCATGTTTTGCCGAGTCAGCAGTTTGTCGGCAAAAAGCGGTTGTCAAGATGGCAATCGGGCGACAAAGAAAGCCTTTGTCGGCCGATCCTGTAAACCTCATTTTACAAGGCATAAGATCGGGCGACAAAGGCTTTCTTTGTCACCCGATCCCTGTCTTGACAGCCGCTTTTTGACGACAAACTGCTGACTTGGCAAAACGCGGCGGCCATTTTTATTCAAATGAAGCAAGGGAGATTTAAATCCCCACTTCATTTGCAATGTCAGTTTGTCTAATTTACATCCCTCTGGCGACAGAGGGATGGAGTCTAGACATACCCTTAGGCTGAGTCTAGACTGGCAAGATTTTGTGCAAAAGCGGCCACTTTTGCGCAAAAACTTGCCAGCTGTCTACACTGGCCGCTTGAATTTGCACAAGAGCACTGACATTCTAATGTGAGAAATCAGTGCTTCTTGTGCAAATACTTTGACGCTCCCGTTCGGGCAAAAGTACTTTTGCGCAAAAGCTTTTGCACAAAAGGGCCAGTGTAGACAGCTCAGATTTGTTTGGCGCAAAAAAGCCCCGATGGCTAAAATGGCGATCGGGGCTTTCTTGCGCAAAACCGCATCTAGATTGGCCAGGGATGCTTTTGCTCAAAAGCATCCGTGCCAATCTAGATGCTCTTTTCCGCAAATGCTTTTAACGGAAAAACTTTTCCGTTAAAAGCATTTGCGGAAAATCATGCCAGTCTAGACATAGCCTTACAGAAAAAACAACAAATGGTCTGCTAGCACTTTATAGACTAATGAAACATGTAGATGGTATCATGAGCTTTCGTGGGCACAGCCCACTTCTTCAGATGACCCGGCATTATGAGTTGGGGATGTTAGTCTTTAATGTGCTGCCAGACTATTTGTTGAAATCATTTTGTGAGGGTGGGGGAGATGAAGCTGATCCTGAATGATAAATTTCTTAAAGGATCTATTTTAAAATTAATTTTAAGTCCTAAATGAATTCACTAATTACTACTCGTAAATTCTCAGAAAAGCCATCCTGTGCTCAAAGAGGAAGCCGTGTGGCCACCTCAGGCATTCAGAAACAATAAGTCTGGTCCACTAAGCATGAAGTTTACTTAAACCACGAGGATTTTTACAGTAACAATGTTGGCATTCCGTTTCTTTGCCTTTTAGCCTCCTAGCTGGGGAGCGAGCGGAGTCACACCTGAGCCAGGCTTTCAAGTTTCTCTCTGGAACCTGGAAGCCTAAAGGCTCCCTCTGGTTAAAAAAGGCACACTGAGATTATCGTCCCATCACAGGACTCCAGGTGGTGGGTCCCTGAGAAAATAAAAACAAGTGTCCTGAGGCACACGGTCAGAGCCTAGGAGCCAGCCACACAAAGTAAGAGCTGGGTGGTGTTTCTCATACATGGAAAAGGTATCAACTTCCTGCCGTAAAGTGCAAAACACAGCTCAGCCTTAGCTACAGCCTCGCACCATGGGCAGCAGGTATAACAGCCTCCCCCTAATCCAGACTGACCCTGCTCACACTCTACCCGGAGGTCCCACCCTGCCTCCCCTTCTTCCCTGAAGCCGGCGGGGGCTCAGCGCAGGCCAGTTGCCTGGAGACCAGGGCTAGGCCCAGCCAGCAGCCAGGGATGGGTCAGGCCGATGATCAGGTCAGCTAGCACCTCAGGGGTCAGGCTGGTGCTCGAGACAGCCAGTGGCCCCCAGGTCAGGCCAATGTTGGACTGCTGAGGCAGCTGGCATGGCTGGAGCCAGCCGGCCTGTGGCCCCGAATGCAGGGCAGTTTGGCTGTGGCTCCTCTGCCTGCAGCGTGCGGGAGGTGCTCAGAGCTCCGGTGGCCCAGCGGGGGAAGGGGAAGGGGTTCAGGGCTTGCCCCCCCGAAGTGGGGGTTCACACACTGGCCATGCGTCGGAGTGCTTAGCCCACCGCTATGTGGAATGCCAGGGCTGCCAATTGCCCAGAATGCTGTCCTGAAAGGCTCTGGGTGTCCCTAAGCCTCTCCCTGCCAGAAGCTGGGACGGGACAAATGAGGATGAATCCCTCAGTCACTCAGTAACTGCCCTGTTCTCATCATTCCCTCTGAGGCATCTGGCCTTGGCTGCTGTTGGAAGATAGGACACTGGGCTAGACAGACCATTGGCCTGACCATTCGTAGGTGCTCTCCTGCCACATGGAGTCACCTAGGAGGCGTCTACGCTGCGCCGTAGGTCAAAATATGATACACAGTATGAGCTACGCAAATCGCATGTCTTATTTCACTGTTATTTCAAAATAAAGCGCGATTCCAACATGTCCCTTACTCCTCGTGCAAGGAGGCTTACAGGGACGTCGGAATAGGAAGCCTGTTATCTTTTGAAGTATAGCTATTTCAGGATATCCCCTTCCAGTACCCCAAAATAGCACAGCAGTGTAGACGTAGCCCTACTGAGGAGGCAGCAGGGTCTCACTGCTGGATCCCAGTCAGCAAGGAGCTGCTAGGAGAAGGCAGCAGCAGGCTCCCTACCCTCCCAAGCAGCTGCACCCAGCCCAGCCCCAATCCCCAACCCCACAAGTAGCTCCAGCAACATTTCCCAGGTCCCCAGAAGCTCCCAATTGCTCAGGGACCCAGATAATAACCAGCACCTCTTGGTATCCACCACTCACAGCTATGGCAACACAGACACCTCCAATGCCCTGCCATGCACTGCACACCCCCCCCCCTCCACACCCATTTGTCACCCCACATTCGTCCATCCACCCAGCTACATCCCAAATACTCTCCAACACCTACACATCTATCCAGCACAACCAGACTCCAACACCCATGCATCTTCTCCAGACCCCTCCCGACACAGCCAATCACACCCACTACTGCCAAACTTGGTGCTGCTCCATGCACAACTCTGACCGCTGCTTGGGGCTGTGTTGATCCTAATTGAAGTTTCTGGTTATTAATGTGCTAGGACCTTAGTACATCTTATTACTATGTTGACCTTAGTAAATCATTTGATACTGTCTCATGGGACTGTCTCTTAAGCAAATGAGGGATGTATCGCCTAGCTCAGTGGTGCTCAGACTTATTTGATCAGGCCCTGCGTCTCTGTGTCTGTAGTCATGTAGGATCTCACCCTCCCAAGTACATTTACCACTACCCAATCCAAAGGCAGCCCTGCGCCAGCACACCAGTAAGTGTGGAAATATGAGAAGCAATATTTGTCAATACCTCTTATCACAGCTGCAGACTGCAGAGCCATTGGCCATTATCTCTGAAAACTTGTGGAGATCAGGAGTGGTCCTGGATGATTGGAAAAAGGCAAATGTAGTGTCCATCTTTAAACAAGGGAAGAAGGATGATCCAGGGAACTACAGACCAGTCAGCCTCACCTCAGTCCCTAGAAAAATCATGGAGGGGATCCTCAAGGAATCCGTTTTGAAGCACTTGGAAGAGGGGAAGTGATCAGGAATAGTCAACATGGATTCACAAAGGGCACATCAGGCCTGACCTACCTGATTAGTTCCTATGATGAGGTAACAGGCTCTGTGGACATGGGGAAGTCAGTGGATGTGATCTACCTTGACTTTAGCAAAGCTTTTGATACGGTCTCCCACGAGATTCTTGCCAGCAAGTGAAGGAAGGATGGATTAGATAAATGGACTGTAGGGTGGATAGAAAGCTGGCTAGATTGCTGCTCTCCCCTTGCAATCATGGGGAGGGGAGCAGGCGTGAGCTCGCTGCAGCCTCAATGGGAGGTGCACCACAGCACGCAGCTTGGCCTGGCCAAGCCCCACCCACCCTCTTGAGCACCAGGAGCAGGAGGCGGCAGGGTGCGCTGCACAACGCTGTGAAGCCCGGCCCGGCCCAGCCCCAGAGAGCTGAGGAGGGAGGGGCTGGGCCTTGCCGCGTGGTGCAGCACACCCGGCCTCCTCTCTCTCCAGTTGGAAAGGCTGGGACAGGCAGCGCAGCACACCGGGCCACATGGAGCGCCAGGGGAGGGGGGAGGTAAAGCACGCCGTGCCACCCAGCCTGGCCTCTCCCGCCCTGGAGCACCGGGGGAGGGAGGAGGGCACGCCATGCAGCCAGGCCTGGCCTCCCCAGCTCCAGAGCACCGGGAGGGTGGCTTCTATGGGCAGCAACACTCTGCCCCCAAAATGCCTACAGCAGGTGTTCTGGGGGTGGAGTGTGGGTGGGGACAGGCCTGGTGGTTTGGGAAGGCGGAGCCTTCCCTCATCTAACATACCCAATGCCCCTGCCTAGATGCAGGGATGGATTGCACCCTCAGCAAGTTTGCGGATGACACTAAGCTAGGGGGAGAGGTAGATACACTGGAGGGCAGGGATAGAGTCCAGAGTGACCTAGATAAATTGGCAGATTGGGCCAAAAGAAATTGGATGAGGTTCAACATGAACAACTGAAGAGTCCTGTCCTTGGGATGGAAGAATCCCAAGCACTGCTATAGGCTGGGGACCGACTGGCCAAGCAGCAGTTCTGCAGCAAAGGACCTGGGGGTTACAGTGGACGAGAAGCTGGATATGAGTTAGCAGGGTGCCCTTGTAGCCAAGAAGGCTAATGGCGTATTAGGGTGCATTAGGAGGAGCATTGCCAGCAGATCGCAATTCTGGAGCCCCCATTACAGAAAGGATGTGGATACATTGGAGAGGGTCCAGCTGAGGACAACAGAAACGATGAGGGGCTGGAGCACATGACCTATGAGGAAAGGCTGAGGGATCTGGGCTTGTTTAGTCTGCAGAAGAGTGAGGGGGGGATTTGAGAGCAGCCTTCAACTCCCTGGAGGGGGCTTCCATAGAGGCTGGAGAGAGGCTGGTCTCAGTGGTGGCAGATGGCAGAACAAGGAGCAATGGTCTCAAGTTGCAGTGGGGAAGGTCTAGGTTGGATATTAGGAAAAACTGTTTCCCAGGAGGGTGGTGAAGCACTGGGCTGGGTTCCCTAGGGAGGGGGTGGAATCTCC
Organism: Pelochelys cantorii; assembly: GCA_032595735.1. Lineage (NCBI taxonomy): Eukaryota > Metazoa > Chordata > Testudines > Trionychidae > Pelochelys > Pelochelys cantorii. The sequence continues at coordinate 1,260,152 of CM064348.1, forward strand.
ATCCCTAGAGGTTTTTAAGTCTCGACTTGACAAAGCCCTGGCTGGGATGATTGAGCTGGGGCTGGTCCTGCTTTGGGCAGGGGGCTGGACTCGATGACTCCTGAGGTCTCTGCCAGCCCTGGGATTCTGTGACTTAAAAGCCTCATTGCCACCCTTATTTCTACACTGCTGCTGCCACTCCGGCGTGAACAGCTGGAGTTCCAGCACTCTAATGTATGACTGGAGGGCGTGGGCTGGGGGTAGAAGGAGAGGGATTGGGGGGTGGATGTTAAAAAGAAGCTCGCACTTGGGCTGCTTCCTTGTGAGGGTTTAGGGAGGGGGATGGAAGGAGAGACTGAGCCTGGACTGAAGGTCTGGCGGGGGGGAAGAGCCCAAGCCCACGTGGTAAGAATCCAACTATCCCCTTTCCCCCCCACCTCCCACGTGTGCATGGCCCTTCTACGTGGGCCCTAGCTACCTGGGGTCCAATCAGAGCTCTTCCAAAAAAAAAGGGGGGGGGGTAGATCGGCAGGCCTCCTGGAGGGGTTCCTCCGCCTCAGTGGGCGGCCAGTCCGCCCCACTACACTCCAGAGAAGGAGGAGAGGCAGCGGGGTGCAGCTGCTGCTGCTCTACCTTCTCCCCCCACCCCGCTCCTGCTCCCTGCACCGGCAGGAGCCCTGCTCCACCCAGCCACCACCTGAGGCCTCCGTGCTGCTGGACCTGCTCCCCCTGGACACTGCTGCTTCCTACCACCACCGGCTGCTGCTGCTGCTGTCTGAGAGGAGAGGGGGGGGCCTGTCGGCTGCCCCCCCCACTCGAGAGGAAGAGGACCCCACCAGCACCCACCACCCAGAGGCCTTCCCCCGCTGACTGCTGCCTGCCCGCTGCTGCGCCCCACTGGGGGGAGAAGAGAATTGTCATCAGAACTGTGGAGGGGGCTTGTTTAAAAGACCGACTTTTTTCATCTGCTCCGGGGGGGTGGTGAACTGAGCTGTTAAAAAAGGGGGGCTGGGGGAGAGGCTCAGAGCCCTCCCCCTAGTCCGGCTGCCCCCCCCCCCGCTCCCACCACTCCCAATGCCCCCTCCACTGCCTCTCACCACCTGGACTGTCTCTTCTCCCCTTGGCGGGGTTTGCTGCCCCACCTTCCACCTGGGACTCTGCTGCAGCGGTGGGCGAAGTCGAGCCCTCACAGCGCTCGTGGGCGTGCTCCCTCCCCACCCCCTTGGACTTGGCCCTCCTCCCTCAGCTACATTTGGCTGGGGGGGGCCTCTCTCACCCCTGGTCACCCACCCTACCCCAGCAGCTTGTTCCTTTCCCCACTGTCTGCCCTCCCCTGCTAGCCTAGGTTGTTTTTCCCTCCCTCCCCAAAGTTACTTACCCACCACATCCACTCCCAAAGTTTACCTGCCACGCCCCTGCCTCAGCTAGCCTAACTGTGTGTGTGCCCCGCCCCTCCCAGCTGCTGTTTTGCTTCCATTTTGCCCTTTCCCCCCCAGCAGTCCGCCAGCCCTTGAGCACTGCCCAATCTGCCTTGTCCCCCCCGCCCCTGAGCGCTTGTGTCCCATCCCTCCCCTTTTAGTTAGTCCCCCTGTTCACCGCACTCCCCCAATGCTCCCATAGTTTCCCTTTATACCCCAGTGCAGCCAGAGGAGCCGGCCCCCGCCCTGCACCTGTTACCACGTTCCCTGTCTCACCCTGCCAGCGCCCTCCTCCTCTGTCCCCAGCCTTACAGGGAGGAGTGGTTGCTGGCCCCTCGGTTCCCCGTTTATATCCACCCCTGGTAGAACTCTCCCTCCCTGCAATCAGTTGGTGGGAGGGAGTGGTTGCCCCCCCCTTTTTTTCCCTCCCTCCCCAATTGCGTACCCCCTTCCCTCGCATGTCCCTCCCCTGCAATAGCGCCCTCCTCCTCTGCCACAGCCTTAGCAGGGAGGAGAGGCTGCTAAACCCCTCCCCTTCCTCAGCTGCCCCTCCCTGAAACCTGTACCCTTCCTTTCTCCCCCCCTTTCCCCTCACTGACGCCCTCCTCCCCTGCCTGTTGTCCGGTGGGGAGGAGCAGTTAATCGCTGCCCCCCCCGCCATCTGTGACTCCTTCCTCTCACGATGGAGGAAACCCCTGCCCCTGTCGGTCCCACGGTGCCCCCATTGCCACCGGGCCCAAAGAATGCCGCAGCAGACCTCCCGACCCCCGGCCCAAGCTCCGCTGCTGCCACGGCCGACACTCCCTTGAAATCGGGAGCAGCTTCTACCTCGGTTGGAAAAAAGGCGGGGGGAAGAAAAGGGGCAAAAGCCCGGCCCGGAAGGCCAAACTCTCCGTGGCCGAGGCTGCCCCACCCACTGTGGCTCTACCGACCACCACAGCCCCTCCTTCCCCTGCTGTTCCCCCCACCGGCTCTGGGGGTGATTTACCAACGGCCCCCAGAGCGTACGCCCAGGTGGCCGCTGCCACCCCCCTACGTGCTGTGTCATCTGCCCCAACTGCCGCCTCCAGCTCCATCCCGGGTGGCCGGGGCCCCTTTCCTACCATGACCAGGAGGCACAGCGTCCGCTGCCTCCTGGTCGCCGCCTCCCCCCACGTCGAAACCTATGTGCGGGCGTTGGCGAGGGTGGTGGGGGCCGCGGCCGTGGTGGCAGCCTCCAAAATGTACGGGAAGGTCGTGTTCTTCCTTGCCTCAGAGGCCACCGCCCAGGAGGCGGAGGAGAGGGGCCTGGCGGTGGGGGGCGTGCATGTGCCCCTCAAACCGTTGGAGGACCTGGGCGTACGGGTGGTCCTCACCTCCGTCCCACCCTTCCTCCCCAATGCCACCCTGTTGCCTGCCCTCTCCACCTTGGGGAGGCCCATCTCTACCATCAGCCCTCTCCCATTGGGCTGTAAGGACCCCGCCCTCCGCCACGTCTTGTCTTTCCGCCAGCAGGTGCAGCTGCAGCTGCTGCCGGCGGAGCATGGGGGTGGCACTAGAGGCGTCTTTTATGGTGCCCTACAAGGGGGCCCTCTACCGGGTCCACTACTCAATGGGAGAGGCCCGGTGCTTCCTCTGCCGGGCGATGGGGCACGTCCGGAGGGACTGTCCGGGGGAGGTGTCTGGGCCCCCTGGGGCCCGGAAGGGTGCTGGCCCCAACATCGCCAGCCCCCCTGGTAGTCCGGCCTCCGCAGCTGCCCCTCCTCTGACCAACGGCTCCGCTCAGGAGCTGGAGGCGCCCCCTCTGGCGTGCCTGAGCAAGCAGGCGGGCCCTGCCTTTACTCAATCTGTTTCTGCGGGGCCCGAGGAGGAGAGGGTGGCGCGGTCATTGCCGGGCAAGGGAGAGGGCTCCCCACAGGTGGAGGTTTCTCTCCCCCCCTCTCTCCCTCCACTGCCTCAACGTGTCCCCCGAAAATCAGCTGCGCCCCCTGGCCTTGCCCCTTCTGACCAGCCCTCCACCTCCACCTCGGAGGGCTGGACACTCGTCCGGGGGAAGCGCAGAGCCCGCCATTCGTGGGCTCAATCTCCCCGCTCCGATGAGGAGGGAGGGAAGGCCCCCCTCTGAAAGATCCCGAGGGGGACCAGTGCTGCCGAGTACGCCCCCGGCAAGCGCCAGCAGGAGGCGCCGGCCGAGGATGCCGTGGCAGCGGGGGGGATGCCGTCGTCCCCCCTGTAGAGCTCTTTTGTGAGGAGGCCTCGGATGGATCCCCTCCGGCCCTGGTACCAGCTGAGCCCCTCGCCGTTACCGCCGAGGTAATTGTTGCCTCGACGGCCGGCGGGGAAAGCTCCGGGGCCAAGAGGATGGAACTCAGCTCCATCTTCGAGGAGATCGAAGCCCTGGGTCTGACCCCGGTTACCCAGGGGGAGGACGACCCACTGTCAGCGGGCCTCGGTCTGGGTGGCGACTTTGTAGCGCCGCCCCCTCATCTCCCCACCCGTATGCCCCAGGTGGCCGGCCCCGTCCTCACTTTTGGGGTGCCCCTGGTACTACCTATCGGCGTCTGACTCGGGAGCCGGAGCTGAAGCCACTGAGCCCGCCAAGCGGCCGGGCCCAGAGCTTGGGGGTGCCCCCTCTCCCGTAAATGAGGCAAGGTGGTCATCTCCCCTTCCCGGTGGGGGCCCAGGAGAGAACATCCCCCTGGCCAACACCATGGTCACAGTCCTTGTTCCACCACCTGAGCCCGGTGTCGGCGTGGGCTCCCTCCTCATTCCTGACTCCCTGGTCCCCATTTGGGAGGAGCCGCAGCCCGGTGGCATGAACCTGGGGGATCTTCCCTCAGACCCTGCCCAAAATTCTGGTTCCCTCCCATGTCCCGATCCGCCCCTCACCCCTGCTCCCACCCTCTATGAACCCATCTCCAGCCCTGAGTCCTCCCCGTCCCTGATCCCTCTCCCACCGTTACCACCCTTCCTCTCTCCACCTCTGACCCTCCATCCGGCTGCAAGCCCACCCCTCTTTCCACCCCTATCGTGCTGCCTGTCCCGTCCTCCCAAACCACTGTTATTGCCACCCCCACGAGGGCCGTCTCATTTCCGCTACCTGCGGGTGGCTCTTGGGGGGGTGGTATTTGTGTTCCCATTCCCATAGGGGCTGCTATGTTCCCTCTGCCGATCCCTTCCCTGCTGGGGTCGGGGACGGGCAGCGCGGCGGTGTCACTGTCGGCACCGCGCCAGGGATCGGATCCCTGCTTGCCCGTGTCAGTGGCCCGTGAGCTCCACCTGGGGGCCCGGACGGAGGAGAACCCTAGTACCCCTTCGGTGCTGAGGGTCGAGCTGCGCCAGTTCCTCGTAGATAACTGCGGGGCTAAGGGCAAGGTTCAGCTTGCCCTTCAGCGCTGGGGGGACTTTCATTCGATCCTTCAGAGCCCTTTTGCAGGAGGGGAGAGGGACCAATAGGCAGGACGGCACAGCCTACCGCCGGACCCGCAGATTCCGAGACGCTCTCCTGATCTTTGGGTTGGAGAGCGGTCTACTGCGGGAGGCTGCTGATTCCCCTGCCTGTGAGGATCCACCCCAGCCCTCGTCATGAAGCACACCACATTTGCAACATTAAATGCCTGGGGCTGTAGGGTGCGTCTCCGCAGGAGCCGGGTGCTCTCCTTCCTTCAGGAGGAGGGGTACTCGGTGATTTTCCTGCAGGAGACCCACACGACTCCAGCCGTCGAGGCTGGCTGGTGGCTGGAGTCGGGGGACGGGGTGTATTTTAGTCACCTCGGCGCTCGTTCGGCTGGGGTGGTCACCCTGTTCTCCCCTGCCCTACAGCCCGAGGTGCTGGGGAGCGCCGAGGTTGTCCCGGGCCGCCTGCTGCATGTCCGGGCCCGCGTGGAGGGGCTGACGTTGAACTTGGTCAACGTCTATGCCTCGAACGTGGGCCCAGACCAGGTCACCTCTCAGCGGGAGGTCCGTGAGACCTCTCAGAGCTGCCGGAATTCTACCAGGAACTCCTCCAGACCTGGATCCTCGCGAGTGTCTGGTCCTGGGCAGGGATTTCAACACCACTCTCGATGACCAGGACCGTGTAGGACTCGCGAACTGCCAGGCCGCAGCAGGCGTCCTCAGGGAGATCGTGGACCATCACTCCCTGGTGGACGTCTGGCGAGACCACCACCCAGACAACAGCACCACCTTCACCTACGTCCGGGTGGAGGACGATCGGTCGAGCCACTCCCGGTTGGATCGCATCTACCTCTCCCGTTTCCATCTGGCACGGGCCCACTCCTCCAGCATTCAGCTGGCCCCGTTCACGGACCACCATTTGGTGGCCGTGAAAGCCTCTCTGAGTTCAGAGAGGCTGGGGCCGGCCTATTGGCACTTTAATAATAGCTTGCTGGAGGACGTGGGCTTCGTGGCGTCCTTCCGGGAGTTCTGGCTGGCCTGGCGGGGGCAGTGGCCCGCCTTTCCCTCGGCGTGGCATTGGTGGGATGTGGGGAAGGTGCGCGCCTGGCTCTTCTGCTGTGACTACTCCTGGGGCGCCAGCTGGCAGAGGGATGAGGCGATGGAGCAGCTGGAATGGGAGGTTCTGAAGCTTGAGAGGCACCTGGTATCCGCCCCCGAGGATCCACCCCTCCGCGAGGCGTACCGGGAGAAGCGGGAGGAACTCCGGGCCCTGGAAGATCACAGGGCCGGGGGTGCTTTTGTTCGATCTCGCATCCATCTCCTTTGGGAGATGGTTTGCGACTCCCACTTCTTCTATGCCCTGGAGAAAAAGAGGGGGGCCAAAAAGCACGTCACCTGCCTTTTGGCGGAGGACGGCACCCCCTCACGGATCCGGCGGAGATGCGTGGAAGGGCCAGGGCCTTCTACGCCAGTTTGTTCTCCCCAGATCTGACCAAAGCTGACGCCTGCAAGGTGCTCTGGACCGAGCTCCCGACGGTCAGCACGGGTGACCAGGACCGGCTGGAGACGCCTCTCTCTCTGGCCGAGTTCTCGGAAGCCCTCTGTCTCATGCCCAACAATAAAACCCCGGGCACGGATGGGCTGACCGCGGAGTTCTACCGCATGTTCTGGGACGTCCTCAGCCCGGACCTCGTCACCGTCTGGGCCGAGTCCTTGGAGAGCGGCGTCCTCCCTCTGTCGTGCAGGCGAGCCATGCTCACCTTGCTTCCGAAGAAGGGGGACCTCCGCAACCTTCGGAACTGGCGTCCCGTCTCGCTCCTCAGCACGGACTACAAGGTCGTAGCAAAAGCCATCTTGCTGCGACTGCGGTCTGTGCTGGCGGACATGATCCATCCTGACCAGACCTACACCGTCCCAGGCCGTAGCATTTTTGATAACCTGTATTTGGTCCAGGATCTCTTGGAGCTTGGGTGTAGGGACAGCTTGTCGTTTGCCCTCCTGTCCCTGGACCAGGAGAAGGCGTTCGACAGGATGGATCACGGGTATCTCCTGGGCACCCTGCAGGCCTTCAGCTTCGGGCCCCGTTTTGTGGGTTTTCTCTGGGTGCTATACGCCCTCGTGGAGTGTTTGGTCAGGCTCAACTGGACCCTGACCGAGCCGGTCAGCTTCGGGCGGGGGGTACGTCAGGGGTGTCCGCTGTTGGGCCAGCTGTATGCTCTGGCGATCAAGCCCTTCCTCCGTCTCCTCCGTAGGAGGTTGACGGGGTTGGTGCTTCGAGAGCCGGAGCTGCGGCTGGTCCTGTCGGCATACGCCAATGACGTGCTCCTCATGGTCCAGGACCCGGGTGACCTGGTGCGGGTGGAGGCCTGCCAAGCTGTCTACTCAGCAGCCTCCTCCGCCCGGGTCAACTGGGTCAAGAGCTCTGGCCTGGTGGTCAGGGACGGGTGGTGGGCCGGCTCCCTCCCACCTGCGCTTCAGGCTATCAGGTGGAGCGCAGGTCCGCTGCTCTATCTGGGCGTTTATTTATCTGCCACGCATCCCTCTCCGCTGGAGAACTGGCGGGGTTTGGAGGCCAGGATGGGTGAGCGGCTGCGGAGATGGACAGGACTGCTCCAGTGTCTCTCCCTCCGTGGGAGGGCGCTGGTACTAAATCAGCTAGTCCTGTCCATGCTCTGGCACCGGCTCAACACCCTGCGCCCGGCCCCAGAGGTCCTGGCCAAGCCCAGAGGACAGCTTTGGAGTTCTTTTGGCCAGGACTGCACTGGGTCTCTGCAGGGGTCTGCAGCCGGTTTGCTTTCGAACCACGCCTACAGAACATCTGTACACGCTTGTGCTCCATACTCAGCATTTCCCCATCCTCATGTCCCGCCCCGATACCAAGTGGTGGGACTACCTAAGATCCGTTGAGGGTGGGGAACCCCGATGGGCCAGCGTATACTCCACCTTAATCCCGCGGCCCATCGGGGACATCAGCTGGCAGCTCCTTCACGGAGCCATGAGCACGGGTGTGTACCTGGCGCAGTTCACCCCTATCCCGGACACCTGCCCTTTTTGCGGCGTGAGGGAAAACCTGCACGCCTACCTTGAATGCGCCAGGCTGCAGCCCCTATTCCGGCTTCTCCAGAACCTCTTATTGAGGTTCTGGCTGCACTTTTCCCCACACCTTTTCATTCATGCACACCCAATCCAGTGGCCCCACAACATCGCGGGACCTCCTCGTCAACCTCCTCCTGGCCTTAGCTAAATCCACCATCTATAACACCAGGGAGAGGATACTAGACGAGGGGGTTCCCTGCAACTATGGGGCCTATTTTCGCTCCTCCCTAGTATCACGTATCCTGGCAGAGTTCCTCTGGGCGGCGTCTGCTGGCTCCCTTGACAGCTTCGAGGAGCAGTGGGCGCTGTCCGGGGTTCTTTGCTCGGTATCCCCATCCGGTTCCCTTGTTTTGACCCTGTGACCCACGCCCCCTGACCTTGTATTTCATTATTTGTCCCAAGTATTTAGTTGAACCCCAGGTCCAGTCATCCCTCCTTCAAGGCTGGGGGAGGGGCTTTTAGAAGTGGGCGGGCTTTGCCCGCCCACTTCCTGGGTTTCAAATAGGCCCACTACACTCCTGTTAAAATAATCCCCCAAGTCAATAGTCCTGTTAGTCCAGTTCCTGGCCTTACATCAGATCTGGGCGAGGGGCAATTAGTCCAGGGGCCCGGCCTTGCTTCAGGTCTGGGCCAGAGGTAAAGAGTTCACTATGGTTCCAGAACCCCCGGTAGGGCAAGCCACAAACCCCCCCAGTTTAAGATGCCCTGGTCCTCAGTCAGGGCAGGGAGTAACCAGCAGTGCCCAAATTCAAGAGGTCCTGGCCTGTCTCAGGTCGGGCAGTAGAGCCCTTGACTAGGAGGACCCTAGCTCTGGTTCAGGGCAGGCAGCAGCAATCGTCCTGCCCCTTTAAGAGGCCCAGGCCTGGTTCCAGGCTGGGCTACGTCTACACTGGCAGCTTCTTCCACAAGAACAGCCGTTCTTCCACAAAAACTTGCTGGCTATCTACACTGCACGAGCAATTTACCAGAAGTAAATTTACAGTCTAGCGTTGTAAAATGGGGCTTCTTCCGGAAGAGCTATTCCTCCCCCCACAAGGAATAAGCCCTCTTACGCAAGAGCTCTTCCAGAAGAGGGCAGTGTAGACAGGCAACATGAATTTCTTGCGCAAGAAGCCCCTATGGTTAAAATGGCCATCAGAGCTTTCTTGCGCAAGAGAGCGTCTACACTGGCATGGATGCTCTTGTGCAAAAGCACATCTCTTGCACAAAAGCACATGGCAGTGTAGACGCGCTCTTGTGGAAGAGTTTTTGCACAAGAATTCTTCCGCAAAAGAGTTCTTGTGCAAGAAGCTGCCAGTGTAGACGTAGCCACACAGTACACCAGTTCAGAGGCCCCAGGCCTGTCACAGGTGGGGGCAATCAACCCTCACTTAGGAAAGCCCTGGTCCTGGCTCAGGGCGGGGCAACAAACCACCACAGTTGAGAGGCCCAGGCCCAGGCCTGGTTCGGCTGGGCAACCACCACAGTAGCAGTTCTGAGAGCCCTGGCCCTAGGGCAGGGCAGGGCAGGGCAGGGCGGGGCAACAAACGAACAGTACCAGAGGCCCAGGCCTGGTTACAGGCTGGGCTGCAGACAAACACAGCTTGGCAGTTTAAAGTAAGGAGGGGCCAAGCCCTGGTTTAGGGCATGGCTACAAACAACACAGGTTTGGGGTCTCCTTGTTCAGGAGGGTTGTAGGGGGAGGTTGGTGAGGGGGAGACTGCCACAGGGTAGGTGGGTGGCAGGGGGGCGCAGGCCCACCCACTCCTCTGTGCCCCAGCCCGGGATGTAGCAGAGCAGCTGCTGCTGCTGGCTCAGCGGGGGCTTCAGCCTGCAACTCACTGACCAAGGGCCTTTATCAGTCCGTGCTATCCCCTGGGCCACTTCCGTTCTCCCACTCAGCAGGTACCTGAGTCTCCGGCAGGTTCCACGGGGAGTCGGAGAGGGTCTCCTCCGGCAGGAGCCCCAGTGGCCCGATCCAGGCCTCAGCGGCTTCTAGGTCCTTGGGTTCCAGCCAGTAGGCTGGCTGCAGCAGTCAGGGGTGTCTGGGCTGGTCCTCAGGGTCTGGCAGGTCCTCTGAGACAGGCCCAACAGGTCCCTCCGGTTCTGGGGTGAAGGCTGGCACCAGGGTTCAAGCGAGTCCTCAGGGTCCAGCTGGTCCTCCTGGTCCCAGAATACCAGTGGAGACTGGGGGGCAGGCAGGTCCCTCAGGTCCTCTGGGTACAGACTGCAGGTTCAGCAGGCATTCATGGACCCGGGGTACAGGCGGGCGTTGGAGCTCAGGCAGGCGCTCCCGAACCTAGGGAACAGACAGACGTCGGGGCTCAGGTGGGTCCTGGGGTTCATGCAGGTCCTCAGGATCAGTGACCCTCGGTGGCCTGAGCCACGCCCCAGTCTCCCCAACAGGGAGCACTGGGCAGGCCTCTAGTTCCTCTGGGTCAGAGGGCAGGCCTAGCCAGGTCTCTGTCTCCCAGTCAGGGAGTTCTGGGTAAGCCTCAGGGTCAGCAGCAGCTGGAGGTCTGAGCCAGGTCTCGGCCTCTGTCTCCCACCAAGGCTGAGCCCCGCCTGAGTCCTCAGCCTGGCTAGGCTGTGTCCAAAATGGCTCCTGGAGGGGCTCCTCCACCTCCACATTAGTGGGCGCCCACTCTGCGCCCCACTCCAGAGAAGGAGGAGAGGCAGCAGGGTGTAGCTGCTGCTCTTCCTCCTTTCCCCCCTGCTCCTGCTACCTGCACCGGCCGGAGCTCTCCCTGCCCAGCCACCTGCTGTCTGCTGAGGCCTCCTCCCCCTGGACACCACTCCAGCCGCTGCTCATCACCACCACCAGCTGCTGCTGCCTGAGGGGAGAGGGGGGGCCTGCTGGCTGCTCCCCTCCTCCGCTCCAGAGGAAGAAGACCCCACCAGCACGCACCACCCAGAGGCCTTCCCCTGTTGGCTGCTGCCGCCGTGCCCTGCCGAGGCGGAGAAAAGGAGCACCATTACCCAGAACTGCGGAGGGGGTTTGTATACAAGACTGAGTTTTTTTCATCTGCTCCAGGAGTGGTGGTGAACTGAGCTCTTGAAAGGGGGGCTGGGGGAGAGGCTCAGAGCCCTCCCCCCAGTCCAGCTGCTCCCCCTCCCCCGCTGCCACCACCTCCACCCCCCCTACCACCTGGACTGCCTCTTCTCCCCTTGGTGGGGTTTGCTGCCCCATCTTTCACCTGGGACTGTTTGCTGCAGCGGTGGGTGAGGTCGAGCCCCACAGGTGCTTGTGGGTGTGCTCCCTCCCCACCTCCTTGGCCCCGGCCCCCCACCCTCAGCTGCATTTGGCTGGGGGGCCCCCCACACCCCTGCTTACTCCACCCTACCTTAGCAGCTTGCCCCCTTCCCCACTGCCTGCCCCACCCTACTAGCCCAGTTTGTTCTTCCCTCCCTTCCTAAAGTTGCTTACCCACCACACCAACCCGAGCTTCTCACCTGCCATGCCCTCGTCAAGCCAGCCTGTTGTGTGTGCCCCGCCCCTCCCCTCCCAGCTGTAGCCTCGCCTCCTCCTGCCCCTAGCTCCCTTAGGCTTTGTCTACACTGGCGGCTTCTTGTGCAAGAAAACATCCACACTGCCATGTGCGAGCTGTGCTTTTGCGCAAGAGCGCCCATGGCAGTGTGGACGCTCTCTTGCGCAAGAAAGCTCTGAGGGCCATTTTAGCCATAGGGCTTTCTTGTGCAAGAAATCCCTGACGAGCGTCCACACTGCCCTCTTGCGCAAGAGCTCCTACGCAAGAGGGCTTACACCTTTTAAAAAAGAGCGTAGCTCTTGCGCAAGGAGCCCTCTCTTACCACGCCGGACTGTACATTTACTTGCGGAAGAGCAGGCGGGCAGTGTGGACTCTCTGCAGATTCTTGCACAAGAACGGCCGTACTTGCGCAAGAAGCCGCGAGTGTAGACATAGCCTCAGTGTGTCTCTCCTCCCCCAGCCTCCCAATAGTCCCCTGCTGCTGCCCCGAGTGCCCAGGTTCCCCTCTGAGTGCTTGTGCCCCGTACTTTTAGTTAGCCCCCCAGTACACTGCACCCCCCCTCACTGACCCTATAGTCCCCCCAGTATCCCAGTGCAGCCGGAGGAGCCGGACCCCACTCTGCACCCGCTAGCGTCCCCTGCTCCATCCTGCCAGCGCCCTCCTCCTCTGTCTCCAGCCTTGCAGGGAGGAGCGGTTGCTGGTCCCTCAGGTCCCCGTTTCCATCCTGCCCTTCCTGGTGCCCTCCCTCCCTGCAATTAGTCAGCGGGAGGGAGTGGTTGTTTTCCCTCCTTTCCCTCCCTCCCCAGTCGTGTCCCCCCCTTCCCTCGCACCCCCCCTGCAGTAGCGTCCTCCTCCTCTGCCACAGCCTCAGCAGGGAGGAGAGGCTGCTAACTCCCCCCCCCCAGTTGCCCCTCCCCGAAACCAGTACCCTCTCTCTTTCCCGCCCTCCCCCTCACTGACGCCCTCCTCCCCTGCCTGCTGTTTGGTGGGGAGGAGAGGTTAACCCCTGCCCCCCCTCCCTGCCATCTGTGCCTCCTTCCTCCTTCTCCTTCTCACGATGGAGGAAACTCCTGCCCCGTCGGTCCCATGGTCCCCCCCATCGCCACCAGGCTCAAAGAATGCTGCGGCTGTTGACCAGCCCTCTACCTCCACCTCAGAGGGCTGGACACTCGTCCAGAGGAAGCGCAGAGCCCACGAAGCCTGATGAGGAGGGTGGGAAGGCCCCCCTCCAAAAGAACCCAAGGGAGGCCAGCGCTGCCGAGAACGCCCCCGGCGAGCGTCAGCAGGAGGCGCTGGCCGAGGAAGACGTGGCAGTTAGGGAGGACGACGCCATCCCCCCTGTGGAGCCCATTCCCGAGGAGGCCTCAGGTGGAGCTCCCCCGGCACCAGCTGCGCACCCCCGTTGTCACTGCCGAGGTAATTGTTGCCTCGGTGGCCGGCAGGAAAACTCTGGGGCTGAGGGGATGGAGTTCAGCTCCATCTTCGAGGAGATCGAGGCCCTGGGTCTGACCCCGCTCACCCAGGGGGAGGACGACCCTCTGCCAGCGGGCCTCGGTCTGGATGGCGACTCTGTGGCACCGCCCCCTCCTCTCCCCACCCCGACGCCCCAGGTGGCTGACCTCGTCCTCACGCTCGGGGTGCCCCTGGTGCTGCCTATTGGCCCGGCTGACTCGAGAGCCAGAGCTGAGGCTGCCGAGCTCCTAGGGGCAATGGCTGGCACTGAGCAGGCAGGTCCCGAGCTTGGGGGTGCCCCCTCTCCCGCAAATGAGGCAGGGCGGTCACCTCCTCTTCCCATTGGGGGCCCGGCAGAGAACCCCCCTTAGCCGACGCCATGGTAGTAACGCCTGCCTCTCCACCTGAGCCCAGGATCAGCATGGGCCCCCTCCCTGTTCCTGCCCCCTCCGGTTCCCATTCGGGAGGCACCGCAGCCCAGTGGCATAAACTCGGGGGATCTTCCCCTAGACCCTGGCCCAAATTTGGGTCCCCTCCCCATCCCGATCCTCCCCTCTCCCCAGTTCATGCCCTTGGCCCCGATCCCATCCTCTATGAACCCATTTCCAGCCCCGAGTCCTCCCCCATCCCCAATCCCTCTCCTACCATTACCGTTCCCCCTCCCTTTACCTCTGACCCACCATCTGGCCCTGAGACCACCCCTCCTTCTGCCCCTACCGTGCTGCCCATCCCCCCATTACTGTTCCCCCATGCCGCCCTCCACTTCCGCCCCCACTGTGATGCCCGTTCCGTCTTCACCGTCCCCCCAAACTACTGTTATTGCCACCCCCACGGGGGCCGCCTCATTCCCACTAGCTGTGGGCAGCTCTCAGGGGGTGGTATTTGTATCCCCAGTCCCATAGGGGCTGCCCTGTTCCCTCTGCCGCCCCCTCCATTTCTGGGGTCGGGGACGGGCAGCGCGGTGCCGTCGCTGTCGGCACCGCGCCGGAGATCAGATCCCTGCTTGCCCATCTCCATGGCCCGTGAGCTCCATCTGGGGGCCCGGATGGAGGAGAACCCCGGTGTCCCCTCAGTGCTGAGGACCGAGCTGTGCCAATTCTAAGGCTAAGGGCAAGGTGGAGCTTGCCCTCCAGCACTGGGGGGACTTTCATTCGATCCTCCAGGCTACCAGAGCCCTTTTGCAGGAGGGGAGAGGGACCAATAGGCAGGACAACACGGCCTACCACCGGACCCGCAGATTCCGAGACACACTTCTGACCTTCCGAGCGGAGTGTGGTCTGCTGCGGAGCCTGCGGGAGGCCGACAATCCCCCTGCCCGCAAGGATCCACCCCAGCCCTCATTACAAAGTACACCACATTCACAACATTAAATGCCTGGGGCTGTAGGGCGGGTCTCCGCAGGAGCCGGGTGCTCTCCTTCCTTCGGGAGGAGGGGTACTCAGTGATTTTCCTGCAGGAGACCCACACGACTCCAGCCATTCAGGCTGGCTGGCGGCTGGAGTGGAGGGACGGGGTGCATTTTAGCCACCTCGGCGCTCGCTCGGCCGGGGTGGTCACCCTGTTCTCCCCTGCCCTACGGCCCGAGGTGCTGGGGAGCACCAAGGTTGTCCCGGGCCGCCTGCTGCACGTCCAGGCCCGTGTAGAGGGGCTGACATTGAACTTGGCCAACGTCTACGCCCCGCACGCGGGCCCAGACCAGGTCACCTTCTATCAGCAGGCGGCCACCTTCCTCGGCACGCTGGATCCTCGCGAGTGTCTGGTCCTGGGCGGGGACTTCAACACCACCCTCGATGACCGGGACCGTGTAGGACACGCGAACTGCCAGGCCGCAGCGGGCATCCTCAGGGAGATCGTGGACCATCACTCCCTGGTGGACGTCTGGTGAGACCATCACCCGGACGACGACACCACCTTTACCTATGTCCGGGTGGAGGACCATTGGTCAAGCCACTCCCGGTTGGATCACCTTTACCTATCCCGTTTCCATCTGGCGCGAGCCCACTCCTCCAGCATCCAGCCAGCCCCATTCACGGACCACTATTTGGTGGCCGTGAGAGCCTCTCTGAGTTTGGAGAGGCTGGGGCCGGCCTTTTGGCATTTCAACAATAGCTTGCTGGAGGACGTGGGCTTCGTGGCATCCTTCCGGGATTTCTGGCTAGCCTGGCGGGGGCAGCGGCCCGCCTTTCCCTCGGCATGGCGATGGTGGGACGCGGGGAAGGTGCGCACCCGGCTCTTCGGCCGCGACTACTCCTGGGGCGCTAGCCGGCGGAGGGATGCGGCGATAGAGCAGTCGGAGTGGGAGGTTTTGAAGCTTGAGAAGTGCCTGGCATCCACCCCCAAGGATCTGCCCCTCCGTGAGGCGTACCTGGAGAAGCAGGAAGAACTCCAGGTCCTTGAGGATCACTGGGCCCGGGGTGCCTTTGTTCAATCCCTCATCCAGCTCCTTCGGGAGCTGGATCGTGGCTCCCACTTCTTCTATGCCCTGGAGAAAAAGAGGGGGGCTAAAAAGCACATCACCTGCCTTTTGGCAGAGGACGGCACCCCCCCCCCCACGGATCCGGAGGAGATGCGTGGAAGGGCCAGGGCCTTCTACACCAGTTTGTTCTCCCCAGATCCGACTAAAGCCGACGCCTGAAGGTTGCTCTGGACCGAGCTCCCGACGGTCAGCGCAGGCAACCGGGACTGGCTGGAGACGCCTCTCACTCAGGCCGAGTTCTCGGAAGCCCTCCGTCTCATGCCCAACAATAAAACCCCGGGCATGGACGGGCTGACCGTGGAGTTCTACCGCGTGTTCCGGGACGTCCTCGGCCCAGACCTCGTCACCGTCTGGGCCAAGTCCTTGGAGAGTGGGGTCCTCCCTCTGTCGTGCAGGTGAGCCATGCTCGCCTTGCTTCCGAAGAAGGGGGACCTCCGCGACCTTCAGAATTGGCGTCCCGTCTTGCTCCTCAGCACGGACTACAAGATCGTAGAAAAAGCCATCTCACTGTGACTGCGGTCTGTGCTGGCGGACATAATCCACCCCGACCAGCCCTACACCATCCCGGGCCGTAGCATCTTTGACGATCTGTACTTGGTCCGGCCTTCCCATCCATAGACCCCCCCAGTCGGCTGCACTCATTGCAGGAGGAGTAACGGTAGTCCGAATTAGGGGCTTTAGTTCGAACTGCCTAGCCTGTGCCGCATGTAGCCGCGGGCAGGGAGTTCGAACTACCGGGCATTTAAAAATGGCGGCGCCCGAGAACATGCAAATAAAGCCCAGGATATTTTAATCCCGGGCTTCATTTGCAAGTTTGAATGCCTACATTAGCCACCCCAGTTCGAACTAGGGGGCTAGTGTAGACGTACCCTTAGAGTGCATCTGTCTGTGTATCAGTCTGTGACTCTGTTCAAGATCTCCTCCTAAGTTCTCCAGGGGTGGGGAACCTAAGGCCCGGGGGCCAGATGTTGCCTCCAGCTTACCTTGATCTGGCCCCCAAGCCCTGGGGCTCCTTCTCCCAGCATTGGGAAGCCCATGCCTGCATTCCAGCCCCTTTGCTGTCCCCCCACGGGGCTGGAGCACACAAAATCTACTGGCCTGGGCCCCCCCTAGACTGTGGTGAATGAGGGGAGCATCTTTCTCCTCAGTCAGGGACCACATCAGTGAGGGTTTGGTGGGTTCTGCTTCTCACTTGTGTGCGGTTCCTGACTGATTTTTCAGTGGGTCAGTGGCCCCCAACCCAAAAAAGGTTCCCCGCCCCTGTCCTAAACTTTAAGGAGCTAGGGCCACCAAATTTGCTATGAAGCTTTCTCTTCTCCTAGCTTAAAGCAAAGTCAGGGTTTGGTTGTGCCAGGACAACTGGAAGTCCTGGGAAAAGGATAGTTTTCCATAACATGCAAAGGGAGGGGCTGCTGTGTACGCAGAATTTTATGTATATGAAAATGTCTTGATTATTATTATTATTGTTATTATTACTATTATTGTATTTTAATAAGAGCAAATATGGAAAATGTAAAGCCTGAGTTCATACGTTTTCTGGACATCTTATGTAAAGAAAACAGAAAGGAGAGCATTAGAATGAATTGAGATCAAATGTCAATCAATGAGGTTGTCAATCATTGTAAACTACCATAATGACAAAATGTTTTGGCACATAGCTCACGTATGTCACATCCACCAACTTACCTGTTGGAATTTAAAAGATAATGTATGCGCTTGTTATGATTCTCCTTAGCCAATCATTGTAAAGCTATGTAAATTAGCATTTTTGAATGAACCAATTGATTTAAAGTGAAATATTATGAATATTCATGATCCCATATTATAAAAGCCTGTACCACGCCACAGTTGGTGTGGCGTCGGGTATATGTGCGTCGGGTTAGGTATAGTGTAAGAGAGTGAGAGAGGTCCTAATCTTAGTCCTAGGTCAAGAGAATGTGTGAGGTCTAATACAGTCTTTAAGAATTAAACAGGGCGGAAGGCTTTGTTTCTTTCTTTTTAGGTAGTGTTAGGTTTAGTTAGCTAGTTTAGTATTTTAGAGTAGTTTAGCTTTCGTCGTCGTGCTTGTTTGGCAGGCTGCGTCGCCGTTCCGCTTATCGGCCGTCATCGCGTCTGTTCGACGGGTGCGTCGGTGATTAGATTAGGGTTTTCTTTTAGGTTAGATAGGATAGGATTATTAGAGTCTAGCGTCCATCGTCTGCTCCGGCCGCAGCTGAAGAGCGGGAAGAGGACCGAAGACCAGACGCATCTGCGGAAGGTAGATCGGCCATCTTCGAAATCTTCCTCAGCGCTTCGAGGGATCACACAGGCTGTTCCTCTCCAAGGGCTTCAAATTAGCCTAAGGATTGAGGTCGCCTGACCAACGACCCTACCACTGAGGGACTCCTGGTTGTTCCTCGCCCGAGGCTCTCAATCAGCCAGAGGCTTGAGGTCACCAGCACCACCACCATCGTCCTGTTTGCGCCGAGGACTCTGGTAATTATTATTAGGGGTAACCATAGGAGGACTGCCCTCCATGGTTATTCGATGTATGTTATTTAAATTTGCACTACAATATAGTCCTGTTGTTTAACTCTAACCACTTGCCAGTTTTTATTGACTGCGCCTAAAATCTACTGATATTATGACCGGTGATAGATCCGAGTAGTGAGGACCTTAGTCCATCCCACGAGGATGTGAATCAACTGTAGCTTCCCCGCTAACAGCTGTTCCAAGGGATGTGATAGGAGAGTGGCCACTGGGAGCAGCAAGCCCAGGGGAGAGCTATTCTACGGAGTGTCCACTGGGGCAGTCGTACCACCAAGGGAGTGGCCAGCAGGGCTGGGGCTCTGCCATCTTGCCTGCCACCAGAAAAGGTAAGTGCCCCCCCCCGCCCCCAACCCTTTCCCCTCTTCCCAGCCCTTGGCCACAGCACTGATGAGGGGGAGAACAGGCCTTGGGCAGACTAGGGGGAAGGGAAGAACAGGTCCTGGGCAGGTTGAAGGGGTGGCCTGGGGGGGGGGGAGGGAAGAACAGACCCCAGGAAGACTGGAGGGATGGACTGAGAGAGGGAAGAATAGGCCCTGGGTGTGCTGGTGGGAGAAGAACAGGTCCCAGGAAGGCTGGCTGCGAGGGAGAGAACACGCCCCTGGCCCCCCAGCCTCCTGTCCCTCTCCACATCCCCATGGCCCTGCCCTGACAGACCCAGGTAACGTCAGCTAAGTCGGCTAGTATCTTCATACATTATTTGGGTAATGGCACCGAGAATAAGCTTATAACCTGTGTATATGAAACCAAGCCAAGGGGGGTTGCAAGCACTTTGGAGGACAGCGTTAGAATTCAAAATGATCTTGATAAACTGGAAAAATGGTTTGAAATAAACAGGATGAAAAGTCAAGAAAGACAAATGCGAAGTATTCCACTTAGTAAGGCACAAGCAGGTGCCCAAATACAAAATGGGCAATGACTGCCTGGGAAGGAGTCCTGCAGAAAAGGATCTGGGGGTAGGGTTGCCAGGTGTCCGGTATTTTCGGCTCCTGCCCAGTAAAAAAAATTCAGAGAATACTGGACACCTGAAATGTCGGGTATTCTCTGAATTTTTCCCCAGCCAGGAGGCAAAAATGCCAGGCACCTGGCAACCCTACAAACATTCAGCTCCAGGCTTCCCCCCCGAACCCTCTTCTGGCCCCCAACACCCCCAGCCCCCTGACCCCAGCCCCCATGCTTACCTGGTTCACAAGGCTGCCGGCACAAAATGGCTGCTGGCCCAAAGACCTAGGGGAAGCAATGCTTCCCCTGGGTCTTAGCGCTCAACTGTTCCCCAGTTCCTATTCCTGCACTTAAAGGGGACATACTATTTTAATGCTGTTATATTTAACATTTTTTTTTTTTTTTTGCTCAACAACTTTGGTCTCTCCCCCCCCCCCCCAACAGAATTTTTTCCCGGTGTTGTTTTTTTTTTGGGGGGGGGGTGTTCGGTATTTTTGTTTCAACCATCTGGCAACCCTATCTGGGGGTTGTCATGAATCATAAACAAAATAAGAGTCAACAGTGTAAATTGTTGCAACAAAAGTGAACATCCTTCAGGGATGTATTAGCAGGAGTGTTGTATGCAAGACACAAGAAGTAATTCTTCTGCTTTACTCAGATAAGGCCTCAGCTGAAGTACTGTGTTCAGTTCTGTGCATTATGCTTTGGGAAAAAATGTGTAAAAACTGGAGAAAGTCCAGAAGAAAGCACCAACAATGATCAAAGGTCTAGAAAACATGACCTCCAAAGAAAGACTGGAAAAAACCTGGATTTGTTTAGTCTAGAGAAGAGAAGACCCCGGGGGCAGAGGGGAGGTGTGCCATGATAAAAGTCTTCAAGCACAAAAAAGTTTAATTAAGAGAATAACAAATTGGTCGTCTTAACCACTGAAGGCAGAACAAGAAACAATAACTTGCAGCAAGGGAGATTTCGGACATGCATTAGGCAGGGTAGTTAAGCACTAGAACCTCCTTAGGGAGGTTGTGGAATCTCCATTATTGCAGGTTTTTAAGGACAGGTTGGACAAAAACTGTGCAAGAATGGTCTAGATCAGGGGTTCTCAAACTTGTGATACCGCGACCCCCCTCTCAGTTGCTCACGACCCCCCTCTCCATTGCTGCAACCAGCCTCTCAGTTGCTCACGGCCCCCCTTTAAGTTGTTTGCGATCCCCCTCTAAGTTGCTCGCGACCCCCCAGGGGATCAGGACCCACAGTTTGAGAAACGCTGGTCTAGATAATCTAGATAATATTTCGTTCTGCTTCAGTGCAGGGACTGGACCAGCTGGCCCACTGAGTTCCAGTCCTACATTTCCATGGGTCTATGATATGCTACTTATTGTAAATATGCAAATTTGCTCACGCAATAATTTGTGTAAAATGTCCCCCTGGGAAAGGCACAAAGCTTGCCAGATATGGAATTTGGGCAGCTCTGAGTATGAGGGAACCCACACTGGGCATCTTTGTTCATGATTAAGGCTTCAAGAAATAAATAAGTAAATAAATGAATGAACCCCTTGTCACTCCCCACAACCAAACCTCGCTCTTTCACAGATGGAGCTATCGGGCTCACTGCTTTGACCCCTATGGCGACATTCTCAGGGATGCTGGCAGGACACGGTGTGCGGGTGAGCGGAGAGGCGCAAGGCACTGCTTGTATGCAGTGGGCGTTTCTGTGCAGGCTTTTGCTTGCACGTGTGACTCTGCAGGGCTAGGAATGGGGCCTGGGGGGAGCTGCACACATACCTACATGCAAGTGTGCATGTGAGGGGCAGGCACAGGGGTCTGGCCAGGGGCAGTTGCTGTGCAGGAGTCAGTGGAATCGCAAGAGCCAGATCTGGTAGGCGGGAGTCAGTCAGGCCAGGATCAGAGATGAGAGGCAGGACGGGGCTGGAAGCAGGGTCAGTCAGGCCACAGCTGGAGACGGTAGCAAGTACCAGGCCAAGGTGAAGTCTGGACCAGCAAGAGGCCAAAGTCTGGCTGGTTGCCCAGACCACTTCCTGTGGCCACCACTGGGGCTAACAAAGGGGTTTGGCCAATCAAAGGGCTGCAGGGCGCGGTCTTTCTGGCTCCTTTGGGTGGCCTTGCTTGGCAGCTGCTCTCCAGGGTGCTCCGTAGGTGAGGCTCTGCATGGCCCTGGGGGACAGAGCCAGCCTGGGCTCTGCAGACCTGGGCTGGTGCCTGCCTGTGCTCTGTGCTGGGCGGGTGCGCAGTGGAACCCCCCTGGAAGGGGCCCCTCTGTTCCCAGGCTATGACAAGCCGTCTTATGCGTCAGTCACCACAGAGAATGCAGGCTCCCCCCACCCTCTGCTGGGCAGGAACTTCGGACCATCCTGCTGGGAATTGCCCACTGCTCATCAGCTGCATGGCTTCACCATTTCATCTGTGAGTCCCTGGGATCCTGTGAGACTCAGCTGTCTGGGGGCACCCAGCCGTGTGGCACTTGGCCACTTTGGCTCTGCTCTCCCTGCCCAGCCTTGCCCTGCTTGTGGCCTGGCCCGACACACGTTTCGGGGAGGACTGTTTGACATCTTTTGGCGGCTCTGGCTGTTGTGCCATTTGTTTTTGCTTCCCTGTTAATCAGGAGACTGTCTGCTCTTTAGAAGCTGGAATACAAAGAGCAAAATGTCGCAGCAGGGGATGGCCGTGCTCAGGCAGGGAAAACCAGAGCAGACGCTTTGTCCCAAGCTTTGCCACTAGATGTCATAGGGAAAGCAGCACTCTGTGCCCTGCCCAGCGCTCAGCCCTGCCTCTCCCTGGGTGCACACCAGAGACACATGACCTGCTTCCAGGCTCAAGTAACCCACGTAGCAAGCACTCCGCTTTTCCCAGGGGCTCGCCCCCATATGGGCATGGAGCATCATGGTACCTCACTCCGCGGCTTCCCGCCCTCTGCCTTGGTGGCCCCCAAATGCTTTGTCTGACTGGGGAGCCTTGGTAAAACTGTGCCTGGAATTCAGGGTTCAAAGCACATTGAAATGCAACTGAAACCTTTTCCCAGAGGCAGGCTAAGCTGCCCTGCACAGCCTCGCTCCCAGGAGGGAGCTGCACGTCGCCCTTTCTCAAAGAGGCAATTCTGTCATGCCGGGCCTCGGCACCCTGCAATACGGCTCCCTGAGACAAGCCGAACAAACAAGGCCTTTGCAGGCGCATTCTTTTCTTTGGGAGTGGAAGGGGGGACAGAGAGAGGCTTCAGGGGCATCCTACAGCAGCAGAGATGCACACAAAGGGCTGAAATGAAAGAGCATCGAGCAAATCCTCTTAGAGGCCTTCACTGTATGTATATTCTTATCCCTGCCCCATCTGCTGGGAGACATTCCCCAGGCCGAAGGGGCTCGGGGCTGTCACTCCTCCCACGCTGCTAAAACAAGGAAAATGCATTCAAGGAATTCAAATGGGATGAAAAGAAAGAAAGGCTGCGCCACACTGGCCGGGAGATCCTGGCGGTAAATATAGCTCTGCTGATGGCTGTGGTGGGGGGTGAAAGCCTTGGTTACTGGGAGGGAATCCCATAGTCCAAGGGGGAGGGGAGGCAAGCTGCACAGCTCTGATAGCTCAGTTTCCAGTGTCCACAGCTCAGCCAAAGGAGCCCAGAGAGGCGGGGGAAGCAGAGGGAGAGATTTTTGGATTGTTTCTGTGCAAAGCCTGGCAATGGTACGCTCTGGAGGGATAGACTGGAACACAAATGTGTGACCCCCACTCCCCAGGCACAGGCGGAGACAGAGACCAGAAGGGTGGGGAACCAAGCTCCCAAGAAACCCAGGGAAAGGCTCTGTCCTGGGCCACCAGTACCAAACAGTCTCTGCACCGTGACTGGCTGTGCAGCAAAAGACTGACTGACGGGGATAACATGTGCCAAAGCACCTCAGGGACTTAGGAGAGTGAGGGTGAAATTTGCACAAGTAACTAGGGAAGTGAGGTGTCCAATTCCCTTTGAAAACCAATGGGATTTAGGCTCCTAAGTGTCTCTGTCACTTTGGAATCTGGGTCTTAGGCCATGAGGCTGTATTCTGTCTTACTCAAGTAACTATCAGGGATGGGGGTGATTTCTTTCATTATCCTGGTGCAAACTCTAGGGAGGATGTGGCTGTACTGGGGTAAAGGGGCTTTATCCCAGGGCAGTCCTTCTCATGACAGGATGGGAATAGCCGCTTTGTCCCAGGGTAACTGAGTCCACACCAGGGTGGTCACTTCAGCTCTGCTGGGACACGGAAAGTATCCCATCACGCCTTGGCCAAACCTGGAGCCAGAGCTTTGGAAAAGGTCCTCAGGTGAGAGGGTTGGGGGACAGGCTCTTTCCTGCTTCTGTGGGAGGCACAGTGAGGAAAAGACAATTACTGGAGCCTGATTCAGATTCTGGTCCAGCTTCCACTGGAGCCAACCCTGAGAAGAGACTTGGAGATTAGTATAATTGTACATTTGCATAACGCAGTCCTGGCAGCATTAAAACTCCCTCTACAGCAATTGGTGGTGCATCCAGCAGGGTCTGCAAATATTCTTCAACAAAGAATTATGATCAAAGTAATATCAGCCCCAATGCTCAGCTTCTACCCCTTGCCCAGCAATGGGGAAGGGCCCCAGCAGAGAGCTGCTTGTAGCGTACAGACATTTCCTTCTCATTTCCTTTTCTGAGCTTCTTGCAATTTCCTCTCGCTCTCAAATGTGTTCTAATGAGTTTGCTGCCCAATCAAAGGGGGAATGACTAACGCCCTCTGTGTTCCAGGAATGTATTTGACCTTAATCGACAGTACTAGGACTTGGGGATGACAGTGGATGAGAAGCTGGATATGAGTCAGCAGGGTGCCAAGAAGGTGAATGGCATATTAGGGGGCATTAGGAGGAGCATTGCCAGTAGGTCTAGAGAAATGATTATTCCCCTTTATTCAGCACTGGTGAGGCCACGTCTGGAGTACTGTGTCCAATTCTGGGGGCCCCACTATAGAAAGGATGTGGACGCATTGGAGAAAGTCCAGTGGCGGGCAACAAAAATGATGAGGGGGCTGGAGCACATGACTTGTGAAGAGAGGGTGAGGGATGTGGGCTTGTTTAGTACAAAAGATTTGACATCAGCCTTTAACTTCCTGAAAGGGGGTTCCAAAGAGGTTGGAGAGAGGCTGTTCTTGTTGCATAAACAGCCTCCGCCTGAGCTGTCACTTCCTTGCTGATGGGTTGTCTGCATTGCCTTTTAAAGTCTGCAACTCTCTGTAATCTTTGTTAAACCTTGCAACTTTGTAACTCTCAGCAACTTTGCTCTATAAGTTCAGAAACTTACTATAAGCTTGGTGATTGTTGAGCCTTGCAACTTTGTAACTTTTGTAACTCTCAGCCACTTGGCTTGTAACTTGCTCTACCTGATGAATGAGGAGAGGGGGGTGTGTGTGTGTGTGTGTGTGTGTGTGTGTGTGTGTGTACAAGCAAGGCTTGGTGATGAGTCATCAGACTGCTTCTCTGCTGGACCCTGGGAACGCTCTCTGGTGACAAAGTGGATGAGTCAGAAGAGCTGTACAGAGGCAATAAAAGGAGAGAGCATGTGGCAGAAGGCCTCTCTTTCTTTTCCCCCTCTTCCTGGGAAGCTCCTCTTTCTATAGCCAGAGCCTTTCCTGACCAGCTCCCCAGACAGGATGAGCAGACAGACCCTCCAGAATCAACATGTCTTGGCTCCTTCTGCAACCCATATGCCTGTGTGAATGCCCGAGGGAAGGAATGAATGTGTGTGAATGAGTGAATGAATGGAGGGGTGTGTGTGTGCTTGTTTGTGTGTGTGTGAGAGAGAGAGAGAGCTGGTTTTCTCTTTAGTTTAAACCAGTGGTCACCAACCAGTAGATCTGGATCTACCGGTAGATCTTGGAGCCTCTGACAAGGGATCCTGACTGGTTTGGCCGGGAAGCTCTCAAGTGCTGGCGCTTCAGTTGCCCCTCACCCACTGCCATGCTGCTCCTGCCCTCTGCCTTGGAGCTGCCCTTTGGGAGCCTTTTGCTTGCTGTGCAGGGTGTGGGAGGGAGAAAGGGGAGTGCTGATATCAGGGTGTCCCTCCTCCCCCACTCCTGTACCCCATCTCCACATAGAGAGAAGGGGATGGAGGGAGCTTGACAATGCAAATCTCTGTCACTCTCACAAACACACACTGTCCTTCCCTCTCATCTCCTGGCCCAACATGTACATGGGGGGTTGTTACTGCTTGCCAGGTGGGTTAGTTTTAGTTTGTGACTGGTCTGTGCATTTCATAACTTGCATTTCTCTCTTATGCTTACATTGAATTCTTGAGTAGTGAGTTCTAAAATGTCTAACAACCTATCATGGCTGGATTAATTGTCTCTGTGGCAGTTGTGCTCCTGTAAGTGGCTGGCATGTCCCTGAGAAAATCAGAGCAGGCGGTCTCCATGTGCTGTCCTTGCCTGCAGACACTGCTCCTGCAGCTCCCATTAAACAATGATGGAGAGCTGTGTCCTGTAGAAGCTGTGGGGTCAGAGCCTATAGATGAGGGCAGCACATGGAGCCATTGCTGTACATGCCAGCTGCTTCCAGGAGTGGTGCAAGGCTAGAGCATGAGTAAGCCTGCCCTGACTCTGCCCTTCCATCTCTGGGGCAGCTGTCTGGCTGCTCATGGGGTGGGTGGGACTTGAACCCACAGTCCTGTCCTGCCCTCCTCCAGGCCACTCCACCTTTTGAGGGTCCCTATCCTGCATTCCTACTGTGGGAGCTAGCTTCATGCCTGGGGCAGCCTGTGTTGGCTCTCCAGTTGCTCTCAGGGTGGGTGGGACTTGAACCCACCACCCTGTGCTGCTAGCTGAATGCTCTGTCCCCTAGGCCACTCCAGGGCCCTACCCAGAACCCACCCCACCTCCCTGCTTTCAGCAGGTCCCTTATCTTGCTTTCCTAATGCAGGAATCAGCTCTATCCCTGGGGCAACTAATGTTGGC
This sequence comes from Pelochelys cantorii, assembly GCA_032595735.1. Classification (NCBI taxonomy): domain Eukaryota; kingdom Metazoa; phylum Chordata; order Testudines; family Trionychidae; genus Pelochelys; species Pelochelys cantorii. Next base: position 1,285,840 of record CM064348.1, read on the forward strand.
TGTCAGGCTGCTGCCTGTTAGGTACTTGAGTCCACCACCCTGTGGTCCAGAGGCTGCTGCCCTATCCTTGAGTTCACCAGAGACTCCACTCCCCACAGGTCCCTTACACTGCTTTCCAAATGTGGGAGCCAGTTCCTCCCTAGATTCCTTAGTCCACTCAAGAACCCAACCCAACCCACCTTCAGAGGGACCCTTATGCTGTGTTGGCTGTGTGGTCACTCCCAGTGGGCCAGGGGACTTGAACCCACCACCCTGGGCTGCTCAGACCTATCCCTTAGGCCACACCAGAACCCATCCACCTCCCTACTTTCAGGGTTCCCCTTATTCTGCCTTCCCAATGCAGGAGTCAGCTCCATCCCTGGGGCAACTAATGTTGGCTGCCAGGCTGCTGCCTGAGTGGGTGCTGGGGGGTACTCCACCCCAACACCCTACCCCAGCCTGGTGAAAGTGAATGAGATTCGGGGAGGAAGGGGAATGGAATGAGCAGGGGCGGGGCCTCAGAGAAGCAGGGAAGGAAGCCGGGCAAGGGTATTTGGGTTGGAGGTAGATCTTACATTGCACTTCAATTGAAAAAGTGATCTTGTGGTTAAAAAGGTTGGAGGCCCCTGGTTTAAACCTTTGATGGCAGCTCCATTTTCTTTAGTTTAACCTTCTAGTGCATACAGCGGAGTGCTAATTCCTTAGTCAATAAACCCATGTGAGTGTAACCCTGGGTGGTCTCCAGTGGGAATTTTTTGGGGTAACAGTTCTCAGTGGTGGCAGATGGCGGAACGAGGAGCAATGGGCTCAGCTTGCAGTGCATAGAATCATAGAATCCTACAGTTGGAAGTGACCTCAGGATGCCATCAAATCCAACCTCTTTCTGAAAGCAGGTCTAGCTGTTTCCCTAGGAGGGTGGTGAAACCCTGGGATGGGTTCCCTGGGGAGGGGGTGGAATCTCCATCCCTAGAGGTGCTAAGTCCCGGCTGGACAAAGCCCTGGCTGGGATGATTGAGCTGGGGCTGGTCCTGCTTTGGGCAGGGGGCTGGACTCAGTGACTCCTGAGGGCTCTGCCACTCCTAGGATTCTGTGGTTCTAATGTGTTCCCTGAGAGGCACTAGGCCAGGGGTGACAATCATTTTCGCAGGGGGCCACTTAATGAATTTTGGTACCAGTGGTCATGGGTCGGATCCACCTTCCCACCCCCAGAAGGCGCGGGGCCTGGGCGGAAGGGGCAGGGTTGGGAACTAGCTTCTCCCCAGGGTTGTCTGGGGCCAGAGTAGGGTTGCCAGATGGTTTCAACAAAAATACCGGACACACTTGACATTCCGTCACAATCCGCATTACATCTTATCTAGAAAATACAGGACAGTTCTAATTTCTCAGTTCTAGTTTCTCAATTTGTTCCCTGAACAGAAAGCTCAAATACTGGACTGTCGGGTTCAAAACCGGACACCCGGCAACCCTAGGCCAGAGGCTTTGAAGTAAACACACAGAGAGGGCTGGCGGTTACCTGGCAGCTGCCCGGGGTTGCTGCAGATATTTAAAGGGCTCCCAGTCATGGTGCTACCCCAGCAGAGCCTGGCGCTGGAGCCTTTTCAGTAGCTGCAGCTGCCAGGCGAGGCCCAGAGCTGCAAGCCCTTCAACAGCAACAATTTAAAGGGCTCGTGGCTCCCAGTTCCCTGCCCTGCTGTTACCTTGTTGCCTGGGGGCCGCCGGGGTGGCCACGACTGTTTCAAGGGCTCAAGGCTCCGGCCCCTGCCAGGGTAGCACCGTGACCACGAGCCATTCAAATAGGATTCTGATGCCTGAGCCACTGCCTGGAAACTCAGTGGCCCGGGCAGGAGGATAGAAATCGAAGGCAGCCAGATGCTGTCCGCGGGCCGGGCCAACGTGTTCGACGGGCCAGCTCTGGCCCCGGGCCGCATCTTTGCCCAGCCCTGCACTAGGCTCATGTCTCTCCATTAGATCGTCCTCTGACAGAGGAGCCAAGTCAAGGCTTTTCCCCAGAACTATAACCTGGAATGCCAGACATTAACCAGCTTCCTCTTCAGCGCTATTTGAACCTGATGCACTGAGTAGCTATTCCTGAGTCCATCATGTCAACTGGGCACTTCAATAGCCTTTAGCACAAGAAATTAGGCCTTCCACCCTCACGTTATAGAGCAGCTTGAAACTTACCTAGGGATCAGGTGACCTCTGGCCCAAGCCAAATGGGGAGGGGGTGTCATTGTGACATGGCACCTCTATGCTGCTCGGCAGCTGATGGCTGTATCTGAGCAGCTTGTGGACGTTAGCAGATAGACTGGGAGAGAGGGAGGGATCATCCCCACTTTCGAGCCAGGGGACTGAGTTGGATTCGCAAAGCTTTCAGTGCTGGCTCGGTGCCTCTGCTGAGACGGCGTTAGGCCAGTGCTGAGCACTGCAGAAAACCCCCAGAGAGGGGCCACATGGTACTGCTGGGAATTCGGTGCAGGCCTCCTGAGACCCAGCTCAGGGCTGCTCTGGTTTCATGCAGGGCTGGCAGTTATGTTGGCAGTAACAGCAGGGCCATGTCTGTGGCTGGGCTCCTTCCCGGGAGAAGCCGGCACACTCTCTGCAGCGCGACAGAGACTCAGGGGACATGGTGGTCTTGCTGCTCGGTGCACTGGGGAATTTTGTTATTTACCGTAGCTAAGGCGGCTTGTCTCTTTCAGCCTCTGGCCATGGGCTTTCCTGGCCAGTGAGATGAGGGGCCCACAGCGCCAGCTGCCCTTGCAGTTTGGAGCTTTGCCGTGTGGTTGGAATTTCTAATGAATGAAACCGGGCCGGGAGAGCTCTCTGGGAGAGCTGGGGTGGGGCGGGGCGGGGCTGGTGCAGCAGAGGAAATCCAGACAGGAGAGGGAAAGGCTAAAGCGGGGCTGAGGGTGTTGGTCCCCAAGAGGCTACCAGGGAGACAGACATGATGTGACTGGTGTCAGCAGCCACTAGGAATGGCAGCATGCTCCTGTGTTCCCTCTAAGCTGAGTGCTTGGGCGGCTGCCCAGGAGAAATTCTGGTGCTGCCCAGCTGATTGGTAGAACGCCCCCAGCTGGCAGCAGGCGTTCCCAGCTGATTGGTAGAACGCCCCCAGCTGGCAGCAGGCGTTCCCAGCTGATTGGTAGAACGCCCCCAGCTGGCAGCAGGCGTTTCAATTGGTGGTGCACATATGTACATGCCTCAGTGCACACAACAAAATTTATCCTGCACATGGATGGAAAAAAATTAAAGGGAACCTTAACAGGCTCCCAAGCTAAGCACACTGGGGGAAGTCAGGATTATGGTGTCCTGTGCAGGCCTGGCCGGTGGCTTCCCATCAGATTCTGCTGGGGGTGGGGGTCAGTGGGGCATGGGCATGAAGGGTCTGCACCCAGGAGCCCTCCTGAAATGGAGCCACTGCTGGCACCTCCAGAGCCCTGTGCTCATGGGTGGATTGGGATGGGGGCTGCTTGGTGCATCCATTATTAAGGGTGGGGTGGTATTTACTGGGTGCTGCATTCCACCTGCGCGTGGTGAGATCTGTGCACACACCAGTCTCCTCTGGGAGGCTGCTCCAGACCAGGCTGCTCACGTCTCATCCCTGCAGCAGACACTGTCCGGGTCCCGTGGAGTGAGTTGTTTGGTACAACCCCTGCTGTGTTCGCGGAGATGGAAAGTTGGCCACTGAGGCGAGCTCAGCCCAGCTGGTTGGGTTTTTAGAAATGAGAGGCTGGAGCCGGTGCGCAGGGAGCCTCTGCTGGGGTGACGATCTGCTGCAATGTGAACCTGCTGGAGTTACTCCCCAGGGCTTTCACCACCATTCCCAGGCAGAGGGAGTTACACTGGTTCAGCCTAGATACCCTGTGGCCAAGTCAGGATGAAGCCAAACCTGGATGAAAGGAAACTTCTGGCAGCTAGTCCCAGCGTGGAGCATCGCTAAGGCTCCAGCCTGAGAAGATCTCTCAGCTGGGGATGAGGAAGTGGATCGGGCCTGTTCTGTCCACAAACATTTCCTCCCCCTTGCCCAGCTTTGGCTTCCGCCCATTGCTTTTTCTCAGACACTCTCCTGCCTCCTAGGGCTGCAGCTCCAAGTCAGAGGTAAGACAAGGAGGGTGCAGAAAGAAACAGGACACATGTCAAGCTAAGCTGAGTCGTGGGAGTAGGGTGTGCACAGAGTGACCCCTCTCTCGCGCCCCACTTGGGCTGAGCTTGGGGAACTCCATGGATCAGAACTCGGCGTCGTTCCTCTGGTGTTGGGGGAGAGGAAGGCTCTGATCCAGCTTCCTGGGCAACTACCACATCCAGAAGGGATCTAGCTGGCTTTGTCCTGCTGAGACCTGCCCAGGAAGGACACATTCGCACGCACAGCACTCAGGCACTGCAGTGGGCATACACTGCTAGTGTCGGCTGAGAGCAAGGTGCTGCCCAAACCCGCAGGGACGGGAATTTCTGCAGCTCCAGAAAATCGAGGTTCTCATAAAACGAGGGTCTAATCACAGGCTGAGATTTCCTTACACTGTCTCCAGCATCTTCGTTGCCCATCCCCGAGGTGGCATTTTTTGATAGGCCCAACTGGCCAAAACAGCTTGTTTGTAAATGGCAAAATGAGGGTGCCCTGGAAGCCTGCACGCCCCACACCCCGCCACAGAGCCCTCTGCTCTCAGCTGGCAGCTCGCAGAGAAACGTGCCGAACCTTCCTGCCAGCGCTCCGCTTAGCTTGGCTTTGAGCCACGTTTCTTTCTGCACAGATTCCCTTCTCCCCTCCTCCACTCGCCTTCTGACTCTGGGGTCTTCAGCAATCCAGCCATCTCTCCAGGACCCTGGCGCGGCTGGCCCCTGCCACTGGGCATGCTCAGTGCTGCTCTGCTCCAAGAGGGACGCACAGACAGGGACGCGCGCTCAGGTGTGAGACGGTCGCTAGCACTGCAGGCTCTGAGGGAACTCCTCCCTCCTCCCAAACTCGCAGTGAAATGGGAGAGGCCTAGCAGGACCCACATCACTTGGGCACACAACTTCAGCCCCCTTAGGGGACAAGAGAGAATGGAGACTCTCCATTCTCTCTGGTGTCCCCCGATACACCTCCTGCGCCCTGTCCATCATGAGGACTGGACCCCCAGCCAGCATGGCGTATGGCCCCAGTGCGGCACGGACGGGCGACAGCTCATGGGCCAGACACCCAGGCTGCAGAGGGCCGAAGGAGGTGCTGAGTCTCTCTGGCATTGAGAGAATGCTGCCGTCATCCCGACGAGTGGCCCCTCGGGGCTCTGGGCCATGGCTGGGACCCACAGACAGAGCAAGCACTGTGTCCGCAAAACCCTGCACTTCCAAATTAAGCTTTTCCCACCACACGGGCCCCTCGCCTTCTCGCTGCAAGCAGCACCCCTGGCCTCAGTCCCTGCTCCTGCTCCTCCACCTGCGCTCCTGCAACCTGCTGGCCTGAGGAGCGGTTGGGGCAAGCCGGCCTTGTTGGCCCCCACGAGCTCTTGCAAAGCTGCCCTCACTGCCCTGCAAAGGGCAGCCTCCCTGGGGTGCTCGGCTTGAGCTGCTGGGCTGGAGAGCTGGCACAGTGCTGCTCACCGTGCGGGTTCAGTTGCTGTGTTGTTGCTTAGCCAATGCCGGGATCTCGCACAGACGGGCTCCGGGCCTTCAGGTTCCTTTGTCCTTTCCTGTGAACCAGGCACGTGTATCCTTCACACCCACGGCCAGATCCCCGGTCAGATACCAAAATGCCCTTCTTAGTAAATCCCCCAGTAGTGCCAATGCAGCCATGAAGCCCTCCCTTACGTTGCCAGTGCAGCTCTCGGGAATCCTCCCGTGAAAGGGGGCTTGGGATTTGGGGGGAGGTTACGTTTTGTTTTTTTGGACGGAAAATGCACTTGCTGCAAAATAGAAACGTTCCATGGGAGATCCCCCCGGTTCTTCTGATTCATCTATCTTCCATGGGTAAAAAATCTAGATGAAAGGTGCTGGGTTGAAACATTTCAGTTTGTCAAACAGAACTGAATTGACGTGTTTCATGCTAGGTCACTCGGCCATTAATCGATGTCATGAGTAGCAACGGTGCCTCCTGGGAGTCGTAGGGCAGTTACCGCAAGTCCCCAGACTCGTCCACCTGTTCCAGACCCTAGTGTCACAGCCTATCCAGCTCTCCCTGCTTGTGGGAGTGTTGGCATCATTTCTTCTTACTCCATTGTGGCAGTGCCCAGGGGCCCCATCAGGACCAGAGCCCTCTGATGCCCGCCGCTCTATAGGCTCACAGCTGGTGAGCTGCCTTTTGTGTTTGTGAGCAACAGGGGTCACCCCCAGAGAGACCTTGGCTGGCAAATCGGTCTGGTTACTTCTGACGCTATATGGGCTGGCATCGGCCATGAGCCTCTAGGATGGCGTGCTCAAACAGGTGGGCGGGGAGACGCCCGGGCGTGATATGACGTCACGGCCCAGGACTTTAAAACTGCTCGGCGCTGCGTTGCGCCGCATGGCTGAGTTGCGGGTTCAGAGTTCGGGGACTTCTGGGATGGAGCGCAAAGTGGAAGGCAGAAGGTAGGGGAGGGGAAGGGGAAGGGAGAAAACTAGGGGAAGGGGTGGGAGAGGAAGGGGTTTGTAGGGACAGGGTAGAGGAGAGACAAATGCCAGGGGGCTAAGTGCAGACAATGAGGAAAAAGGCAGGAGGGGAGGTGTCAGTGGGAGGGGGACAGGGTGATGCTGGGAGGGGAGAGGGTAAGGGCATTGGGAACTGGAGGGGGAGGTGCTGGTAGAAGGCTTGAAAGAAGGGGTGGGCATGAGAAAGGTGAGGATGGAGCAAGACGTGTGAGGGCATAGAGGGGCATGAGGGGAATGGGGGCAGAGAGTGGTGAGGGGGTGGGCATCAGGGAAAAAGAGGGCAAAGGGGACAGGGGCAGTGAGGGAAGGGGGAGGCACCGGGAGGGTGCGGAGCTAAGGGAAGGTGCAGGTGCCAGGGGATTCTGGGGGTGAAGCAGAAGGGCAGACACCTGCAGGGGAGGGACCAGCACCAGAGGAGAGAGGCAGGGCAGGTTTGTAGAGGGAGGTGTTAGAAGAGGGGATGAGGAGGGGTAGCTCACATGATCAGAGTGGGGCTACTGGAGGAGTGGGCACAAGGGGGAGAGAAGGGCTGGTAGAGGGGGGCAGGTTGCAGGAGGGCTGAGGGGAGTGAGAAGGGCAGGAGTCAGGACAACAGAGGAGGGTGAGGCGTTGGGGGAGCAGCAGACACCAGGGGAGCTGATGGAGCAAGGGGAGGAGACATGGCAGCAGAGGGAAAAGGTAAAGGTTTAAAAATATTTATTAATAACTTGGGTGCCACAGTGGCACATCCAAACAAGCCACATGAACTCAGTACTGGTGCACAACACAAAATTCATTCTGCTCATGGGAGGAAACTCTTCGGCTACGTCTACACTGGTGGTTTCTTGCACAAGAACATCTTGTGCAAGGGTTCTTGTGAAAGAAGTCTTGTGCAAGAACACGTCCACACTGCCTGTGCGAGCTGTACTTTTGCACAAGAGCATCCATGGCAGTGTAGATGCTCTCTTGCCCAAGAACGCTCCGATGGCCATTTTAGCCATAGGGGTTTCTTGTGCAAGAAATCCCTGCCGAGCATCCACACTGCCCTCTTGCACAAGAGGGCTCACACCTTTTAGAAAAGAGCGTAGCTCTTGTGCAAGACACCCTCTCTTACCACGCCATACTGTAAATTTCCTTGCACAAGAGCAGGCGGGCAGTGTGGATTCTCTGTGGGTTCTTGCACAAGAACAGCTGTACTTGTGCAAGAAGCCGCGAGTGTAGACATAGCCTTAGAGGGAACACTCCCCCAGCCTCTCTGCCCCCGAGTTAATCTCACACACGTTGGGTTAATGCAACTGCAGGATAGTTGCATGAGGGGGATTTGGTGGGGGCCAAACTAATCCCTGTTGGTAGGAGGATGGTGGGAAAAGCCCTTCGAGAGGGGTGACATGACACCTTTTACTTCTGGTCATGTGTCCATCTTGCCCTGAGCATGTTACCTCCAGAGGCGTGGCTAATGGGGGGCCAGAGGGCGTGGCTAATGGGGCACAAACAAAAATTATACAAACCTGTCGCCCATGGCCTGGGGGTCATTCCTTTATGGCTCACAGCTCCGGGCATGGGCAAGAGATCCAAGGGACCATGTAGTCTGACCCTGCAGGACACCAGCCAAAGCACCAAAATCAGACACATCCCATCTGGGTTTTAAAGTCGCCACTGATGGAGACTTCACCATGGCCCTTGGTACCAGGTGGGGCTCTCACGCATTACGAGTGTCCACCTGCCTGCTCTAGGCCAATGAGCCGCCCACAGCAAATCTCAGGACGCAGTGGGCACTGGGTAACTCACCAGGACTGCGGGCTCTCTCTTTTATGGCAGCTTCACCAGCATGCCTCAGGTGCACACACTTGGAGGCACATTCCCTGAATCTCAAAGGCTCCCTCTGATGGGGATACCCAGCAGCTGGGACCCCCGAGGCACCTCTAGGCCATCCAGGCTCTGCCCTGCCTCAGGTTGGACTTTGTCGCTTTCCTTGCCTTTGCCATCAGCTCCCAGTGCCCATTGTGTTCAAGCACCTGGTCTTCTGTCGCGGATCCGTCCTGTGGCCCTGGGAGGGAAGGCTCAGGCCTGGAAAATGATTTAGGAGCCTCACTACCTCTTTAGGCACCAAAGTCCAACATGCAGGTGCCACTGACATTCTCAAAACCCCACTTAGCTGCCGTCTTGCCCAAGTCTGCACCAACTGGCATGTGCAAAATTACTTACATCCTGATGCCCCCTGACTGAGGGCTGCCCAGAGCCTTCGGGGCCCTCCTTCTGCAGGGCTTAGAGCCTGCGAACACCTGAGGCCTCAGCCCCAAAAAGAGGCTTAGGCGCAGGGGGTGGGGAGCAGCACTTGTGCAAGAAGCCGCGAGTGTAGACATAGCTTAAATAGAAGAGAGTGTCTGGGTCCGAAGAACAAACAGCCCAGGGATTGGGCTTCTCGCTGCCAAGTCCCTGCTCCAAATCAAGCAAGGAGCAGTCACTGGCTCTGGCCACATGGAACCGCCTCAGTGGCTCACTCCATCTTAGACCAAGAGGAGCAGGAGAGATTTAAAGAACCCCACAGCAGGGTGGCCTGGTGGTTAGTGCACTCAGCAAGAGCTAAGATGAAGCTCTTGCTCCGTATCACATGGGGCAGGCATCTGAACATAGCAGGGTGTGGGCCCTGCCCCCCAGGATGGACACACACCTTGCCTGCAGGTCTGATTTCTTGGGCTGCTCCCAGGCATTGCGGAGTGCATCACGGCCTGATGGGGTGGGAGCAGGGCAGTGGCAGCTGGCCATTCGGTTTGCAGCCAGAGGATGGCTACTCGGTGGCACGTGCACCGCGGGCTCCCCGGGCAGCCATCCCAAGGCAGCCAGGTCAGCAATACATCTGCCAGCTGAGAGGCTGGGTTGTGGGACTTACGCTGGAGGGTCTGGGCAGAGCCACGCATGAGTGCGTCCAGTTAGCACACAAGGCAGGGGAGGGGATTCCCGTCTGAGCGGGGCTCTGCATGCTGCACACAGATGGTGCTGCAAGCGTCAGTCTTCAGCCTGCTTTGCCCTCAACTAGATGCTCCTCGCGCCCTTCGGCTAGCTCAGGGCCAGGGGATGCCGAGAATGCGCCTGGCAAGGCTTTTGATACGGTCTCCCACAGGGTTCTTGCCAGCAAGTTAAGGGAGTATGGATTGGATACATGGACTGTAGGATGGATAGAAAGCTGGATAGACTGTCGGACTCAACGGGTAGTGATCAACGGCTCGATGTCAGGATGGCGGTCGGTTTGTAGCAGAGTGCCCCAAGGGTCGGTTGTAGGACCGGTTTTGTTCAACAACTTTATTAATGACCTGGATGAGGGGATGGATTGCACCTCAGCAAGTTTGCGGATGACACTAAGCTAGGGGGAGAGGTAGATACACTGGAGGGCAGGGATAGAGTCCAGAGTGACCTGGACAGATTAGAGGATTGGGCCAAAAGAAATCTGATGAGGTTCAACAAGAACAAGTGCAGAGTCCTGCACTGGGGACGGAAGAATCCCAAGCGTTGTTACAGGCTGGGGACCAACTGGCTAAGTAGCAGTTCTACAGAAAAGGACCTGGGGGTTACAGTGGATGAGAAGCTGGATATGAGCCAACAGGGTGCCCTTGTAGCCAAGAAGGCTAATGGCAGATTAGGGGGCATTAGGAGGAGCATTGCCAGCAGATCCAGAGATGTGATTATTCCCCTTTATTCAGGTCTGGTGAGGCCACATCTGGAGGATTGCGTCCAGTTCTGGACACTACAGAAAGGATGTGGACGCATTGGAGAGGGTCCAGCGGAGGGCAACCAAAATGATTAGGGGGCTGGAGCACATGACCTATGAGGAGAGACTGAGGGATTTGGGTTTTTTTAGTCTGCAGAAGAGAAGAGTGAGGGGGCATTTGAGAGCAGCCTTCATCTTCAACAAAGAGGATGGAGAGAGGCTGTTCACAGTAGTGACGAATGGCAGAACAAGGAGCAATGGTCTCAAGTTACAATGGGAGAGGTCTAGGTTGGATAGTAGGACTATTTCCCTAGACAGGTGGGGAAGCACTGGGATGGGTTACCTAAGGAAGTGGTAGAATCTCCATCCCTAGAGGCTGTTAAGTCTCAGCTGGACAAAGCCCTGGCTGGGTTGATTTAATTGAGATTGGTCCTGCCTTGGGCAGGGGGCTGGACTTGATGACTCCTGAGGGCTCTTCCGGCTCTAGGATTCTAGGATTCTATGCAGCGATCAGTGGTAATCACATTGTGCAGGGTGGAAAGCAGGGAGCCCTCAGCCCCCGGGGGTTGGACTCAAAGGCTGGCCCTGATAAGGTGCCAGAGTCGAGGCCCCACAAGGAGGCACTGACGCATGGTTACAGCTGCTGCTCCTTTGCCGGCCACAGAGAAGACGACTTTGTACATGAGCCAAGCATCTGGAAGTTTGGTAAATCAACCCAAAGAGGCTGCCAGCCTCAGGCTCCTGTCCTGTGGCCTAACCCATTGGCCCAGACTGGCCTGTAACAGGCTCTGGCCAGCCTGGCGTGCCCTCCTGTGGCTCTGACTGGGCAGGGGCTCTTCCGTGGCTTGCTCATGCCACACCCCTCCTGCTCTTTTGTTGCAGTGCTTCCCCTTCTGGCTTGTCCCTCGGCCCCGGGATGCAGGTGTCCTCTGCCGGAGTAACAAGTCTCACTAGGCCAGCTGTCCCGGGCCATGCTGGGCAGTCTGCCCAGACTGGGCCACTCTCCTGTGGCTGGTGGAAAATGCAGGCCTGTGGCTACTGCAGGGTCCAGGCCAAGGACCCTAGAGTCAGCAGCCAAGGTCTGCACCGTCTCTGCCCCTGCTGCAGTTTCCTCAGGCTTCCTTCTCTGCCCGCCTCTGGGGAACGCTTCCCTCCGGGTCAGGATCCCACAGGTCCTTCCTTCCCCCTGCCCCTGCTCAGAGGGTGCTGCAGACCCCGACTCTGCGGCTCTTCTGCTTTTCCCTCCTGGCTGTAAACCGCCCTGCCAGGTCTGCCCCGATGGGCTCCAGCTACAGTTAGTGCTTCTCCTTCCAGCCTCAGATGAATTAGCCCCTCTGGGGTGCCACCTTCTCACAGGCCCCGCCACGTGACAGATGGCTGGCCAGGGCTGAGCTGTGCCTCGCACTCAGGCCCTGAGCCCAGACCAAACCAGATGGAGGCATTTGTGAGCTTGTCCTGAGCTGGCCAAAGGAAACTGGGGTGGCTGTCTGGGTACACTGGGATCTCAGCAGGGGCTGCAGGGAGGAACGGCTTGGTTTGGCTGGAGGCCAGGCTAAGGGCCTGTGAAATGTGCCCGACCCCTGAATTTTGCCTCATACTGAAGGTTAGTTCGCTCACACCCAGTGCCGTGAGCACAGTGCTCTCCAGAGGGACCCACGGGCTAGCAGCAGCCCCCAGTTGGGAGCTACAGTGAAAGGTGCCGGATCAGCCCAGTGACTGAACCCACAGCCGTGGGGCAGCATTCTGTGGGCTTTCCTCGGGCTCAGGCATGGAGGGGCTCTCCAGGCACAGCGCCTGTCAGTATGATCACACAGCAGCCATTCCCCGCAGAGGGAGTGTCTGGCCTGGGGAGGGGCCTGGCTAATCTGCTCACAAAAGCTCCCACCCAAATGCTAACCCCACGGACACTAGCTTGACTACTACCAGGTGACCTTGTGTGCTGAAAGCTTGAGTTCTCACAGCTCAGGTGAGAGAGGCAGACCCTGGGGCTGGGGGCTCCTGTCCTCTGTGGATTGTGGGTCACACAAGGTAAGGCTGGCACCTTCGAGGCACGGACAAGGCGGGGGCAGGGCTCAGAAGGGAGGGGCAGTCTGTCAGCAGGGCTAGGTCCCGGGGCAGGATGAGAGTGCTGGGAGAGGGTCAGACCTTGGCAAGTTACAGGAGATTTGGCAGGAGTCCGGGCAAGCTTAGGCCCCACTGGCAGGTGCCTGCCCGGCCCACTGCGAGCCCTCAGAGAGCGGGAGCTGGGGCGCACTGCGAGGTGGAATGGCACGCTGCAACATTACACGGCTCTGCCACTGGGTGCTGCTGTGCCTATCATAGCGTATTTACGGTAACCTCAGTCCACGCTGACAGAACATACAAGGCTCTCAGGGTATGTCTACACTACAGCACTAATTCGAACAAACTTAGTTCGAAATAGTTAATTCGAACTAAGCTAATTCGAATTAGCGCATCTAGACTTAAAAACTAGCTCGAATTAGCGTTTTGCTAATTCGAACTAGCATGTCCACATTGAGTGGACCCTGAACCGAAGTTAAGGTTGGCCGGAACCAGTGCCGGCAGGGCATCAGCTTAGGGCTTAGAGCGTGGAGCTGCTGCCTCAGGCTAGCCGAGGGCTGTGCTTAAAGGGACCCGACCCCCACCCCGGACAGACAGTTCTCAGGGTTCCCCGCTTGCTTGTCTACCTCGATGAGGGACAGCAAAGCAGTCCTGACTTGGAGTGCCCTGAGTGCCCACGTTTGGCACATCAGAGCACTCGGCCATCAGCCCGGCTGCACTTGCCGCAGGCTGCCATCCGGGGAGGGGGGGTCATTCGGGGGGCTGTCAGGATCCAGGAGGCCCTGCAGGAGAGCTTCCACCCCGAGGAGCCCACAGAGCCACCCCAGTCCTCCCCATCGGGGGCTCGTGCCCCATTCCTCCCTCACCTCCTTCCACTTACCCTTCCCTAGCCCCCCTTCCTGATGTAAAAAATAAAGGACACGTGTGTTCAAAAATGGAAACTCTCTTTATTTAACAAAACTGAGGGGGGGGATTAACCTCTGGGGAGACTGGGAAAAGGAAGTGGGAGAGGGGAAGAGAGAGGGTGGGAGAGGGGAGGTGGAAACCTGGGAGGAGGGAGCTGGAAGGGGGAAGCCAGGGGAAGAAGGAGGAGGGGAAGTCTAAAACTATGGTACGCCATATCTTCAGTATTGTGTAGAGATGGGGTCTCCTCACCTCAAAAAAGATATTTTGGCCTTGGAAAGGGTTCAGAAAAGGGCAACTAAAATGATTAGGGGTTTGGAACAGGTCCCATATGAAGAGAGGCTAAAGAGACTGGGACTTTTCAGCTTAGAAAAAAGGAGACTGAGGGGGGATATGATAGAGGTCTGTAAAATCATGAGTGGTGTGGAGAGGGTGCATAAAGAGAAGTTCTTCATTAGTTCCCATAATAGAAGGACTAGAGGACACCAAATGAAATGAATGGGTAGCAGGCTTCAAACTAATAAAAGAAAGTTCTTCTTCACAAAGCAAATAGTCAACCTGTGGAACTCCTTGCCACAGGAGGCTGTGAAGGCTAGAACTAGAACAGAGTTTAAAGAGAAGTTAGATAAAGTCATGGAGGTTGGGTCTCTGGAGTGCTGTTAGCCAGGGGGTAGGAACGGTGTCCCTGGCCTCTGTTTGTGGAAGGCTGGAGATGGATGGCACGAGACAAATGGCTTGGCCATTGTCTTTGGTCCATCCCCTCCGGGGTACCTGGTGTTGGCCACTGTCGGCAGACAGGCTACTGGGCGAGATGGACCTTTGGTCTGACCCAGTACGGCCGTTCTTATGTTCTTATGTTCTAAGCTCAGGGCTCAGGGTCGGGGGTCTCACTGGACCAACTTGATTTTCATGCAACCCTGCTCCTGGGTTCGCATGTGGCCTTTGGTGGCCAGGCTGGCAGCTATCCTGCCCTAGATGGCCACATTCCTGTGTGCGGAGATTGTGGACGTTGGAGGCCTCCCCCCAAACCTGGATGAGGTCCACGATCTCCGCACTAGACCAGGCGGGCGTCCGCCTCTTGCGGCCCCGGGCAGGCTCCTGGGAGCCGCCAGCCTGGTCCTGGGAAGAGGGGGAGGGCTGGGTGGCAGCGGGTGGCTGGCTCGTGTTGTGCCAGGTGCAGGGTCTGCTGTCTGGGTGCTGGCAGGCTTGCACCTGGCACGGGCACCGTAGCCAGACCGTGGCCCTTTAAGGGCTCCGGGGCCGGGAGGGGGGCAGACGAGTTTCCCTGGCTTGGCCCAGAGTGGCCACCAGGGCAAGCTGGGAAGGGCTAGCCTCCCACTAGTTGGAATTAAGTGGCTACACAGCCCTTAATTTGAACTACTTAATTCGAACTAGGCGTTAGTCCTCGTAGAATGAGGTTTACCTAGTTCGAATTAAGCACTCCGCTAGTTCGAATTAAGTTCGAACTTGCGGTTTGCGTGTGTAGCGCCTATGAAAGTTAATTCGAACTAACGGCTGTTAGTTCGAATTAACTTTGTAGTGTAGACATACCCTCACAGAGATAATACCTGGGAATGACCGATGCCATGCAAGAGACCCAGAGCCAGGCTCCTGCCCAAGCCCGCACAATTTTAAACAGCAATTTTTTGTCTTGCAACCCAACCCCCAGGAGCTGGAGTCAGCTGACCCAGGTGTGCTGTGGCTCTTTTATTCCAGTGTAGACGTTGCCATGGGGAACACATCAGGGGTGTATATTTCTCTGAAGGAAGCTCTAGCCAGTCCATAGCAGGTACAGGAGCCTGGGCTGTTAGTAATAAGACTGCACTCTACCCTGGATAGCACGGTGTTAGTTGTGGGCTTAGTGCTAGAGGGGAAAGAAACAGATCGAAAACAACAGAAAGTGTAGTTAATAGATGGAACAAACCAACAAAGGCAGGGAGAAGGGGAGAAAAACAACAAAGATTGCAGGATTTCATCCACAGGCCTCTATTCAGTGCCCCAGAAATCATAGAGCACTAGAACTGGAAGGGACCTCGAGACATCATCAAGTCCAGTCCCCTGCCCTCACGGCAGGACCAAGCACCATCTAAAGATCATCCCTGTCAGATGTTTATCTAACCTGATCTTAATTATCTCCAGTGACGGAGATTCTACTGTCTCCCTAGGCAACTTATTCCAGTAACCACCCTGACAGGTAGGAAGTTTTTCCTAATGTCCAACTTAAACCTCCCTTGCTGCAATTTAAACCCCTTGCTTCTTGCATCAGAATAAGGAGACTAATTCTTCTCCCTCCTCCTTGTAACACCCTTTTAGGTACTTGAAAACCGCTATCATGTCCCCTCTCAGTGTTCTCTTTTCTAATCTAATCAAGTCCAATTCTTTCAAGCTTCCCTCATAGCTCATGTTCTCTAGACCTTTAATCATTTTTGTTGCTCTTCTCTGGATCCTCTCCAGTTTCTCCACATCTTTCCTGAAATGTGGCACTCAGAACTGGACACAATACTCCAGCTGAGGGCTAATCAATGCAGAGTAGAGCGGAAGAATGATTTCTCGTGTCTTGCTCACAATACTCCTGTGACAGCATCCCAGAATCATGTTTGCTTTTTTTTGCAACAGTATTGTGCTGATGATTCATATTTAGCTTGTGGTCCACTATGACCTCGAGATCCCTTTCTGCAGTATCCTTCCTAGACAGTCACTTCCCATTCTGTATTTGTGAAACTGATTGTTCCTTCCTAAGTGGAGCACTTTGCATTTGTCCTTATTAAACTTCATCCTTTTAACCTCAGACCATTTCTCTAGTTTCTCCAGATCAGTTTGAATTATGATCCTATCCTCCAAAGCACTTGCAACCCCTCCCAGCTTCATATCATCTACAAACTTTATAAGTGTTCTCTCTGTACCATCATCTAAATCATTGAAGAAGATATTGAACAGAACTGATCCCAAAACTGATCCCTGCAGAACCCAACCTGTTATGTCCTTCCAGCATGGCTGTGAACCATTGAGAACTACTCTCTGGGAATGGTTATCCAGCCAGTCACACACCCACCTTATGGGAGCCCATCTAGATTGTATTTTCCTAGCTTATTTATAAGAAGGTCATGCAACACTGTATCAAATGCTTTACCAAAGGCTAGGCATACCACATCTCCTGCTTCCCCCTTATCTACAAGGCTTGTTATCCTATCAAAGGAAGCTGTCAGGTTGGTTTGACATGATTTGCTCTTTACAAATGGCTGTTACTTATCACCTCATTATCTTCCAGATGTTTGCAGATGGATTCCTTATTTGCCCTATTATCTTCCTTGGCCCAAAAGTTAAACTGGTTGGTCTATAGTATCCTGGGATGTCTTGGGCACTAGATTTGCCCTTTTCCAATCTTCTGGTTGCTAATGGCTCACTTATTTCCTCTTTCAACTCCTTGAATATTTACAATTCATTTGATCGGGCCCTGGTGACTTGAAGACATGTAACTTTTCTGAGTAATTTTTAACTTGTTCTTTTCCTGGTGTAACTTCTGAACGTACCTCATTTTCTCCAATATTCCCTATGTTAGGCATCCAATCACCTCCAATCTTCTTGATGAAAACCAAAACAAAGAAATCATTAAGCTCCTCTGCCATTTCCACATTTTCTGTTATGGACATCCACTTTGCTAAGAAAGAAACAGCCACATCAGATCAAAAGGCCCAGACATTACAAACATTTTTACTGACAACACTCAGGCTGGTCTAAATGGGAACTTACATCAGTGGAGCTATGTTGGAGAGTGACAACTCTACACCCCTGAGGGTGCATCTATACTGCACCATTGTTTCGAGAACTAGTGTCATTTCGAAATAGCAATGCGAGGGTCGACACAGACATTCCATTATTTCAAAAGAATTTTGAAAAAACTAACTTCTTATTCCGAAATCGCTAAACCCCATTCCGCGAGGAATACCGCCTCTTCCAAATTAGCTATTTCGGAACAAGGTGTGGACGCTCCACTGCTGCTATTTCGAAATAGCCCCTCCCCAGGGCCATTGTAAGTTAGTCCTCCCCAGAGCCTCCTGGGGCTCTCAAGTGAGGTAGCGCATCTATTAGGGGGCCTGCCTCTGGCTCATTTTGAGGCCTCCCTGCAGTGTAGACGTGCTATTTCGAAATAAGCTATTTTGGAATAACTCCTCCAGAACAGCTTATTTTGAAATAAGCCTGCAGTGTAGACGTACCCTGAGAGATGCCTAAAACCCACTGTAGACAGCTTGAGGGCAATAGAAGAATTCTCCCATTGACCTAGCTACACCTCTTGGGCCTGGCCTACGCCAGGTGTAATTGCATCACTCTGGGATGTGAAAATTTCCTCACTCGATGATGCAGTTGGAGCAGCGCAGCATTCAGTGTAGACCGTGCAATATACCTGCGCCCCCCAGGGAGGAGGAGTACTTACGCCATCGGTGTGGGTAGCCTCTTCACTGCAGAGCTGCAGCTATGCAGCTCCAGAGTTTTAAGTGCAGGCTACCCTTCAGGCAGCTGGGTTCCCACGCTTACAGCAGAACCCCTCCAATGGGTGCAGTCAGCGTCGACACAGGAACTATGCTGCTATTGTGGTTTTAATGTAGTCAAGCCCTCAGCGACAGAATTGCTGGGTCTAGAACCGAAATGAGCAACCTAGGCTAGGGAGCGGGCTGCATGAGTGGCCCTCCTTCCTCTCCATGGGCCTCGGGATTGTTGTAAGCAAGGTCATTTCCTGGGAAGGGCCGTTTTGCTAATCGCACTTGTGTACCTAGAATTCAGGGGTCTGCCGAGTGAACCATAGAAGCACTTGGATTGATCACACGGCTCTCATGGTCAGTGTCGTGTGCACTGAGCACGCACCTCACTTTACGTGCCTTTACTTTAAATGTGTGTCATGTTAGTAATGTTGGTAGAAAAAATCCTACGTGGATGGAAACCAGTGGAATCTGGCAACCCTACAAGTGGGCAACAGTAAACAAACTGTTTCACGGGCCACACACAGAACGCTGGGGGCTGCATGCCACCACTGCTCTAGAAGGTGACGATCACATCCGTGTCAAACTGGATGGAGAAGAAGAATGGAGAACTCCGGCTGTCGTAAAGAAAACAGGATTCAGTGCCCAGATCATAAGTGACTGAGACCAACAGTGGAGAGTTCAACAGAATCTGCTGACACCCAGGCTACATCCACACTGCACATTAATTTTGGAATAAGCTATTCCAGAAGAAATCATCTGAAATAGCGTATTTCGAAATCACTCGCCTACACGCCAAAAGCTCATCGAAGCAGCGCTGAGCTATACCGAAATAGCATGTCCACACTGCTCGGAGCTAACCTGCAGCTAAGGCCACCCGGAACCACTTCCAGCAGGCAGCAAGACAGCACTCACTTCCTGTGGCTGCTGCCTGAGGCTATTTGAGGCTCTTGCTTAAAAGGACCCCCCCTGTACAGCAGTGTCTCAGGCTTTTCTCCTTTACCTGCCTCCTGGAGGGACAGCAAAGCCTTTTCTTTTGCCTGATGTGGTTGCCCTTGAGGACACGGCAGCTTGCCAGCTTAGGGATGCTTATTGGATAGTTGACAGGCTAGTCGACTAGTCGCTTCCCCCCCCTTGCTGCCTCTGTCAGATAGAAGTGGGGAAGAAGAGGGGGTTCTTCAAAGCGGCAGCGCCTCTTGAAGCCTGGGGCCAGACCACTGCCACTTTGAAAAGCCGTGTGCATCCTGGGGCCAGCTCCAGCTTTTTAGCTGGACTAAGGATGTTAACTATCAGGTAATCGACTAATCAAATAGCCGATGCATTTTGCCTGAACTATTTGATTAGTCGATAGGGCGCCTCTGCCTCGGAAGTGTAGCAACAGGCCTAGGACTACACTTCAAAGTGAAAGTGCCGCATGGAGCCCGGGTCAGCCGGAGGCTCCCCAGCTGATCCTGGGCTCCACACGGCGCTGCCACTTTGAAACGCCGCGTGGGGAGCCTGGCATCAGGCTCCTCCCGGCATTTCAAAGCTGCAGCGCCGCACAGAGCCGAAGGATGCAGCTCCCTGGTTCCCTCTAGTGCTGGTGACTCCTGCCACTGCTGCACCAGCTCCCACCTTTGGCCGAGCCCCCACGCTCCGGGCCTTGGCTCTGCGCTGTAGAGATCCAGGGGCCCACTGCACAAGAGCTGCTTTAGTCCCCTGCTGCTCACCAGGTGCAGAGGCTTTTGCAGCTCGTCGGCAGGGCCGGCTCTAGGTTTTTTGCCACCCCAAGCAAAAAATGTTTTGGCCGCCCTGCGCTTTTTTCACGGCGGCATGAGTGGCATGGGGCTGGGGGCGGGAGGAAGCAGCACTCCACACTCACTCTTGTTCTCAGGTCCCAGTGTGCGGAAGAAACTGGCTGCAGGGGCTGCCCTCATTTCCCAGCACTCATTACCCCCCCTTGGCGTGTGTTTGCCCCCAGGGAGGCGCGCTCCCCGCGTGGCCCTAGTGGTGGGGTGGAGGTAGGTGGAGGGAGCCGTGGCAGGGAGCTGAGGCCCTGGTGGAACCGGGCCTGGGGCGCTGTTTCACCGCGCATTCCAGTCTGCAAGAGGAGCAGGCGGGGAGCCCCGCGGAGGCTGCCCCGAGCTGGGAGCCCTGTGCTGCTGGGAGCTCTGCACGGGCAGCCCCAAGGTGCGGCCTGGCTGGGAGGTTCCTGGCTGTGGGCACTGGCAGCTGCTCCTGGGGGCCGTCTCGGGCTCAGCCGGCCATGTATGCCCCAGGGATCTGCCCCCGGGGGAGTAGTGGAGGTGGCACCTGCCCCACTGGCGGGTCCCAGGATCACAGGGCCGGGGTGGCTGCAGCTGGAGGGGCAGAGGGAGGGTGGCGCTCGGGGTGCCCTAGGGCACGGCAGCCAGCCCGGCCCCGCAGAGCTTCCTGCCCTCCTGGGAGGAGCCGCCACTTGCCCAGCGCCTGAGGCCCCGGCCCCGGCACAGTCCGCTCCCCTGCCCGCCCAGCCAAGGAGCCTCCCCTCCCCTCCCCGGCAGAGGGAGAAGGGGCAGGAAGGAGGCAGGGAAGGGGAGCCAGATAGCCGGGCTCCGATGGAGGGGGGCTTCCTCCGGGGCTCAGCATAGCCTGGGCCGGGGTCTCTGCAGTCGGAGGAGGGACTCGCTTGTCCCTGGTGCTCGAGGGATGGGGCCCCGCCGCGGCGGAGCCCCAGCGCCCGCTGAGCCCCTGAATTCCGCTCCAGGAAGCCGGGAGCTGGCTGCTGGGAGCAGCCATCATGGTTGCGGCCTGCCCCGCCGGGCTCTGTCACCAGCAGCAGCCGCGGCTGCCCCGCCATCCAGGAAGCGCCCCAGCAGGGGCCGCGCCTCAGGGCTGCCTGCGCAGAGCTCCCAGCGCCCCGAGGCCAGGCGCAGGCTCCGGGCAGCCGAGCTCGGGGCGGCCTCCGCGGGGCTCCCTGCGTGCTCCTCCTCGGGCCGGATGCCGCCCCTGGCAATGTGCTGTCCCAAGCACGTGCTTCCTTCGCTGGTGCCGAGAGCCGGCCCTGCTCGTCGGTACCCATGGCACATGCCCCAGAGGGCTGGGGGCGGAGAAGCAGGTTCACCCTGTGGCAGTAACACCTGTTAGTCATGCTAAAGCAGTGGGTCCCAGACTGTCTGGCTCAATGCAAACCTCCCCGTGGACCACCCATGGCTAATGGAAACTTGCTGTTTATTACGTAATTACACCCCAGCCACTTTGCTAGTGCTGCAGCGAGGGAGACCGGTTTAATTTAACCAGTAAGTAAGGAAATATGAATTTACGTTATTTAACAGCCTAAGCGCTTGAACTGTCTCGTGTTAGTTTATCAAACTTCATTTTAAATAAAGTAAAATATTAATTTATGTCCAACACAAAAGGTTCCCCTGTTTTCTTTATTGATGGCAGGGGCAGGGAACCTTTTTTGGGTCAGGGACCACTGACCCACAGAAAAATCAGTTGGGGACTGTGCACAAGTGAGAACCAAACCAACCAACCAACCCTTCACCCGATGTGGCCCCCAGCTGAGACAACTTACTCCCCTGGTGCTCCAGCCCCATGGGGGGTAGGGGGGGCAGGACAGGGAGGACAGAGGCTCAGGGCTTCCCATCAGCCAGATTTACTCTTCTGAGATTCCAGCGCTAGTGGATTTTGTCAACCTCCCTAAGCTCTGGGGTTGGGACAAAAAAGGGGGGTTCAGTGTGTGAGACAGGGCTGCCAGTAAGAGGGATGGGGGTGCATGATCTGGGCAGGAGGTCGGGTGCTAGAGGGGGTGAAGGTGTGAGGTCTGGCTGGGCGGTGGGGTGCAGGAGCAGGGTGGGGAGGGGGTAAGAGCAAGGGAAGGTGCAGTGTGTGGCCAGGAGGGAGGGTTCAGGAGCAAGGGTGGGTGCAGGAGCGGGCTGGGGGGTAAGGTGTCTGGCGGGGGGTGGGGGGAGGAGAGGGTGCAGGACCGGGCTGGGGGTGCGTGGTCTTGGCAGGGTGTGTGTGTGTAAGGGGCTGGGGGTGTGGGATCTGGGCATAACGGGGTGGGGGTGGGGTGCTAACTTGCCTTCATGCCCTGCACCACTCCCAGGCATGGCCTCCCGCTGCTCCCATTGGCCTGAGTCCGGCCAATGGGAGCAGCGGGGAAAGCTCCAGGCAGCGTGGCCCTGCTCTGCTGTTCTCCCAGCCGGGGCAGGGGAGCACTTCTTCCCCAGGAGCTGGGTCGTACAGCAAGACCCCAGGCCAGTGGGAGGCCAGGGCTAGCGCACCACCCTCGCAGGGCGGGGGGAGGGCGGAGCTGGAGCCTCAGACCCCATGGTCTGCGGGCTGCACTTTGAGCCCCGGTGCTGAAGGGACCCCTCAGGGAGCCGCCCCAGCCCTGCAGTATGGCACAGCTGCCCCCAGCCAGCCAGCAGCAGGGCCTGCGAGCTGAATGTGGGGAGAAGCACCATGAGACGGAGCAGGCTGGAGGGGTTCTTGGGGGGCCCTGCACCCACCCACCAGCATAGGCAAATTCAGGGGCGGCCCTAGACTAGCTGCCAGCAACTGGCGCCCTAAGTGAACCAGGCCATCGGCGCCCCCACCTCCAAGCCCCTCAACGATATTGCGCCACCATTTGGTGCCCCATTTAGCTTGGCGCCCTCAGCGACCGCCTAGCTCGCCTCTGTGGACGGGCCGCCCCTGGGCAAATTGCAGACACCTGCTGGTGGGTGAGGTTTTGGGAGAGGCCCTCAGGGCCAGTTGGTCAGAGACTGGAGCAGGAGGCGCTGAGTGGCAGGGAGAGGGGGGGCTGCCACTGGTAAAGGGAGGTGTGGGGGTGTGGGCCCAGACGGGCGAGTGGGAGAGGCAGCCTAGCAGGGCAGCTGGCTTTGCGTGGCCCAGTCGCTAGGTAGCAGGAGGCTGGTGTCACAGAGACTGGGGAGAAAGGGCTCGTTTCCCCCCGCTTTGCCCAGCACCCCGGCACTGAGGAGTTGGGTGCCACTGCTAGGAGACACCCCGCTGCTGGACTGTGGGGGCTGCTGGCCGGCAAGCGGCGTGGGAGCGTCCCCACACGACAATGATCGAACTGAAAACAAAGAAGGTTCTAAGCTGGTGGGAGACGTGCCGGGCCGGGGGGTGGAGGGTGAGAACCTGTCCAGCACTGGCTGCCTGGCTGCCATGGAGGAGCGAACACTTTGGCCCTTTCCTGCAGCTCCCTAGCATCCTAGGTATGAGAGACCAAGGGGGAGGGGCGATTTCTTTTCTTGGGCCAACGTCTCCTGGCGAGAGAGCAGCCGTCGAGCCACGCAGAGCGCTGCCTCACGCGGGGCAGACAAGCGGCGCGTCCCAGCTACACACAGTGGGAACCGGATTGCGGCGCGTAAGCAGGAAACACATGGGAAGGGACCAGTCGAGGTGAAGTGACCTCTTAACATGTGTCCTGTCATAGGACGAAATCGGCTGGCTCGGGGGCAGGGGTGACTGCTTAGGAAGCATACAGGGGAGGGGGCACTGGCCGTGTGACCGCCTCTGCCGCGTGACTGCTCCCCACGCCACCCAGGAGAGGGCAGGGACAACATCCCCTTTGTCCCAGACCCCACCCCACTTCTTCCCCGCTGCTGCTCCGCCCCCTCCCCCAGCAATGTGCTCCCAGGGAACTAGCGGGCATCTGGCACCTGCAACAGGGTCCACCCTCCCCGCATGTCCCCAGTGGCAGCAGGGGAAACAGAGCTCCCTGATGGCCGGCCACGGCACTCTGCTTCCCGCCAGTGAGTGCGGGGAAGGGGTGGTCCCACGCCCCTCGAGTGATGTGCCAGCAGCCACTGGTGAGTGCAGGGGGTTCTGAGCATGTCAGCCTCCTGCCCAGTCTCTCAGGCTGCCCAGAGGCTCTAGCCCTTTGCCCTGCCTGCCTGTGATGTACAGAGGGCCTGGGGTCCCCTTCACGTGTCACCAGTGTTTGTGGGTTACAGGTTGTTACAGTAAACCATAAATCTCCGGTTTCTTTTCATTCCGTGATCTTTAGTCTCCAGCAAAGTTCCCAATTTCAGCCCCCAGGCTGCTGTGTGGAGAGCGTGCAGGACGATGACGGAGAGGTTGGCGCCAGAGGGACTGATTGTGAAGAGTGCTTGCCCAGAGGCGACAGGGAGTCTGTTCAAATGCCTAGTGATCGTCTGCTCTCACCCACATTGCTAGTGGGGTATTTGGGGCACTGGATGAGGGACATCACATGTTGTAGGGCCCACAGATCTTGAAATGCGTGCTGGGGGAGTTATCATCCCAGCAGTGGGGGTATGCCTGCAGGCTTGTTGACTATCCTAGTCCAGAGACACCTTGTGGTGTAACTAAGGCCTTGTCTTCATGGCAAAGTGTTTTGGGTACAGCCTAAGGGGTTAATTTAAATCAGTCTAGTTATACCTCTGGATGAACACTCTTATTCCAGGGTGCTTACGCTAAACTAAAAAATCCAACCTCATACTTGAATGAGAGAGTGTCCACGTGGGGACAGACGGGCAGGGATGGTGTCCCTGGCCTCTGTTGGTCAGAAGCTGGGAATGGGCGACAAGGGAGGGGTCACTTGATGATTCCCTGGTCTGTTCCCTCCCTCTGGGGCACCTGGCACTGGCCAATGTGGGAAGACAGGACACTAGATCAGTGGTTCTCAAACTGCAGTCCGAGTTACAAGTGCTCCATGTCTCGAACTCAGCCTTGCTCCTCCCCGCTACAGGGGGGAGCCTGTACTGATGCTCCAGCCTTGCCCTCCCTCCCCCGTGAGGTTGGAGCACCAGCGCAGGTGGTGAGTGAGGGGGAAGAGAGAGCGCAGAGTCTCACTATGCAATCCAGCTTGCAGGGAAGATGTGCCCCCCTTCCCCCATGTGGGGGAACAGCAGCACACGGGCATGCTGCTTGGAGGTTTTCCCCACTGCTCCCATTGGCCACACTCTGGCCAATGGGAGCAGCAGAAGGCCATGCCTGGGAGTGATGCAGGGCATGAAGGCAAATTAGTGCCTCCTGCCCTTCATACCCAGACCCCACACCCCCAACCCCCTTACGCACTTCCCCTGCCAAGACCCCAAACCCCCAGCCTGCTCCTGCACTGTCCCTTCTGGCCACACACTGCACCTTCCCTTGCTCTTGCCCCCTCCCCCTGGCCAGACACCCTACTCCCAACCTGCTCCTGCACCCCACCTCCCATCCAGACCTCACCCCCTCCAGCATCTCACCTCTCACCCAGATCTTGCACCCCCATCCGTCTTACTGGCAGCCCTGTCCCACATACTGAACCCCCCATTTTTGTCCCAACCCCAGAACCTAGGGAGGTCAACAAAATCCACTAGTCCTGGAATCTCAGAAGAGTAAAACTGGCCGATGGGACACCCCGAACCTCAGTCCTCGCTGCCCCACTCTCTCTCCCTCTATGGGGCTGGAGTGCCAGGGGAGTGAGTTGTCTCAGTTGGGGGACACATCAGTGGGGGGGGGGGGACATTTGGAGGGGGTTTTTTTGGTTCTCACTTGTGTTGTCCCCAACTTATTTTTCTGTGGGTCAGTGGCCCCTGACCCAAAAAAGGTTCCCTGCCCCTGCCATAAATAAAGAAAACAGGGGAACCTTTTGTGTTGGGCATAAATTAATATTTTACTTTAACTTTCTCATGTTAGTTTATCAAACTTCATTTTAAATAAAGTGCTGAGACTGTTTAATAACTTCAATTAATATTTCCTTACTTACTAGTTAAATTGAACCATTCTCCCTCGCTGCAGCACTGAGCCAGGTGGTCCACGGGCCAAACAGTTTGAGAACCACTGGGCAAGATGGACCTTTGGTCTGACCTGGTTTGGCCGCTCTTATGACAAGACTGGTCTAATGGGAAAAGGGTTCCACACAGACTAGGCCAGGCCCTTGTGTGCTGAGCTACATGCAGTTGTCGCACTGTGGTTCATTGCCACTAAGTGCCGACACGGAGAGCACCTGCTACTGAGCAGTGCGTGCTCCCAGGTACCCTACAGTCAGCTGTTCGGTGTCTCCCTGAACAGCTAATATTTGCCACCCCCATGGACAAACAGGGAAACGGGGTTGTGCTGGGAAATGGGAGCGTCAAACCCAGCGGAGGCAACAGCATCCGTGGGCCCCTGAACAAGGTGGTGGGGGAGTGGCGGCTCCATGCCCTGAAAGAGGTGGGGCCAAGGGTAAAAGTGGCAGGGCCGAGCGCAGCCAGCCCCAGAGCGCCCCAACCCTTAGCCCCGCCCAGAGTGTGCGGCCTTGCATGCAGCAGCGGTGAGGGCCAGAGCTCTGGGCCCCTTGGAATCGCCGGGCCCCGAGGCATTGCCCCCTTTGTCCCTCTCCCCGTCGGTGGGCCGTGTCATACGCAGCTGGACAATGAGGAGAAAGGGCGTTTTCCCCTGCTGGGGGACTCCCGTGTGAGAGTCCAGTGGTTTCTGGTGGGGTGGGAGACCCAAAGGGAGCCCAGGGGTCTGAGAGTGGACGTGCACTGCCCCTTCCCCTGCACTGACAGCATCAAGCTTTCCACAATGGAGACCCCTCTCCCAAGAGCCTGTGAAGGAGGGTCCCTAGCCCAGGGCCATGGCGGAGTGCACGTGGGGCAGAGCTGATGGAGCTGCTCCTGAGCACAGAGCGAGGAGGGGAGCGGGCGGGGGCAGTGGTGGGCCAAGGCTCCTCCACGTATGTCCTAGTGATGAGAAGGCGGAGAGCCAGACGGTCAGGCCTGCAGGGGATCCTGGGCTACCAGGAAAACAAGCCATAGAGAATTGGGAGAAAGTCCAGCTGGGCTGAGCAGGGTGGAGATGGCACTTGGGGGGTGGCAGGAGAAATCCAGCCTGGCTAAGGGTCCCTTGTGCACATTGCAAATACAGCCTGAGCTCCCATTGATGCTGCTGGGATCCTCTGAGGAAAAGGCTAGGGGCTCGGGGGAGGGACAAGGGCCTGGCACAAAGCAGCCGCTAAACAAAAAGGCAGTTTGGGGACATTCAAAATGGCGGTGAGAATCACTATGTTCCAGTGACCATGCGTCCAGCCACAGGCCACACTGGGAGCGCCATGTCGGACCGGGACACTTCGTAGTCAGAAGGGTGCAGGGGAGAGGGAAGCAGCCTGAGACCGTGTGGCACTCTCACCGGGGCTCTTCCCCTGGCAAGGGGCACCCGCAGAGTATTGCAGGCGATGAAGAGCCAAGGGAGAGCTGGTCAGTGCCTTCTGCGGACCTTGTCTGCTCATGTGAGAACACTTGGCCCTAGAACATCAGCAGCAGCTCCTTGTGGATTCACTGAGGGGAGCTGCTTCCCCAGGTCGCCAGCGTGAATCAGACTGGGGGCTTCTGGCTCAGGTGGCACCAGGCTACACCCCATGGCCAACGAGCTAGGTCATTTTGCAGGTAAACATAACAGCATTTGTAGCTTTCTGTGCTCAAGAAAAGAATCAAGTCTCCAGTACCTGGCCCCAGCTGGCTGCTGCCAGGGTCAGGGAGGGTCGTTCCACACAGCTCGGCACAACTAGCCAGCTGCACTGTGGCAGGTGTTCCCCAGTCTCTACATGCCTGTGACTGCCACTGGAGAGCAGTGGGAGGCAGAGCGCATGGGCCAAGGGGGAGAT
This sequence comes from Pelochelys cantorii, assembly GCA_032595735.1. NCBI lineage: Eukaryota > Metazoa > Chordata > Testudines > Trionychidae > Pelochelys > Pelochelys cantorii. Next base: position 1,313,099 of record CM064348.1, read on the forward strand.
GTGTGTGTGTCCATGCGGCTGTCAGACAGAACCGGGGAGAGGCCCAGGAAACTCCTGATGGATGGGGTTAGTCTTGGGCTGGAACTGCTGCATGCTGGAGCCCTGGGTGGGCGGGCAGAGCTTGCCAACGTAATCACGGGAGGCTGAGTGCAATGGGGGCTTCAGGCCCAGCCAAAGAGTTTGTGGGGCCGAAGGCAGCACGCTGTGCTTGGCTAGCCACACGGCTCCCAGCCAGGACAGTGAGTGAGCGGCTGGGTGCCGGGCAGCGTGGGGCCCTGAATGCGCAGGGCCCAAGGCAACTGCTTTGCTCACCTTGCCCGAAGGTCGGCCCTGGGAGGGCTTACTGAGCTTCCCCCCAAGTGCCCCAGGGAGCTTCTGAGAATGGGTGGGCGAGGCACTCGCCTCAGTGTTCTCTGGAAGTTGGACCCCAGCAAAGGCTCTGTCCCAGCTACAGCAAGAGCTGCCAGAGCCAGGGGGTGCCTCGTTCACCTGTTGGAGGCCCCTCGCCGAGGTCAGACGTCATGGGAGCAGTGGGCCAAGCTTCCCGTCAGAGGGCAAAACCCTGGCAGTAAGGGTCAGATCACCCATGCCGAATGAGGGGGTGGCTCATCCCTGGCTCGGCCCACCTGAACCCAGCCTTGTCCCCAGCCCTTTGCTCCTGGCAGCCAGGCTGTGGTTTGATTGAGTGCAGGGTTCTGGTACCCAACAGCAATGGGGGGAGTGAGGGGCTGATTAAGGAGTCACCAGGGGGGCATGGCAGAAGCCAAGGAATGCAGGTGCAGGGCAACATGGGCTAGGCTGCTCCCTCCAGGGCAGGACTGAGGCAATGCCAGTCACACTGGGAACCAGGGGAGCAGTGGGCAGAGCAACACAGACACTGAAGGAACTAGGGCAAAAATGTTCAGGCTTGGCCAGACAATCCCAGCCCGATGCAGCCTGCGGCCAATACAACCAAGCCTGGCCCGGTGCAGCCCGGGACCGATACAACCAATCCCGGCCCGCTGCAGCCCGGGACCGATACAGCCAATCCCGGCCCGCTGCAGCCTGGGCATAGAGCTGGAAAAGACCTCAGAAGGTCATCAAGTCCAGCCCCCTGCTCTAGGCAGGACCAATCCCAACTAAATCAACCCAGCCAGGGCTTTGTCAAGCCCAGACTTAAATACCGCTAGGGATGGAGACTCCACTACTTCCCTAGGGAACCCATTCCAGTGTTTCACCACCCGCCTAGTGAAATAGTTTTTCCTAATATCCAACCTGGACCTCTCCCACCACAACTTGAGACCATTGCTCCTTGTTCTGCCATCCGTCACTACTGAGAACAGCCTCTCTCCATCCTCCTTGGAACCTCCCTTCAGGAAGTTGAAGGCTGCTATCAAATCCCCCCTCACTCTTCGCTTCTGCAGACTAAACAAACCCAACTCCCTCCGCCTCGCCTCACAGGTCGTATGCTCCAGCCCCCTAATCATTTTGGTTGCCCTCCGCTGGACCCTCTCCAATGCGTCCACATCCTTTTTGTAGTGGGGGGCCCAGAACTGGACACAATACTCCAGATGTGGCCTCACCAGAGCCGAATAAAGAGGAATAATCACATCACTGGATCTGCTGGCAATGCTCCTCCTAATGCACCCTAATCTGCCATTAGCCTTCTTGGCTACAAGGGCACCCTGTGGCTCATATCCAGCTTCTCATCCACTGTAATCCCCAGGTCCTTTTTTGCAGAACTGCTACTTAGCTGGTTGGTCCCCAGCCTGTAACAACGCTTGGGATTCTTCCAGATACAGCCAGTCCCGGCCCGGGGCAGCTCTGGGCCGATACAGCCAGTCCCGGCCCGGTGCAGCCCGGGGCAGATAGAGCCAGTCCCAGCCCGGTGCAGCCCGGGGCCGATACAGCCAGTCCCGGCCCGGTGCAGCCCGGGGCAGATAGAGCCAGTCCCAGCCCGGTGCAGCCCGGGGCCGATACAGCCAGTCCCGGCCCAGTGCAGCGCAGACAATCCCGGTCGGAAAAACAGCGCCGGGAGATACCATTGGCGGCGGGGGGCGCCGGCCCCGCTCGCCCGGGGGGCTGCCCCGCGCCGCGCCCCCGCCTGCCCGCCAGCCCTCAGGCTCCGCAGTCCCCGGGCCGGCAGGCGCGCTGGGGCGGGGCGGGGCGGGGCGGGGCGGCGCGGGCGCTCCCCCGCGCGGCGCGGGCGGTGGGTCGCTCCAGCCTGGCGAAGCGGGGCCGGCTCCGCGCTCCCTCCCGGTGGCTCACTCGGCTGCGAGCGCGCGGCGCGTGTGTCTGCTGCCTGCGCGGGGCCGGGCCGGGCCGGGCCGGGCCGGGCGCGTGGAGCCGCTGCCCCGCGAGCCCCGCGCCGCGCGCCGCGCGCTCCGCGAGCCCCGCGCCGCGCGCTCCGCGCCCGCCCGCCATGGCGCTTCTGCCCGGCTGCTGCCTCCTGCTGCTGCTGCCCCTGCTCGCCGCCGTGGAGGGTGAGTGGCCGCGCTGCGGGGCCGGGGCCGGGGCCGGGGCCGGCCGCCCGGCTGGGCTGGCGCAGGGCGGGCATGGCGGTGCAGCGCCGGGCGGGTCCGTGCGTAGCCGGTTGGGCTTCGGCCGTCCCCCGCAGGACTGGCCGGTCCCCCTGGGAGCGCGCTGCAGCCGGGCCCGCGGGGAGGCGAAGTCTGCAGCCTCCCGGGGGACGCGCGCGGGGGGCAGCGCTCGGGGGCAGCCGCGGAGCAGGGGGCGAGGCTGTCGGGGGCTCTGGCTGCAGCTTTCGGGCTGCACCTCCCCGAAGGTGGGGTGGGCGGTGGGGCGCAGGCGTCCCCCTTTCCTCGTGCTGCCTGCCCGTCCCTAGTGGCTCCTGGCGCGTGCCCTCGGCTGGCACTGCCAGCCCCATGCCTGCGTGTGCCTCCGCCTGGAACCTGTTAGCCGCTCCGGCTTGGTGGAGCCCTGGAGCCGAGGCTGTCGGCCCTGAGAGATGCTTAGTTCCTGGTGCCGCATAGGCTGTCCTCAGCTGGCGGGTACGGAGAGGGTTTGGCATGTGCCTGGAGCCGGCCTGCGTGCCTTCCTGGCTTCTGGAGCCTGTGCTTGGCCCATGGCATGGGCTTTCTGGAGCCCTCTGGGGCTGACGTGTTCCTAGCTGCCTTCTCCCCAGGCCCTTGCACAAAGCATGGCAAGATGGCAGGTAGGGAGTTTGTGGAAAGCGGTGCTGCACGACAGTGGGAGCCGGAGTGCAGAGGTGATGTCTGGACGCGGGGTGAGGGGCTCACAGGCCTCTCTGAGTGGTGCGTGTCTGCCCTCACGCCCCTTCTGCTGGGCCAGGAAGCGCTGATTGTGTGCAACCCTGGCTCGCCCCTCTGGGGCAGAGGGGAGCGAGAGGCCTAGGCCTCTCTGTGGACTCTGGCTCACTCCAGCTTGGGGAGAGCTTTCAGGGCTGCGAATGGAACTTGTGTCCGGGCAAGGGATGACCAGATTCCCCTGCTTGGCCAGTCACTGGGTTTGGATGTGAAGACAAATGCTTGGAAGGGCCCTGGGCAGCACGCCGGTGTAGGCTAGGGAGGAGGCTCTGTTTAGGAAGTTGGAGTTTTGGGGATGACTCATGGGTTGGCCAGCTATACCTAGCGATATTTACGAGACGAGAGTTTGGCGCACACAGGACTATTGACATTGCAGTGGAGAGCTCTAGCCTGCACTGCCTTTCCAACCAGCCCAGTATGTTTTTAATTATACAGCTATGAGCATGTTTGTAGGAACCTCTGTGTCCACATCGGACGCTGGCCTGATCAAATGGCGTATTGACGGTTGACAGCAGCATTCCTGCCAAGCCTGCCAGACCCGACACTGCTGACTACAGCAGGAGTGGCTGCTGCATAGACAAGTACAGCCACAGGAGGGGTGGGGGCGGGGGCTGTGCATTGGAGCTGGCTGACACTTCTGCCCCCACCCTCCTATCGTAACCTCTCTGACAGCCAAGAGCTTGATGTAGGCCCCCCAGCTGGCGCTAGGGGTCAGTAGGCCTGTGTATCGTCTGCCGCCTGGCTTATCGGTCTCCACTTTGCAGAAGGAGCCAGAAACATCTCATAATGCGGGCCGTGTCCTGGTGCTGGGGCAGCATCTGGTTGGGTGCGGAGGCAAGACCGTGCTGGTCTCTGGGAGGCTTCCTCCCCTGTACCTGGATTGCCCGGCAATGCAGATCCCAGGCTGCAGACTTTGGTGTACGACTGGCCTTGCATCAGCATTTCCTCCCCCTGCTCCTGGGTCCACCCCAGCGAGTGTCTGGGCCAAGAGGGGCTCATTACAGATGTTGCCCCACTCGGGAGGGGGGCCAGCCCCTGAGAGGCGGGTCTGTTCTGTGGCCAGTTGCGTTAGTCCAAGCCTTAGCCAGTGATGCTTGCGCATTGCTCTTTACCTGCCCAGTGCACCCATCCTGGGGCCCTTTCTGCAGCCTAGGGGCCAGTGAGCCCCAGGCTCACTCCCTCCCTTGGGGGTTTGCTCACATGGGGGAAAATCAGGGAAACAAGCAGCTTCTGGGCCTGGTCTTGGGCTCCTCTCCAAGCTCCTGCCCCAGCGGATGGACATGAAAGCAGAGCCGAGGCTGAGTCCCAGCCCCAGCCCGTCCTTTGTCACTCATTGTCATAAGAGCCTTGCTCCCCCCACCTGAGGCGTGTCCAGGGCTGCATGGACCACAGAGCCTGTGGGCTTTCTGGCATCTTGCAGGTCAGCAGCTCCTATCCTAGGCTTGCAAAACTTCCATCAGCAAATGCAGCGCCCCTTCCTGCCACCCCCTGTGGCCAGGCCTGCCCTGCTCAGGAATGGTGAAGGGCTTGTTGGGCCCTGGAAGGAAAAAAGCTGGGGGGAGGGGGGTCACAAACCAGCTGGACGTTGGAGCATGAAACAGTTTCTAGGGACACAATGGGACACGTGTAACTGGAGTCGGTGTGTTTCCCACTGTAGGCTCTGGGCCTCCCTCAGCTTCACTGATGGGTTTCAGTCACTCCGTGTCCATTGCCCATCAGCCCTCCCGGGTGTGGCCCTGCACTGCTTCTGTGTGCCATTGCCTGCATCGCAGGATGGGAAGGGGCCTGGAGTGGTCATGAGTCCGGCTTCCTGCACTTGCAGCAGGACTCCCCCTAGGTAAGGGGGCCCCAGCGTCACGTGTACGCAGGCTCTGCCTCTCTGATGGCAAAGCCTGGCCCGTAGCTGCTGAACGTGATGGCAGTCTCAGCTGGCGCTGGGCTGCTCTCCCCCCACATCGTCACTCTCCAAGGTGGCAAGCCTGGCGTGCTGGCTAGCCCTGCGGCTGCTGGGAGTCTGCCTTGGCTCAGACATTTCTGCTTCAGTGCCTGTGTCCAATCCATTCCAGCCTCCTTTGCTTTGTGCGGGCTGGTAGGTCCCCCCGGTTACTTGTCTCCACTCTCGCAAGCTGGCTGAGCATGTGCCAGACCCACTGACGCTGCAAATCAGTGTTAAGAGTCCTTCCTTATGCTGGAGGCTCCGCAGGCGTCTCCCTCCACCATATGTCTGAGTGACACCTCTTCAGCCCCTCCTCCTTAAACTGACTCCTCCCCTCTTCTCCCCCCCTTCCCCCCCCCCAACACACACACCTTTGCAGCTGCAAGGGACTCCTGGCTCTGTCTTTTTCCCCAGCAGGCTTATTTATGGGAGACCATATTGTCTAGTGGTTGGATCAGGAATGATTTCTAGGAGACAAGTCTCCTGGGGTCTGTTCCCAGCTCTGTGATGTTGTGGAAGTCACTTGTCCTCTGTCTGTTTCCCCATCTTTAAATAAGTGAAATAATACAGACCCCTATGTGGAAAGTGTCACTGATAACTGTTGTAAGGTGCTTTGAGATCCCTTGAAAGTAAACCAGAATGCTGTCCCCACCAATAATGGATAGCCCTGTGTCCATATTTACTTACGCATGGGCTAGTTTCCAAAAGTGACACTCAATTATGATCAAAATAATTGGGAAGAGACGTGTAAACAGATATATGCATGGAAACTGAGAACTGGTCAAGAACACTTTACTAGGTGCTCCAAGAGTCCTCGTATCTCAGTTGTCAGAAAGGCTGTTGGTGTTTTAAAGTCTTGAAGAGAATGTGCAAAGAACCATAAAACATAAGCTGGTGCAGAGAAAAGGGAGGGGAAAGACAATGAGGTTGACTATAAAACAAGCTGAGAGTGTGCAGGTGGTTGATAAGAGAAGCAAAGGGATCCTTGCCCTATCTATATCAGAGTTAAGGGTAATAAGGAGGCATGTTCAAAATGTATTAGGAACAAAAGGAATCCTAAAAATAGTGTGAATCCAGTACTAGGTGGAGATGACACAGTCGTCAATATTCAATAAATGTTTCTGTCCCATATTAAGAATCAAGTTGGATGACGTATCCCTGGTGTACAGTGATGTAGAGGTGCTTTTCTCAGGATAACACAAGAGGAGGTGTAGCGGCATCTACTAAAGTTAACACGTTTCAAAATCTGCAGGACCAGAGAGTTTGCACCCACAAGACTTAAAAGAGTTGGCCAAGGAGCGAGCTGTACCTTTGGATTTTTACTTTTATTAAAGCTTGCAGTGCTTGAGAGGTTTTAGAGGGCTAGAAAAATGCAATATTGTTCCAACTCAAGTTTGAAGAATAGGTGGGATAACCTGGGTCACTATTAGCCTGATGTTCCTGCTGAGCAGTGTGAGTGAACCCATCACACATGTAGGAGGACTCCCTGCCCTCTGAGGGTATGTCTAGACTACATGCCTCTGGCGACAGAGGCATGTAGATTAGGCTACCTGGCATAGGAAAATGAAGCGGCGATTTAAATAATCGCCGCTTCATTTAAATTTAAATGGCTGCCGTGCTGAGCCGATCAGCTGTTTGTCGGCTCAGCGCGGTAGTCTGGACGCTCCGCGGTCGACATCAAAGGCATTTGTCGACCTCCCAGGTATGCCTCCTGGGATGAGGTTTACCTGGGAGGTCAACAAATGCCTTTGATGTCGACCGCGGAGCGTCCAGACTACTGCGCTGAGCCGACAAACAGCTGATCGGCTCAGCGCGGCAGCCATTTAAATTTAAACGAAGCGGCGATTATTTAAATCGCCGCTTCATTTTCCTATGCCAGGTAGCCTAATCTACATGCCTCTGTCGCCAGAGGCATGTAGTCTAGACGTACCCTGAGGCGCCCCACCACCCTGTCCTGCTGAGCCAGAACCTCTGGTCACCCCCAGTGATGGTGCACAGCTGGGGTCACAGCCCACAGCAGAACAACCCAGACACTGAGCTCCGTTCAGCTCTGGGAAGGCTCAGTCAAAGGGGCTTGACAGGCAGAACAGCGGAACAGCTAACGCAGAACTCTGTCACTAACAAATCAAAAGATGGAAATATAATTAATCCCACTCTGTGTTTTCATGGAAAATAGGTCGTCATGCCACCTTGATATCATTCCTTGACAAGATACAAGTCTGGTTGATAAAGGCAACTGTGACTGAATATATTTAAAATTCTGTAAGGACTTAGCTCTGCCAGACATTCCAATTAAAGAACCCCCCTAGAAATGGAGGAAATCATTGTAGACCATATTAGATGGATTAAAATGGGCTAATGGACAGATCTGTGACTGCAATTGCTAGTAGGGAGTTATCCGTAATGGGGTGTTTCCAATGGGGTACTGCAGGGACTGGTTCTCAGCCCAGAGCTGTTCGATAATGTGTCTGTAACCTGAGGGTTCTGCCATCGCTGGAGGAAAAAGAGGTGCTCTGAGAGTGAGTGGGTCCTTGGAGTCATGGCCTTGCCACCCTGGAGGCTCCACTGCCATGGCTAAACAGAGCAGAGGCTGATCAGTGGGTCCCCCTTCCATGTTGGGTGTGGTGGCCCAACAGCTTTGTTTTGGTGGGCACTCATCTTTGATGCAGGCAGGGCCTTAAGGACTGGCCACTGCCAGCCTCACACTGGGTACGTCTAGATTACATGCCTCTGCTGACAGGCATGTAAAATAGGCTACCCGACATAGTCAATGAAGTGGGGATTTAAATATCCCCGGCTTCATTAAAATAAAAATGGCCACCACGCTGTGCCGGCTCAGCTGATCGTGGGCACAGTGCACGAGTCAAGACGTAGTTTGGTCGACAGGGAACGCCTTTGTCAACCGCTCCTGTAAACCTCGATTCACGAGGCATAAGGGAGCAGTTGACAAAGGCGTTCCCTGTCGACCGATGTGCGTCTTGTCTCGCGTGCCGTGCCGATGATCAGCTGAGCCGGCACGGCGTGGCGGCCATTTTTATTTTAATGAAGCCAGGGAAATTTAAATCCCCGTTTCATTGACTGTCGGGTAGAGGCATGTGATCTAGACGTACCCTGCGTGTGTTGCTCAAACACAGCTCTCTATACTGAGCCGCCCTCGTGTCATGGGGGAGGCAGGGAGCTGCATGAGGAACCTACCCAGGTTGTGGAGGGCATTGTGGCAGTTGCATGGAGGTGACTGGGCACAAAGTGGGGGGGGGAGCTGTGAGAGGATGGAACAGAACCAGCTGCACCTACAGTTTCCCTCCCTTTTGATTGAACCAGAGGTGGGGGGTGTCAGAAGGGAGGGCAAACTAAGGGGGTCTCCCTGGGGCTATGGTAAGAGGCAATGTGGGCACGGCGAGGCCCTGGCATGCTTCTCAGCCAGACAGAGGTGTCAGAGGCCTTGTTTACACCATGGTTATGTGCTGTGCTGTGCTGTGCTGTGCTGTGCTGTGCTGTGCTGGGGCAGCGGTAACACCACCAGACCCCTTGTGTGACACTGGCTGTAGTGGCCTCAGTGTGCTTGTGGCAGGGTGCATGGAAAGAAGACTAGCTCTGCTGGTGGGAGGCAGCTTTATAGAAGTAAGGCTGGAGCTGGAGTGGAACAGCGGATCGGCAAATTGGTGTCAGTAGCGCAGTCACAACCTGCACCTGACAGGGCTGTGCTGGCACATCGGCTGCAGGTGGGCCAGGCCGGAGGGGCACCAGAAATCCTGCGGGAGGGGAGGAAATAGGGAAGAGCTTCCGGCTGTGAGCATCATACCTAGGTCCTGCCACAAGGGGAGAATGAGCAAGGCGCTGCCTGTGGTACATATGGAGTGAGTGATGTTCTCGCCGGCTGCCTTTAGAGTGGAGCTTCTGGGGCTAACTCCTGGGGCCCCTCCAGCCCACAGGAGACTGCTTTTTCAGCCCACCAACGTGTGTGGAAGCTTGTGGGCCACTTTGAGACGGAGCAGTGGAACGATAGGCATTCTGGAAACGGACCGGTCCTAGATAATTATTCCTCTCCCTTGTCCTCTTGTCCTGCTGCTGTTTACAATCCATGTAGCTTCCCGGAAGGGGAGTGGCTCCCATCCAGAAGCAGGTTCTGCCCTGTGTACAGTGCAACTCCGCGCACCCCCCCCCCATCTGTGCTGCTGGTTGAGCTGTGTAGTGCCCCATTGTGGGGAAGGCTCTGGTGCAAGGAGGCAGTGCAGAAAGCCTCGGGCAGCCTTTCCCTGCCTCAGGGAATTCTTTCCCAGCTGTGTCTCTGCTGACTGTTGCCTGTGTGCTCGGGAGCTAACTGATGGCTACAGTTGGGGTCAAGAAGGAATTTTCCCTGGGTCAGATTGGCAGAGTCCCTGGGGTTTTCACCTTCCTCTGCAGCATGGGGCTTGCAAGGGTAAGAGGTGGATTCTCTGCAACTTTAGGTCTTTAAATCCTGATCTGAAGCCTTCAGTGACCCAGCCGGAGGTCGGGGGCAGTCGCGACAGGAGTGGGATGTGAGGTCCTGTGGCCTGCCGTGTGCAGAGGGTCAGGCCAGAGGCTCACCCCTGATGGCCCTTTCGGAGTCTCCGATGTAAAAGGAGACACGTAGGCGCCTGCCAGCGGACGCATTCAGAGCTTTCTGTTCCACCGCAGCTTGGTGTTTTCACCTGTCTCGGTTAGAACAAAACAAATGTCCAAATCCCCAACTTCCCCGTGCCTCCAGTGACCGCCAGAGGAGTTTAAAAGCAGACGTGACTAAGCAGGCCTGCTCCTTCAGTCCCCTGCCGGGTGCTGGAGACCCGGGTTAGGGTTTCTTTGTACCATACCTGGCCACTGCCATAGTGTCTGCGTGCCTGTGACTGCTGCCATGGGAGGGCCTGTCACAGGGCAGAGCCCCCGGCTGGGCTGTCTCCTGGACACACTCTCTGACACCAATGTTTTGCTGGTCCCTTTTCTCTAAAGGGAGAGTCAGGGACCCTGCCAGGCTGGGGTGGGCTTTGTGCTGCCAGCACAGTGCTCCCAGATTGCTTTACCATTAGCTCTGGTTTTATACTGATAAACCTCCGGGTACCAACTGTCATGGGAGGCGCTATGCGAATAGGAACGTTGCAATAGTAGGGCCATGAAAGTGCTTTGCGTCTGAGAACCTCCAGCATCAAATGGACATTTGCAGCTGCCTGAGTTCATGGAGGCTGGAACTGGGCGTGCTGGGCGTTTCTCCTGCTTTCTGGCTAATGGTTACAGCATGGCCATGGCCTGCAATACCGCTGTCTGTCCGACCAGGAGTGGCTCTTCCGCTCTGCAGGAGGACTCTGGAATAGGAGTACTGAAGTTAGATGCCATTTAATTTGATAATTGGGTAATCTTAGTGGTGACCTGATTATTCGATGTCCCCAAGGGCGGGGCCAGCAGCCAGTGTCATCCTGGCCCCGCTCCCGCTCTCAGGGAGCCCCATGCCACTATGTGCTGCTGTCTCTGTATCAGAGGCAGCAGCACAGAGCTGCAGGCGGGAGCCGGTTTAAAAACAAGTGAGGGACCCAAGCGGACGGGGCTGTTCAGGCATCTCACCTGCCCCCTCCCACTTCTGCCTCCATGCTGCTGCCTCAAAGAGGGGGAGGCAGCAGTGGTGGGGTGTGTGTGTGTGTGTGGTGGGTGGGTTGGCTCCATAGGGTCCAGTGCTCTTGGCTGGCTCCCATGGGGCACTGGCTCCTGCCTCCTCCCTCCCTTGCTGCCTTTGATAGTGTAGTGTTAGGGTGGACTGATAGGCCCAGGCTTATCAGTTAATCATTCACGTAAGTGTATGCCAACATCCCTAGATGGGATGGGGCAGGTTGTGAGACAGGGATGTGGCCAAGTGTCTGTGTGCTTCAGCCACACAAGCTCCATCAGAGGGCTCTGTGTAGACAGGGGACAAGTCGGACCCTGTCAGCAGGCCTGTCAGCCCCAGGAGCAAGTAGGTAAGGACATTAAGGACTAGTCAATAAGCAAATGCTTATCGGATAGTCTCGTCGACTAGTCGCTTCCCCTCTTGCTGCCTCTATCAGATAGAGGCAGCGAGGGGAAGGGGTAAAGGGGGGAAAGCAGCAGCACCGCATGGAGCCTGGGATCAGCTGGGGACTCCCTAGATGACCCTTGGCTCCACAGGGCAATTCCATGGAACCCGGGATCAGCTGACTCGTGTACATTTCAAAGCTGGCACCTGCGTTCAGCCCGGGGCCAGCGGGAAGTCCTGCTGACTCCGGGCTCCGTGTAGGCGCTTCTGCTTTGAAATGCCCAGCTGGGGCTCTTGTACATTTCAAAGGCGGAATGCCAAGTGGATGGAAATTCCCTCGACTAGTAAATAATCGATATTTAACTTCCTTACAAGTAGGTCCACATCCCTGCTGTACAAATGCTGCCTGGGCCACTTGTTGGGCAGCAGGGCTTGTGGTAGAATGGCCACTTCAAAGCAGCGCTTATTTCCCGTTACTTTTGTGCCTGTGGCGGATCAGCCCTGTGTGCATACGCGTGTCATGAGTGCACGGCCCACAAGGAGTGGGTCCGTGCATCTGTGTGGTCAGTCTGATTTGCAAGAAGAGCGTCAGTGTGTGGTCTCAGGCCCATACGCAGGCATTTCTGTGGGGATGTGTTTAGTTTTTTGAAAATGTGGACCGCAAGAGTGAGCGTGCACCTCTGATAGTCCCCCAAGTAAGCGGGGAAATCAGCCCCAGCCTTCCCTCTGCTGGCGGGAGGGAGGGAGGGAGGCTTAGGCAGTGCGCCGCTCCTGCCTTCCTGTGGCCAGCTGCAGCATGCTTACCTGGGGGACCATGGCGGGGGGAGCATTCCCCCTCTTCCCCCCCCCCCCCCGGTGTATGGCACTGGGTCTGCAAGGCGTGTGTATGTGCATGTTGCTGCCCCTGCTTGGATGCCGGGTGTGAAAAGGGCCATCATCTGCCACATCTGGAGGGAGACCTTCCTTTTTAGTGGGTTGAGCAAGGTACTGGACGTGGGGAGCCGGGATTCCCTACGCTACCACTGAATCACCGTGTGACCTTGGGAGAGTCATGTCCCATGTCGACCTCAGCTTGTGCCCTGTAAAAGGGGCACCGTGCCTGTGAATGCAAGATGCCTGATGGGTGCCTAGAGTAGTGTGCAAGGCTCTTGTTGCCCTTCCCCTGCTCAGGGCCCCCCCCCCCCATGACTGCAAAGTGGCAGGCAGAGCCAGTGATGGAGAGATGAGAGAAGGGAGGCAGCCAACCAATGTACGTTGGGGCTGGCTGCTCTCGCTCTGCCACCCTGAGCTGTCTGGCAACTGGGCCCTGTGTGCAGTGGCTAGGAGCAAGGACTCGACCATGGCAGTGGGGTCCCCTAGGCCTCTTCTGGCGTGGATGGGCCACTTGAGCAGGCTGCTTGGTGCTCAGGGAGCCAGCTCTGTGTGCGTAGATGGAGCAGAGAGGTGTCTGGTTGCAAAGCAAAGGGCAGGTCGGTAATTGATTAGTGGCCAGAGTAGGGATGTTAAATATTGGTTAATTGAATAGCCAAGTAACCTCATGAATTCTTATTGGTTAGCCGACTACTCTATAGTCCCTGGAGGTGGGTCCAGCAGCCAGTGCGCTCCGGCCTTACTCCCGAGGAGAATCCTAGAACCCCAGGGCTGGCAGAGACCTCAGGAGTCATCGAGTCCAACCCCCTGCCCAAAGCAGGACCAACCCCACCTAAACCATCCCACTCAGGGCTTTAAGTTGGGACTTAAACCCCTCTAGGGATGGAGATTCCACCCCCTCCCTAGGGAACCCATCTCAGTGTTTCCCCACCCGCCTAGGGAAATAGCTTTTCCTAATATCCAACCTAGACCTCCCCCCTTGTAACCTGAGACCATTGCTCCTTGTTCTGCCACCCGTCACCACTGTGAACAGCCTCTCTCCATCCTCTTTGGAACCTCCCTTCAGGACGTTGAAGGCTGCTCTCAAATCCCCCCTCACTCTTCTCTTCTGCAGACTAGACAAGACCAAATTCCTCAGCCCTCCACTGGACCCTTTCCAGTATGCCCACATCCCTTCTGTAGTGGGGGGCCCTGGAATTGGACTCAATACTCCAGATGTGGCCTCACCAGAGTTGAATAAAGGGAAATAATCACTTCTCCAGATCTGCTGGAAATGCTCCTCCTAATGCACCCTAATCTGCCATTAGCCTTCTTGGCTACAAGGGCGCCCTGTTGGCTCATATCCAGCTTCTCATCCACTGTAACCCCCAGGTCCTTTTCTGCTGAACTGCTACTTAGCCATTTGGTCCCCAGCCTGTAACAATGCTTGGGATTCTTCTGTCCCAAGAGCAGGACTCTGCACTTGGCCTTGTTGAACCTCATCAGATTTCTTTTGGCCCAATCCTCTAATCTGTCCAGGTCACTCTGGACCCTATCTCTGCCCTCCAGTGTATCTACCTCTCCCCCTAGCTTAGTGTCATCTACAAACATGCTAAAGGTGCAACCCATCCTCTCATCCAGGTCATTAATAAAGATGTTGAACAAAACTGGCCCTAGAACCAATCCTTGGGGCACTCCGCTTGAAACCAACCTGACATCGAGCCGTTGATCACTACCCGTTGGGCCCGACGATCTAGCCAACTTTCTATCCATCTTACTGTCCATTTATCCAATCCATACTCCCTTAACTTGCTGGCAAGAATCCTGTGGGAGACCGTATCAAAAGCTTTGCTAAAGTCAAGGTATATCTCATCCACTGACTTCCCCATGTCCACAGAGCCAGTTACCTCATCATAGAAGCTAATCAGGTTGGTCAGGCATGACTTGCCCTTGGTGAATCCATGTTGACTATTCCTGATCACTTTCCCCTCTTCCAAGTGCCTCAAAATGGATTCCTTGAGGATCCTCTCCCTGATTTTTCCGGGCACTGAGGTGAGGCCGACTGGTCTGTTGTTCCCTGGATCATCCTTCTTCCCTTTTTAAAGATGGGCACTACATTTGCCTTTTCCCAGACATCCGGGATCTCTCCCGATCTCCACAAGTTTTCAAATATAATGGCCAAAGGCTCCACAATGACACTTGCCAGCTCCCTCAGCACCTTTGGATGCATTAAATCTGGGCCCTGTGTCCGAGGCAGTAGCGCGGGGCCAGGTGGGAGCTGGTCGGTGAGGGGAGCCAGCTTAAAAACCAGCTCCCTCACGGATGGGCTGCTTGTCACCCTATGCTGCTGCCACGGATAAAAAGGCGGCAGCAGCCCCTGTCTGGGGCGGGGGTGGAGTGTCTGAGTGCCTGGGCCCTGCGTGAGCTGGAACTGAGCCGGGCTGCCTGCCCACCCGGCTCCTAATACACTTTAAATGCAGAGCTGCAATGGGGTAGATCCTGGACCTGTTGCAAGCCAGGACTGAGCCAGGCTGCTGGCCAGCCTGCTAAAAAATGTACTGGCCCGGGTGGGGGAGGGAAATGCATGTAGTCTGTAGCATTAACCTATAAGCTTTTGCTTATCAGTCAATTGACTGCACTGTTACATCCCTAGACCAGAGGCTGCTGGATCCAGTCTGTCTGGCAACCCACCAACCCCATCCGAGGTTCTTTCCTGAGGCCCAGGAGCAAGAGACTCAACGAGGGGGGCTGGGATGGTGTGGACACTGGGGCGGGGTATACCTCTAACTTTTTTCCCATGTGCAGAATAAATTTTATTAACAAGCAAATGCTGATGTGCACCACCAATATAAACACAGGTTACCAGCTCTAGGCAATCTGCTAATCAGCTGGGCAGCACCTGACTCTCTCCTGGGTGACAGCCCAAGCACTCGGCTTACAGGGAACTCTCCGCATAAGGATCCCCAGTAGGTTCAGGAGATGCTGTCACAGGACAGTGAGTATCCCCCAGGGCACTGTGGGAACAAATCAAGCGGGGAGCTGTCCGGCTTTGGATCCCTGTATTTCCACTTGCCTCTGAGCGGACAAAGTCCCTGCTTCTGTCAGCAGCTGCTTTGGCACCCCGAGTACCAGGTGCATAGCAGGCTGGTATCCTGCAGCTGGGCAGGGGGTTGCCAGAGCCTCATCCTGCTGGGATTGCTGCAGATCAAGGCATGCTGAATGCCCCAAGGCAGGCCTTGGAGGAGCTCTTCATGCCCCGGGAGGAGGCTGGGGATTCTTGGCTGGAGATGAGGTAGTGCAGTGAGGAAGAGAGTTCTCAGGGCCACACAGACCTTCCTGCGAGGCATAACAAAGGGCTGGGCTGGGGCCCTGGGCGTGGGGATCAGGGAGTGACTGCCTGGCTGCAGCCGTGAGGACACTAGCTGCCTGTGGTGAGCGAATAGTCTTGTGCATCCCGAATGCAGCCAGATTCCCAGAAAGCAGCCAGTGCTCGGTGCAGTGCTGGCTCCAGCTGTGCCCCCATTCGGTCGCCGCCCGAAGGTGGATTTCTGGGGCCAGTCAATGGGGCAAGCCTCTCCAGAGTTCTGAAGTGTGTCTGAGGCTGTCTAGACTGCAGAGTTTTTCCAGGATACTGGAGGTGTCCCGGAAAAACTCTGCCATGTCCAGGGAATGCATCTGTGTGGCGGTGTGGGTTTTTTTTTTGTTTTTTTTGTTTTTGTTTTTTTGGAAGAGTTTCTGAAAAAGTGGGTGCGTTCTTTCGGCATCCCTGTATTCCTCATTTCATGAGGGAGAAGGGCTCTTCTGAAAGAGGAGGTTTTTCTGACATTTGGCCCCATGTAGACTGGCCGAATGTTGGAAAAGCCTCTTCTGAAAAAGAAAAGTGGAAAAAGGTTTGCAATTTGCATATCTTCTTCTGAAACCCCCGGCAGTGCAGACCTAGCCTGCTCTGTTCCCCACAAACCCCTGGAGTTGGGCAATGCCAGCTCTCAGAGAACACGAGCTAACTCCCAGTGTGTCCCTTGGCTGGTTGGGAGCCAGCGCAGGCCTTTGGGGCGCTCAGGCTCCACATACAGGGGCACAGGGCAGGCCTGAACCCAGGAGGAGGCAGTGTGTCTGTTTGCTGGTCACTTCATGTTTCCTCCCATCCTTCACCTGGACGCCATGGAGAAGCTCTTGCTGGCTGTGAGCGTGTCTGTCTGTTGCATTGTCCCACTAGCTTAGTGTTGCTGTGCTGCAGGCAGGGCTGTAGGGAGTCAGTGACAACATGAGAACTAGGACTCTGGAGAGCTGATCCTGTTCTCCTGCTCTTCATGCACCATCCTGTGAAAGCACCGAGAGGGAACACCAGCGCCCAGGATGCTCTGTGAAAATCGCCGGGATCTGCTTTCTTCACCATTATCTCCTTTCCTAGCTGTGTGGGCAGATTCCTGGCACTGCCTCCAGTCTCCCACAGACCTGTGTGTGGTGCTGATCCCAGGGCTGGGGCAGGGCGTCCCCTTCCAATACGGAGAGCAGCAAGCTGTTTTCACCGGTGGAAAAGGAAAAGCAGGAGGGGAGCATGTCATGAAAGCCCTGGTCCATTACCCCAGGGAGGTCACCTGCATTTTGGCTTCCACGTGGGAGCAGAGGGGCAGGGTCTTGCTGGAGGGTGGGGACATCCTGAAGGAGGAGGGGAAGCAGCTTTCTATTGGTCCAACAGCTGCTGATGTGTTACTGTCAGGCCAGCTGGAAACACCCAGGAGTGCACAGGCCTAAGTTGTCAGCCCAGGCAGACAACCTAGCAGAGCACCGTGCACTTCCTTGTGAGTCTGTCCTGGAGAGACGTGTTCCTGCCCCCGACTCAGTATCTGGGTCATGGAGCAATGTGACCCTCTCCTCTCCCTGGGCAAGGGGGAGGGGGTCTGGTTTGATGCCTTTAGGGGTTCTCCTATCCAAGCTGTTCTGTGTTCCTGGGCAGCAAAGGCAGGTCAGAGAGGCACCTGGGTTCCTGGCGGAGTCTGTTCCAGTCGTAGGCTGGCTCCCAAGGAAGCTCTGTCTCCCACCCAGGCAAGCTGGGAAAGTTCTGCTGGACAGGCCTGGAATGCACAACCCGCCTCTTCCCTGCAAACCAGTCTCCACTGCGCACTGAAACCCAGACTGCCCCCCGCTACCACAGTTCTCAGTGGCAGGCAGGCGCTCCTGGGGCCCAGCCCCTGTCTGTCCTTAGGCCTTGCTGCTGCTTCTACCACATGAGAACATAAGGACATCCAGACTGGGTCAGACCAAAGGTCCATCCAGCCCAGTGTCCTGTCTGCCGACAGTGGCCAGTGCCAGGTGCCCCAGAGGGAGTGAACTGAACAGGTAATGATCAAGCGATCTCTCTCCCGCCATCCATCTCCACCCTCTGACAAACAGAGGCTAGGGACACCATTCCTTACCCATCCTGGCTAATAGCCATTAATGGACTTAACCTCCATGAATTTATCTAGTTCTCTTTTAAACCTTGTTAAAGTCCTAGCCTGCACAACATTCTGTGGAACTCCTTGCCAGAGACTGACTATGCGCTGTGTGAAGAAGAACCTCTTTTTATTTGTTTTAAACCTGCTGCCCATTAGTTGCATTTGGTGGCCCCTAGTTCTTATATTATAGGAACAAGTAAATAACGTTTCCTTATTCACTTTCTCCATACCACTCAAGATTTTATATCCCCTCTTAGTTTCCTCTTTTCCAAGCTGAAAAGTCCCCATCTCTTTAATCTCTCCTCATATGGGACCTGTTTGAAACACCTAATCATTTTAGTTGCCCTTCTCTGAACTTTTTCCAATGCCAATATGTCTTTTCTGAGATGAGACCACCACATCTGTACGCAGTATTCAAGATGTGGGTGTACCATGGATTTATATAAGGGCAATAAGATAGTCTCCATCTTATTCTCTATCCCTTTTTTAATGATTCCTAACATCCTGTTTGCTTTTTTGACTGCCGCTGCACACTGCGTGGACGTCTTCAGAGAACTATCCACAATGACTCCAAGGTCTCTTTCCTGATTAGTTGTAGCTAAATTAGCCCCCATCATATTATATGTATAGTTGGGGTTATTTTTCCCAATGTGCATTACTTTACATTTATCCACATTAAATGTCATTTGCCATTTTGTTGCCCAGTCACTTAGTTTGGTGAGATCTTTTTGAAGTTTTCACAGTCTGCTTTGGTCTTAACTATCTTGAGCAGTTTAGGATCGTATGCAAATTTTGCCACCTTTCTGTTTACCCCTTTCTCCAGATCATTTATGAATAAGTTGAACGGGATTGGTCCTAGAACTGACCCTTGGGGAACACCACTAATTACCCCTCTCCATTCTGAAAATTTACCATTTATTCCTACCCTTTGTTTCCTGTCTTTTAACTGGTTCTCAGTCCATGAAAGGATCTTCCCTCTTATCCCATGACAACTTAATTTACGTAAGAGCCTTTGGTGAGAGACCTTGTCAAAGGCTTTCTGGAAATTTAAGTGCACTACATCTACTGGATCCCCCTTGTCCATGTGTGTGTCTGACCTCTTCAAAGAACTCTAATAGATTAGTAAGACATGATTTCCCTTTACAGAAACCATGCTGACTTTTTTGCCCAACAAATTATGTTCTTCTATGTTTCTGACAATTTTATTCTTTACTATTGTTTCGACTAATTTGCACAGTACTGATGTTAGACTTACCGGTCTGTAATTGCTGGGATCGCCTCTAGAGCCCCTTTTAAATATTGGTGTTACATTAGCTATCTTCCAGTCATTGGGTACAGAAGTGTATTTAAAGGATAGGTTACAAACCATAGTTAACAGTTCCGCAATTTCCCATTTGAGTTCTTTCAGAACTCTTGGGTGAATGCCAACTGGTCCCGGTGACTTGTTACTGTTAAGTTAATCAATTAATTCCAAAACCTCCTCTAATGACACTTCAATCTGTGACAAGTCTTCAGATTTGTCACCTACAAAGGACGGGTCAGGTTTGGGAATCTCCCTAATATCCTCAGCCGTGAAGACTGAAGCAAAGAATTCATTTAGTTTCTCCGCAATGACTTTATCGTCTTTAAGTGCTCCTTTTGTATCTCGATCGTCCAGGGGCCCCACTGGTTGTTTAGCAGGCTTCCTGCTTCCCTGGGGAGTTCAGGTCCAGTTTGGGGAGCCAGTGGTGCCCTGCTTTGGAGCAGGACAAGGTGCTGAAGCAGTGACACTCCTCTCCCCCCCCCCCCCCCCCCCGTTCCTCCCTTTGCCCTGCCCTTGGTGCTGCTCAGCTCCTCAGAGAAGGGAAGCCCCCTGGCCTTGCCCCCCCCCCCCCATTTGAGTCTTACCAGCAAATACGCACTGCACCTGATCCAAGACTACTAAGACCAGCCTGAGTCTCTGCATGCCTTGCTCTGAGTAGGTCCCTTGCATGTTCCTACCTCTGAGTGGAATGAATTTTGTTGTGCACCCAGGTGGAGAAGATGTGCCACACACCACTTTCATAACAAGATGCATGTGGTGGGAGTGGGGCTATGGGGTTCTGAGTGTGGGAATGGGCTCAGGCCTGGAGCAGAGGGCTGGGATGCAGGGGTGTGGTGGGGATGAGATGTTTGGGGAATAGAAGGGAGCTCTGGCTGGGTGTGGGGCTGAGAGATTCAGGAGGGGATACAGGCTCTGGCCTGGGGGTGTGGGGCCAGGGATGAGGAGTTTGGGATACAGGAGGTGGCTCTGGGTTGGAGGGCTCAGTGTGTGGGGGATTGGGGATCAGGCTTTCCTGGGGAGTAGCATTAAGGCAGGCTGCCTGTTGTGTGCCTGTCCTGGGCACCACGCTGAGCCCCAGGAGCAGACAGGATGTCTGGCTCGGGGGGGGGGAGGGGGCATCTGGTGCATGGAGCTCCATGGTTCCCTGCCTAGGAGCTGGACCTGCTGCACTGGCCACTATCCTGACTAGGGGAGAGAGCCCCCCCCCCCCCCCTTTGGCCTCAGCACGGTGCCTCCCTGCTGTTCGGGACTTGGTGGGAGGCCTCTCTCCCCGCTGCGGGAACTCGGACTCTGAGCCCAGACCCATTCAAGTGCCTCACTTCTTCCGTTGGTCGCAGGAGTTAATCTGTCCCTGATCCTCAAGGTGTTTAAAGTGCTTGTTTGCACAGGCTTGGGCCCTGCTCCACATGGAGACCCTGGGAGATCAGGGTGGCTCCCAGTGGGGACTTCCCCATCCCTGTGCTGCCTGCCTGGTTCCTGGAGAGCAGCTGGCTGCATCCCCTGCTTTCCTGCTGGCTCAGGTTCAGCACTTCCTCTAGGAGCAGCACTTGGCTGCCAGGAAACATCTCTGGGGAGACATCTGCTTTCTAGCAACTTCCCTGAGGCAAGGTACCGGGATGAAGCAAGGCAGCTGCTGCCCTGGTCCCTCTACCTGCTGCAACTTCTCACCATTCCACAAAGCTTCCTGTGCATGCCTCTGCTCTGCTGGCAGGGCCAGGGAGTGGGCTGGGCTGGGAGGTGGGCACTCTGTCCACCGGGTGTTGCATGCCTCTTGCTGTGCCACAGCACTGAGGGTGCCCTTGCGGATGGAGCTGACCCCTTTGCGCAGGGCAGGCTGCCGGCCCCAGGTGGGTGTCGCAGGGAAGCGCTTGCTTGTTGCTACAGCCTGCGCTCCACATCAGGGATGTGAAAAGTTGACAAATAAGCATCACCCTAAGCAGGTGCTGCTTACCAGTCCTGGTTAACCAGTGGGGGCTGCTCCAGCCCCCTGTAGGGGGCCTGCTTTGGTTGGTTAAAAGTTAATTAAACTTTAGGTTGACCTATCCTAGTGGGGGAGCCGTGTTAGTCTGTAACTTTAAAAACTAGTGGTCCTGGGGCACCTCAGAGACTAACTGAAATGTATAGAATCACGAGCTTCTGTGGGCAAAGCTCACGTTCTCAGCTCCATCATTTCTCTAGTTCATCTGAGGTGGGTTTTGATCATGGAAGCTCATGATTCTGTATCTCTTGGTTGGTCTCTGAGGTGCCCCAGGACCACTCGTTTTAACATTGAACTGATTAATGGGGAGCTTACATCCCTACTCCACATAGGAGCCAAGCAGGAGCACTGGGCTCAGCAGCGCTAGCCCTGAAGAGCCAGGAAGGACGAGGTACGTCTGGGCGGAAGGGGGTCTCGTATGCAGAACTCTGGGTTCTCACCAGCATGAGATTGGAGGGACTTGGCCTGTGACCGAGGGGCCCTGGGTTCAATTTCAGCCTAGCAGCAAAACAGCCACCACAGAGAGGGCAGATGCCAAATGGTACAGAAGCAGGGGGACTGAGATGCTGCCCTTCCCCCTCCCAACTGGCTCAACCTGCACCACAGCTCTCCCCTCAGCCCTGCACCCTGTCCGGTCTGCACCCCCTCCTTGCCCCTCATCCCAGGCCTCTCCCCCCTGCTGTCAGAGCACCCTGGGGTGGTGTGGGGGGGGGGAGGGTTGTGGCAGCGTGGCGGGGAAGGGGAGGGTCTGTGTGGACCGTGCTGTTGTGGTGGCGGGGAAGGGGGAGGGGCAGGGTCTGGGTCTGTGTGGACTGTGCTGTTGCGGTGGCGTGTGGGGGAGGAGAGTCTGTGTGGACTGTGCTGTTGTGGCGGTGTGGCGGGGAAGGGGGAGGGTCTGTGTGGACTGTGCTGTCCGAGCGCTCTGGGGCGGCGTGCAGTGTGTGCATGAGAGGTCTGTGTGCCCTGATCACAGAACACCTGGGAGACTGTGCTTGGGTACAGGGAGGAGTCAGCATCCTGCTGTTGGCATATCCTGGCGTGCGTAAAATGTCGGGTATTTTCTGACTTATTTTCGCCTCCTGGCAGGGAAAAAAAAAAAAATCAGACACCTGGCAACCCTACGACACACTCAGCAACCGGGCCCAGGCCCTGGCCCCCCTGTCGGGCGCCCCAGACCCTCCTCCAGGCCCCCCTGGATGCGCCCCCCCACCCGCTTACCTGGTTCTGCCGGGGCTTGTCTTGTGGTTGGAGCAGAAAAACAAGATGGCCACCGGCAAAAAAGCATCTTCTTAAAGGGGCCATGCTGATTTAAAAAAAAAAATTTTTTTTTTGGCTTAACTGCTGGCGGGGCGGGGGAGGGTCTTTTTTTTTTTGGTTTGCTCAACAACTTTGGTTTCCCCCCTTTTTTCCCCCCCCTTTTTTTGGGGGGGGGGGGTGTTCGGTATTTTTGGTTAAACCATCTGGCAACCTTAGCTGCAGTGGGTCTCTGTGCTTCCTGCTGTGAGCACTCTTGGAGTGGAGCCTCTCTCTTTCCTGTGTATCTGCTTTTCATTCTGCCTCTCTGCCGTTGGTACCGATAGGAAATTCGGGAAGCAGAGAAGGCGACTCTCCCAGGAGAGAATGAGCTAAATGCTTGCTCTGACCTGATGTCAAGCTCTTTGCTTTCTGACTGAATCTTTGCCAGGAGATTTCACTGTGACTGACACCTGTTCTGGCAGCAGATTGACAGCTTTTGATCAACACTGGCAATGCTGAATTAACTGTTAGCTGCCTCCACTTACGCCCTGTGCTTCTGCTAGCGTGCAGCTTGTGATGTGATCCCTCTGTGCCTGGCAGTGGCGTGGGGGAGACTGATGCCGCTGGCCGGTCTTCTCTCTCACCTTTTCTTTCGTTGGGCGGGTTGGCATTTTTTGTGTGTGGAAGAAAATATATTAAAACAAGGGATCATTAATAAGGAGCAATGTTTATGATATTAAATATGAAATCAAACATACCATAAATTAGTAACACAGGATTTATAAAAATCATTAAGATCGGAGTTTTAGATATCTGCAACTCTGCAAAAAAAATCTGTTAAAAGAATCTTTTTCTAACCACACCTGAGTAAACTTTCTTTGTTTGAAACTTAAACATGCAAATGTCCTGGCACCCGCCCACCCCATGCAGCCTGCTTCCCCTCCCCCTCCAATCCAGCCAGAAAGAGAAGATCCAGCAAGTGAGTCAGGGACACCCCAAACAACCCCCCACCTCCACTGCACAGATGCCAGCCTGTCCTGTCCTAACTCCCAGCTAAAACACAAAGTATCCGCACCTCCCGCACCTCACAGCACAAACAAACTTCCCCCGCCTCCACCTCACCCCACTGCCAGCACCCACACACTTTGTCCCCCATGCAGCTAGCTCCTTACCTACTTCCCAGAAGGCTTGATCCTGGGTTACAGGATCTTTCGAAATGGGGCATTTCTGTCGAAAGATCCCTGTCTTGACTGTTTTTTTTCCGAAAAGCGCCTTTTTGAAAAAAAGCCATGGCCGCCATTATGTAAATGAAGCATGGGAAATTCAAATCCCAGCTTCATTTACAATTTCGATATGTCTAATTTACATCCCGTTATTGAAAAAGGGATGTAGTTTAGATGTATCCCTACTGTTCTAGGATTGTATGGACTACATGGCTGCAATGTTTTACATGAACAGGTAAGGGGGAGAGTGCCCCTCCCTGCTTTCAGGTGGCGCTCCTCCTCTGGGATTTCTGCATCAGCCACGATATACACCTGGAGGCGACTCACCTCCCAGGAATCAGCTATGCCCTTAGCAGGGACTTCGCTCCTTGACAAGTCATCACTCCACTGAGAACTGGCCTCTGTGATCTTCCCAAGGTGGGGGACTCCCCAAACAGGCCTCTTTTTTGCCATTAGACAGAACAGGTAGTACCACCTTTTTTGCTCCCACTGGGGCCTGGGCAGAGGCTTCCTCTTGGACCACATCAGGAGAAAAGCACCTGAGGGCCTGCTGTGTGCGTTCTTGCTGATTTTTCTTTCATCAGCTGGGTCCTTGTTCAGACTATATGGGACACGGACCAGGTCATGCTGAGAGCCCTGACCTGGCCTCACCAGCACTGGAATGGACATGAGTAACACACCTTGAACATGCTACAAAAAAGGTAACTGCAGACAATAAGTTGAAAAAAAGACAGACACTATCTAAAATTTTCAAGGGGTCCACATCTCCATTTGAAACTTGGTAAGGGGTCTGCAAATGAAAGATTGAAAGACATTGCTTTAAGAAATAGTCATAGAATCCGAGGCTGCTAAACGAGCAGGAAGGGTTAGTTTGTGTATGATTAGAGTGGAAGAGCTGACTGTGTGAATTCAGCAGTAGCAGAAAAGAAAGTTGATCCTTACAATTCTGTTTAGATCCAAAAGACTGACTTAGATATGTTAGACTGGAACACCTACAAGGGAAGAAATATTTGGACAAATGGCAGGACGACAATATGTGTTTTCTTTGGATGCCTCAGATGGATTTTTGGCAGGTATTCTTTTGGAGCAAGGAGGTCAGTTGCTAAATACATTTAATACAGGTTTTGAATGTTACTGTTTGAACATGCTCCTGAGGTATTTAATGGAGCAATACAAAAGATTTTTGAAAATCCTAGATGATGCTAGGATATGAGGAAGAACTTTAGAAGAGCATGACATCAATTTAATCTTATGCATTATCTAGAGCAAAAGGAAGATTGAAACCTAACGATGTTTGTACATTTTATTGTGAAAGAATTAACATTGCTAGGAGATCTGATCAGTCAGGAGTAGTTCCACAGGAAATACAACCTGTTGAGGATATTGCTTATCCAAAAGATAGGGAATTGTTACAGAAATTTTGGGTGTGGTTAACTGTGTGGGAAAATATAAATTTAGCTTAGCAGAAAAATGTGAAGGTCTTTACTTTGTAAAAATAATTGGTGGAAATGGGGCTACGAACATCAAGAATTGGAGCAACTTGTAAATCTGTTATCAAATAGCTTTAATATTTGAGCAGTTTTATAAAATTGTCTTCAGATGCATCCAGACAAGGCCTCAAAGCAGTTGCATTGCACAAGTGTGGTGCTCTATGGAAACCAGTTGCTTATGCTTAGAACCCTGCAAATCCACAGATACCCACTTTGTTTGCAGCTATTCACATCCACGAATGTGGATGCAGATATCTATGGTTCACTTTTTGGATACAGATAAAAAATTTATATCCATGCAAAGCTCTAGTTAAGCAACTAGAGCTGTGTCAGACAGAATGTCAGGATGCTCAGATAGAGAGGCAGGCTTTGGCATTTCGTTTTTTTGTGGTGGTGGTGGTGGGGGGGAACCTGTCACGTTTCTGTGTGGCAGAGCTGTACTTGCAGGCGTAGTTCATAAGCCATTAACTAATATTTCAAAAAAAGGAACATGACAGACATATCACTGTAGTTACAAAGATTTTTTTTTCAATTGTATTATTTGATTTGAAATTAGAGTATCGTCACTGCTATTCCTTCTAGAGTTTAAGATGTAACCAGTGTGTTTAAAGACATCTCTGTGGTGCATATAGATGTCCTTAAATTGTTTCTTATTTCAGTGTTTGGAAAGAAATTGTACAAGAAATTGGTCCTGCTCTTAGCAGGAGGTCGGACTCAATGACCTCCTGAGGTCTCTTCCAACTCTATGATTCTATGAAGTAGACAGGTTAAGAATTTACAAGTAGTTATTACAGCTGTCAAGATATAACAAAACTATACCAAAGCGATATAATCAATTTATTCAAGACTTATCAGTAATGGAATCCATTCTGTTTAAAGGCAGTAGAGTGGTAATTCCTCTATGGTTAACAGCAGAGGTGTTGCATTACATACATAAGGGAAGTGTAGGCATAGAAAAATGAAAAGTAGAGCAGAAGAGTTCTGTACTGGCCACAGATGAACCAAAGCATAGGGGAATATGTAAAAGAATGTGACGCGTGTCAAAGATCTAGAAATGCTTAGTCTAAACAATATGACACTTACTCATGAATAACTTAAGACCTTGGCCTAAAGTAGGCACTGATCTTTTGAAAATAAAGGAAACACTTGGGGTGTGTCTAGACTATAGGGATTTTTTGAAAGAAGTGGCCTTTTTTCGAAAAATCTTTACCTGTGTCTAGACTGCCGCCGCGTTCTGTCAACAGTAAATCGAAAGAATGTGGCAGGTTTTTTTTTGACAGCGGAAAACCTCATTTTACAAGGAACGCCTTTTTTCATAAGTGCTCTTTTGAAAAAAGGTGTTCTTGAATGCAAACAGGGCTTCTTCGAAAGAGAGCATTCAGACTGCCTGGTGCTCTTTCGAAAAAGCGGATCGCTTTTTTGAAAGAAGTGGTTGCAGTCTAGACGCTCTCTTTCGAATAGGCTTGTAGTCTAGACGTAGCCTTGGTTATAGTTCTTGGTTGTGTTACATTTTCCTGAAATAGCTATACTAGAAAACACAGATGCCAATCAAATAACTCAGAACATTACATCAGTTTTCTGCTAGGCATTGGTTGCATTCCCAACACACAATTACTGATAAGGGTTGCAAAAATCCCTTTTTAATTGGCTTACCAGTTTTATTTTGGTCCTAGACATCCAACACTCTGGTCATCTGAAGAAGTGGGCTGTGCCCAGGAAAGCTCATGATCCCATTGACATGTTTTGTTTAGTCTATAAAGTGCTACCAGACTATTGGTTGTTTTTTCAGTTTACCTAACTCGGCTCCCCCGAAGCAGTTAAACATTGTTTAACTGGTTAATTGATTAAAGGGGGTGAGCAGGGGAGCTGCTGGAGCGGTGCCCCCTCCTCGGGGCAGGAACACCCTCCACTCCCCTGTGCAGGCCAGGCTGAAGCAACCCCTGCCAGGGCACGCTGCATGCAGCCCCTGGCTGTGGAGTGCCTGGGCCCGTGGGACTGGAGCAACCCCCTGCCCGTGGCAGGTGGGGAGCTGCTCCAGCCACACCAGTTAACCCAGGCCTGGGCAAAATACGGCCCCAGCTTGCCCCCCAGCCCCGTATGCTGGGCAGAAAAGTGGCTGCAGGGCTCCGTTTCTGTTTTAAAACTGGAGGAGATGGGGGAAGTTTTAGGAGCCGCCCCACCCCCAGTACATTCCCATTGGCCAGTTTCTGGCAAAAACCGGCCAATGGGACCTGCTTGTTGAACTAACAGGCAGCTAAGAAGAACCTTGCCCCCTCCTGGGCTCAGTTATTCATGATGCACGTGGCCCGGCAGGCAGGCAGGCTAGTTTGGCAGCTGGCAAGTAAGTCTCTTGGCCACAGCCTGCTTCTGGCATCCCAGCCCTTTCCTGCCCCTACTCTCTGCCCCCCCCCCCCAACATACCCAAACCCTCTGTCCCCCTCTTACACCCATACCCCCTCCCAGATCTGACACCCCAGTCTCCTGCCCCAGATCACAATCCCCTCCTAGGTCACATCCCAAACCCCTGCACTCCAGTCCCCTGCTCTAGGTCACAACCGCCCGCTTCACCCACTCTCCCTCCTGCACCCAGTCCCTCTACCCCAAGCTCCCTTCTGCACCCAACCTCTATCCCAGACCCCGCATCTCCATTAATGTCATGGAAGAGTGCGGCCCTCAACCACTTTCCAGAATCTTGGAGTGGCCCCCATCAAAACTTATTGCCCAGTCCTGGTGTTAACCTGTTAAACCTTCACATCCCAACTGATGATAGACATCAATTTCATAGTCAAGCATTTAAAAGTTTTGCCATGAGGGAGGGGTGTGGTGTGGTGTGTGTGTGTGTGTGTGTGTGTGATTTCGGGCACGGAGTCCAGGTTCTTCGCAATCTAATGGGCTGGTTGAAAATGGCGTGAAGTTTGCTGTCAGACGCTGATGTGAAAACTGATTTATATTTGGCATTATTAAATAACAGACCACAGCCGTTGCCACCAGGGTCATCCTCTGTGCAGTTTGTTGTTGAACAAAGTTGGAAACAGGACACGAGGCAAGACAGATAAATATCAGTTGAGTTTGTGTCTGTTTCTGTCATGGTAGAAGTTGGGCTCGGGAAGCTGTTGGTGCAAAGGAGACAGCAACTCAATCTTACAATGGCCTCATTGTACTCGTGGTCAAAGGCACAAGTGAAATTGGAGGCATTTGCAATTCTTATGTGCAAGGCTGGACTCGGGGTTGTGCTGCTGTGGGCCTTCAGGATAGCTGTTACCTAGTTCTCTCATTAGGGATGTTAAATATCGGTTAATTGAATAGTCGATTAACCTCATGAATTCTTATTGATTACTCGACTATTCTGTAGTCCCGGGGGGAGGGCTGGCAGCCAGTGTGCTCCGACCCCACTTCCGAGGAGCCCCTGCCATTCTGTGCTGCTGCCTCTGTATATGAGGCAGCAGCACGGGGCACCAGGCAGGAGCAGGTCTGCTAGGGGAGCCAGTTTAAAACCAACTCCCCTCGTGGACTGGCTGCCTGTCGCCCTGTGCTGCTGCCTCTGATATGGGGAGGCGTCATCCCCTGTCCGGGGGAGGGTCTGAGCTCCTGGACCCGTCGTGAGCCGGAACTGAGCCTGCCTGCCTGCCCGCTTCCCAATATACTTTAAATGCAGAGCCTCAGTGGGGGTAGATCCTAGACCTGTCGCAAGCCAGAACTGAGACAGGCTGCTGTCCAGCCTGCTAAAAAATTTGCTGCCAGGGAGCAGGGTAGAGGAATGCATGTAGTCTGTAGCATTAACCTATAAGCTTTTGCTTGAGTTGATGGATTAATCAGCTGCACTGTTGCGTCCCGATCTCTCATCAGCCTAGGTGAGTCACCTTCCCAGACTCCTTTTGCTGACTTAGCATACTCTACACAAGGGCTTGGGCTAGCTTACTGCCCCTGACCGACATAGTTAAACTGACCTAATTTTGTAGCGCAGACTAGGGCTTTTCTGAACGAAGACATAAAATAGTACAGCACTAGGAGCGGCAAAGCAGTGACCTAATTCCTTTGAGTAATAAGAACATCTTCAGTAATGCAGCAAATATAGACGTCAGACTGTCACTGCATCCAAGGAGACCTGTTAAAAGACTCACAGAAATCTGCTAAGATTATTCTGATTTTATATGTATTTGTACATAGATAAAATGCTGTCAATCCCAAGAAAAGATTTCTGCTGTTGCTTTCGCTTTGAGACTGAATGGGCTTTCCAGGGTTTTGAGCTGGCAGACTGAGAGCCTGGAGTTGAGATGCTCTGTGTCGGTTAGGCAAAGAACGTTAAGTTCCTAGCAATGAACAATCAAGAGCGGGGGTTCTGTGATTATAAAATACTCTGCCCTGCCTTCAATGGGGGGGCCCTCGGAAAAAGGGTTGGGGCTGGGGGCTTGCCTTCCACAGCCAAGCCTTCACCGACCGCCCATGCCGCCAGGGGAGTCAGTTTAAAAATCAATTCCTCATGCAGACCAACAGCATGCGACCCTGTGCTGCTGCCTCTGATACAGAGGCAGCTGTGCATGGGGTGGCAGCAGCCCTTGTCCACAGGGAGCCCAACCCTCCCCCTCTCCTTCATGGAGTGTGTGCTGTGAGTGGCAGGTGGAAACTGTTGGCTTCTAATTTAAAGTTTGAATTCTAGAAGCCTCTGCTGATTGGCTGAGCCTTGGTAGGGGGAGGGACTTTCAGGCGGTCCAGGGCTTTATAAAGCAGTGCGCAAGCTCCTTGGTCGCTTGCGAACAGGTGAGTGCTAACAGGGAGTTTAGAGAGGGAGTTGGGAAGGGAAGAGGGTAGGGGGCGAGGTTCCCTTGCCTTTCTTTTTAAATCCTTTCTCCAGGACAGCAGGGATGGATGGTGACAGGTCTGCTGTTGTTACCTGCACAGCGTGTGCCATGTTTGTCTTCCTCCTGGAAGAAAGAATGGATTTCATCTGTGCAAGGTGCAAGCTGGTCGCCATTTTGGAAGAAAAAATTAGAGGACTGGAGCCCAAGTGTCGACCCTGTGCTCCATCAGAGAGGATGAAGACTTCCTCGATAGAAGGCAGCATTTAATCCTACAAGCACGGCAGGCGGAAGAGCCAGAGAGGGCAGTACGGGACCAGGAAGAGAACTGGCAGCATGTAACTTCTAGAAGGGGAAAAAGGCCAGCATGGGAATCCCTCAATGCTATAGAGGTAAGTAATCGCTTTCAGGCTCTCTCCACAGGCTCTGCGGTGGTGAATGCTTTGGAAGGGACCTCACAAGAAAGAAACCACAAGGGAACACCATCTACTGGAAGGCATGGGATGCGTAGTCCAAGGGATGGGGGTTCCACGACCACCACCCCCAAAAGAAGACGACGGGTGGTGGTGGTCGGGGATTCCCTCCTAAGAGGGACTGAGCCATCCATCTGCCGTCTGGACCTGGAATCTCGAGAGGTGTGCTGCTTACCGG
Organism: Pelochelys cantorii; assembly: GCA_032595735.1. Taxonomy (NCBI): domain Eukaryota; kingdom Metazoa; phylum Chordata; order Testudines; family Trionychidae; genus Pelochelys; species Pelochelys cantorii. The sequence continues at coordinate 1,343,263 of CM064348.1, forward strand.
GAGCTCGAATTCAGGATGTGACTGAGAGGCTTACCAAGCTGATCAAACTTTCGGATCGCTACCCCTTCCTGCTTCTCCACGTGGGAACTAACGATACAGCCAAGAATGACCTTGAGCGGTTTACTGCGGATTATGTAGCGCTGGGAAGAAGGATCCAAGAATTTGGAGCGCAAGTGGTGTTCTCATCCATCCTCCCTGTTGAAGGGAAAGGACTGGGCAGGGATCGTCGAATTGAGGACGTAAATGCGTGGTTTTGCAGGTGGTGTCGCAGAGAAGGCTTTGGTTTCTTCGACCATGGGACTCTGTTCCGGGCACAAGGATTGTTAGGAAGAGATGGGATCCACCTAACCAAGAGAGGAAGGAGTATCTTCGTGGGCAGGCTTGCAAACCCAGTGAGGAGGGCTTTAAACTAGGTTCGTTGGGGGACCGTGACCAACACCCTGAGGGGAGTGGGGAAGTCGGATACCGGGAAGGAATGCAAAGAGGAACGCGCAAGAAAGGAGGACCCCTGATTCGAATGGAGAAGATGGCCGGATCAGCTGGTTACCTGAGGTGTTTGTACACTAATGCGAGAAGCCTGGGCAACAAACAGGAAGAACTGGAGGCCCTGGCCCAGTCCAAGAAATATGATTTAATTGGGATAACAGAGACTTGGTGGGATGACTCACGTGACTGGAGCGCTGTCATGGAAGAACTGTTCAGGAAGAACAGGCAGGGGAGAAAAGGAGGAGGAGTTGCACTATACGTAAGACCACTATGATTGCTCTGAACTCCAGTATATAGAGGGAGAAAAACCTGTTGAGAGTCGATGGGTTAAGTTTAGAGGTGCAAACAACAGCAGTGATGTTGTGGTTGGTGTCTACTACAGGCCACTGAATCAGGTAGATGAGGCTTTCTTCGGACAACTGAGAGAAGCTTCCGGATCGCAGGCCCTGGTTCTCGTGGGGACTTTAATCACCCTGACATCTGTTGGGAAACCAATACGGCAGTACACAGGCAATCCAGGAAGTTTTTGGAGAATGTTGGGGATGATAACTTGGTACAAGTGCTGAAGGATCCAACCAGGGGCCGTGCGCAGCTTGACCTTCTGCTCACAAACAGGGAGGAACTAATAGGGGAAGTAGAGGTGGGTGACAACCTGGGAAGCAGTGATCATGAGATGGTAGATTTCAGGATCCTGACCAAAGGAAGAAAAGAGAGTAGTAAAATACACACCTTGGACTTCAGAAAAGCAGATTTTGACTCACTCAGAGACCTGATGGGCAGAATCCCCTGGGATGCTAACATGAAGGGGAAAGGAGTCCAGGACAGCTGGCAGTATTTTAAAGAAGCCTTATTGAAGGCACAGAAAGAAACCATCCCGATGCGTAGCAAGAGAGGCAAACATGGTAGGAGACCGGATTGGCTTACGGGAGAAATCCTTGGTGAACTTAAGCACAAAAAGGAAGCTTACAAAAAGTGGAAACTTGGACAAATGACCAGGGAGGGGTTTAAATGTATAGCTCGAGAATGCCGGGGGGTTATCAGGAAGGCGAAAGCGCAAATGGAATTGCGACTGGCTAAGGATGTGAAGGATAACAAGAAAGGTTTCTACAGGCATGTTAACAAGAAGAAGGTGATCAGAGAGGGTGTGCAGCCCCTACTGGATGAAGGAGGTAACCTAGTGACAGATGATGTGGGGAAAGCTGAAGTACTCAATGTTTTCTTTGCCTCTGTATTCACGGACAAGGTGGGCTCCCGGACTAATGCGCTAAGTGACGCAAGATGGGATGAAGATCGACAGCCCTTAGTGGGTAAAGAATAGGTTAGGAACTATTTAGAAAAGCTAAACGTACACAAATCCATGGGTCCGGACTTAATGCATCCGATGGTCCTGAGGGAGTTGGCAAATGTCATTGAGGAGCCTTTGGCCATTATCTTTGAAAAGTCGTGGAGATCGGGAGAGATCCTGGATGATTGGAAAAAGTCAAATGTAGTGCCCATCTTCAAAAAAGGCAAGAAGGACGATCCAGGGAACTATAGGCCGGTCACTCTTACCTCGGTTCCTGGAAAAATCATGGAAGGTATCCTTAAGGAATCCATTTTGAGGCACTTGGAGGAGAGGAAAGTGATTAGGAATAGTCAGCATGGGCAAGTCATGCCTGACCTATCTGATTAGCTTCTATGATGAGGTAACTGGCTCTGTGGATATGGGAAAGTCAGTGGATGTGATCCACCTTGACTTTAGCAAGGCTTTTGATACGGTCTCCCACAATATTCTTGCCAGCAAGTTAAGGGAATGTGGATTGGATAAATGGACAGTAAGATGGATAGAAAGCTGTCTAGAAGGCCGGGCCCAGCGGGTAGTGATCAACGGCTCGGTGTCAGGATGGAGGTCGGTTTCTAGCGGAGTGCCCCAAGGTTCGGTTCTAGGACCGGTTTTGTTCAATATCTTTATTAATGACCTGGATGAGGGGATGGGTTGCACCCTCAGCAAGTTTGCAGATGACACTAAGCTAGGGGGAGAGGTCGATATGCTGGAGGGCAGGGATAGAGTCCAGAGTGACTTAGACAAATTGGAGGATTGGGCCACAAGAAATCTGATGAGGTTCAACAAGGACAAGTGCAGAGTCCTGCACTTGGGACGGAAGAACCCCAAGCATTGTTACAGGCTTGGGACCAACCAGCTAAGTAGTAGTTCTGCAGAAAAGGACCTGGGGGTTACAGTGGATGAGAAGCTGGATATGAGTCAACAGTGTGTCCTTGTAGCCAAGAAGGCTAATGGCATATTAGGTTGCAGTAAGAGGAGCATTGCCAGCAAATCTAGAGATGTGATCATTCCCCTTTATTGGGCTCTGGTGAGGCCACATCTTGAGTATTGTGTCCGGTTCTGGGCCCCCCACTACAAAAAGGATGTGGACGCATTGGAGAGGACCCAGAGGAGGGCAACCAAAATGATTAGGGGGCTTGAGCATACGACCTATGAGGAGAGGCTGAGGGATTTGGGTCTGTTTAGTCTGCAGAAGAGAAGAGTGAGGGGGGATTTGACAGCAGCCTTCAACTTCCTGAAGGGAGGTTCCAAAGAGGCTGGAGAGAGGCTGTTCTCAGTGGGGGCAGATGGCAGAACAAGGAGCAATGGTCTCAAGTTGTGGTGGGAGAGGTCTAGGTTGGATATTAGGAAAAACTATTTCTCTAGGAGGGTGGTGAAACACTGGAATGGGTTACCTAGGGAGGGGGTGGAGTCTCCATCCCTAGAGGTGTTTAAGTCTCGGCTTGACAAAGCCCTGACTGGGTTGATCTAGTTGGGATTGGTCCTGCCTAGAGCAGGGGGCTGGACTTGATGACCTCCTGAGGTCTCTTTCAGCTCTATGGTTCTATGATTTTTTGTTGTGGACAGAGGCTGCTTCATGGCTGCCTCCCTTGCCCCCTCTCCATGCTCAGAGGTAGTAGTGCAGGGCTGGGGCAGGTGGCACTGGGGAGCTGGTGCTGGGGGCGGGGGGAGATGGGTTTTTAAGCTGGCTCCCCCGGCTCCCAGCACTGGCTCCTGCCTGACACTGACCCCCCCACCCCTCCCCCCCGCTGCCTCTGTTGGAGGCAACGAGGGGGGGCAGGTGGGTCTGCAGAGCTGGCACATGTGGAGGAGCCTGCCTGAATATCGGCTCCAGCTTGCCCCCCTCACCTTCTGCGTTGCTGCCTCTCTATTGGAGGCAGCAGTGCATGGGTTGGAGGAGGCAGGCATCTCCGCTGCTCGTGAGGAGCCTTTTTAAAGCCAGCTCCTCATGGTACTGGCTCCTGCTCCCCTCCCCCTTTGCTGCATCTGATACAGAAGCAGCCGGGGGGGGCAGTGTGTGTAGTGCACCTAGGTTTATCGGTTAAGCCTGTTGTTGAGTACACATTGACTTCCCTACTAGAAGCAGCAGCAGCAGATGGAGATGGAGATTTATTTTTTTAATTTTTCTTTCTTTAGATTATTTGCTAGCAGAGCAGCCCCCTCCAGCCCTTCAGTCAGGTCTGTTGCGGTGCATGGTTGTGTTGTAGGAGCGGCTAGTGGCACCGGGCTGGTACCAGGGCACGGCACGGCACAGACTCACTGTATCATGATGGGCCATGCCCCGAGGAGCTCACCATCAGGCTGAGAACTGTAAAACGTGGAAGACCAGGGGTCCCAGCTGAGCCAGTCCTGCTTCCCAACCCCTACAAGAATGGTGCAGAGGGTTCAGATGGTTAAACTTACTGCTTGGGAAGCCTCATCTGAGGCTTCTCTTGACTAGGTGGAAACGGTCCCATCTGCTGGCAGGACGGCCCTGCTTGCAGCTTGGAATGCTGAGGCCGCCTCAGACCTCTGACGCTTTCCCAGAGACCTCTGTGTGCAGTGCAGTCCCAGCCCAGCATTGGGCCCTGTGTCCCAGTGCACACACCACAGTGCCTGTCCAGGGGTTTGTTCTCTACACGGTGTCTGACTGAGCTGTGTCCTTACCATGACCCATCCCCACAGAAAACCACACCCAGCCAACAGGAGGCTGGATTCCAATGGCTGGGTACTGTCTCTTCTTCTTCGAGTGCTTGCTTATGTGCATTCTGTCTAGGTCTGTGCGCGCCCCGTGCGCAAGTTCCCGAAGCTTTTTGCCCTTAGCAGTACCCGTTGGGCCAGCAGGGGAGCCCCGTGGAGTGGCGCCGGTACATCCTAGCATATAGCCCCCTGCTGGCCCTCCGCCCCCTCAGTTCCTTCTTTCTGCCCGTGATGGTTGCTGGAACGCTCTGCTTGCCTTTGCAAGTGCGCCCTTAGCTTTCTTATGTAAATAGTTTTTCCTTAGGAGCAACAAGGAGTCCCGTGGCACCTTCTAGACTAACAGATGTATTGGAGCATAAGCTTTCGTGGGCAAAGACCCACTTTGTCAGATGACGAAGTGGGTCTTTGCCCACGAAAGCTTATGCTCCAATACATCTGTTAGTCTAGAAGGTGCCACAGGACTCCTTGTTGCTTTTGCAGATCCAGACTAACAGGGCTACCCCTCTGATCCTTAGGAGTAGTTAGCAGTTGATTGTTAGTAGATAGTGATTAGATAGTGTTGATAGTAGTTTCCCCGCTTCCCTCCCTGAGGAGGGCATGCCTGGGCCCCAGGGCTTCAAACCTTGTCAACAGTGCTCCAAACCCATGCCCTTGGAGATGGACACAAAGATTGTTTGAAGTGCCTCGGTGAGGGCCATTTAACTAACGCCTGCAAGATCTGCAGGTCCTTTAAACCACGTACGCAGAGGGAGAGAGACTCCAGGCTTAAGCTCCTGTTAATGGAGTCGGCACTTCAACCCCTGGTGCTGGAGCCGGCACTGTTGGTAAGGAGCACACTGGCGTCTACTAGAAGGGGGCTCCAAGGCACATGGTGCCTTCCCCGCACCGATTTCAATTGCTGGTGCCATCGACTAGTAAACGGGCGCGAAGTGAAAGATCGCTGTGGAAGCGGGACCGGAGTGCCTGCCCCTGGGAGCCGGTGCTTCAAGGGAGGAGCCCGGTAGGATTGGGAGCCCAAGGGGGCTGGGATCTGTCCCTGGAGGAGGTCCAGAGGCCATCCATGCCAGAGACGTTCTCTGCGGCCTGGGAGCTGATAGAGCTCACGGCCTCTCCGGGCCCGGCACCGCATGGCACGGAGGAGCACACGGGCCGTGAGACCGATGTGCCTAAGCTGGCCCCGGCACCATAGCCGGCACTGCCTAGGCCGTCGCCCAGGCAAGAGCCGGGCTCGGCACCGCCAGCACCACCGTCCCCAGTGCAGGAGGCACCATGGAGGAGGGTGCCTCTTCCCGCGGAGTCGGCATCGCTTCTGGTGGCACCGCGCGCTCCGGCATCGGAGTCCCATGCCATGCTGCCCCTGCTGGTACTGCCTGTACCCCATATAGGGAAACAGGCTGCCATGGCTTACCATGTGGCACAGGGGGAACAAGGGTCTTCTGCACCGCTGTGGTTGGCGTCGGAATACTCTTCGGAGTCTGATGCGGAGTCTCTGGCCTCGTCAGCCGCCTCTCAATGGTTGGCTGCATCTAGGGTCTCTTGCTCACCCCGTAAGTCAGTGCACCGCTCCAGGTCGGGTCACTGGTCCTCGTCTCGGCACCGCTTGGGGCATCGCAGCCCACCCATGGTCCAGACGTGGCCCCCCCCCCCCCCCCCCCAGTGGCAGCCGCCTATGCAGTGGCCCTTCTAGACACCATGGGCCTATCGTCAGGCTCAAGGCCCTGACCCGTCGAGACCAGGCTCTGTGGCGACCTCGGTGCGCTGTAGCCGTAGGTCTGTCCCCTCGGCCACCCCGTTCACCAGGGACCTGGGCGGAGACTAGAGCCAGCCCCCTGAGGTCGAGAGGTGAATCGGCTCAACCACCTCGTCAGCCCTTTCCAGCAGGCCCTGTGCAGAGCCCTAGCCCCAGGACTGATCCTGCCGCCATGGTTATGGTTCAACCCCAGCTGCTGGAGTCCTCGTCCTCATCACTGGATGAGGCCTTAGCAGATCCATCTCTGGGCATGCCTATGATGGACATGCGAGCCCATCAGGACCTCCTCAGGCGCCTCGCACAGAACCTGGGGATACAGGCAGAGGAGGTTAAGGAGGAGGAGGACCCGATGGTGGACATTCTTATGGCTGATGCCCCGGCTAAGATCGCCCTCCCTCTGAATAAAATGGTGGCAAAGATAACCAAGACCTTATGGCAGACACCAGCCTCCATTCCCCCAACACAAAAAGGGGTTGAGAGGAGGTATTTCGTGCCCCAGTCCGGGCACAAGCATCTCTTCGCGCATCCACTGCCGGGTTCAGCAGTGGTTCAGGTGGCTTGCCAGAGGGAGAGGCAGGGTCAGTGGGGCCCTACTCCGAAGAGTAAGGAGCCAAAGAAGTTGGACCTGCTGGGGCGGAAGGCTCATGCTATGGCGGGCCTACAACTGAGGATCGCAAACCACAAGCGATGCTCAGCCGGTATGCGTACAGTTCTTGGATGGCGGTGGACAAATTCAAGGACCAGTTGCTCCAAGCTTCCCAGCGGGAGTTTGCTGCCTTTATGCAGGAAGGAAGAATAGTTGCGCGAACAGTGTTGCAGACCACCCTGGATGCCGTGGACTCAGCAGCTCGGGCCATGGCCATGGGCATTATAATGCGTAGGTGCTTGTGGCTCCAGATCTCTGGCATACCGCAGGAGGTCCAGGTGACATTGCAGGACCTCCCCTTGGAGGGCTCCGGGTTGTTCTCAGAACAAACAGATGACAAGGTACACACCCTTAAAGACTCCAGGGCCGCCCTAAAATCCCTGGGCATCCACACCCTGGCCCCGCAGTGGCATCAACTCAACCAGAGGCCGCAGAGAGGCTATCAGCAAGGGCTGCGGTTTGATAGGAGGAGGTGGTTTAGGGCTCCCACAGCCAGGGGGAATAGGAGGAGATCGCGGGGTCCCCCGACCAGAACCCCGGACCGAGCTCCAATAAGTCCCAGGGGCCTAGGCCCGGCTTTTGAAGGTGCACCCGAGGACGGAGTTCCAGTCCCTCCCATAGATCGACTCTTCTGCCAGAGGCTATCCCTCTTTTACCGGGCCTGGTGCGCTATCACCATGGACCGTTGGGTACTGGACACAGTACAGAGGGGATACTCTATCCCATTCCTTTCTTCCCCACCCTCCCATCCCCCTTCCCTGTCCCTTTTCAGGGACCCCTCTCACGAGACCCTGGTCAGGCAGGAGGTCTCCATGCTACTTTCTCTAGGGGTGGTAGAGGAGGTCCCCCGTCCCTCCTGGGAAGTGGCTTTTATTCCCGCTACTTCCTGATCCCAAAATCCAAGGGGGGTCTCTGCCCCATCCTGGACCTAAGGCGGCTCAACGTCGCTTTAAGAGAGTCAAAATTCAGGATGGTGACGCTAGCTTCCATCATCCCCTCCCTTGATCTAGGAGACTGGTACACTGCCCTCGATTTGAAGGATGCATACTTCCACATCTCGATTGTTCCCCACCACAGGAAATATGTTCGGTTTACGGTGGGCGAGGACCATTACCAGTTTGCGGTGCTGCCGTTTGGCCTCTCCACAGTGCCCAGGGTAGTTCACCAAGTGCATGGCGGTGGTGGCGGCATTCCTTCGAAGGAAGGGGCTGCACGTTTACCCTTACCTAGACGACTGGCTGATCAGGGGCCAGTCGAGGGACCGACTTTTGTCCGATATCGACCTAGCCAGGGAAACGTTCTTAGGGTTGGGGCTCATACTGAATGAAGAGAAGTCCACCCTTACTCCCACCCAAGTGATAGAGTTTGTGGGGGCACATTTGGACATAACGTGTGGCAGGGCGTCCCTCCCACGTCCATGGTTCCTGGGCGACATCATTTGCGGCCTCCAGGCTGTCCCCATGACCACGGTGTGGAACTGTATGAGGCTTTTGGGTCACATGGTGGCATGCACGTATGTGGTGTGCTACGCCAGGCTCCACCTCAGGCCTCTCCAGAACTGGCTGGTGACGGTGTACAGGCCAGCCCGCAACCATATCGACCTCGTGGTGACGGTCCCCCCAGCGATCCTATCAACCCTGAACTGGTGGCTGAGGGACTCCGAAGTATGCGAAGGGGTCCCGTTCCACCACCCCTCCCCCACGGTCCAGCTGGTGACCAATGCATCTGACGCAGGATGGGGTGCCCTCCTGGCAGATCTTCGTACGCAAGATATGTGGTCAGGGGCAGAGAGGAACCTGCACAGCAATGTCAGGGAGCTGAAGACAGTTCGGCTGGCTTGTCGGACATTTATGCCCCAACTACAGGGGAAGTGTGTGTCTGTTCTCACGGACAACACAACGGCGATGTACTATATCAACCGTCAAGGTGGTGTTCGTTCCTCTCCCCTGTGCCAGGAGGCGCTAGCTCCCTGGGATCTGTGCATTGCGCAGGGGGTTCATTTGCAGGCCGCTTACCTGCCGGGGTCATGCAACACCCTGGCGGGCTGGCTCAGTCGGACCTTTTCGGCTCATGAATGGTCACTCAAGGGGAGGTGGTGGGGCACTCCCCTAGTAGATCTGTTCGCGACCCTTGCAAACAAAGTGCCCCAGGTTCTTTTCGTACAGGGGTCAAGGCAGGGGCTCTATGGGAGATGCCCTTGTGGTAACATGGCCTGCTATATGTCTTCTCTCCCTTCTGCCGATCCACAATGTGCTCATGAGAGTCAGAAAAGGCAGGGCCACGCTCATTCTCATAGCCCCGGACTGGCCCCAGCAACACTGGTACACGACTCTGGTATCTCTGTTGATCGCGGATCCTGTCCCCCTGCCGATGGTCCCGGACCTCCTAACACAGGAGCTCAACCAGGGTTGGCTGTGCCACCCGAACCTCTAATCCCGCCACCTCAAGGCTTGGATGATCAGTGGCCCTCCACTAGATCTGCCTACCTAGCCAAATGGAAGAGGTTTTCTATTTGGATCAGTCAGAAAGGGGTGGCCCTGGAAAGGGCCCCTATTCCCTTTATTTTGGACTACCTTCTCGGCCTCCGGGGCCAGGGGCTGCCCACCTCATCGATTAGGGTACACCTGGAGGCCATTGCAGCCTTCCACCAGGGGGAGGGCGGGAGCTCGCTCTTTGCGCAGGATATGGTGAAACGCTTCCTGAAGCGTTTGGACAGGTTATGCCCCCATGTGTGTCAGCCAGTGCCGCAGTGGGATTTGAACCTGGTGCTGCAGGGGCTCATGCACCCACCGTTCGAGCCGTTGGCTACAGGTTCTCTCCCCCACGTCTCGTGAAAGGTGGCGTTTCTGGTGGCCATTAACTCAGCCAGGAGGGTTTCTGAGCTGTGGGCCCGCTCCTCAGAACCTCCGTACGCAGTGATTTCGAGGGACAAGGTGACGATGTGCCCCCACTCGGCTTTCTTCCCTAAGGGTATGTCTACACTACAGCACTAATTCAAACTAACTTAGTTCGAATTAGTTAATTCGAACTAAGCTAATTCGAATTAGCGTTTTGCTAATTCGAACTAGCATGTCCACATTGAGTGGACCCTGAACCGAAGTTAAGGCTGGTCGGAACCAGTGCCGGCAGGGCATCAGGTTAGGGCTTAGAGCGTGGAGCTGCTGCCTCGGGCTAGCCGAGGGCTGTGCTTAAAGGGACCCTGCCCCCACCCCGGACAGACAGTTCTCAGGGTTCCCCGCTTGCTTGTCTACCTCGATGAGGGACAGCAAAGCAGTCCTGTCTTGGAGTGCCCTGAGTGCCCACCCTTGGCACATCACAGCACTCTGCCATCAGCCCGGCTGCACTTGCCGCAGGCTACCATCCGGGGGGGGGGGTCATTCGGGGGGCTGTCAGGATCCAGGAGGCCCTGCAGGAGAGCTTCCACCCCGAGGAGCCCGCAGAGCCACCCCAGTCCTCCCCATCGGGGGCTTGTGCCCCAGTCCTCCCTCACCTCCTTCCACTTACCCTTCCCTAGCCCCCCTTCCTGATGTAAAAAATAAAGGACACGTGTGTTCAAAAATAGAAACTCTCTTTATTTAACAAAACGGAGGGGGGGGATTAACTTCTGGGGAGACTGGAAAAAGGAGGTGGGAGAGGGGAAGAGAGAGGGTGGGAGAGGGGAGGGGGAAACCTGGGAGGAGGGAGCTAGAAGGGGGAAGAAGGAGGAGTCTATGGTACGCCATATCTTCAGTATTGTGTAGAGATGGGGTCTCCTCACCTCAAAAAAGATATTTTGGCCTTGGAAAGGGTTCAGAAAGGGGCAACTAAAATGATTAGGGGTTTGGAACGGGTCCCATATGAAGAGAGGCTAAAGAGACTGGGACTTTTCAGCTTAGAAAAAAGGAGACTGAGGGGGGATATGATAGAGGTCTATAAAATCATGAGTGGTGTGGAGAGGGTGCATAAAGAGAAGTTCTTCATTAGTTCCCATAATAGAAGGACTAGAGGACACCAAATGAAATGAATGGGTAGCAGGCTTCAAACTAATAAAAGAAAGTTCTTCTTCACAAAGCAAATAGTCAACCTGTGGAACTCCTTGCTACAGGAGGCTGTGAAGCCTAGAACTAGAACAGAGTTTAAAGAGAAGTTAGATAAAGTCATGGAGGTTGGGTCCATGGAGTGCTGTTAGCCAGGGGGTAGGAACGGTGTCCCTGGCCTCTGTTTGTGGAAGGCTGGAGATGGATGGCACGAGACAAATGGCTTGGTCATTGTGTTTGGTCCATCCCCTCCGGGGTACCTGGTGTTGGCTGCTGTCGGCAGACAGGCTACTGGGCGAGATGGACCTTTGGTCTGACCCAGTACGGCCATTCTTATGTTCTAAGCTCAGGGTCGGGGGTCTCACTGGACCAACTTGATTTTCATGCAAACCTGCTCCTGGGTTCGCATGTGGCCTTTGGTGGCCAGGCTGGCAGCTATCCTGCCCTAGACGGCCGCATTCCTGTGCCTAGTGCGGAGGTCGTGGACGTTGGAGGCCTCCCCCCAAACCTGGATGAGGTCCACAATCTCTGCACTAGACCAGGCGGGCGTCCACCTCTTGCGGCCCCGGGCAGGCTCCTGGGAGCCGCCAGCCTGGTCCTGGGAAGAGGGGGAGGGCTGGGTGGCAGCGGGTGGCTGGCTCATGTTGTGCCAGGTGCAGGGTCTGCTGTCTGGGTGCTGGCAGGCTTGCACCTGGCACGGGCACCGTTGCCAGACCGTGGCCCTTTAAGGGCTCCGGGGCTGGGAGGGGGGCAGAAGATTTTCCTTGGCATGGCCCAGAGTGGCCACCAGGGCAAGCTGGGAAGGGCTAGCCTCCCACTAGTTGGAATTAAGAGGCTACACAGCCCTTAATTCGAACTAGACGTTAGTCCTCGTAGAATGAGGTTTACCTAGTTCGAACTAGCGGAGCGCTTAATTCGAATTAAGTTCGAACTAGCGGTTTGCTTGTGTAGCACCTATGAAAGTTAATTCGAACTAACAGCTGTTAGTTCGAATTAACTTTGTAGTGTAGACATACCCTAAGGTAGTTTCCCTGTTCCACATGTCCCAGGAGATTTTCCTGCCAGTGTTCTATCCAGAGCCACATGCGGATGAGCGAGAGGGGGCATTCCATTCACTGGACGTTAGGAGGGCTCTCGGCTTTTATTTAGACAGGACGTGGTCGTTTCGCAAGTCCACTCAGTTGTTTGTCTCCATAGCAGACAGGATGAAGGGTTCCCCGGTATCAGCTCTGTGTCCTTCATCATGGATTACATCGTGTATCAAGACCTGTTACGATCTTACAGGGAGAGTGGCCCACTCGACTAGGGCCCAGGCCCCCTCCACGGCCTTCCTAGCCCAGGTGCCAGTTGTGGACATATGCAGGGCGGCCACCTGGTCCTCGGGCCACACCTTCGCCAAGCATTATGCCATCACGCAACAAGCTAGTCAGGACGCAGCGGTAGGTCAGGCAGTGCTGCAGTCTGTTTCGCTCTAGGTTTCGACCTCGCCTCCTTAGGGATTTGCTTGAAATCACCTAGATGGAATGGACATAAGCAAGCACTCGAAGAAAAGACGGTTACTTATCTCATAACTGTTGTTCTTCGAGATGTGTTGCTTATGTGCATTCCGCTCCTGCCCACCTCCACCTTGGTCCGAATCTCCGGTAAGGAGGAACTGAGGGGGCGGAGGGCCAACAGGGGGCTATATGCTAGGATGTACCGGCGCCACTCCACGGGGCTCCCCTGCTGGCCCAACGGCTACTGCTAAGGGCAAAAAGCTTCGGGAACTTGAGCACGGGGCGCGCACAGACCTAGACAGAATGCACATAAGCAACACATCTCGAAGAACAACAGTTACGAGGTAAGTAACCGTCTTTTCTGCGCGGCACTGCCTGCCGAGTCCCACAAGACCCCAGGGCTCCGGGAGTGGCCTAGCCAGAAGCACACGCTGTCTGCTCCTCATGGTGGTGCATCATGAGTAAAGACCCAGGCGCCTGAGCTGGGCGGAAAATGTGTCTTTGCGATCTTCCTCCTCAGTTGATTGTCTGCCTCCTCTTCCAGTGCACGCGATCTCTCCCTCCTCCAGCCTCAGTCTCTAATCTGCCTGTTGCTAGATTTGCCAGCTTCTCGCTGTGGTGTCTGCAGCAGGCTCTTGCCTGAGCTGTATCCCCTGAGCAGTAATATAGTCCTCTGAAGCAGATAGAGGGTCCCTTGTAGTCTTTCATAGCTAACTGCAGAGTCTCATCTACTGGTGAGATTCTAGTCCAAACACTGATTCGCACCTACAGTGAGTCTAGGGGATCAGTCTCCTGTCAGTGCATGTGTAGCTCTCAATGGAAGAGCTGACGTTCAGATTGTCTTGAGTGTCTGATGTTGGTTCTCTTCCGCCTTGGGTCCTATAATGTCTCCTTGCCATGGTATCTAGTACCCTAGAGCCTGACACTGCCTCTCTTCCATGGGCTTAGGGGTCCATTTGTGATGGACTTGTTCTGCCCCAGTGCGGCAGGCTCACATGCTGCTGTGATTGGACGTGGTGGTCTCCTGCTTGTGTGAAAGGTTTTTCAAACAATCCCACTTCATACGTTATTGGCCTCCAGTCCCGAGCGGTTGCAGCCCTGGTCTTCCAGTGTTTTTAGAAGGAGCGTCCAGCTGTGTAAAGTGAAGCATTTAGGAAGGGAGCAGATCGATATGCTTGGGCCTTTTAGCTCCTGGAAGCCAGGCAGGGCCATGCTGGGTTGGCACTTCTATGGGTGAAGTTACAGGAGACTTGGAGTGACGTTGGAGAGTCAGTGAGTGGTGCTTCTCTGAGTCCATGCTTTGTTTCTGCAGGGACATATGGCTTCCATGCAGTGATTTCCCCAAATGCTTCAATTGTCCATCTGGCAAATCAAAGCTCTTCATTTTGGGACAGGTCATTCCAAACTGAAACACTTGCTTTGGAGTCCTTTGGGTACCTCCTGCTCCCATTTTCCTTTAGGAGTCAGGCTCCCTGGCTGGACCACATCTCCCATGATGCACTAGTGTAGTTAGTGTGGGCTCCCTGGCTGATCAGAGAGATTGGGGCGGGGAGCAGGAGGCACTGACACATTCTCTCCCATGACAGCGGGGCAGCTCAGCAGACTCACTGTTGAACAGACTAAAAACATTAGAGATTGTGACACTTCCAAACTGAATTTTTTTGGCGCTTATCCTGAGAAAGTTCTAATAGTTTTGTCGTTTCCCAAGACTTGGCATGAAACTGTGTCTGAATTGGGGTGCGGGATGGGTTTTGGGCTGAGGGCTGCTCACCACCAGAACAATCCATTGGGGGCAGCACAGTGGTGAGAAGCAATAAAATACCCCCCCCCCCCCAACACCTCCCTACTGAGAAGCAGAAAGACACTCCTCCCATTCCCTGCACACACCCGTGCCTGGGGGGGCCCAAGCTAGTAGATTTTTTTTTCCCTCCTCCAGGCTCGGAGGGGTTTAGTTTGTGGGAGGGGGCTGCTGGGAAACAGGCTTGGGGGGTAGGAGGGAGGATACAGGAGTGGGTGGGGGGTTGGAGGGTGTGGGAGCAGAGTGCGGGTGGGGAGTCTGGGAGGGGTGCAAGGCTGGAGCACCAACACCAGCTCCCTGATCCTGGGGAGGGGGAAGCCCTGAGCCTCCGGGGTCCGATCCAGGCAAGTCGAGGGCCACCTCTGGCCCCCGGGCCTTAGGTTCCCCACCCCTGGTCTAAATATTGGAATTTTCCATGACAGTCTTATTTTTTTATCAGCTCTGCTCAATGCCTTAGCACCCTACCCCTCCTCTGTATTGCTGGAGGTGCTTTGTTTTGAATAAGAGGAGAGATTGAGGCCCCGTGGCCATTACAATTCCTAAGGCACTTACGTCATGTCTGCACCAGGAAATTATTTCGAAATAACTCCCAGAATAACTATTTTGAAATAGCGTGCCCACACTACAGGGAAGCCTCAGAATTAGTCCAAGGCTGGCTCCCTTGACTTAGAGCCCCAGGAAGCACTGGGGAGTCGTTATTTCAAAATAGCAGCAGTGGAGCATCCACACTCCCGCGATTTTGAAATAGCTATTTGGATATGAGCATCGTTCCTCATGGAAAGTGGGAGTTATCATTTTGAAATAACCAGCCCCTTATCTCGAAGTGACGGGCTTGGGAGTGTGGATGCTCCACTTCTTTGAAATAACTCCCCTTATTTTGAAATAGCCCTGGTCTATACGAGGGAATTCAGGATAAGTCTTAATTCTGTACGAGCAGCCATTCAATTCACTGGCTTGTTGAATTCCAACTCCGGCAGCCATCTTCTCTCTCCTTGGCCTAAATCCTCCGGCCGTTCCGGCGAGGTTTGGTATCCTCATTTGTTGCAGTGGGCTGTTAAGGAGCTGTTGTGGCTCATGCTAGAGGTGGCTGTTCTCGAGGGTTGGAGCAGTGGGCCCTGTGGGGGTGTATGGACATACTGTACTTTCTGAAAGATCCCAAGCACTAAATGTGTGTAACTTTTGCCAGGAGGCTGCCTTCCAGCATACCATGTGCACAGACTTCTAGCAGACTCCCCCACTGGTGGCACTAACCAATGTCTGTAGCGGGCCAGGCTGTAAGAGCAGACGTACCACTGATGTGGTTGACCCTGCTGGTGTCGTTGCGTGGCTGCTGTTCTCAGGGCTCCTGATGAGGTTGAGGCTTGCTGGACTCCACGTTTATGGTACCATGGGACTTTGCCAACAACTGAATCACAGCTGAACTCTCCAAGAGCAGCATAAAAATGTTGTCGTTTGGATTAGGTTACCCATTGTCCCTATAAAAGACTCTATAAACAGTCCATCAAGCCCAAGCATTCCTCTGTTGGCTCTGAGGTCTCTTGCCCTTAATGGGGCTGGTGATTGCTTTGACTAAGTCTTGAGGGGGAAGGGGACGCTCCACTTGAAAGTGACCCCTGAGGGATGGCATTTTTCATGGATTAGCGGAGGGAACACAACTGGGCCGGCTAGGGGGAGATGGTGTTGAATGTCATCAGAGCTGGCTGGGGACAACAGGCAGTAAGAGGCTCCAGCAACAAAGCTCAGACACTGACAACAGCAGCTGCTTTGTCTCCATTTCGAAGGGATTCTGACTCCATGTTAAGGCTTGTGAAAGGTCCTGGAGGAAGGGTTCTAGTCGCTCGTTCCACTGTATGTCGGGTAGTGCTAGCATCACAGTGCACGTTGCCCTGCCCTGCTAGCACCTCATGTTCCCTTGTCAGCTTTTGCCGAGATTCCTTGTCTCCTCTCGGCCAGTCCCTCTCTCCGGACTGGCATCCGTCTGGGAGTGGGCCCGGCAGCCGCATCCCATATCCTGCAAAGTCCCTTGGCTCAGGAGTGTGATCCTTGCTTGGTCTCTGGTGCACTCCCAGGTGCAGGCCCCACGTCTAATGCCCTTCTTGGGCAGCGGGACTCTGTAGTCCGGCTGACACTAGGCCTTTGAGCCACTGCCCTAGGATTGAGTTTTGAACATGCTCCCTCAGACCCCTCTCTGGACCTTCTGAGCTCCTGGGCGGGGGGGGGGGGGCAGTGTGTCAGACCAATAAGGGACACAGGCTTGGCCAAGGAATTTCTTACCCAGAGATGCTTTACTCTGAGCAAAGCACACTAGAATTATGGATATTTGAAACCTCTCACACGGCGTGGAATGCAGCCCCACAATGGTCTCCCTCCTCCTGTGTGTCCTGGGTTAGTGCCCTAAGTTCATACCCAGGGGTTGAGCAGGACTGCTCCAGATTGTGTGGTGCAAAAGTATCTCTGTCCTCCTACTGACTGGATGCTCTAATCCAGTGTTTCTCAACCTTTTTTTTATAAAGGAGCCCCAGCTGCCCCACACTCTAACTCAATGCCTTCCCCCTTCCTCAGAGCCAGGCACCCCCAGTCCCCTGCTCTAACCCAATGCCCCACCTTGCCCTGGACATACAGTGACCCTACCTTTGAAGTGCCTGCTCCCACTACCTGGCCCTGTCTCAGGGGCTTGACTGCAGGGAGCAAGTGGCCCACCAGTGCCAGGCTTGTCATGTGGGGCTGTGTGCTCCCAACCCTGGCCTGGTGCCTGTGGGCAACTGCCCCCCTTGCTGTGCCACTGATGTGGGGGGGTCCTTTGGAGCAAAGCTTATTATGCCACTTCACTGCCTTTTAGCTCCTCTCTGCAGTGCCACAGGGAAGGGTTGTACTGAGCTGCTGGTGGGGGTGGGGATAATGTGTGTCTCCAGGTTCATCTGCCCTCCCTGCTGGAGCACCACAGGGAGGCTGCTGAAGAGGAAATGAACTAGGAGAGATGGCTGTGGAAGGGATTTTTTTTCTCCTGCCCAAACCTGTTTTCCAACTTGGAGGAGCCACTGAAGGAGCCCCCCAGCCTCCCTACGATCTGGGCCCTGCTTATCCTTCCTTGGTTCCTGGGGTGCCAGGTCCATGTTGGTTGAGGTTGGGTCTTGAACCCTCAACCTCTGGCTCTGAGGGCAGTACCTTATCCTCTGTGCCACTGGAGGAGCCCCCTCCCCCTCCCCTTATCCATCCTATGTCCCAAGGGTGCCAGGTCCATGTTGGTTGAGAGTGGGGCTTGAGCTCTAACACCGGAGCTGCCACAGCCACATGCTTTTCCCACCAGTGCTGGGGCATGTGTGCGGAGCGGCTGTTAGCATCCGGGCACACGGCTTCGAATGTTCAGTTTGACAGGCACATGCCACCGCCCCCTCTCCACCCCCTTTGCAGGGCAAAATCCCAGACATCTTGTGCCAAATGTCACTTGTCGACGTACCTCGGACTTCTCTGGGTGCCCCAAAGGAATGCGTGCCACTGGTTGGGAAACACTGCTCTTATCCACAGTGGAGGTTGCAATACAGCATGAGTCGTGATCACACAAAGGCTGGAATACAGTGCAGCCCTGAAAAGCAAACTGCATGCACAGTCTGACATTCCTACCCCCAGTGTGTCTCTCTGTGTCCAAGGCACCAGGTATGGGGGCAGCTCGTCAATGTGAAAACCAGCCAGTTGTTTTTTGTTTACATATGTTAGTTGATCGCTGTCAGATGGGAACTGGGGCAGGTGGCTGTGATGGGAAAGGGTCATGTTTTAGGTTTCTCACCTACTTAGGGCTGGATAATGGTGTTTTGCTTGTTTTGTGTTTCTGCTTTTTCTCTCTGTTTCTTCTTAGGGAGAAAATGTGTATTAGGTTCCATCTAACTGATTTACAGAGGTCCACTGTAGGGTTAGTCTCTAGAAAATATTCGGTCCTGTCCAGTCATATAATGAAACCAGGGGACCACTGTAATCATGTATTCTGGCTCCTATGTAAAACAGGCCATAACTTCCCCAAATTAAAGTTTGTCCTAGAGCATGTCGGGGGGAAGGGGGTGGAAATCCCATCTTGACTTAATTTCCTGGTGCTAGACAATCCAATTCAACTCTGGATCGGTTGTTCCAATAGTTTGTTAGCCCTCCACTGTTAGAATGTATACTTTATTTCCAGTCCGTTTCTCTAGCTTTCAACTTTCAGCCATAGGTTTGTGTTATACCTTTTTCTGCTAACTCAACTATTTCCCCCACCTACCATCATCATCATCATCATCAACAGCCATGGGCTCAGTGCCCATTGGTGTCCGATGCCTCCCTCACTATTTCCTTCCATCTTTCCCTGTCCAGTGCGGAGTGGCTGAGTTTCTGTAGACTAGCTCTTCACCAATCTACTATATCATCTACCCATTCTCTGTGGGGTCTGCCTCTCCTATTCGGACCATCCATTATGCCAAATACCAGGGTCTTCACTTTTCGCTGTTTGTTCATTCTGCAGATATGCCCGAATAGCTGTACCTTCCGCTGTATAACCTTCTTCAGTAGGTTCTCTTTCAGCTGTCTCTTCCTATAGAATTCCTTGTTGGTGACCTGCATCCATCCTATTCTCAGGATCTTTCTAGAACAACTCCTCTCGAACGCCAATATTCTTCTCTTCGAATCTTTCGTTATCACCCACGTCTCACATCCGTACAGCATGCTGCTAAATACACACGTCTTCAAGATGCTCAGCTTCATTCCTAAGCTAATCACTTTACTTTTCCAGATCTTATCCATCGCCTTCAAACTCGCTCTTGCTTTTGCTATTCGAGTCGCTATTTCCTTCTTACAGTCTAGATCATATGTCATATTGCTCCCCAACTATGACACTCGTCTGACCAACCCTCCTCCTTTATCCAGGCTTGGGACTGGCATGAAACCCCTAGAGTCTTCATGGCGGAGTTCCACACACCCTCGCTTGTCAGTAATCAGGTCAGCCCTCACCCTTCTCTCTATTAAGATAAAAAGATTGCTGTCATGATTTCTAAGCAGCCAAACTAGGGGTCAGAATTCACCCCAGCTCTAATAGCCTGAAGGGGAAGCGCTCCTCTGATGAAATGGGTTATATCCATGAACGCTCATGATACAGTGTTTGTTTGAGAGTTGCCACAGGACTGCTAGTTATCCAAGGAGTGGGTATGCCAAGGCCAGAAATGCAAAGATTACCTTTTACTGCTCCTTTCTAATCCCATGTAGACATTCAAGGGTTCCGTTAGTTGGGAGCTCAAAGTTGAGCTGATTATCCATCAGGCTGCACTTCGTTTTGTTTTTGCAGAGTGACCCATTCTATCAGCACAGGCTGCGTTTGTTCCCTAGGAATGTAACTACTTTTGGCTGATTTTGAAATACACATTTGCTTGCACCCAACTTGATGTGATCCAGATCAGTGTTTCTCAACCAGTGGTACAAGTACCCTCAGGGGTACTCGAGAA
This sequence comes from Pelochelys cantorii, assembly GCA_032595735.1. NCBI lineage: Eukaryota > Metazoa > Chordata > Testudines > Trionychidae > Pelochelys > Pelochelys cantorii. Next base: position 1,362,920 of record CM064348.1, read on the forward strand.
GTCTGGAGGGTACGTCAAGACAGCTGAAATTTGGAGAGAACTGAATTTTTGTTTTAAGTTTTACAGTGCTTTATTTTTGTTCTTTTTACACCCAAAAATTTCATCGCCTGCTCGGCTACGATTAAGCTGTTTAAACAAATGTGTTGCAATGGTAGAAAATTTTTTGTGTGTATCTGAAAACTGTGGGTTCTGGGGGTACTTAACCCTTTTTTATAAAGTACCCCTTTTTCAAAAAAAAATTATAAGAAACACTGATCCAGATCACTAGGTACCAATGACTTGTCCATTCCAATCTTATTACTCCCCCGATCTTTGTCATCTGCAGATTTTATCAGTTAATTTTTTTCACGTCATTGATAAAAATATTAATTAGCATTGGGCCAAGAATTGATCCCTATGGGACCCAAAAGAGAGACACCTGTTCAGTGATGATTACCCATTGAGGGGTACATTTTAAGTGCTGTTAGCTAGATAGCGTGTGCTGTGTTCATTTTGTATTAGTTCTTAATCAAAAAGTTGTTCTCTATAGTTCAAGGGCAGAAGTGGTCAACTAGGCTGGCCTACTGTATGTCAGAGGCCACGTATCTCTCTGAGCCCAAAGACGAGAATCTATGAAAGGGAACTTTGAACCCAAGTGCCAAGCACAATGGATTAATAGTCTGTTGCTGTAGCTGCTCAGCCACCTCACCTCATTACAGTCACTGTGTCTTGTGTGGTACCAAGTCAAAGGCCTTAGAGGTCCAAGTGTGTTACATCAACACTGTCAGTATAATCAGCCAAACTTGTAATCTGATCAAAAAGTATCTCCAGTTAATTTGATTGGATAGGATCTGCTTTCCATAAATCCTTGTTGATGGGCATTAATCAGACTAATCTCCCTTAATTCTTTATTAACAGAGTCTTATTGTCTGATCCATTCTTTTGCCCAGGATTCATGTCAGGATTATAGATAGGCCTATTATTATCCAGGTATCCCATTTACCCTCTTCAATATTAGCACAACATTAGTTTTCTTCTGCAACTTCTTCCGTGTTCCATAAGTTATTGAAATCCCATTAATGGTCTACTTTAGAGAGTGCCTTAGCCAGCTTTTTCAAAATCTTGCATGCAAGTTGTCCACACCTGTGGATTTAAAAATGTCTTAAGTTTCGGTGCTGCTGATAACATCCTCCACAGATGCTATTGGAATGGAAAACATTTCATTATCTGTGTGTGTGTGTGTGTGTGTGTGTGTGTGTGTGTGTGTGTGTGTGTGTGAATGAGATTATATAACAATTCTACCACTTTCATCTAGTAATGGACTATACCATTATCTAGTTTAAATATCTTAAGAATTATGGGGCTTCCACCACTAGAGACCTGCAAATCTGCAGATATCCACAGTAGGGATGTTAAAGTGTACTTGTGTACACTGTTAACTGATAAGCCTGGGCTCATTGGTTAACCTACATCTCCCCCCTTCCCCCCCCACCCCCCCGCGCGTCTGTATTAGAGGCAGTGTGTGTAGGGTGGTGTAGGAAGGAGCCGGTGCTCACGGTGAGCCAGCTCCCTGCACGTAGCAGATTCTGCCTCGCCGACTCCCTCTCACCTCCCCCCACTGCTGCAGCATGGCGGGGCAGGCAGGAGCCAGTGCTTGTGGGGAGCCGGCTTCCAAGCTGCCTCCTGCAGAGTCACCTGCTCCACCATGTTTCTGCCTCTGTATCAGAGGCAGCAGCGCACGGCATGGGGGACAGGCAAGCACCAATGGTTACACGTCACAAATGTAGATGTATTTTAACATGCCTAATCCACGGTTCATTTTTGCAGATGGATGTGAGTGCAGATCCAAAATTTTGTATCCATATAGGGCTCCATCTACTACTTTTTTTTTTTTTTTTTTTTTTTTTTTTTTTTGAGACAGTGCCTTGGTCTAGGACAGTGGTCCTCAAACTGTGGTCCATGGACTGCTAGTGGCCCGTGACTATCTTGCAGGTGGGCCCAGGCTTCACTGTGGAGACAGCACTGGCACGATGGTCTCAAGCCCCCCTCCAAGGTTGGAGCGCCAACACCAGCTTCTCACTACGGGGGAGGGGGAGAGCAAGCCTGGCAGGCCAAATGTGACAGCCAGGAGAAGGAAATGACTCCCTATGCTGCCACTCCCCCTCTATCAGGCTGGAAAACACTCACCTGAAGGCTTTCCCTGCTGCTCCCATTGGCCAGAATTCTCTTCAATGAGAGCAACAGGGGGCGGTGCCTAGGAGCAGTGGGAACTATGGAGCCAGGTAGCAATTCCCCTCCCACTGAGATCCTGCATCCCTATCCCTCTCATGTACTCCCTCCCCCCCCCCCCCCCCCGAGGCTCAGCCCGATCCTGCCCCCATCCTTCTGGCCAGAACCCCTACTCTCAGCCCACTTCTGTACTCTACTGCTGACCCAGATCCCCCCACTCCTACACCCAACCTCCCACCCAGACTGCTCCTACCCAGACCATGCACCTTCTACACCCATTTTGTCATCACAGGTGGTTGGCTTGTGGTCCGCGGAAAGGTCTGCATTGAGCGGTGTGGGCCGTGGGCCAACACGTTTGAGAACCACTGGTCTAGGAGATCCCCTTCTTAATATGCATTCCAGGGTTTCTGTTCTTTGAATTTCAGTCCCATTTCTCCTAACTCCCACCTTTATAAATTCTTCCTCTTCTGCAGTGTTACACAAGAATTACATGCAAGGTGCAGGGTAGTACAGAGAGCTTAGCAATAGAAGTTTGTTTCTTTTTCTCTCTTGAAAATTGTCCAAAATTGGATTACAATTTTCTTGAATTAGGCTGAGATTTTCACCCAATAAAGGGGATTTGGACACCTCATTCCAAATTCAGTTTTAATGAAAACCCATTTTCCAGACTCTGAGGTGGTTTTAAAAATGTCAGCAATATTTAAAGTTATTCATCATATCACGTCAGCAAATTATTCTTGGGTTGTAGCTTTGTTGGTGGGAAACCTATTGTAAGGATGAGAAACTGGGGTTCACAAACCACCAGACCTTTCTTATTCTCCGGCGCAGAACTATCTGTTTTCTCCGTATTCGCTCCACTCTGTTGTCCTATGTCCATAGGACTATTAACTGTTTGTGGTAGTGCACAGAGATGGCCCAGCTGCCCCCGTTGTGCTGGGGACTGTGTGCCCCTAATGAAAACACTACACATGAGCTCATTTCTCCTCCTTTCTTCCTGATCCAGGCCCTGCTCCTATCCCTGGCTTGTCCATGAACCTTCTCCAGTTTTAGCTCCTCTGCTAATGTGTTGCTGGTGCCACCCCTAGAAACGTGGTAATGGGTTTGCTGATGAGAGCGAGCCTCTTTGTGTGAGGTGGTGTCATGCTTGCAAAGTGGCCGCCTTCTTTCTAAGAAGCAGCGCAGAGAGGGGGAGGGGAAGGGGTTGCTGGGGTAGCATATGTTTTTTCTATCACTTGGTCTGTAATTGTCAGTAAATCTTGACAGACTCTTTGACTCAGCAGTAGAGTCACACAAACCTTAGAAAATTCAGACCGTTCAGTTCGGCTCTGAGTAACAGACCTTTGTTTTACCCTGACGCCGCTGTGGAGCTCCGCAACGTGTGTTTAGCTAACGCAGTGTCCCCCAACTGTAGCCCCCCCCCCCAGATGGTGCAGAGATGTATTTGAGGGGAGCTGGGAGGGTCCTGGGCCAGCCTGCATATGTGTTGGGGAGTGCCCCCCAGCCCCATTCTGCCCCCAGCTCTGCTTTGGTCCCAGCCCACCCCTTCCTCTTCCCGCCCACAAGCCCGTCCCTATCCACTCCCAGCTTTGGCCTCTGGCTCTTAGCTTGGCCCTGGCTCCAGCCCCTGCTTCTGCCTCTCTTCCCTACCCCCTTCAGTCTGGCTCCTGATTGTGGCTTCTAGGACTAGGGGCTGAATGAGGAAATGGGGAGCATGACATGAAAAGCTTGGAGACTCCTGGGCTACAGTCTGTTTTCTAGCAAGGCGTCCAGGCTTGATTTGAAGACTCTGAGAGCTGGAAAATCCGTCGCTCCCTTTGGTGGTTTGTCCTGCGGCTAGGAACCCTCACCGCTAACTAGTTGTGCCTTATTTCTGGTTTTAATTGTGTGGGTTTAGCTTTATCATTTGTTCCTGTTCTGCCTTTTGGTGCTACATTCAAGAGCACGTCCGTACCGGTGTGTACCATGAAAGTACTTCCACACTAGTCCAGCTGTCTTTTGGGTTTTTTTGTTTGATACGCTAAACAGGCTGCATTCTTCAAATCTCTCACTGTAAGGCATTTTCTCCAGTTGATGAATCCTGGTGGCTTTTTACTACCAAGCTCCAATTTTTCAACATCTTTTATAAAAGGCAGACACTGGAATGGATGCAGTTTTCCCGTATTAGTCTTACCAATGCCATATACCATGGTGGGCAATCATTTTGGGGGGGCAATCTAAGATTTTGATAGAAGTGCAGCCCTTGATCAATGAAGGGGGTGCAGGGTCTGGGCCAGAGGTGGGGTGCAGAAGGGAGCTTGAGGTAGAGGACAGAGGTGCAGGAGAGGGTGTAGGGTCTGAGAAGGAGTTTGGTTTAAGGAGAAGGTTGTGATCTGGGGCAGGAGTTTGGGGGCCAGGGGCCAGTAGGGGATATAGGTGCAGGAGAGAATTCTGGCCTGGGGGAGAAGTGTAGGAGGGGGGTGCAGGGTCTGTAAGGCAGTTGAGACCTGGGGTGGGAGGAGGTTGTGGCCTGGAGCAGGGAGTGGGGTATGCCTGAGGCAGGCGCTGGATGGGAGGCACTTACCTAAGTGGCTCCCTGCCAGCAGGACTCTGAGGCAGTCCCCCTGCCCATGGCAGTTTCAGGGTGCTCAAAACACCTGGCTGTCCCCCGAGGCTCTCCACTATGGGAGTGGGGAGGAGGCTCCCACCTCCCAGCCAAATCTCTCTGCTCCTGTTTGCTGTGGGGCCGAGGCAGCATGCGAAGCCTCCCCCTCCTGCTGGCTGCTGGAGCAGAGAGCTACAGGGAGCAGCCAGTTTCTTAAAGCAGCGTGGGGCTGGGCGACAGAGGGGCGCTGAGGTGCGCTGAGCGAGGCGTGGGGCTGGAATCTGAGCTGTGGCACTGCACAGGATGCTCTGCAAGGACGCAGAGTGACCCTGAAAGACATTTCCCTTGTGGCCCCATTGCTGTGGATGCAGGGGCCAGATGGGCTAATACCAGCTGTTGGCTTGCTACTTAACTGTGCTGCTAGCCAGCCAGCGAGCCCAGCTGCCATGCCTGGCAGCTGCTGGGGGCAGCCCGTCATTAGCTGCTCGTGTGGCAGTACTGCTCTTAAGCCTGGCTGCTGAGCTCGAATCGTGGCCTTGGCTGCACTTGCCCTTGTTCTAGCCTGCTTCTGCTCACATGGTCCTCCTGCTTCAGCGCCTCTTCCCTCTCCCTGCGCCCTGGCTTCTGTCCTCTAGCTCTGGCATTCAGCTCCCGTCCCTCCGATCCCTGCCCTCTGCTTGTTCCTGGACTCTGCCCAGCCCAGCTGCAGCCTTAACCAGTAGGTTGCACTCTTGTTTCAGCCACTTGGCTGGAGTGGTCGTGGCCAGCTTGGCTGCAGCTCTAGATCTAGAAGTGGGGTTCTAATCGACCGGGCAGGCCCAGCAGCAGCCGTTTGTGCTGTGCTGTTCCTGCCGGGGTCTAGCTGTGTGGATTCCCTGCGCTATTTTAAAATACTATTCCAGTTCCCTTCACAGGTGAGTTTGCATCTGTACTTCGACTGGGAAACTGAGGCATGGACACAGAGGGCTGGACTTGATGACCTTGATGGGTGGAGTGGATCCCAAGTTCCATAGCCAAGGGCTAGAAGCTAGATCAATGAGGGGCAGACTAGGCTAGTAAGTGGGCCGCGAATGGGCTGCAAGATTGTCATCATTATGACTTAAACAACAAAAGTCTGGTAGCACTTTATAGACTAACAAAACATGTAGATGGTATCATGAGCTTTGATGGGCATAGCCCACTTCTTCAGATGACCAGAGTGTTGTATGTCCAGAACCAAAATAAATGGGGGAAACGGGGGGGGGGGGGGAGGAGAGTAACAAAAAGAGGCCGTGGGTATATAAATATCAAAGGGAAAACCGACCGGGTATGTAACAGGCTAAACTGTTATAAGCACCTAAAAACTGGCTAGTTAAAAGAAGCAGATAAGGACCGTTAGTTAGCAATGAGAGAAGAAGAGGACTAACACCAAAATCTACACACAGAACCACTGGCACCTTCGTTGCTGGGTTGGTTGATAATGTCCCAGCCATCCGGTATCTGGATTCAAACCACTGGTATGAGAATTAAACTTGGGAATGAATTGTCGTTCCAACCCTTCCCTGTGCATTTGGCTTGTGGAATTGGTCTGGAACAGGTGGGTTCCATCCATTCCCTGGCAGGATCCCGGGGTAGGGCTTGCGGGATGAAGCAGTGCTTCTTGAGGTGAGACCACTGGGGATCCCTCTCCAGTCCCAGGCTCTCAGGAAAACCTCGCCTACAGAGGCTGCTGCTTTGAGTGCTGCTTCTGGCCCTCTGCGTCCCCTGTCCTACGCGCCCTTGTCCTGCAGCGCAGGGAGCTTGGGGGGAGGGCGGGATCCCTATGTACACTCAGCCCCTTCTCAGGAGCCCTTTTCCCCCGCAGTGGCTGATCTGGATGGGAAACCCTATCCTGTTTCTAAGCAACACCCTTTTGTTCTGCCCTACGCTCCTGTGCGGTGCATTCGGCTTGTCCCTATCCCAGGCAGAAACCGTTTTTGGGTCAGAGGCTGTTGACCCTCAAAAATCAGTCGGGGGCCACACACAACTGAGAAGCAACCCTGTCACTGGCGTGGCCCCTGACTGAGAAGAAGAAAGACACTCCCCACATTCCCCTCGTGCACCAGAGCCCAGGGGGGCCTGGCCTAGTAGATTTTGTGTGCTCTAGCCTCGCTGGGGGGGGGGACCGGAGTGCCAGTGCAGGCTCCCCAGTGCTGGGGGGGTTCCCAAGCCTTGGGGGCTGCATCCGGGCCTGAGGTTCCCCACCCCTGCTGCATTCCCAGTGGCCTGGGCAATGAAAGGTTAAAGGGAAGGTGGGAGGGGAGCTGAGCTGACACGTGAGAACACCCCTCTCCCCGCATGGACTGTAACTGCCGGGCAAAGGTCTAGGGGAGTGTTTCTCAGCCTGGGCTACATCTACCCCTGGGGGTAGGCTGAAGTCTTCAGGGGGTATATCAGCTCCTGGAGATACTTGCCTGGTTTTACAACCGCCTACTTTAAAAAGCACTAATGAAGTCAGTGCAAACTAAAACTTCATCGAGGCAATGACTCGTATGTTCCGTGCTCTGTACTGTAAATCTGGTATTGACATTTCAGCGTATATCCAGTTGAAGGGTAAAAATGAAAGTAGCAGTTTTTCAGTAACAGTGGCTGGGGGACAAGTCTCTCTGTGTCTGACTTCTGCAAGCAAGTCCTCCTTAAGTGCGCAGAAACGTGAAGGTACAAGAGAAATCCGACTCCTGCAAGCAGTCTGGACAGTTTGAGAACCACTGCTCTTGGAGACTGTTGCAGGAACGACTCGAACCTAAGCAAGCCAGTCTTTTAAAGCTGCTCTCCCCTCGGAGGGAGCCGTTGCACCCCCACATTCGCTTCAGAAGTCCCATTCTGAGCCTCGTGGGCACGAATACTCTGGCGACAGCAATGTCTCCTGCAGCCTGGGGGCAGGGTGGGGAGGCAAGACACTCTTGGCGGCAGGTATGAAATCTACCCAGAAATGCCCAGTGGGATTGTGCATTTCAAGAAGAACAGGAGCTTCCAAAACTGCCAGAGGAGGGCAAGACGCACCCTCGGCCTCAGGGCTTGACCCAGTGGAGCAGTGCAGCCGCTGTGGCTGTGCCAGCTGCTGTAATGGACTCTTTCAGTGTGAAATTAGAAGTGTGGTGGTGGATTAAATACACGTGGCCCATATTGGCTACTGTGCAGTGGGTTCCAGTCAGATTGGCGTCACACCGTGTGGTTACTGTTGAGATGCACGAAATGGGCCCTCAGTGCCAGCGAGCAGACCCACTGTGAAAAAGCAAATGCTAGATCCCAGGGCCTGTGTGTGCTGCCCTTAACCCTGCTTGTCCGTCCCGGCGGCAGGGTGGAGGTGGCGGGGGCTGGCCACTGAAGCGTAAGGCAGTCAGGGCTGTGGATTTGATTCCAGTTTGGAATCCTCAAACACTAAACACTTAAACATGGGGTGGGGGTGAGGCTCCTAGCGAGCTGTAGTTGTGCCCTCACACCCTGCGGGACTCCTTGTGGCTGCGTTTGTGGATTAGCTTCTCTCAGATCCCGCTCTTCGGACAGTTGCTCACGTCGCGTATGCCCTGCTACTCGCCAGGACTCTGCGTGCTCCTTCATGACTCAGCCTGTTGGCCATGGGACGGGGCTGTCGTTTCCTGCTAGGACATCTAAGTGCCGCTGGATCTGTGGTCCATGTGACCATTTGGATGATGGAAGTTACTTTAAGATTGTCACCTGATGTGCTGATCATACCACTGAGCCAGCCTGCCCTCCCACAGGGGTGCCCCATCACTGGGCCTGCCGGGCCAGATGCTTTGGTCGCTCTGGCCAGGGCACTTGTTCAGGCCCATACGCAGAGGGGGGTGCGAAGGGTGTGAATGCATCTGCCCCATAGTCCTCCATGTAAGTATGAGGCTGGGGCAGTGTGTTACCCTAGCCTCCCTCCCCTGTGCTCCAGCCCGCTGTGGGAAGGCTGTGCTTGATTTCCTCTGCTCCTTCCCCAGGAGCAAGGCTGGGGGAGGGGCTGGGCCACGGGGGGGTGGGGTTGGGGGGAGAGGAACAATCAGCCACTCCCATGGCTTGCACACACCCCCACAAAAATTCCTGTGTACAGGCTTGGAGTTTGGGGTAACAGCCTCCCCCCCAAAGTAATGGATGCTGATAACAGCTTAGCTCTGGAAGGGCTTAGTAACAGGGACCTGTCAGCAGTCAGGCGCACAGCCCCAAATAGGACCAAAACCCTAGAGAAGTCTGCCTTACTCTGCTTTTATCCAGGAAAGAGATGCGCAGCGGTTGCTCCCTGTAACAATTATTTACATGGTTTAATTTACTTTTATTAAGTATAAAAAAAAGAAGGATCCCAGTGGCTGCAAGTGAAAGTCGACCACTCAAAGTAAGTTATAAAGCAAAACTAAACCAAACATGCCAGCTAAGCCTAATGCACAAAGAGAATTTGTAACACAGAAGAGTTCCTCTCCTCAGTCCTTATTTCAGGTAAAATTCTTCACAAGCCAGAGCTGCTCTTCCTTTCTCTGACTTGGGCTCAGCCATGCTACTCCTCCCCTCTTATTACTGTTCTTTTTCCCAGGTGTTCTTGGGTATCCTCTTACGGTGAGGGAGGCGGTTTCAAAATCCAGCTGAAGACAATCATTCTTTACTTTCCATCCCTTAAATAGAATTTCCCCAGAGTGAGAGTCCTTTGTTCAATTCTCCCCATCCCCATGGAAAAAATACCAAATTCAAGATAGATTCCAGCCCCAGTGGGTATGGTCACAGGTCTGCATAGGACCAACCACACTTTGTTCTTACAGGAGAAACACAGCCATTCACAACCCATTGTCTTGAGCACTGGGCCCTTAAGTTCCTTAAGCCCCACTAATGGCTTTCATTAAAAGATCGAGAATTAATAAAACAGGTTTACGCTTCATATTTCCAACGTTACATATAAGAATATATGCAGACACAAAATATACACACTCAAGGGATTACAGGCTCTTTAATGATAGGTTATTTGCCCTGTTTTGCATAAAGCATATTTGAGTTGTACATATTCATAATCAAAAACACATTTCCCTAAAAGTGGTCTGTATGCTAGGGATGTGAATGACTAGTTGACTATCCGATAAACAAATGCTTATTAGATAGTCGATAGGCTAGTTGACTAGCTGCTTCCCCTCCCTTTGTTGCCTCTCTCAGAAAGAGGCAGCAAGTGTGGGTGTAGGGGAGGGGAAGAAGAGGGGCTGCTTCAAAACGGCAGCACCACGTGGGGCCTGGAGTCAGCGGGGGAGTCCCCAGCTGGCCCCTGGCTGCACGTAGCACTTCAAAGGCAAAAGCACTGGGGGGAGTACAGGGCCATTGGGAACAGTCCCCTGCTGACTTGGGCTCCATGCAGTGCTGCCATCTTGAAATGCCACGTGGAACCTGAGGCTGGGCTCCCCATGGCATTTCAAAGTGGCAACACCACATGGAGCCTGGGGCCAGCAGGAGTCTGCTCCCAGTAGCCCTGTGGTTCTCAACTGGTGGTCCATGGTGACTTTTTCGGTGGTCCACAGGAACATTGTCCAAAGTCACACAGCGTGAGCAGGTCCTGCCGTTAGGCTGTTTTACATCGTGTTCACAAGCACGCGGTGCGTCATCCATAGCGTCACCTAGGACGCAACCGCGTTGTGTTGCCAGTAACTTCTGTCTGAGGCTCTGAGCTTCAGTGTAGCTGCCGCTGTCGTGCTGAGCGGTTGCTCTGTCGTTTGTCCTGTGCTACATGTGCTGGAGGTGGTCCACGAACATTTTTTGATTGGCCTGGTGGTCCGTGGACTGAAACGAGTTGAGAACCACTGCACTAGCCCCATGCTCCCCACAGTGCTTTCGCCTTTGGAGTGTAGCAACAGCCCTGGGAAGCACCCTTATGGACTAGTCGAATAGTCGATGCCAGTTGCATCAACTATTTGATTAGTGAAATAATTGAAATTGTACATCCCTACTGTATGCCATTCTGGACTGTCTTCCGACCCGAGGCCAGGTGTTACCACTTTTCTAGTGGCTGGAAGGAAAACCTGGGGTCCCTGCTTAAGGATGTTAAGGACTAGTGGACTATCCTAATTAATTGTTATTTAACATCCCTGTTCCTGCTCTACTCTGAGTTCCTGTTTGGGAGCCCTGAATCTAGCAGCTGTGAGCTGCTTACTGCCGGACCGGTGTCTCAATTTCCTGTGCCTCCATCCCTGCTATATCCCTGGATTTACCAGTCCAACCCTCCCACCTCCCAGGGAGTGACTGTGACTCCTTCCCCTGCAGCCCCATTCTGTTCGACACTTCATGGAATCATAAAGTTGGAAGAGACCTCAGAAGGTCATCACGTCCAGCCCCCTGTTCAAAGCAGGACCAACCCCAACTAAATCAACCCAGTCAGGGCTTTGTCCAGCTGAGACTTAAACACCTCTAGGGATGGAGATTCCACCACCTCCCTAAGTAACCCATCCCAGTGCTTCCCTACCCTCCTAGTGAAATAGTTTTTCCTAATATCCAACCTAGACATCCCCCACTGTAACTTGAGCTCCTTGTTCTGCCATCCACCACCACTGAGACCAGCCTCTCTCCAGCCTCTTTGGAACCTAACTTCAGGAAGTTGAAGGCTGCTCTCAAATCCCCCCTCACTCCCCTCTTCTGCAGACTAACCAAGCCCAAATCCTTCAGCCACTCTTCATAGGTCATATGCGCCAGCCCCCTAATCATTTTAGTTGCCCTCCTCTGGGTCCTCTCCAATGTGTCCACATCCTTTCTATAGTGGGGGGCCCAGAACTGAACACACTACTCCAGATGTGGCCTCATCAGAGCCGAATAAAGGGGAATAATCACTTCTCTAGATCTGCTGGCAGTGCTCCTCTTAATGCAACCTAATCTGCCATTAGCTCTCTAGGCTACAAGGGCGCCCTGTTGACTCATATCCAGCTTCTCATCCGCTGTAATCCCCAAGTCCTTTTCTGCAGAACTGCTACTTAGCCAGTTGGTCCCCAGCTGTAACAATGCTTGGGATTCTTCCATCCCAAGTGCAGGACTCTGCACTTGTCCTTGTTGAACCTCATCAGATTTCTTGTGGCCCAATCCTCTAATCTGTCTAGGTCACTCTGGACCCTATCCCTGCCCTCCAGCGTATCTACCTCTCCCCCTAGTTTAGTGTCATCTGCAAACTTGCTGAGGGTGCAATCCATCCCCTCGTCCAGGTCATTAATAAAGATGTTGAACAAAACTGGTCCTAGAACCGATCCTTGGGGCACTCCACTAGAAGTCGACCGCCAACCTGACACCAAGCCATTGATCACTATCCGTTGGGCCCGACAGTCTAGCCAGCTTTTTATCCACCTTACAGTCCATTTATCCAATCCATACTTCCTTAACTTGCTGGCAAGAATATTGTGGGAGACCATATCAAAAGTTTTGCTAAAGTCAAGGTATATCACATCCACTGACTTTCCCATATCCACAGAGCCAGTTAACTCATCAAAGGGTCTCCATGGGCTGGATCCGGCCTACCAAGTGGGTGGATGCAGCTTGCGGAGGCCCTGCTGTTCCCCCGCCCCAGGTCAATTAGGGATTGGGGGTGGGACAGCATCCAAAGCTGCCTCCGCTCTGCCCCTGCCTTGCTCTCAGCACGCAGCGCTTCAAAGCACTGTATATTTCTCGCAGGGCCCGGGGGCGAGGGGAAGAGTGGAGGAGGCTTCGCATGCTCCCCCGCCCCCAGGCCAAGTAGAGCCTGGGGAGCTGCGTGAAGCTTCCTTTGCCCTGCCTTGGCCCTGCGAGGAGCCTTCAAAGTGCCACATGTCCTCACAGCGTGGGAGGAGGCTTCCCATGCTGGGGGAGCATGCCAAGCCTGGGTGCCTAGTGGGAAGCGGGGGGGCAAAGGGGCTCCCCCACCCCCAGACTAATCATCCAGTGAAAGATGTTGAACAAAACCGGTCCCAGAACTGATCCTTGGGGCACTTCGCTAGAAGCCAACCGCCAACCTGATACCGAGCCATTAATCACTACCCGTTGAGCCCGGCAGTCCAGCCAGCTTTCTGTAGCCATTAATCACTACCCGTTGAGCCTTACAGTCCATTTATCCAATCCATACTTCCTTAATTTGCTGGCAAGGATGTGAAAGAGCAAGTACTAACGTTAAACATCTTAGCAGGACCCAGCTAACTTGCATCTGTGTGACAAGAATTGGCCGAGGAGCTATCTGAGCCTTTGATGTTGATATTTAACAAATCCTGGAATACTGCAGAAGCTCCGGATCACAGGAAAAAGGCTAGTACCATACCACTGTTTCAAAAGCGTAAATGGGCTGTCCCGTGTAACTGTAGGCCAGCTGATCTGACATGGATCCTATTCAACACCATGGAACAGCTGCTGAAGGATGCAGTCAGTAGAGAATAAAATGACAATGGTAGCAGAATGAATGCCAGTCAGCATGGCTTTGTGTCCAGCGTGGCGATGTAATTGTACTGCAGTAAGGCACTAGCCTGACTACCAAAAGTGCTCTGATGAAGAGGTAACGTAAAACAAATGTGGCATATATTAGAGGGATTAAACATGGATGAGCTTTAAGAACTGACTCTGATACAGAGGCAGCAGCATGGGGTGGGAGCCAGCGCTTGTGGGGAGCGGGCTTCTAAGCTGTCTCCCTGTCAGTGTAGCCTGTCCCCCTCCCCATGCTGCCGCCTCAGAGGCTGCATGTAACTCCGAAGGTTAACGGATGAGGCCAGACTCATCTCCCTAGTGCAGGTCAGCTTTGTTCTCCAGAGCCGCCTCAGCATCCCCGGGGTGCCCCTCTCGCCCTGCCTTGTGGGACAGTGGCTCAGCAGCCAGCCTGTGGTTTGTGGAATTGGGTGTTGGGGTGGCTGGTCCAGTTTCACCACTGCTCCTGTCCGTGCCGGGGGGAGCAGCTGTCTTGCAGGGTTCTTTTGAAAGCCCAGATTTCAACATGACCTGCCTAAATTCCAGCTCTCTCTGGATCCCGTTGAAGTGCCAGCCAGGGGGTTATTCGCTGTGCAGTGGTCACCGTGATTAACCCGCCCCAGCCACTCAGGATCTGTTCACTTGTTCCAGTCGGTGACAGAAAGTGAGTGGTCCCTACGGAATTGTAGCGTGGCCTCCCGAGGGGCGGGGGTTATCTCACTGGCAGAGATTACCTGAATCCTCTCAGAAGTTTACATGAAAAGGCCCATATTCAAATACCAGGCCAAAGCCCTGATGTCTTGGTGCCCAGCCATGGAATGTGGATGCATCCACAAGTGTGCATGCAACATGCTTGTGTCCACACGAGTCAGGGCATGTACTTGTGGGAGTGCGTGGACATTGGCCAGGTGGATACAGGTACGTGTTTGCACACGCAGTACCATGTGTTTGGCAGCAGAAGAGTGCATGACTGCACACGTGTCATTAGCTCTGCTGTGTGCCTTTTCCTTAGCGTTTCCCACTGGGTCTCTGGGGTCAGATGGATTCTCCCTTCCCTGCTCAGATAGAAGCCAGTGGGTGGGGCGGGTCTGTTGGGAGATACCTGGGCCAGTGACCTTTCCCTCCTCCCTGAGAGCAGCTTTCAGGGCCCAAGGGCTCTCCGTGACTAGCCAGGTGTCTGTTAAGAGAAGGGGGTTTATTATGGGACCTCTTGAATCAGGGAGCCGCCCAGACAAGGTTGAATGGTGAGATTTACACAAGGGCCTTGTAACACGGGTGTGATGCAGGCACCTGCTCTCCACGGCTGTGTAAAGCCACCTGGGAAATTACTGCTCAGTGCAGCTGGCTTGGCCTAACTCTGCAAAGCTGTCTGCCCCGGGTGCCCCATTCCGGAGCCCGGTGCTCTGTGTGCATATGGATTCCCCTGCACTGGGAAGCAGCAGGCTGCAGCTGGAGTAAATCGTGGAGTAAAAAGCTGCTGGTGGCTGCATGGCTCCTGCAGTGGGCTTGGTGGCTTTGAACTCTTCCCAAACTTCCGATGGGAAAGAGGTAGAGCTCTGCAAATCCAGATCCCTGCTTTATAGCCACGGGTGTCAGGGTGGACGTCTGCGGCTCATCTTGCCGATTCAGATGCAGATACAAAACTTGCATCCGCTTAGGAGCGCCTCTTTCTAGAGCCCCTGTCACAGCCCACACACATTTCCACAGCATGGGCAGTGGAACTGCCCTTCCCCACCCCCCCAGGTTGATTTCCTGATGCAGAAAAGCTGATGGGCAGGAGCCAATAAGATGGAGTTGATAAGTTCTGGAGATGCCCTCAGTGTAGCACGTGAGCAGCTCCTGGGCTGCGCAGCTGTAGGGGGAAGCTCCTGGGAGCCAGGGGTTGGGTGTATGTGGGATGGACCCTCGGGAAATCTGGGGGAGCTGCAGCCTGGTCATTTCCGGGGGAGATTCAGACGGGCTCGGGGCCAGGAAAATTCATCTGAGGTTCAAAGCCATCAGCTGCTGCAGAGTGTCCTGGAATGTGAGCTCCATGCTTTGAAGATGGTAACTGGTATCAAGTCAGCCTAGGTCCCATAGAAGCATGTGGTCATGTTGTACATAGTGATCTATGCAGAGCAGGATTCTTACTCAGTGTGTGTACCCCATTCTCCTGGCCATGCTTCCCTTTGGGCAAAGGCGCACGCTTCATCTGCCTATTCAGTCAGGGACATAAGCTGTTGTGGAACCTCGGCAAGCCTGATGAAACAGCTGCTGCCCATCAGTTCAGAGGTGGCAGCTTTTCAGCTCAATGATCCCAGTGCTTTCTCCCAGAGAGACTTGACTGGATATCATGGTGCTGGGTCAGTATTAGGAGAGTGACTAGAACAAAACAGACATACATAATGGAAATCCTAGAACCCTAGAACTGGAAGGGACCTTGAGAGGTCATTGAGTCCAGCCCCCTGCCCTCACAGCAGGACCCAGCACCGTCTAGACTATCCCTGCCAGGTGTCTGTCTAACCTGTTCTTAAATATCTCCAGTGATGGAGATTCCATAACCTCCCTGGGCAATTTGTCAGGGTGGTTAAACACTGGAATAGTTAGGAAGTTTTTCCTGATGTCCAACCTAAACCTCCCTTGCTGCAGTTTAAGCCCATTGCTTCTTGTCCTATCCTCAGAGGCCAAGGAGAACAATTTTTCTCCCTCCTCTTTGTGACACTCCTTTCACTTCCCATTCTGTATGTGTGAAACTGATTGTTCCTTCCGAAGTGGAGTACTTTGTATTTGTCCTTATTAAACTTCATCCTATTTACTTCAGACAATTTCTCCAGATGATTTTGAATTATGACCCTAGCCTCCAAAGCACTTGCAACCCCTCCCAGCTTGGTATCATCTGCAGACTTAATAAGCGGACTCTCTGTGCCATCATCTAAATCGTTGATGAAGATATTGAACAGAACTGGTCCCAAAACAGACCCCTGTGGAACCCCACATGTTCTGCCTTTCCAGCATGACTGTAAACCATTAATAACTACTCTCTGAGAATGGTTATCCAGCCAATTATGCATCCGCCTGATAGTAGCCCCATCTAAGTTGTATTTGCGTAGTTTATTGATAAGAAGATCATGTGAGACTGTATGAAATGCCTTACTAAAGTCTAGGTATACCAAGGCTTCTCCTCTTCTCTCACAAGACTCGTTATCCTATCAAAGAAAGCTATCCGATTGGTTTGACATGATTTGTTTTTTACAAATCCATGCTGGCTGTTACCTATCACCTTATCTTCCAGGTGTTTGCAGATGATTTCCTTAATTACTTGCTCTGTTATCTTTCCAGGTACAGAAGTTAAAGTGACTGGTCTCTAGTTTCCTGGGTTGTTCTTATTTCCCTTTTTATAGATGGGCACTAGATTTGCCCTTTTCCAGTCTTCTAGAATCTCTCCCGTCTTCCATGATTTTTCAAAGATGATAGAGGAAGTATCTGAACCTTTAGCTGTCAACTCCTTGAGTATTCTAGGGTGCATTTCATCCGGCCCTGGTGACTTGCAGACATCTCACTTCTCTAAGTGATTTTAACTTGTTTGTTTTTAATCTTCTAAACCTACCCAGTGCTATCTTCTAAACCTAGAAATGCTAAAGTCTTGCTAGTTCCCTTGCAGGCTGTCTGGTGGGAAGTTCAGCATGTCCAAGGAGAAGAGCTAGGAGCTCAAATGCAGCACCTGGAACATACCTTTGGGGTTGACACAGAAGTTGGTGCTGTCTCATCTGCTTTCTCAGTGCACAACTGGATGTGCAGAGTCTGATTAGCATGGCGATGGTGGGTGATGGCAGAGAGAGGGGAACTGGATGGAGGAGCATTCCCAGCATTCTCCGAGAGCACAAACTCTTTCACACTAGGTCACTTTTTTAGCTGGTTCTCAAGTCGTGGTTGAAGTTTTAGAGGTCACCGGTGTGTGCCTCCATTTCCCTGTGTGCAAAATGGGCCTACTTTTGTGCCAGGCTTTGGCCGCACTATGCTAGGACAGTGTCAAGTCACGGCTAGTGCGAACAAGCATTGAAATATGTTCAGAAGTGTTGGGAAACCTGTTTCTTGGATTTTCACCGAAAATTTCCTGACATGCATGATGGGATTTCTTGTCAGTGAGAGATGCCTGGAATAGCCTGGCAGTGAAGGCGTTCGTCACCAACGTGGGCTTTCAGTTCCCTGTGCTGAATGAGGTAGAGCAACAGAATTGGACTCTGGCTCTCTGGCTGGAGCTGTTCCACGTTGTATAACCAAACTAGCCCAGGAGAGAGACAGGCTCTCTGGCCTGGTGGTCTGGGCACTCACTAGGTATGTGGGAAACTCACTTCCAAGGCTTGGTCTAAAACACAAAGTTAGTCTGATGTAAGGCATCTTACATGAACTTAATTATGTCAGTGTACACACGGCAGCCACATCCTGCCAATATATACACCCCCTGTATGACATTGTACCTCCATATTCTTTATGGAAATAGGCATAATCATATTCAAAAACATAACTTGAATCTGCTTTATGCAAAATGTGGCATGTTGCCTGTCCTTGGAAAGCTTGTAATCCACTGAATGTGTATATTCTATTTGTGTGTGTGTGTGTGTGTGTGTGTGTGTATCATTCCTGTATTTGAAGTTAGAAATATGAAATATAAACCTGTTTAGATATCTAGATGTGCTAATGGACGCCATTAGTAGTACTTAAGGAACTTAATGGCCCAGTACTCAAGACAACCATTTGTGAATAGTCTTGTTCTTCCTGGAAGCCTGGCCAAGATGTGGCCAGATGATCTGATGCTGGAACCCATTTGGATAAGGTACTTTTCCAGGGGGTTGTGGAAGGGTTGAAACTGAACACAAATGATTCCTGCCTTGGGCAAAATCTATTTATAGGCAGGAAACCAAATAACAGGGGCAGTTGTCAGACACCAGAACACCCCTGCTCATCACACAGCTGACTGCTGGAAAGATCTGATTGAACAGGGAGAAGGATTAGGCCCATGCTAGATGCTGCTTAGCTTGTGAGAGAAGTTTATTCGAACTCATGTTAAGGTAAGAAACTGCATGTAACAAGTTTCTAGAAGCTTAGTTGGCGTGTTTTGTTTTATTTAAATTAGTAACTTACTTTGATCCATCTGATCACTTGCAACCATTTAAATCCTACTTTTTATATTAAATAAAATGATTTTTCATTATTAAACCCAGTGTAAATAATTATTACCTAGGATGGGAGGGAGGAGAAACAGCAGCTGTGAATATCTTTGTGATAAAGGCAGCGAACAACTTCTGAGTTTGCTTTTATACAGGATAAGACAGATTTATCTGGGATTCTGGCCAATGTTCCCTTTTTACATGTTTTCAACCCTTGAGCAGAATGAATTTTCTTATGTGAACAAATGTGGGGGTAATGTGTGACACGGAGGTGATCATAGAATCCTGGGGTTGGAAGAGACCTCAGGAGGTCACTGAGTCCAACCCCCTGCCCAAAGCAGGACCACCCCAACTAAATCATCGCAGCCAGGGGCTTTTGTCAAGCCGGGACTTCAAAACCTCTAGGGATGGAGATTCCACCCCTTCCCAGGGAACCCATCCCAGTGCTTCATCACCCTCCCAGAGAAATTGTTTTTCCTAAAATCCAATCTAGACCTCCCCCATTGCAACTTGAGACCATTGCTCCTCATTTTGCCATCCGTCACTACTGAGAACAGCCTTTCTTCAGCCTCTATGGAACCCCCCCTTCAGGTAGTTGAAGGCTGTCAAATCCCCCCTCACTTTTCTCTTCTGCAGACTAAATAAGCCCAAATCCCTCAGCCTCTCCTCATAGGTCATGTGCTTCGTCATTTTTGTTGCCCTCTGATGGACCCTCTCCAATGTGTCCACATCCTTTCTGTAGTGGTGGGCCAAGAATTGGACTCAGTACTACAGATGTGGTCTCATCAGAGCCGAATAAAGGGGAATAATCACTTCCCTAGATCTGCTGGCAATGCTCCTCCTAATGCAGCCTAATATGCCATTAGCCTTCTTGGCTACAAAGGAGCACAGACTCATATCCAGCTTCTCATCCACTGTAACCCCCAGGTCCTTTTCTGCAGAACTGCTGCTTGGCCATTCGGTCCCCAGCCTGTAACAATGCTTGGGATTCTTCAGTGGCAAGTGCAGGACTCTGCACTTGTCCTTGTTGAACCTCCTCAGATTTCTTTTGGCCCAATCCTCTTATCTGTCTAGGTAATTCTGAACCCTATCCCTGCCCTCCAGTGTATCTACTTTTCCCCTAGCTTAGTGTCATCCGCAAACTTGCTGAGGGTGCAATCCATCCCCTCGTCCAGGCCATTAATAAAGAAGTTGAACAAAACCGGCCCTAGAATTGACCCTTGGGGCACTCCGCTAGAAACTAAGGATGTTAAGGACTAGTCAACTAGTCGATTTCCCTCCCCCTTGCTGCCTCGATAGAAGAGGGGTACTTTAAAGCAGCAGCGCCCCACAGCTGATCCCAGGCTCAGCTGTGCGGCACTGCCCTTTTGAAACTCCACAGTATTTCAAGGCGGCAGAGCCCTGGGGAGCCTGGGGTCAGCTAGGTCTGCAGCTGATCCCGGACTCCACGCAGCATTTCAAACTGGCAGCGCAGCCAGTGTCCCCCGCGGGCTCTATGCTGTGCTTCCACTTTGAAATGCACAAGAGCCCCTGTTGGGGACTGTTGTACACTTCAAAGCTGGCATACCACATGCAGCCTGGAGTCAGCGGGACTTCCCACTGGCTGTGGGCTGCACGCAGAAGTGGCTGTCGACTAGTCGAGTAGCTGATGGAAATTCCATCGAATACTTGACTAGTAAAATAACTGATTGTTAACATCCCTACCAGCCAGACATTGAGCCATCAGTCACCACTCGTTAGGACTGATGATCTAGCCAGCTTTCTATCCATTTATCCAATCCATGCTTCCTTAAACTGCTGGCAAGAATCCTGTGGGAGACCGTATCAAAAGCTTTGCTATAGACCTTGACTATCACATCCACTGACTTCCCCATATCCACAGAGCCAGTTACCTGAGGCTGGCCGGTGTGTAGTTCCCTGAAAAAACAACAAATGGTCTGGTAGCACTTTATAGACTAACAAAACATGTAGATGGTATCATGAGCTTTCGTGGGCACAGCCCACTTCTTCAGATGTAGTTTCCTGGATTGTGCTTCTTCTCTTTTTGAAAGATGGTCACTACATTTGTCTTTTTCCAGTCATCCAGGACCTCTCCCGATAACCACAAGTTTTCAGATAAAATGGCCAATGGCTCTGCAATCACATCAGCCAACTCCCTCAGCACCCTTGGATGCATTAGATCCGGCCCCATGGATTTGTGTATGTCCAACATTTCTATATAGTTATTAAGCTGTTCTTTCACTACTTAGGGTTGCTAACCTCCTCCCTATACTGTGCTGCCAGGCGCTACAGACTGGGAACTAACCTCTCTGAAAATAGGGGCAAAGACAGCATTGAGTACTTCAGCTTTTCCCACGTTATCTGTCACTAGGTTCTTCTTCGAGTGCTTGCTCATGTGCATTCGAATTAGGTGTGCGTACGCCGCGTTCACGGATTCCAGAGCCTTTTTTCCCCAGTGGTATCCATTGGGCAAGCAGGTAGCCCCCTTCAGTGGCGCCGACATAATGGTGTATAAGTACCCCTGCTGCCCCCCCCTCCCCAGTTCCTTCATAGTAGCCGGAGCACTTATCTGTCCGTCCTTATCATCAGGCATTTAGATATTTTACATTAATTGTTCTTTTAGTGTGTAAATAGTTGTTAGTTATCTGTTAGTTCTTAGTTGTTAATCCTCTCCCCTCAGGGGAAGGGTGATGCCAGGAGTGCAGGAGTTTAAACCTTGGGAGTCCTGCTCTGAGCCCATGCCCTGTGGGGACCCCCATGACTCTTATCTGAAGTGTCTGGGAGAGGGCCATCTTCCTGACTCCTGCAGAATCTGCAAGAGTTTTAAGCCAAGAATGAAGAGGGAAAGAGATTCCCATTTAAAACCATTGTTGATGGAGTCCGCTCTCCAAGCAGCACTGGAGAGAGCTCCGGCGGTGTGAAGCACACAGGCGGCACCGATTGCAATCTCCGGTGCTGAAGAAGAGAAAGCAGCCTAGGGGCAGGTCTCCCGGAAAGCAAGGGCATGGGAGCCGGCACTGCGCCCACACCCCATTAGAAGGCTCCCTGCCGCAACACCGGGATGAGGTAACTCAACCAAGACATCAGGGAAGCTCCACACAAGTAAGGAGCCCAGGACGAGGCACTCCCATACATGTGGGGAGGCCATCCACGCCGGAAACCTTCGCGGCAGTCAGGGAACTCATAGAGCTCACAGCCTCGCCCGACCCATCTCCGCCGGGGCAGGCTCAAATATCAGCGGCACTGGGGGCGCCACTGGCATCGGGCACGTTGCCGGCGCCAGGAGTTTGGGTGGTACCGGGTAAAGGTATGACCTCGACCCCCTCTTCGAGACCCCAGACTTTAGCGGTACCTCAAGTTCCACCAGCACCGTCGACGGCATTGGCAGCCCCGCTGGCACCGGGGTCCATGGCAGCACCGGCCTGGATGGTGCAGGGAGCTGACGGGACTGGTGCGACTATGGCGGCGCTACAGATTATGGAACTGCCTCAGCCAGCGCACCGGGGAAAGCCCAAGTCCTTGGAGCAGCACCGGCCTCGGCACATGCCATCATCAGCCCTGCGCTGGTCTGCATCAGAGTATTCTTCAGAATCTGACGCTGAATTGCTCCGGTCGAGTGTATCCTCACGCAGATCGTCCTGGCACCAGGGTCAGCAGACATGGTAGATCAGGTGCATCCTCACGGCAGATCGTCCCGGCACCAGGGCCGCAGGCACAGCCGCAGTGGACTTTCTGGACCCCGTGGGCCTATCATCAGATGCTGGGCCCTATGCCACCCTCACAAGGCTCGAGTATCCCGCGGTCCAGGGGGACCCCATCGGCCACTCCTATGTCTGGAGCTCCCATATCTGAGTACAGGGGTAGCCCACAAAGACAGGAGTTGCACCCAGAGGCAGAGGGTAGGGGACACGGTGCCCAGGACCAGCTGAGACCTCAACCAGGTACTCAAGCGCCGGAGCTGGTCACAGACCAAACATTCTTGTGAGAGTCTTCCTCCTCTTCTCCCGATGAGGCCTTGGTGAATCCTGCACCTACCATGCCATCTGTGGATGCCAGGGCATATCAGGAGCTGCTCTGTCATCTGGCGGCGAATTTGGGAGTGCAGGCAGAGGCAGTGGAAGAGGACACAGACCCCATGGCTGACATTCTGTTGGCAGACGCACCGGTGAAGCTGGCATTGCCTTTGAACAAGACGGTGGCTAAAATCACCACCAACTTGTGGCAGACTCCAGCGTCCGTCCCACCAACCCAGAAAGGGATGGAGAGACGCTACTTCGTCCCGCAGTCCGGCCATGAACACCTCTACTCCCACCCCACGCCAGGCTCCCTGGTAGTACAGGCGGTGGCCCAGAAAGAGAGGCAGAGACAACTGGGGCCTACCCCCAAGAGCAGAGAACCCAAACGGTTGGACCTAATGGGTAGAAAGGTGTACGCGACGGGCCTGCAATTACACATTGCTAACCGACACACAGTGTGAAGCAGGTACGCGTACATCATCTGGTTGGCACTGGACAGATTAGAGGTGGCTTGCCACAGGACACTAGACAGGAGTTCACTGCCGTGGCTGAGGAAGGTAGGACCATCTCCAGAACGGCGCTGCAGGCTGCACTCGATACAGTGGACTCAGCAGCCCGTACGATGGCCACAGGAGTGGTGATACGCAGGGGGGCATGGATGCAGGTTACAGAGCCTGAAAGATTCAAGGGCCACTCTTAGATCCTTAGGGATACACACACCGGCCACACAAAGGAGGTTGTTTAATACAAGACCTTTCAGGAGACCTCCTTACCAGCCTTTCAGATAGGATAAGGTGAGAGACAGACCGCGTAATGCGGGAAATAATAACGGGGGTGCTGGCAACGGCTGAAATAGGAGACGAAGGCCACGGTCAGACACAGAAAGGAGTGGAGGCCCACCCCCTCCCCAACAGCCCAAGTCCTCGTTTTTTAAGGATGGGCACGAGGACAACATACCAGTCACAGAACTAGATCCCCCTTTTGGGGACAGGCCCATTTTTACCATGCGTGGGCCCAGATTACGTCTGACAGGTAGATTCTCGATCTGGTATCAATGGGATATTCTTTCCCTTTCCACTTTCTGCCCCCTTGCCACCCCCCTTCCCCATCTCTCTTCAGGGACCCCTCTCATGATCTTCTTTTAAAACAAGAGGTGCTTTCACTTCTCAACAATGGAGCGATAGAAAGTCCCACTAGAGTTCAGGGATTCTACTCCTGCTACTTCCTTATCCCCAAGGCAAAGGGAGGCCTCAGACCTATTTTGGACTTACGGGACCTCAATACCTTCATAAGAAAGACACAGTTCAAGATGGTCACTCTCACATCCATTATCCCTTCCCTGGAACTGAGGGACTGGTACGCTGCCCTCAACTTAAAGGATGCCTGTTTTCACGTCACGGTCAGACCTTCCCATCAGAGGTTCCTCAGGTTCATGGTGGGGCAGGAGCACTTTCAGTTTACAGTCCTTCCTTTCGGGCTGTCTATGGCACCCAGTGTTCACCAAGTGCATGGCAGTGGTGGCTGCCTTCCTCGGGAGGCACAGAATACAGGTTTTCTCTTACCTAGACGACTGGCTCCTCAGGGGCCGGTCAAAGGATCATGTGATGGAACACACAGCCCTTATAAGAGCATTGTTCAGGGAACTAGACCTTGTGGTAAATGAGGAGAAATCCACGTTGATCCCTATCCAAACAATAGATTTGTGGGAGCCGACATAATCTCATTCACTGGCAGGGCCTCTATCCCCAAAGGCAGGTTCAGAGCCATGGGCAGCATCATAAAGGGCCTCAACGTGTCTCCTATCACGATGGCAAGAAACTGCATGAGATTGTTGGGCTGTATGGCAGCCTGTACGTATGTGGTTCGCCATGCCAGGATGAGGCTCCGGCCACTGCAGGCTTGGTTGGCCTGGTCATTCAGCCAAGTGCGAGTGCCCTGAGACTCCATCCTCACGGTCCTGTGAAACATCATCCAATCTCTGTATTGGTGGACACAGGAGGAAGTGGTATGTGTGGGAGTCCCCTTTGTGATTGAAGGGTTGATGGTGAGACTGGTCACTGATGCCTTGGACATGGGCTGAGGAGTGCACATAGCAGAACATTGAACTCAAGGTATGTGGTCCCCCCGGAGCATGAACACCACATAAGTGTCAGGGAGCTGAGGGCAATCAGGCTAGCCTGCCAGGTGTTTGTGTCCCACCTGACCAACAAGACTGTCTTGGTGTTAACAGACAACACGGTGGCGATGTTTTATATCGACAAGCAGGGTGGAGCTCATTCCTCTCCCCTCTGTCGAGAAGCCTACTCCTCTGGGATTTTTCTACACTCCACAGCATTCACCTGGAAACAGCTTAACTGCTGGGAGCCAGGAACATCCTGGTGGATACCCTCAGCTGCTCCTTTGCGACTCACGAGTGGTCCCTCAAAGGGGAAGTGTTAGAAATAGTGTTCCAGAGGTGGGGTCGCCCCAGGTAGACCTATTTGCCATCCACTCAAACAGGAAATGCGCGGTTTACTACTCCTTCCTGGGGCAGGGGCTGGGATCCAAGGGGGATGCCCTGGTAAACGACTGGCCCCTGGAGCTCCTCTATGCGTTCCCCCTGATTCACAAGGTACTCATCAGGACGAGATGGCACAAAACCTGTCATACTGGTCCAGACAGTTCTGGTTCTCCATTTTCCTAGACCTGCTCCAGGATGGCCCCCTGACCCTGCCATTGAGTTTGGACGTGATTACCCAGGATGGGGGGAGGGCTCCCTTTGCCACCTGAACGTCCAGTCTCTCCACCTGACCATGTGGTAGATCCGTGGCTAACCGAGGCAGAGCGGATGTGCTCGGATGCGGTAAGGGCAGCCCTGTTAGGGAGCAGGAAGCCGGCTACCAGAGCTGCCTACTCGGCTAAATTGAAACATTTTCCGGAATGGTCCTTGGAGAGGGAGGTGGAGCCCCTCAAAGCTCCTATCCCGATGGTGCTTGATTACCTTTTGCAGTTATATCAGTCGTGGCTTTCTACTTCCTCCCCGAGGGTTCACCTGGTGGCCATAACGGCCTTCCACCCAGGAGAAGGGGGAAGGTGTGTGTTTGCGAACCACATGGTTAAGAGGTTTCTTAAAGGAGTGGACAGACTCTTTCCACATGTTTGAGCCCCCGTGTCCCAGTGGGATGTGCTCCCTTAAACATCTCTCTTTCAAAGTGGCTGTTATTGGGGCCGTTACGCCAGCAAGAAGGGTCTCTGAGCTCAGCGCTCTGACGGTAGACCCGCCGTATATGGCGTTTTCTGCAGACAGGGTAAGGCTGTGCCTCTCTAAGGTGGTGTCTGCTTTCCATATGTCACAGGATATCTACCTACCAGTGTTCTTTCCGAAATCTCATGCGCCCCCAAGGGAGCGGGCCCTGCACTCACTAGATGCAAAGAGAGCGCTGGCTTTTTACGTTGATAGAACAAGAGCTTTTTGGAGGTCTTCTCAACTCTTTGTTTCAATAGCAGAGAGAATGAGGGGTTTGCCCGTATCAGCGCAGGGATTGTCTTCCTGGATTCCCTCAGGCATTAGGGAATGTTATGAGTTGGCAGGAAAGGAGCCGCCCCACATTACGGCCCATTCCACCCGAGCGCAGGCATCTTCGGTGGCATTCCTAGGACAGGTCCCTGTAGTGGACATAGGCAGAGCTGCCATGTGGTCATCAGTTCATACATTCGCAGCATATGATGCAATCACTCAGCAGGCTAGAGGGGTGCTGCTTTGGGAGCCGCAGTGTTGCATTCGGTCTTATTATAGCAAGTGATGTTCTCTGACCCCGCCTCCAGGAGTTTGGCTAGGGAGTCACCTAATTCAAATGCACATGAGCAAGCACTCAAAGAAGAAAGGGTTACTTACCTGTAACTGTTGTTTTTCGAGATGTGTTGCTCATGTCCATTCAACCCCCCCCACCTCCCCTTCGTCGGCATCTTTGGCAAGAAGGAATGGGGGAGGGGGCGGGAGGGGAGCAGCAGGGGTACTTATGCACCATTATGTCAGTGCGCTCTAGGGGGCTACCTGCTGGCCCAACAGATACCACTGGGGAAAAAAGGCTCTGGAATCTGTGCAG
This sequence comes from Pelochelys cantorii, assembly GCA_032595735.1. Classification (NCBI taxonomy): domain Eukaryota; kingdom Metazoa; phylum Chordata; order Testudines; family Trionychidae; genus Pelochelys; species Pelochelys cantorii. The sequence continues at coordinate 1,389,351 of CM064348.1, forward strand.
GCGGTGCACACGCACCTAATTCGAATGGACACGAGTAACACATCTCGAAGAACAACAGTTACAGGTAAGTAACCGTTATTTACCTCCCTTATCCAGTAAGGGGCTCACACCCTCCCTGATCACCCTCTTATTGCTAACGTGCCCGTAGAAGCCTTTCTTGTTTCCCTGCATGTCCTTTGCTGGTCGCAATTCCAATGGCGCTTTCGCCTCCCTGATTACACCCCTGCATTCTCGAGCAATATATTTGTACTCCTCCCTAGTCACCTGTCCCAAGTTTCCACTTCTTGTCTGCTTCCTTTCTGTGTTTAAGCTCACCAGGGATTTCATTGCCAAGACAAGCTGGTCGCCTGCCATATTTGCTTTTCTTACTGCGCATCGGGATGGTTTCTTCCTGTGCCTTCAATAAGGCTTCTTTAAAATCCAGCAAGCTCTCCTGGGCTCCTTTCCCCTTCATGTTAGCATCCCAGGGGATCCTGCCCAGCAGTTCCCTGAGGGAGTCTCAGTCTGCGCCATATCACCTTCTTATTGGTGTGCATAACAAAATTCATGTGGGGGGTGGAGCCAAGGGGTTCTGAGTGTGGGAGGGGGCTCAGTCCTGGTGCAGAGGGTTGGGGTGCAGGAGTATGAAGAGTTCAGCTGGGGGTGCAGGTGCAGGCTCTAGGGTGGGGCTCGGATTGAGGGACTTGGGGTTGGGACAGAGTTGGGGTGCAAGGGCTCTGGCTGGGGATGCAGGCTCTGGGGTAGGGCTGGACAGGAGGGGTTTAAGGTACAGGAGGGGGCTCCAGGTTTGGGGAGGGTCTCAGGGTTGGGGTGCAAAAGGGGGTATAGGCTCTGGACTGACGGTTTATGCTTTCAGTGTGGCTGGGGATGAGGGCTTTGGGGTGCAGGAGGATGCTCAGGGCTGGGAGGGGTTGAAGGTGGGGTAGGTGACTGGATCTGCCCCCCTCTTCATTGCTTTGTGCTTTGGGGAACTGGGATTTTTCATTGGCCTCCTACATGAGGTGGTCTGTGCTTGAAAGTGGAGGCAGGACGGGAAAGCGGAGCTGCCAACCCTCGGGGAAGGGCCACGTTTCTCTCCTGCATGCTCCCTGTTCCGGAGAAGGGCACGTCGGTGTGTCTAGGTGTGCGGAGAGTGCTCTGCCCTGTAATTAGTGCTGGGTTGACACGCGGGGGCGTGTTACGCCGCGTGTGCTTTCGCACTGGGCGCTTCTCTGCACAGGCGTGGGGTGGCTGGTCAGAAGCATCGTGCAAAGGCACGTGAGGGTTCTGTTGCTGTGTGAGTCTTGGTGGTATTCACGGTGCTGGAGGGCCTGCCATCCAGAGACCAGTGAAGCAGACAGGCCCTGGGGGTTGGGACAGAGTTGGGGTCAGTATGTTGAGGTTGGCCCGTTTATGGCTGGGGAGCTTGTTCTGCCCTGGTGGTGAGTATGGTTCATGAGGAGATGTCACTTTCATCTTCTCCAGGAGCCCCTTGTCTGGGACTGACACCCAGTCTGTGGATGTGTCCCCATCCCAACACGGCCTCCCCTTCCCACAGCCCCCCCCCGCTGAGGAGTCCGCTGGAGAGATGTGCGCTCAGCAGAGCTGCCATTCAGTAGACACCTCGTTGGGTGAACGATGAGGAACACTGGGGACCTGCCAGCGGGATGATGCCGGATTGGAGGGAGGCCTCAGGCTTCCACAGGGTCTGTCCGGGGTCCAGTGTCTAATAGCTGTATTGACCCTCATGGAGGCTGATGGGCGGTTGGCTGCCAGGAATCTGGATAAATTGGAGAACTGGGCTGTAGACAACAAACCTAAATGGAGCAAAGACAAAGGGAAGGTGCTAACCACATGCACAAATACAGAAAGGGGGGCGGGGGTGGAAGCAGCTCTGCTGGGAGGGGTCTTGGTGTTGTGGTGGATCAAAGCCTCAGCTAGGGATGTAAATGTCTGTTAAGTTAACCGATTAAACAATCTAACTGTAAGTCTTTAACCTTGCGGCTGGGACCAGCCAACCCACTGTGGGGGGATGCGGGTGGCGACCGCTCTGGCCAGCTGAGGTTTGCAGCTGGAGGTGGGGGAAGGGGAAGCGATAGCTGCTTCCAGTTACGGGTAAGCATGCAGGTGAGGCTGATGCTAACAAGTTAACCGTTCACATCCCTTGCCTCAACATGCTGTTGCAAACAGAGCAAATGCCATTTTCGGTTGCAGAGGCATTGCATGCAGGTTGTGGGAGGCGACAGTCCTGCTCTGCTTGGGGCTGCATAGGCCTCAGCTGGAGTCACGGGTCTCGCTTTGGTCACTGGTGCATCAACAGCAGCTAGAGCAGCAGCTTTCAAACTGTTGTTCTCATGGCCCCGTTGAAGAATATTGTTGGTGCCTGTGACCCAGAGTGTGGGCTCTGGGAGTGAGGGGTTTGGGGAGCAGGAGGGGGCTCAGGGCTGAGGCAGGGGATTAGGGCATGGGCTTCCCTCCAGCGACTGTCGGCAGAGCAGTGGGGTTCTGACACTCCTTCCCGCCTGCCCGGGCACCTCAGAAGCTGCGCCCTGGAAGCAGCCAGGATGGGTCTGAGTTCTAGGCAGTGGCTCTCACATGCAGGCACCGTCCCCCCAGCCAATGGGAGCGAGGAGCCGGTGCTCGAGGGAAGGGCAGCATGGGGAGCCTTGTAGCCCCCTACCTAGGACCTGAACCCACGGCCGGCTGCTTCTGGGGCGCAGTGAGGTCCATGGTGCCAGCACAGGCAGGAAGCTGCCTAGCAACCCCAATGAGTCACCTGGCCCCCACAGCAAAGCGACCCAGTGCTGGACCGTGACCCAGCCGGTGCAAACAGCTGGTTTGGAGGAACGGGAGAGGACGCAGAGGAGAGCGCTGCAGGCTGTGCCAGTGCCAGATGCGCAGGGAATTCCTCTGGGCTCCTTGCAGCCACGTTTTCTCCGCCAGCCAGCGGCTCTGCCCAGGCCTTCACTCCCTGCCCCAGACGTGCTTCACGCCTGGCTCACGGGGGGCAGCTCGTGCTCCCCAAAGCCGCCAGCAGGAAGGGAGGAGGAGACCACTGGGGAGAGCGGGGCCTGGCTGAGCTGTAAAGGGCCCGAGGCTCACACCTTTACCAACAGAGGCCTCTGTCTGTCTCCCCGCTGCTATGGGGCTCTGGCCCATCTGCCTTGTGCAGCACCGTGGGGGGGAAGGGGGGAGGGTGCAGCACCGTGGGGGAGAAGGGGGCAGCGCTGTGGGAGGAAGGGGGGCGGGTGCAGCACCGTGGGGGAGAAGGGGGCAGCGCTGTGGGAGGAAGGGGGGCGGGTGCAGTGCCGTGGGGTCTGTTATGCAGAGAGACCGAGGCAGTGACAACCAGCTCCCTTTGGGGTCATCACTGTGCTTCTGTGGACATGATAAACCATTCGGCTCCTGCAGGCTCTCATGCCACATCAGTGTGTGGGCACAACCGCAGGCCCACGGCCAGGACCAGAGCCAGAGCAGTGCTGAGGCCTCCACTTCCTCTCTTTGTGCAGGGTGGAGCCCTCCTGCTGGCCTAGCGCAGTGTGTGGGGGTGAGACTACGGATGTCAGAACCCTTTACTGGTTAATGGTTTAATCAAGGCCCTGCCACCCAGCCCCCTGGCTTCTGTGGTGTGGCTGGGCTGCTCTGCCCCATTGCAGCTGGCCACCACTGGAGTTAGTCATCCTTGGGCTGGCAGAGACCTCAGGAGTCATGGAGTCCAGCCCCCTGCCCACAGCAGGACCAACCCAACTCAATCAGCCCAGCCAGGCCAGGGCTTAAACACCTCTAGGGTTGGAGATTCTACCCCCACCCTAGGGAACCCATCCCACTGCTTCACTGGCGTTAACTGGCAAGGGCTGGTTAACTGGTAAGCATATGAGTAGGACAGTGTGCTTACTGGTTAACTGTTTAGCATCCCCACTGAGAACAGGCTGGTCTGTGCTACCGTCTCTGCAGTGGGAGTCAGTGAGGTGCTGTCTCTTTAAGGCATGCCTCTCTCCTGCAGCACAAGTCTCTCTGCCAGGGATCGGCAGGTGGATTTCTTGTGGCAGCAGCTCCCTGGGGTGTGAGGTTGAGTGACCTTGTACCAGTGAAATTTCATTGAGTCGCTGTTTGTGAGCATTGGCATTGTAGGACTCTGCAGTGGCTGGGAGCCAGCACCCAAGCAAACGCTGGGCCATGGTATTCCGCAGCCTGGGGGAGAACCTGAGCAGGACTGTGCATGCACTCTGGCGGAGGGCAGGCAAGCTTTGCTCATGCGCTGCAGCTCGCTCCAAGGGAGTCTGCCTGGCTGGCAAGTGTGAGGTGCTTGTACGCATGGGGTATACGCCCACACCTTCCCCAGTGGCTGGCCGTTCTGTCTGTGGCCAGTTTGGGTGGAGAAGAGCATCTTCGTTTGCAGGTTGGAAGGAGACTGGGTCGCATGGTGCTTGCTGAGGTTTCGAGTTTAAGCCAGCGGTTAAGAAGAGCTTAAACGAGAGAGCTAAAGATGAGCCTTGCTCAATTCATCACTGGATCGCCTGGTGCATTTCCTGGACTTCACTGGATGGCCTGGCCTACTTCCTTGCCAAGCCTTATGGCGTTCCTCCTTCTCGCACGTTTCCAGAGGTTTGGGCAGAGCCCCAGCAATTGTCCCCCCCCCCCCAATCCCATCACTGCAGGTCTGACCCAGCTCATGCTGTCAGGGAGTTTTCCCTCTAGTGTGTCCAAACGTCCCCTTTTAACTCTGTCCCCATGACTCCTAGTTCTGCCTTGCGTGGCAACCCAAGCAGTTCCCCTCTCTCCATGGCACTGGCATCAGACAGGTCCCTGAGCCTGTCGTCATGCCTTCCTTGCCCCAGGGTAGTTGCTCTGGGAGGGGTTACCTTTTGGTCCTCCTCCATATGATATTTGTCATTAAAAATGTGCTGGTTGCTAGTTGTCCATCACCGTCAGCCAGGAAGTAACGTGCCCCCTTGCCCTGGTGTGCGGACATGGCTTGTATCCCTACACTGCTACGTGGGGCTGCGTGGGGATTGATAGGCCTAGAATGAGTCCAGGAGTGCCTCTCCCCCCGGCTACACATACTGGCCACAGGAAGCCTGGCACCCACTTGGACCTGAGTATCTAAAAGCTGGAAGTGCAGAACTGACGTGCTGGGGTGCAGCCAGTCCCCGGGGCTACCAGTCCTTTCAGTCTGCAGCGTGCCGGCCAGGAAAGGGCTGCAGGGCAGCAGAGAGGGACGCTCCTTGTTTCCAACCCAGCTAAAGGAGCATTTTTCACTTTTATTTCTGTCTTCCTCCGAATCCTTTCTTATTGACTGGCCCCCAGATTTATGGGGCGCCCCGGCTTCCTCCTCCCAGGGCCGATTCTCTGCGTGGGGCCAGCAGGCTCTGGGTCAGGCCCTTCTGGTACTTCAGCAGGCCGAGGAGCTCACTCTGGGCAGTAAGCAGCGGACAGTTATGGGCTGTGCAGAGAGCAGGAGCTGGAACAGCGCAGGCCCGTCTTAGCAGCTGGTAACTGCAGAATGCTTGCCTCCCGCCCGCCATGGGACTGGCTCTCCCTTTCCCCATTGCCCTGGGAAGGGCAGCTTTGTGTGACCCCTGGCTCTGCCCAGGTGGCCGCATGTGCAGCCGCACCTCTGCGGAGGAGCATTCTTCTCAAGAAACCCCTCTCCTTTGGCAGTTCTGTACAGACTCGGCTGTGCGCAGGCCCGGCCTGGCCCAGTTCTCTGTGTCATACCCCTTGCACAAACCTGCAAAGCAAGGAGACAAACGGCGAAGGCAGCCCGGAGACAGACTCCCCATGCTCCTGCCAAGAGAGAGCTTGTCACTGGCACAGCCCCTGTGCCTGACAGCCCAAACTCTACCTCGAGCAATGGCCGCCCTTCAACTCGCCCTAATTCCACCCACTCGCCGCACACTCGCATAGGCTCTCAGGCCTATGAAAAATCCATAGCCGGGCAGGTGCTGGGGGGACATCCTAAGCGCGGGCTGGGGGGAAGAACTGCTCGTTATTTCTTGGGGCTGGGTCAGCCAGAGACTGACTTTCATGGCGCTGAGGTTGCTTAGTGCATCCAAAACATCTGCCTCATGGTTCAGGAGGAACTCAGAATGCTCCTTCCATCTAGCCTGGGGGCTTCTCTGTCCTTAAATACCAGGAAGGATCAAGCCTTTTGATGGACGTAGCTTCTCTTGGAATCCACTTTAGGGCTGCAGAGATGGGACCAAGCACCTCGTCCGTAGCGCACTGCCCTGGGCCTGGGACCAGCACCTAAAAAGGACCCTCTGCAGCGGGGGCTCCCAAGACCTTGACCTGGTGATGATCTCACTCCCCAGTGCACTCATCTAAGGTGGCCAAGCCTCCATTATGAACATAGGAACGGCCATGCTGGGTCAGACCAATGGTCCATCCAGCCAGTGTCCAGTCTGCCCAGAGTGGCCAATGCCAGATGCCCCAGAGGGAGGGATCACAACAGGTAATCCTGACGTGATCCCTCCCCTGTCACCCAGCCCCAGATAAACAGAGGCTAGGGACACCATTCCTACCCAGCCTGGCTAACAGCCATTGATGGACCCAACCTCCATGAATCTATCTAGCTCTTTTTCGAACCCTGTTGAAGTCCTAGCCTTCACCACATCCTCTGGCAAGGAGTTCCACAGGTTGACTGTGTGCTGAGTAAAGAAAAACTTCCTTTTGTTTGTTTTAAACCTGCTGCCTATTCATTTCATTTGGTGACCCCTAGTTCTTATATTGTGGAAATAAGTAAATAACTTTTCCTTATTCATGTTTTCCACACCTGTCGTGATTTTATAGACCTCTATCATATCCCCTCTTAGTCTCCTCTTTTCTAAGTTGAAAAGTCCAAGTCTTTTTCATCTCTCTTTATATGGGACCTGTACCAAACCCCTCAGCATTTGTGTTGCCCATTTCTGAGCCTTTTCCAGTGCCGATATTGTTGGCACCATTGCACCTGCGGTGTGCACTAGGGATATGAATGGTAACTGAGCGTCACCCCAAACCTGGCTGGAACAGCCCTCGGGGGTGTGTGTGTGGTGTGCTCCCCCATTGCATTGGTTTACTTAGCATTTAGCCGGTTAAATAACTAAACGGGATTTTACATCTGTAGTCTCTGTGCCCTTGGCACCTGTGGGTCCCACTGAACCTTGACCCCACAGCACGGCGATGTCGGGTTCCCTTCGTGTCATGAACCCAATTGCCTTGGACTCCCCAAGGGCAGAGGCAGCCTGTGGGCCCGTCCCCCATGCCGGACACTTTTGAGGCTGCCCGGGGCCTCGTTGAGATGACTTGGTCTCCTCCTTGGGACAGGCCTCCAGCACCCCACCAACTTCCATGGGGAAAGCCGGCCATATTGGGTCCTCTCAGACCAGCTTCATCCCTAGCGCCGCTCAGAGCCTCGGCGCCGCCCGTCTGACTGGCAGCGTCATGCTCGCAGCCAGTTCTCGAGCCATTCCGACTCTGGCACCCGAGTCCTGGTCACTTGGATCTGACCGTTCCCTCTGTAGTGACTGGCACCGAGGGACCTCGCAGTACCAGAATCGTGGGTGCAGCTCAAGCACCGGTTCCTGGCTGGCATGGCCAGAGCCTGTCCTGGAGCCGTTCCTTGGAGCGTGGCTCTTTGGACTAATACGGCACCTCTGAGCCTCTACAACGGGTGGGCAATAATTTTTGACCGGGGGCCATTTCAGACATTTTTGAATTGGCCCCAGGCCACCTCGGAAGGGGCGGGGCCAGGACACGTCTGTGCTTCCCCACCCACAGACCCCGATTGGGCTGGGGATCAGGGAGCGCGCAAAGCCTTTGGCCCCTCCCCTCTCCAGAGAACTACCAGCTGTTGTGAACAGCTGTCAGTTCCCTCCAGGCGCCCCTGCCCCTGGCGGTGGGAGGAGACTTCGCATGCTCCCCCTACCCCCAGGTCAGTCAGGACCTGGGGAGAGGAGGACGTGAAGTCTCTCACTCCCTGCCCCCGCCCTGCAAGGGAGCACTGCGCTGGTGTTTGCCTTTAAGTGCAGAGCCCTGGCAGGGCGGCTTTCCTCCCAAAGGGGCAGCACCTCTTTTCCTTCCCTAAGCCGCTCCAAACTTCCGAGAGCGGAGCCGGCACTCCTTGATGTGCAGGGTGCTCTCGCCTTCCACATCAACTGGATCAAGCCCTTTGCGAGTCCTCTCGTTGTTTTGTGGTGAAGGGACAGCCAGTCTCTTCACAGCGCATCTCCTCCCGGATCACAGCCCCGGTCCCCCACCGCCGCGTACGGCGCATTCCACGCAAACGCAGGCCTTTGGCAGCTGTCCTGGCGTGTGCACTATTCCAGGAGATCTGCAGAGCCACAACATGGGTTTTGGTGTGTTCGTTCATGTCCCACTGTCCAATCGTGCAGCCGTCAAGATAGGTCGCGGGTTTCGTACTGTGGTTCTCGAGTTGGCCATGCTCTGACGCTGATCTCCTCATAGAATCATAGAGCTGGAAGAGACCTCAGGAGGTCATCAAGTCCAGCCCCCTGCCCAAGGCAGGGCCAATCCCAACTAAATCAACCCAGCCAGGGCTTTGTCAAGCCGAGACTTAAACACCTCTAGGGTTGGAGATTCCACCACCTCCCTAGGGAACCATCCCAGTGCTTCACCACCCGCCTAGTGAAATAGTTTTTCCCAATAGCCAACCTAGACCTCTCCCACTGTAATTTGAGACCATTGCTCCTTGTTCTGCCATCCATTTCTACTGTGAACAGCCTTTCTCCAGCCTCCTTGGAACCCCCTTCAGAAGTTGGAGGCTTCTCTCAAATCCCCTGTCACTTTTCTCTTCTGCAGATTAAACAAACCCAAATCCCTCAGTCTCTCTTCACCGGTCATATGCTCCAGCCCCCTAATCATTTTTTTTAGCCCTCCGCTGGACCCTCTCCAATGTGTCCATATCCTTCTTTAGTGGAGGGCCCAGAACTGGACACAATACTCCAGATGTGGCCTCACCAGAGCCGAAAAAAGGGGAATAATCACTTCTCTGGATCTGCTGGCAATGTTCCTCTTAATGCAACCTAACATGCCATTAGCCTTCTTGGCTACAAGGGCGCCCTGTTGGCTCATATCCAGCTTCTCATCCACTGTAATCCCCAGGTCCTTTTCTGCAGAACTGCTACGTAGCCATTCAGTCCCCAGCCTGTAACAATACTTGGGATTCTTCCATCCCAAGTGCAGGACCCTACACTTGTCCTTGTTGAACCTCATCAGATTTCTTTTGGCCCAATCCTCCAATTTGTCTAGGTCACTCTGGACCCTATCCCTGCCCTCCAGCTTATCTACCTCTCCCCCTAGCTTAGTGTTATCCGCAAACTTGCTGAGGGTGCAATCCATCCCCTCATCCAGGTCATTAATAAAGATGTTGAACAAAACTGGTCCTAGAACCAATCTGTGAGGCACTTTGCTAGAAACCAACCGCCAACCTGACATTGAGCCATTGATCACTACGCGCTGGGCCCAACCTTCTAGCCAGTTTTCTATCCCTCTTACAGTCCATTCATCCAATCCATATTCTCTTAACTTGCTGGCAAGAATATTGTGGGAGACCGTATCAAAAGCTTTGCTAAAGTCAAGGTATATCACATCCACAGAGCTAGTTACCTCATCAGAGAAGCTAATAAGATTGGTCAGGCACGACTTGCCCTTTGTGAATCCATGCTGACTATTGCTGATCACTTTCCCCTCTTCCAGGTGCCTCAAAATGGATTCTTTGAAGATCCCCACCATGATTTTTCCAGGGACTGAGGTAAAACTGGAATCTGGAATCTCGAGAGGTGTGCTGCTTACCGGGAGCTTGCATTCAGGATGTGACTGAGAGGCTTACCAAACTGATCAAACCTTCGGATCGCTACCCCTTCCTGCTTCTCCATGTGGGAACTAACGATACGGCCAAGAATGACCTTGAGCGTGTTACTGCGGATTATGTAGCGCTGGGAAGAAGGACCCAAGAATTCGGAGCGCAAGTGGTGTTCTCGTCCATCCTCCCTGTTGAAGGGAAAGGACTGGGCAGGGATCGTCGAATTGAGGACGTAAATGCGTGGTTTCGCAGGTGGTGTCGCAGAGAGGGCTTTGGTTTCTTCGACCATGGGACTCTGTTCTGGGCACAAGGATTGTTAGGAAGAGATGGGATCCACCTAACCAAGAGAGGAAGGAGTATCTTCGCAGGCAGGCTTGCAAACCTAGCGAGGAGGGCTTTAAACTAGATTTGTTGGGGGATGGTGACCAACACCCTGAGGGGAGTGGGGAAGTCGGATACCGGGAAGGAATGCAAAGAGGAACGCGCAAGAAAGGAGGACCCCTGATTCGAATGGAGAAGATGGGCCGATCAGCTGGTTACCTGAGGTGTTTGTACACTAATGCAAGAAGCCTGGGCTATAAACAGGAAGAACTGGAGGCCCTGGCCCAGTCCAAGAAATATGATTTAATTGGGATAACAGAGACTTGGTGGGATGACTCGCATGACTGGAGCGCTGTCATGGAAGGGTATAAACTGTTCAGGAAGAACAGGCAGGGGAGAAAAGGAGGAGGAGTTGCACCATACGTAAGAGAGCACTATGATTGCTCTGAACTCTAGTGTATATAGAGGGAGAAAAACCTGTTGAGAGTCGATGGGTTAAGTTTAAATGAGCAAACAACAGCAGTGATGTTGTGGTTGCTGTCTGCTACAGGCCACCGAATCAGGTAGATGAGGCTTTCTTCGGACAACTGAGAGAAGCTTCCAGATCGCAGGCCCTGGGTCTCGTAGGGGACTTTAATCACCCTGACATCTGTTGGGAAACTAATATGGCAGTACACAGGCAATGCAGGAAGTTTTTGGAGAATGTTGGGGATAACTTCTTGGTACAAGTGCTGAAGGATCCAACCAGGGGCCGTGCGCAGCTTGACCTTCTGCTCACAAACAGGGAGGAACTAGTAGGGGAAGTAGAGGTGGGTGACAACCTGGGAAGGAGTGATCATGAGATGGTAGATTTCAGGATCCTGACCAAAGGAAGAAAAGAGAGTAGTAAAATACACACCTTGGACTTCAGAAAAGCAGATTTTGACTCACTCAGAGACCTGATGGGCAGAATCCCCTGGGATGCTAACATGAAGGGGAAAGGAGTCCAGGAGAGCTGGCAGTATTTTAAAGAAGCCTTATTGAAGGCACAGAAAGAAACCATCCCGATGCGTAGCAAGAGGGGCAAACGTGGTAGGAGACCGGATTGGCTTACAGGGGAAATCCTTGGTGAACTTAAGCACAAAAAGGAAGCTTACAAAAAGTGGAAACTTGGACAAACAACCAGGGAGGGGTTTAAATGTATAGCTCGAGAATGCCGGGGGGTTATCAGGAAGGCGAAAGCGCAAATGGAATTGCGACTGGCTAAGGAAGTGAAGGATAACAAGAAAGGTTTCTACAGGCATGGCCCCTGGTCGGATCCTTCTGCTCTGTGATCCTGGGCAGTTCATCTGCCCCTCCATCCTGTTCGCAGATCCTACCAGGCAGGCCTTTGGGAGCATGTGGCTGGCAGAGCTCAGCTGGGCCTCCATGGCTGTGCTCAGGAAAAGGGGGGAAAAGCCCTGTGGACCTGCGGGAGCCGAGTCCTCCCATCTTGGCAGCAGCCCCCTCGTTGCTTGCATGGTGGTGCCCTGAACAGAGAGCTGCTAGACTGGGGCACAGGATGAGCCTTGGGGTGTGGCCAGCCCTGCTACACCATGCCAGTGCAAAGTGGGGGTGAAGTGCTCCTGGCGCAGGGCTTGGCTACTCCGAGCTCAGCGCTGCTGCAGTGCCATAAGCGAACCTGCTTTCAGCTAGCACCGTCCTGGAGTGGCAGGAGCAAGTGGTGGGAAGATCTGTCCTCTATTTTTGGTAGCCTCTGAGGTGCTACAGGATGACTTGTGGGTTTTTGCGCCAGGAGCGTAGCTTTTTAAGAAGGACTCTAGAGGTGATCCTGGCAATTACAGGCTGATGAATCTAACTTCAGTACTGGGCAAATTGATCAAAACGATAGTAAAGCACAGACTTGTCGGACACATGGATGAACATTATTGTTGGGAAAAATGTCACCATGGTTTCTGTAAAGGGAAAATGTGCCTTTACCAAGCTCCTAGACTCCTTATGATTATTGAGAAACCCACAAGATCTGTCGCGCTCGCCATTGAATTCTCTGGTGGGGGGCGGGGCGTGCGGTCTGTGCCCTCAGGCTGGCTGTTTGGGCTGCAGCGTCTGTAGGGTTCCCATTCTCGGCCAGGGAGCTATTGGCCTTTGCGGCTCAGGCTCACGTCAGCTCGAGTTCCCTTATTGTTTGTTTGGTCTGCTCAGACTGTCGGTGCCAGCATGGAGGTTAAGCCTAGTGGTCAGTGCAGGTGTTGGTAGCCAGGACTTGGACTCAGGCTCAGAGGTCAGGAATCAGAGCTGAGGTCACCTGGTGTGTGGCAGGGCAGGCAAATGGAGCGATTGCAGCCAGGGGCTGCTCTCCTGTCGGGCCCTGTCGCAGTGCGGTGGGGAGGGGGGGGTGCGCTGTGTGGGGCTCATGGCTTCAGGGCTGCCAGGCATGAACATTGGGCAGCTCTGTGTCCCGCCCCGGGCATGGGCAAGTCATAGCTGCTTGGCATGTGGTCCTGGGTGGGGGTAAATGTGTAGCTGCTGAAAACGTCACGCCTTTCCACGACGGCGCAGGCAGCTCCACAGGAGCCGGTGCACGTGAGGAGCCAGCTTAAAAGCCAGTACCCGTGCGCCCCAGCTCCCGCCTCCCTCACCCCCAGCTGCTGCCTCCGAGGCCCAGGCCGCAGAGTGCGGGGAGGAGGCTGTGCATAATGGATGAGCCCAAGCTTATCAATGAACGGTTTACACCATCACATCCCTCTCCTGCGACAGGCCTTGGCCGACCTGCAGCCCCCTGCAAAGGGCTCCTGCCCCAGAGGGCTGTGGGTGGGAACGTGGACTTAGCATCAGGCTCTGCCTGTGAACATTGGCACTAGGAAAGGGGTCTGCAATGGCCAGGGAGATGAGTATCCCTGCTGCATCCCCCCACCTCTGCCGTGACCACCAGCACTGGGCAACTAGCAGCAGGGTGAAGAGGTTTGTCCCACGGGGACCCAGCTTTCCAGGCCTCCAGCTAAGATACATGTTCTGGCTTCTGCTGGGGGTTTGTATATTCCTCCCCTCCTCCGGCTATCTCCCCCCTGCCTGCAGGGGCCGGAGTGGCTCCTTTGAGCAGGAGCAAGAGTCGGCTGCCCCAGGGCCAGCCTGCAGGGGGGTGAGGCCACTACTTCCTTGCTGTTTCAGGAGCGGGGGCGGGGGGGCATGCCGGACTGACTGTCCTGGGCCCAGGGTGCTGCTGCCCTCTGGTTCTAGAGTCTCAGGGTTCAGGTAAAGCTGCCTTTCCGCCGAGGCTGGCTGGGCAGCACGGGGCCCAGGAGGCCCAAGGGGATGCAGGACTGAGGACGGGTGTTAGAGTCCAGCCCTGCTCTCATGTCTGCTTATCACAGAGCAGCCTCTGCTCTCCCCAGCTGGTACCGAGGCTGGAGCCCTCCCCATTTCCACCCTGGCTTGTGTTGGCTGCCGTTGCCGCACCAGCCCCGCTGCTGCTGGCTTGTGTGTGGGCAGGCCTGGGGAGCGGGGTGGAATATCACCCTACACTAGGTGGGTCTAGTGATGTTAAATTCTCGGGAATAAACTTTCGGAGAATATTCTCGAGAATGTTCTTGAGAATATTCTCCAATGCGAGAATTTTTGAGAATTTTCTCTTAAATACTTGTTAAATAGTTTTTAAAGAATTTTACTATTTATAATAATGTCTTTCTTTAATAAAACTTCAAGAATCATGAAAGTTTCCAATTGTTAAAATGAAAATTTGGGAAAGTAAAGAAAAAAAGACAGAGGTTTAAATTACTAGAACTTTTATTACAAATCTTCTGTTGCAGGATACAAATATTTTTAACTTTCTAGATTGAATACAAGTCTAATCAGAATCTGCACTTTCTGAATCTGACCCATATATTTTTATCTCTTCTTCCTCCTCATACATATCCTCTTCTTTGACTACTTCTTCTTTGTCTTCAGCATCATCAATTTCTTCTTCCTCATTTTTCTGGTTCTGTTTCCTTTTTTCTCTTGGGGATTTCAACGGAGCATCATTTGGGTTTTTAAGAAGCTTTATATTATGGGCTATGAATGTCAGCTTGCCTGTTGATCGCTGCTTTCCCTAATTTTGATCCATAGCAAATACCTTTCCACCATGTCACTGCATCTACTGAGCCTGCTGATTTTGTTACATATGATTTTCCAAAAAAACCTTCTTTAGCATGATGCTCTGCAATGACTTTTGCTGAGTGATCAGTGCCATACATACTTGTGACTAATTTATTGATTAATTCAGTTCCTTATATTTGTTCATTTCTAGTAAGGCCCTCACCATTGAATTTTGGATCTAGAATATTTGCAGCATAGTGAATGTCTTTTAGAGCCATATCTTTTTTTGCATGAAAGTAATCCAGTCTTCATTTTCAACCAGTGAAAGAGGCGATCCCGATGAGAATATAGCTCGTGCAAAAAATTCATCCAAAACTTTTTCAGTTTCATTCATAGACTCAAAGTAGCGACTTATAGAATGAGACACCTTGGCTGGACTAGATGTGGAAGGTGGTGATGTAAATTCACTAGCACTATCACAGTGTTCTATAGATGTTGATGCAGTTGATGGTTGAGGTGATCTGCTTCTGGACTCTGAGAATTTTGTTGCCTTTTCCTTGATGTAAGCAGGAGTCTTCAAACAATTGGAAATATGCTCTCTCATCCTTGTCGCATTGCTGATGTATTCAGCCTTGCAATACTTATTCATATAACACTTTGTCTTTAACTGTTTTATGAAGGAAATAATCCCACACATCACTTTTAGGCTTAGTTCTTCTTTTCATACTGATGAAAACACAATTACACCTTTCACAAAAGAGAATAAATGTGATATTGCCTGTTTATATACTTTTTGTGATGCTTCCAGAAAGTTCCATAAGTCAGAATTCCTGACTCATGAATGTTCTAGAAAGTTCTGTAACATTCTGGAACGTTCTATAACATTCTCAAACTATCTTGAATGATCAAGAAAGCTCTTTAACATTCAGGGTGTTCTAAAAGTTGAATATAATATATTATTTCAAGAGGAAATGAAAAATTAGAAAATTCTCAAAAATTCTCGGGAAATAATCTTTTGGAGAATATTCTCAGAATATTCTCATTCGTGGAGAATATTCTCACCTCACATCGCTACCTGTAGCCTGGGCTTTTGTTCCTGTTAGTACAGAAGGAGAAACCGAGGCACAAGGGGTGAGGGGGGGCTCATCCAGCATCAACCAGTGCATGCATGGCAGAGCTGGGAGCAGGGCTCTGGACTCCTAAGCTGAGCCTGTGAGGCCCAGCTGTGGCTGTGTTGCCGTAGCACCATGCACGGAGGCTGGGTTTGCTCGGGGCTGCTTTCAGGCAGGAGCTCTTGAGCTGTGTGCAGAGGGAAGCCATAGGAGGGAGCATACTGGTTGGTATGAGACTGACTCTCCTGCCGAGGGCCATGCAGAAGCAGGGGCTGCACACAGGGAGCGGCAGAGCTGTACAGGGCCTCGTCCTTCTCTGCCAGCGGCATTCCCAGGCTCTGCCACAGGCCAGGAGCAGTGTGTGGAGAAGGACGCAACGGTTGGGCAGGGGGTGGCCTAGCCCAGCTCTGTGTGGCTGCTCCTTCTAGGGGAGAGCAGGAAGCTAGTGTGAGAGACAAAGCCCAGATGCAATAGAGCTGTGGTCCCCAACCAGTCGATAGCGATCGACTGGATTGCGAGGCGTTTGGGCCCTCCCACCCCCTATTTTCCCCCCACCCCCGAGAAGCCCCACTACCTACCTCCAGCGTTTTTTGCGCCACTTCTGGGGGTTCCGGAAGTGCGCTGGCTGCTCCCCTCCCACAGCTCTGTGGCGTGCTGGGCGCGCTGCGGGAGGGGGCGTTGGCCCGGGAGGAAGAGTGCGGCGGCTTCCCTGTGCTGCAGGAGGGGTGAGTCGAGCGCAGGGGTCGGCCCACAGGGGTTTGGCTGCGCTGCAGGGGGGTTGGCCCCTGGGCAGGCACCCGCAGGGGTTTGACCCTGGGGCAGGCACCCATGGGGGTTTGGCCGCGCCGTGGGAGGGGGGGCTTGGCCCCGGGGCAGGCACCCTCGGGGGTTTGGCCGTGCCGGGGGAGGGGGGAGTTGGCCCCGGGGCAGGCGCCCGCGGGGGTTTGGCTGCACCGCGGGATGGGGGAGTTGGCCCCGGGGCAGGCGCCCGCGGGGGTTTGGCTGCGCCGGCCCCAGAGGAGGCACGCGCTGGCTTCCCTGGGGCGGGGGAGAATCCTGGGAGGAGGCGGGTGCAGGGGACACTCTGCCCTCTCTCCACTCTCCAGCTCCCTCTCACCTGTCCTCAGCCGCAGAACCCTGTCCTCACTGGCACCCTCTCCCCACCCCTCCCGGCACCCTCTCCCCACCCCTCCCAGCACCCTTTCCCCACCTCCCTCTCCCCACTCCCCAGCCTCAGAAACCTGTCCCCACTGGCACCCTGTCCCCTGCCTTCTCAGCACCCTTCCCCGTACTATGTCCCCTGTTCCCATCAACACAGTTGGGGCCACATTAGTGAAGCTGGGGGGGGGGGCGGGTTGGAGGAGGGTTTTTTTGCATCTCACTTGTGTGGCCCCAACTGACTTTCCTTGGGTCAGTGACCCCTGACTCAAAACAGGTTCCCTGCCCTTCTCAGAAATAAAGACAATGTGTTTGACATAGTATTTTATTTGAAAACGAAGCCTGGCCAACAAACCCCCAATTGGGGCCAAGCCCCCGTCTGGCTACAGCATCATAACGCTCCTGTACTCCCCCTTCCCCCAGACCCTACATGTGAGCCGATCATACATTGGAACCCCCTGCCCCGAGCCCCTCACCTACCCTAACCCAAATTCCTGAACCCTCACATCCAGAAGTCTGTGGCTCGTTTAGTACCCTAACACTACATCTGACCCCAACACTGCCCGGCCTGGAGCCCCCTCCCCGAGGCAGCATCCCCTTATCCACCTTCTCCTGCATTCAGATTTCCTCCCAGAGCGTGCACCTCTCACCCCTTCCCACCCCCAAATCCCTCATTCCCACCCTGGAGCCTACACATCCTGTCTCAACCCAGCGAGGGTACGGCTAGACGGCAGGAGTTTTTCAGGATTCCGGAGCTATCCCAGAAAAACTCCTTCTGCATCCAGGGATGCGTTTGTTCTTCCACTTCTCTTAGTGGGAGAGCAAACATGATCTTTCGATCACTCCTATATTCCTCTTTCCACGAGGAATAAGGGGGCTTCCAAAAGAAGGGTTTTTCTGACACTTGCTCCAGTCTAGACAGGCCAAATGTTGGAAAAACCTCTTCTTACAGAAGAATTGGGGAAAAAAGCAGCAGTATAAGGGCTGGGGATAGCAAGTGATGGAGAGGAGGAGAATAGAGAGGGCGGGGCTTCAAGGAAGGGGCGGTAGATCTTGGCTTGTTCAGTCATTTAAAAAGTGATCGTGGGTGTAAAAAGGTTGGCGACCGCTGCAGTAGAGCCACTGAGCTGATGTGCGTAGAGGAAGAAACCCCCCAGCGAGTGCAGCAGCCCCCCTTGGGCCTAGCATGGCGCCCTGCATGAGGCCTCCTAAGCAGCTAGAGCCCAAACCCACGCCCCTTGCAATGCTTCCGCTGACTTGAGGCAGGAGGAGCAGAGCTGGGACCAATCAAAACAAGCAGGAAGCGAGTCCAAGGGCTGAAGGCCTCTGAGTGGGGAGCCGCAAAGCCGGGGTCTCTGGCCTTTTTACGCACGAGATCACTTTGAATGTAAGTGCAATCCAGGGTCTACCTCTGCCCCAAATCCCCCTGCCCCGCCTCCTTCCCGCCCCATCTGAGTCCCCGCCCCTCACTGCCCCATTCTTCCTCCATTTCACCGGCCAGGGGCAGAGGGTTGGGGTGCAGGCTCTGGTCTTGGGCTAAGGGATTTGGAGTGTGAGGGGCTCTGAGCTGAGCCTGGGGCAGGGAGTTGTGGTGCAGGAAGGGTTCATGACTGGGGCAGGGGTTTGGGATTCTGGCTCCAGCTGGGCACTGCTTACCTCAGGTGGCTCCTGGGTGGTGGGGCAGTGGGACTAAGGCAGGCTCACCCCTGCCCTGGCCTGGCCTGCACCACTCCCTAAAGCAGCCAGCAAGCCCCCTCCAGAACAAGCCCTGTGCCCCGTGTCTGCTCTGGGGAGAGTAGGGTTGCCAGGTGGGGAGAGTCCGGGTTTGAACTGGACAGTCCAGTATTTGAGCTTTCTGTGCAGGAAACAAGTGGAGACAATAGAAGTGTCGGGGATTTTCTAACTCAGCTGGGATGCAGATTGCGATGGCATGGCAAGTGTGTCCGGCATTTTTGTTGAAACCATCTGGCAACCCTAGTGGGGCTCCCCGATATCAGCCCCCCTCTTCTCCCTCCCCTGCTCTGCCCAGCGAGAAGGAGGCTCGCGGGGGGCGGGGCAGCTCCAAGGCAGAGGGCAGGAGCAGCAGGGCAGTGGGTGGAGGGGCAGCTGAAGTGCTGGCACTTGACAGTCTCCTGGCCAAACCAGTCAGGGTCACCAAGATCTACCAGTAGAGCCCGATGGACTGGTTGGTGAGCACTGCCATAAAGAGTCCAGCTGGCCGGGCGGGCCGGGGAGCTCTGGCGTCGTGAAGCCGGAGGTAGAGTGGTGTCACTGGTTAAGGATATCGGCACCATCCAGGGCCCCTGCCTAGCGGCAGTGAGAACTTTTCTCTTCCTCTGGGCCCTTGCATTGTCACGAGCAGATAGCCTGGGTGCCCCACCTTCTCCGCGGGCTGGGGGCCTGGGCTCTTCTCTTGATGCCCTACAGCCTGGAGTCAGCCCGCGGGAGGAAAGCCCTCCCCCGCGCATTGCTATTCCTGACAAGGGCCACCCCGCTGCAGGGATGGGCCCGGGCCTGGCACTTGGGGGACGGAGCATTGTTGCAGGCCTGAGCTCAGAGCCATGCGTCTAGTTCTGCCCTTGGTGCAGAGACTGTGCTGGCCCAGCTGCCTGCTCTCTGCTGCCCCCGAGCAAATATTGCCGCCTGGTGCCGCCGTGTGTTCCCTGGGCTGGGGGTGCAGGAACAGGGTGTGTGAGGATCCCATTCCAGATAAGCCTTCACTCTTTCCTTTGCCCGATCGATCTCTCTCTCCCTCTTGGAGGCGAAGTGGATCCCCGAGCTGAAATCCCAGACAGCCTGCAGCCCCGGTCGCACCGCAGCCTGCTATTCCTCTGCTGCCAGGTCGGCGGGGAGCATTGGGTTTCAGCTTGTGCGGCTGGCCCTAGGCCAGGCAAAGCAAAGCGCGGCCTTGCAGTGAGAAGACAGGAGGCTGCCCTTGGGTTTGCAAGAACCTCTTAGCTCTGGCAGGTGAAATATTCTACTGGGCCCGGTAAAGTGCAGTAAAGGGGCTTTTCAGCTGCAAGGAGGAGGAATGTATCTGCAGCAGAGTTCCTAGGCTGGGGCCAGATGCCTTCCTCATTAGCTGCCCCGTGGGGGCGGGAGTTCTCGGCTGTGCACAGTCTGGCTGGGAGCGCCTTGTTTGCCTGGACCACCGCCTGGTGGGAGATCAGTGCTCTGCCGAGAAGAAAAGGCCCAAGCCCCCGCTGCAGCTCTTCTTCTCCCAAAGGGAAGGGAGCCGGTATTGGGCCCATCTGTCCCTGGGGAACTTACCACATTTATGGGGCTGGCACAGTGGGTTCAGGCCCCAAGCACCAGTCCCATGAGCTTTGGTGCCTCCTTTAAAGCCCCAGCTGCTGGAGTCCTGGCACTCTGAGAGCCTCGCCTTGGACCTTTCTAAACAAGGAAGTGCCCAGCCCTGCTGGCTGTGGAGAAAAGCTTGGACCCCCTCAACCCACAGAGCAAAGGGCAAGAACTCTGGGTGTTTTGTTTGGAAGACCCCACGAGCCCTAAGCCAATCTTGTGCTGTTGGGGGCCCAGCTCGCGATAATGAGCACTCAGCGTAGGCAGCGCAGCACTGGGCTATGCCCAGGGCAGCTTTGGACCTGCCCCTCCTAAGAGCAGAGGTGTCCCCTCCCCGCACACCTGCAGCCCTTCCTGGGCATTACAGCTCTTGCTAACCTGTTGCTGGTTTGAATTAGGGATGTTAAATATCGGTTAATTGAGTAGTCGAGTAACCTCATGAATTCTTACCGGTTTGTCGACTATTCTATAGGCCCTGGGGCCAGGGCCGGCAGCCAGTGCGCTCTGGCCCCACTCCTGAGGAGCCAAGCTCCCCTGGCAGACTGTCTGAGCTCCCAGGCCTGGCGTGAACCAGAGCTGAGCCGGGCTGCCTGCCTGCCCAGCTCCTCATACCCTTTAAATGCAGAGCTGCAGCAGGGTAGGTCCCAGACCCGTCGCAAGCCTGGGCTGCCGGTGGGGTGGAGGAATGCGTGTCGTCTCTAGCATTAACCTGTCAGCTCTCGCTTATCGGTTCATCGGCTGCACTGTTACATCCCCAGTTTGAATGTGCTCAGGCCTGCTCCGGGCCAACCTGTGCTGTGGCAGGGTGGGCCTATGGCTCCCGGGGCAGGCCCTGCTGAGAAGGGAGCATGGCGAGGGCCATTCCCGTATTCAAAGCCAGCCGCTAATGCCAGGCCGCCCGCACCAAGGTCGTGGCGTTGGGCTGGGGGCTGTTGGCACTGCTGGGGAGTGGCAGGGCAGGTGTGGCTCACTGGCCGCCCTCTCCTGTGCGGGCTGCAAAGCTGTAGGTCCCCTTGGGTCCTCGTGCTGCCTGTGGCTCTTGGGCAATGCTCCCAGGGCTGAGCTGCCAGCCACTGCAAGTGAGAGCACACCGTGGGTGGATTGAAAGGGCAGTTACTTACCCTGCAGCTCTCCCCGCCAGGGAGCCTTCCCCACCTCGCAGAGGTCTGTTGAATCAGGGCAGGGAATAAACCCAGGGAAGCAGAGAGAGGAAGCAGCCGCAGTGAGGTGGGGCAGAGGGGGGGGAAGGGATTAGGAATGTGAGAGAAGTAGAGGAGCAAACTCCAGCTCTTTGGGGCACTTTGCGTCCGGACCCAAGCGCGTGGGAATGAGAAGGGGTTGTCACAACCATTGAGAAACACAGGACCAGGGCCTCAGGCTCCGGGAGCGAGGCCATAGCGCACACAGCTTCTCTGATCACCCTCTTCCGCCTTTGCCAGGGCCCCTTGATTCTGACCTTTAGCATCCCCACCTAGTCCGGTCCTGCCTTCTCCCAGCTCTGCCAACCAATCTCACTCCTGCGCCAGCCAGCCAAGGCAAGCGGAGATCAGTAGCAAGAGGCTAGTGCACACACCCAGGTGCCCCTCCTGCGGGTATGCTCGGGGCTGTGTTCCGGTGGTGCAGACTTGCAGGGAGCTCTGGAGGTGACTGGCTGAGCAGTGGCAATCATGCGGTGGTCCGTACTGCAACGTGCCATGTGGCCCCGGCCAGCCCCCCCAGCAGTGGGCGGAAAGCTGCTTGTTGAAAGCTTCTTTGGAGTGAGGAGAGGCCGCGGGGAGCAGGCGCGCTCTGTGGGAAGGCGTCCAGAGTTGTGTCTCCGTGTTCTGAACGGCTGTGGATTTGTTTATCCTGCCGGGCGCAGTGTGAGGCTGCCGGAGGGAAGAAGCAAACAACACTGATAAAACGCTGCTTCTGTGAGAGGAGTTTCCTGAGCTGCAGCTCTCACCAGCCACCGGTGATGGGCCAATAGCCAGACCCCTGCTGCTCCCCACAGGCCCACGCTGTGCCCGGCTCTGGGCTCTGCAAGAGGCAGGCGCTCCCTGGCCTGCCCAGGTCGTGTGCTGTGGCATTCAGGTGCCACCAAAGCCTCAGAGCTGCCCTGGGCCTTCCCTCTTCTGGGACCTGCCTGGCGGTAGCTGGTGAGGCACATGGGCCGGCTGCGTTGGGGAAGGAGGAGCAGAGTAGCCAGTCTTGGGCCGGGGCAGTCGGACTCTGCCCGAGGGGCCACTGCTCAGGCAGCCCCTGATCTGCCCTTCCTGTCCCTGCCGTGCCAATCCCCGGAGCTCATGGCATTAATTGCAGGCCGGAGCTGGGGCTCTGGGGAGGGGACAGGACTGGCCCGAAGCACTGGCAGGGCCGGCGGCTGCGGCTGCAGCCAGGAGCTGTCACCTCCATGGGTCTGAGGCCCTTTCGTCTGGGGCTCTCAAAGCACTTTACAGCCCGCCGGGGGAGATGCTGAGTACGGCGCAGTAGCGAGTGGCATAGCTAGGACTAGACCCCAGGAGTCCTGACTCCTCTCTGGCATTCGGACCAAGAGTCCAGATCGGGCCTTTGCCTCCTCCCGCCCCGCTTGCCGCCCTGAGCCTCTGGGAGCCAGGAGCAGGGAGGGCGTGTGCGGAGAGCGCAGCAGAGGTGGCCGCAGTGCGGCTGCAGGCCCTCCGCTCTCAGACACTTGCTGTCTGTCCCCTCTTAACTGCTGGTTTGATAGGGCACCTCCCTCCCCAAGTTAAATAAGAACAGGCTCGGGGGGGGGTTGGCATTTGGGGTGTCCGGCTGGGGAGAGGCAGTGGGACCATGTTAAGCTTTTTCGAACCATCCCCGTTTGTGGGGCATTGCTGGCATGGAGTCTGCACTACTTCCACATGGGGCCCACTGCACTTGTAACTGGCTTAGGGCCTGCTCTGTGGAGCCCCCTTTCTGGAGCAATCTGGCCAGCAGTCTCTACCCATGGATGCTGGTGCGTCCCAGGCACACGTCCCATTCCCTAGTCCACTCCAGAACCCTCCCTGCCTCAGCGAGTCCCTTATCCTGCTTCCCAAATGCGGGAGCCAGCTCCATCCCTGGGGCAGCCTGTGGTGGCGGTCCGGCTGCTCCCAGGGTGGGCAGAGGGAGGCAGAGCTAAGCTTCCTGCAGCATGGTTCCCTGCAGTGCGTGGGTCCTGGAAATCCAAGAATGAAGCAGTGTGTTAGAGCGCAGAGCATCCCTCCCCCGGGAGTGCCCGGATGAGGGAAGGGGGTCCAGGGAGCAGAGCAGCCAGTGGCATGCAGCCAGGCCTGTGCCTATCACTGCAGAGCTGTGGGAACCTGTGGGTGCTTGCTGATGCCAGGCGGGGAATGGCCTTCCAGGCTGTGCTCAGCAAGAGCAGGACAACCAGCAGGAAAACCAGAGGCTTGGGGCCAGCCAGGTACTCACGGTTCCGCTGTTCCTTGTAGGCCAGAGGGAGAAGGGACGAGCAGCCTCTCTGCTGGGGAGGCTGGCCTGCCTGAGCTGTGAGGGGGCTAAGGCCATTCTGCTGTTGCGGTGGAAGTCACGCATTGCTTAGTGCTGTCATGCTTCCAGCCAGTTATTCCGGCCCGCCACGGCCTGTGCCTCCCCAGGGAGGTGTGGGATTTGGTACCACGCAACATTGTAATGAAACATACAGAGACCCGCCTTACATGGCTTCAGCTGGCGGAGGGGTAGATCTCAAAATGCAACTGTGAACACCAGTTTCAAGAGGGGTGATTTCAGTGGGGTGCTGCAGGGATCAGCTCTTAGCCCTCCACTAGTAATGTGTTTAGCAGTGACCCAGAGGAATACATAAAAGCCTCATTGATCCAGTTTGCAGTTAACACACAACTCGAGGGAGGGGAACTAGTGCAGACGAGAAGTTACTGCTACAGGATGAGCTGGGTCTCTGGGTGAACTGGGCGCAAGCAAAACTGTATTTCAATATGGCAAAGTGTGTACGAGCAAGGACTGCAGGAGGGGGATGCTGGGAAGCAGTGATTCTGAAACGACTTGGGGGCCATGGCCAATAACCAGCTGTGGCCAAAGCAAAGCAGAAGAAAAGAACCTGGTTGTGGGCTCTGCTGATCAGCTGGGTGGCATTGGGATCTCTGCTCAGCGGCCGCCCGCGCGCCCGGCTGCCAGGGAACGCGGGTTGTGCTGGAGCCTCCGTTGCTGACTCGATGGGCTGGTTTCCACACAGACCTGCTCTCCCAGTGCTTGTGGGGGAGGAGGTACATTGACAGTGCGCTGGGGAGGTTCAGAGGCCGAGTGTTGGCGGGGTCAAGGTGACTGGGGTTAACGGCACAGTGCCCCTCGGCTGTTTGTGTAGTGCCCCTTTCACTGCAGCTAAGGAGACCCTCTGGCCCCTGCCCCCCACGCTGGCTGCGGGGTTTGCTCCCTTCGTTACCTGTCAAGAATCCAGCAGGAGAAGGTGGCTTCTCAAGGGATTGTTTCCCATGTGATGGCTCAGGCTCTGCGGTGGGATCTGCCCCATATGCTGTCTCGGAGCGAGGCAACCTGCCATCTGGCATACTCAGCGGGTCGTCCCGTGGGGAGCTGGCAGTGGGTAAAATAATGATTGAGCCGTGGTTCTAGCACTGTGGTGTCGGAGCGGTTCTGAAGCAGTAGTCACTGCAGCCAACTGGCCGTGGACACCATGGCTCTAGCATGGTGCTGCGGGGTTTCCCTCTGTGGGTTGGACGATGGCCTGAAATCGTTGGTCACCCACATGGCTGCTGCTAGCTGCTTTCAGCCGTAGCGTGGCCAGGGCTGCGAAGGCAGAACCGTTCTGGCTCACAGGATGTGCTTGTAATTTCCTGTCCCTTTCCCCAGCTGTCCTGTCACAGCTCCTTTCTCTATTGTTCAGCTTTCCTTCACTCGCAGGGATGCCCAGTGCTCTAAGGGCAGTTGTGGAGGGAGGGTACCTGGTCTGTTCTGCAAACATGGAGATTTTTATCCACATTGCTAGAGATGAACAAAAAGCGACTCCCAAGGCTGCTGTGTCATGAACGCGGTGGCCTCCCTCTGCAGTGTTTGTCCGTCCTCTGCTGGGTTCAGGCAGTGCAAGCAGGAAAGGCAACATGCCAATTTCCAAGCAGAGTAAGTTTCTCCTTGCAGCCAGTAAAACTAGCAGCTCCGCACTGTGGTTGCCATCCAGATGCCACGTACCAGCTGTGGTCCAGTGGAGGGATGGAACCGGGGCACACGGACAGCGTAGCTGCTTCAGAACCTGCAGCAGGAAAAGACCCGTCACTGTTTCCCTTTGAGCCTTTGGGCCTGGGCCTCTCTCCTTCCACTCCACACCGTGCATCGCTCAGAACGAGCAGCAGCCGGGAGCCCCGAGCTGTAAGGCTGCCTAGTTCCAGGTTGCTCGCCCCATCCCGGAAGCAAATGCCCTGGCAGGGGCTCTTGCAAGGCTTGTTAGAGAGGCCAGGGCCGGCCCACAATGTTTTGGCACATGAGGCGGGGAGCTCAGATGACGCCCCCACACCCCCTCGCTTGGGCCAAAACTTTGAAAGGTCTCAATTCTGCCTTCTTCCTGGTCTACTGTGCCACCAGCTCTGTGCACCTAGAGCAGAGAGGATACATCTGCACCAGCAGCACACACACTGTTCTACACTCTGGGTCCTAGGGGCGCCCCCCCAAGTCTGGCACCGGAGGCGGCCGCCTCAGTTCGCCCCATGGTAGGGCTGGCCCTGAGTGAGGCCCATCCCATGTCCCCGTGCTTCTACTGCCTCCCGTCCGCAGGAGCTGTGCACACGGGCTGACGGCCTGGCAGGGGCCCGGCCTGAGGAAAGCTGGACCGGTCAGCACTTAGAGGCAGGGAACGAGGCCCAGTGCCCACTCAGCTCAGCCTGTGTCTGCTCTGACGCTGCAACGCTCCAGCTTGCCCTGGGCATGCTCAGAGATTTAGCCGAGCCCCGCCCACTCTAGCACCTTATTCCCAGGGCTCGGTGGCTCTGCACTTGGCTGCCACTCCCCCAGGGCAAGCCAAGGGCCCGGTGAGTCTGTAGCACAAAGCACCCCGCTCGCCAGCTACGCTCTGGTTCCTGGAGGACGGCTGCCAACTTCTGCACTGCTCCTCCCACCCCTGGCTGGGGCAGAGTAGGACGGGGAGCCCAGGAAAGGAGGGTTCCCATAACGGCTCCCCATGCAGCACTGCTTGTCTGTGCTGCCCTTTGGAGCAATGACTCCGGCTGGGTGGGGGGGTAGGATGGGGAGTGACAGCCGCTTTGGGCGGGCTGTGGTACGAAGGAGGTAATGGCTGCTGGCTTCCTTTGCCAAAAGTCACAGGCTGCGTCTCCTTTCCAGTGCACAGCTGGCCCTGCCTGAGCACGGCACCAAGCCCCGGAGAAGCTTCCGGCGTGGCTGGAGCTGTCTGACGTGTCACTTCCCAGCCCTGGGTAGCCTGAGGGGGTCGGGAAGATGAGATTCCCGGGCTGTGGTTCATGTGTCACTGCACCCGGCTCCTGAACTCCTCAACAGCTCGACTTTGTGTGCGCCGTACAGTAGCACTGAAACCCATGGCTCAGAGCTAGGGAAAGGCTCTAATCCGGGGTGGGCAATCATTTGTGATGGGGGGCTACTCAAGATTTTGGTAAGTGGCCAAGGACTGCACTTTGTATGAAGGGGATGCACGGTCTGGGACGGAGGTGGGGTGCAGAAGGGAGCTCGGGTAGGGGATTGCGGTGCAGGAGGGGGTGTGGGGTCTGAGAGGGAGTTTGGGTGAAGGAGCGGGTTGTGACCTGCGTCAGGGACTTGGGGTGCAGAGTCTGGGAGGGGGGTTGGGTGCAGGGGAGGATTTTGGCCTGGGGCAGAGGAGTAGGAGGGGGTGCGGGGTCTGGGAGGGACTTGTGACCTGGGAGAGTGAGGTGCAGAGGGTTTGGATGGTGGCCTGGGGGAGGGAGTTGGGGGAAGGGAGGTGGGGGAGATGGCAGAGGCAGGCTCTGGCCAGGAGGCTCTTATTTAGGCACCTCCCAGCCAGCAACCCTGCAGGACCTTGCGGCAGGATCCCTGCCTGCTGCAGTTCCAGGCTGCTGAGAATGGCTAGCTGGTCCCTGGCGCCGTCTGCTCTTGGGACTGGGGGTGGGGAAGGCTTTGCACGCTGCCCTTGCCACCCAGCAAAATCTCTCAACTCCATTGGCTGCTTTCCCCCAGCAGCTGGAGCCGAGAGCCACAGCGTGCAACCTGGCGTTTCTCTTAAGCGGGTGGCTGCTCTGTGCCTGAGGGTGCCGGTAGGGTGGCCAGCGGGTTGGATAGCTGGCCTGCCTCTGGTCTAATCCCTTCTATAACTGCAAACCTCAGTGCATCCTTAGCCACCGACTTTCCGCCGTGCGCTGTCACGTGGGACTGTCTGGGGGCTCGCGAGAGGATTGGGAGGCATTTTCATCCCACACCGGTTTTCAGGCAATTAGAGCTTTCTGCAAACAAGTCTCGTTTGGGCAGCTGGTTCCAAGAAGGCTGCTCGCTAGTTAACGATGCAGCCTTTTGAGGAAGCATCAGACTTTCCCTCAACCCAGCCTCCATGCGGGCTTTGAAGTTGGAGGAAATGTAGTGTAGAAATAACACGGTTAAAACATTTTTCCCAATTCATTTTAACATGAAAGTTGAGCACCTCTCAGAAAGTCAGAAGATTCAGGTGAAACAGGCAGGCCAAGAACAAACCCTGCGACCCATGTCAGTGCTCACGAGAGGACTTTTCCAGAGAAGAAATCCTTGTCAGTCCTGTCTCATTGGCAACCCCCGTCACCAGGGGCTTTACGTCCTGCTTACGCTCTGGACTCGCTCCATGCAGTTCTGTTGCCAGGGTTGTGCGTGTCTCATGAGGCAGTAGGATCGCTAGCTGTCTCCTACAAAGGGTATATTAAGGAGAAATGGACCAAAACCCTGAAGCATAACATTGTCAGGCATGTGACCGATGCCCGATTTTCATTTGTGAGGGTTCCTACCGCAGCCCCTCCCCTCCCCTGAGGCACCACCGTCTTCTGTCTTCTCTTCCTGTCTGTCTGCCTGCGCCCCTGGCCCGCTGGCCGCTCACTGCTCCCCCGCCCAGTTCCTCCCTTACCCGCCAAGTAGCTGTGGCTGATGGGTGCTGAGCACTGCCTGTGGTGTGTCCCAGCCCCGGAGCACCAGCAGAGTCAAGGCCCAGGGCATGCGGCATGCTCCTCCAGCAAGGCTTCCAGAAGCCAATGGCAGCAGCATGATCTCTGGTCCCCTGTGCCGGCCTTGTGGGCCTGAGCCCTGCACTCCTCCTCACTGGGTGTGTGCCCGTGGCATCTCCCCATTGCAGCCTCAGGCTCCTCCCCGCTGGGAGCACTGCAGCCCTGTGCCTGGCATGCCCGCCAGCCCGGCCCCTAGCCTGGCCGGGGGCCCACATGTGGCACTGTGTGCAGGCTGGGCAGGTCCATCTCACAAGGCTCCCCGTGCACCTGAGCCTGGCCTCTTCCTCAGCAAGAGCAGCAAAAATCAAGGGGATTCAGTGTTAAAAACCCAGCCTGCCCTTTTGGTGAAAGCCCAGTGACCCGCGTCGTCCCTCACAGCTCCACAGGGAAACCAGCGCAGCCCTTTGCGGGACATGGGGCTGGCCGTACGTGAGCGCAGCTCGGTGTGGCAGGGTGTGGCAGAGCCTGGCGGGAGTGCAGGGGTCTGCAGGGTCCCGGCTCCCCCTTCCGCAGCCTACGGGCCTCTGTGGAGGCTCTTGAGTGGGCTGCAGCAGTGTCCTCCCGTGTCCCACCCCGTGTGGAGATTTCTAACCTGGGCAAAACAGCACAGTTCCCTAGCTGGATTCAGAGAAATGGCTGGGCTGTTTTCTCTGGAACGTGCCAGAGCCCCTCGGCAAGGGACATTTCAGATTGAGCGGTTCAATTGTGGCAAAGTTTATAAGAGGATCTTATCATGCGACGCATTGGGCAGCCTTGCCGCTCCTCATTGCTACCTGCCCTGGGTGTAAAACCTTGTCTGTCTGCTCCAGTGTTGACTGGCTGCCTTGGGCCGCAGCGGGGAGGGGAGCATAACACTGCAGAACTCCACGTGGGAGCAAGGCAGACCGGGGAGGGGCCCAGCGGCTACCAGGGGCCACTCTAGCTATAGGTAGACTAAGCAGCTGCCTGGGGCCACGGATGTGGCTCGGCCGCCCCTCTGCCGTGACAAAGGGCGGTGAGCCCGGTGCCAGGCCCAGCGCCACTCATTCACATCTGGCCCAGCTGCCCTAGCAATCTTGGGGGGGGGGCAAGGGCAGCACCCGGAAGCTTGCCTTGCCCACCAAAGTGTGTGAGGGGCCGTTGTCTGCCCCTCTGGATCGGCCCGCTATCAGCTCGTGCAAGGGAAGCCGACTGGCTCCCAGCCCCATGGTAGTGAGGGAGATTGGCTGGCCTGGACTTGGGGCCAAGGGCCCACTGAGGGCAACAGGCCGGCTCTCCGTGACTTTCGTCAGTGCTGCATCCAGCCCGACATGAGCCCGCCTCCTCGTGAGAGCCGGCTAAACCCCGGCTCTGCTTGCTAAGGCTCTTGCTCGGCGCCATGACCGGCGGTCCCCCAGGGTGTGTGGATGGCGGGGCGGGTCTGGACCCTGCAGAGCTCTCACAGAGCTGCCCGCTGAGTCTGCTTCCCAGTTGTCTCCCCTTGACAGGTCTTTTTTGCAATCTCCCTGCAGAAACACTCATGGACTCCACCACGGCGACGGCCGAGCTGGGCTGGACAGTGCACCCTCCCTCTGGGGTGAGTTCTCCATTCTCCTTGGGACATGGGCCCTTCCTCCATGGGGCTCGAGGGAGCAGGGCTAGGATGCACAGTGGGCTGATGGGCAACACTAGGTGTTACTGTTCAACAAAAGTGTCACCAAAATGGGGACAAAACTAACAGGTGGCAAAAATGTCCTTCTCCCCCCCGCCCTCAAGTTCCTGAATGTTGAGAATTTGACTTTTTGTATAAGGAGTAAAAATTTTAGAAAGCATCTGCTTGGTTCAGAGCCAAATTCTCATTGGCCGCCAGTCGGGCTGAAGTGCCCAAGGGGCTGGGTCCCTTTTGAAATCAGCAGAAGCTGTCGCCCACTCTCAGTAGTCACTGAAATGCTGCAGGGGGGGAGATTCAGCAAATGCTTCATCCAACAGCTCCCCAGATCTTTTCTTTTGTTTCCCAAATGTGAGTACGGGAGGCCCCCGAGTTACGACCCCCCTCACTTATGACCTTTTTTGTAAGTGCGGAAGGGGCTGAAACCCCCCAACTTACGTCCTCGGCCTGTATTTGCGATGGCGTATGACTCCTGTCGTAAATGCAGACTCGAGTGCCGCCGCCGCCGCCTTGCGACGCTATCTCTGGAACGGATTGTGTCGCAAGTCGGGGGCAGCTTGTAATGTCAGTTAGCCAGGCTGCACCAGGCTGTGTCCATGAACACGGAACCTCCCGCTGTGGGCCAGGGCCTGGCAAGTGGAGGTGCCTGCTTCTCCGCCCGGTCGGGGCGCAGCCATAGCAAGAGCAGCGAGGGTCCTAGAAGTAGCTGCAAAAGGCAGAGGGGTCCTGCCTGTCACCTCTCCAGTGGTGCGTTCCCAGGAGATTATCCCCAAGGAATCTCGGCCCCGGGAGCCGCACCAGGCGGAGGTGGGGCCCTGTTCGCTCGCTGGGAGCTTGCAGGAGGAAGTTCTGAGTTGCCCCGAGGGAGGGCCTGAGTGCTTGGGGTGCATGTCCCAGGCAGGTCAGTGCATTTGGCTCCCCCTACACTTCACTAGAAATGGGGTCACTCTGAGACAGATCCTGGGGCCCTTCCTTAGACAAACTCCATCCCACTCCGGCCTGAGCCTGGGGGCAGGATGAAAACACCACTTCTGAGATCTCTGCCTGCGTCCTAGAGGAGCTGGCAGGGCACAGATACACTGAGGTCAATTCCCTGCAATGGAGCCAGGATTTCAGCTCCGTTGCCTCCTCTTCAGGCTGTGCAAAGGTAAATCACAGTCCCTGACTGAGCACCGTGTTACTCCCTTTGCCCGGCTGCAAGTGACAGCTCGGAGGAGGGCATGGATTCTCCTCCGAGGTCCTTATGGCTTTCTTTGCCGTTTCCTTTTTAAAATGTCAAGCTGCCCTTTGCTCTGGGACCCTGGAGCGAGGCAGGAGGTGAGAGCCTTCTACCAGAGCCCAGGCCGGGCTAGACACTTTTATGACCCTTCCAGAGTCTCCTCTGCCTGTCAGTGGCCGTATCTCCCCCCAAGGGCAGTGGAAGCTAAGTAACCACCAGAAGAATCGTGCCCTTAGCCTATGCAGTGGCTTTGTCCTGTCCCAGCCGTGGCAGCATAGCCTGAAGGCACCAAGTACCCTGTGGCTGCTCCCCTCCTCAGGTCCCTCCTTGGCTGCATCCACTGCTCCCTGCACCTGCCCGTGTGGCGCATTAGATGAGCATGAAGCCTTTGAGGTATGTGCCCTGGCGCAGGGAACCAGTGAACCCTGGCATTAGACCCTGCGGTGGCTGCACGGTGCAGGGAGAGTTTACCTTGGCGCAGTGCGGGTTTTACCGACGCAGCTGACCCCGCATTGAAACTAGCTTCTCCTCTCCCCCGGCAGCCTGAGCCTTTGCCTGTCAGGGGAGGAGGGGGAGGCAGAGCTGTGCCTCCCCCCGGTATGGACAGCAGCCCACGCTGCTGCCGGTGCATGTGAACGCAGTGCAGCCCAGTGACTCTCTGTGTCCCATCTGCAGTGGGAAGAGGTGAGCGGCTATGATGAGAACATGAACACGATCCGGACGTACCAGGTGTGCAACGTCTTTGAGTCCAGTCAGAACAATTGGCTGCGGACCAAGTACATACGGCGGAGGGGAGCTCACCGCATCCACGTGGAGATGAAATTCTCCGTCCGGGACTGCAGCAGCATCCCGAATGTTCCCGGCTCCTGCAAGGAGACCTTCAATCTCTACTACTACGAATCCGACTTTGACTCGGCCACCAAGGCCTTTCCCAGCTGGATGGAGAACCCTTGGGCAAAGGTGGACACCATTGCAGCTGATGAGAGCTTCTCCCAGGTGGACCTGGGGGGCCGTGTAATGAAGATTAATACTGAGGTGCGCAGCTTCGGCCCGGTCTCCAAGAACGGATTCTATCTGGCATTCCAGGACTATGGGGGCTGCATGTCCTTAATCGCTGTCAGGGTTTTCTACCGCAAGTGCCCCCGCGTGATCCAGAACGGGGCCGTGTTCCAGGAGACACTCTCGGGAGCCGAGAGCACTTCACTGGTGGCGGCCAGGGGCTCGTGCATTCCCAACGCGGAGGAGGTGGACGTCCCCATCAAGCTGTACTGCAATGGGGACGGGGAGTGGCTGGTGCCCATTGGCCGGTGCATGTGCAAGGCTGGCTACGAATCGGTGGAGAATGGCACCGTCTGCAGAGGTAACCGTTTCTCCTTCCTTTTGTTAGGACCTTGCGTTCTTAGCCTGGGAACCTGAGCTGGGACACAGGGAACAGCCCCTGGCTCTTGGGGGTGCCTCAAGATGATGCAGGCAGAGGGAGGTTGGCTGGCAGAGATCCCTTCACATGCTGTTAGCAGACCTCCCCGGCACAGTGGCTTTGTCCTGGCTCGGCAGTGGCAGCGTAGCCTGTGTGCACCAGGTATCCTTTGGGTGCTCCCCCGCCAGCTTCCTTTGGCGTTAGCCATTCCCAGCACTGGCCTGCCAGGCCATGGTTCATGGGTAAACTCTCGATGACGAGGCTTTGGATGAGATCTGTAGGCTCTGCTCTGGCACCAGCGGCAGCTTGGAGAACCTGGGCTCTGTGGGCATTGCTCAGGGTGGGGAATTAGGGTTGTAGCTTTAACCTGCACTTTGTCATTCGGGCAGGGCTCTGCCTCGATCCACAGATGGGCCACATGGTGGGTGTGCAGCTTGGCACTGCCCCTGTTCTTCTAGGGAGAGCTTTGCCTGCTCGTGCTCGCACTGGGCAGCGCACTCCAGTCCCTTCCAGCCACTCTACAGGCTTTCAGTAAGGTCTGAGAGAGCCAGCTGTGGCTCTGGAACGTGGCTCTCCCGTCACATTGATCCCTGTTCACAGCCTGCGCTGCCTGTCCATGCCCATGCTCTCATGCTCCTGTGCTCTCCTGGGTTTCTGAGCAAGCCTGCCCATGCATGCCCAGTGTTCCCTCTAAGACTGTCCATCCTTGGGCGGGTGGAATTTTCTTTTGGGCAGCTTGAAATTTCTTATGTGCAACACCAATATTGAGGTTGTGTGTGGATGTGCAAACAAGTACAAACAAAACCCATAGATATAGATATAAATATACATTTAAATAGTCCATAGGTGTGGAAGAAAATATATTAAAGCCAGGGGTAATTAACAAGCAGCAATGCTTATGATTATTTCATATGAAATCCAATAAAAAGAAAATGAACACTACCCTTGGCTGAAGTGGATTGTGCCCATGAAAGCTCATGATACTATTTATATATTTTTGTTAGTCTAAGATGCAACAGAGTAGACCATTGTTGTTTTTTAAGTTTTTTAGTTACAGACTAACACGGCTACCCCTCTGAGACCTTGGAGTACATGTGTCATCATCCTTTCTAACAGACAGATGCATGTTTCAAAGAACTTGCAAAGAAGGTTTCATTCTACAAAACAGCCAGCATCACACCTAGGACTTGCTACTTTTGACTCATGAGCCAGAACTCTACCAGCTAGCAAAGACCTGGCCTTAATGCAATACAATGTATCATGTATTAATTAGTAACACAGGATTTAAAAAAAAAATCATTAGAATCAGTTTTAGATATCAGCAACACTCAAATAATTCTGTTAAAATCATCTTTTTCTTGCTTACCTTAAGCTATTAACTCTTATGTAAACTTTGTTTGAAATGTAATCATTCAAATGTGGCGCACACACACACCCAGGCGAAAAAACCAACCAATGGTCTGGTAGCACTTTCTAGGCTACTGAAACATGTCGATGGGCTCATGAGCTTTCGTGGGCACAGCCCACTTCTTCAGGTGAGCGGGAGTGTAACACTGGGGATCCCAGCCCAGCCAGTTCCCCAATGGGAGGACTAGGGGAGAAGCAGGAAGTGGGGAGGCTGCTGCTCTGTTAGCAGATCGCAGGGCAGGAGAGGATTTGGGAAAGCAGCAGAGAGGTTGTCCCTGTCTGGCAGGTCTGTAACTTACCCAGCATTTTCCATGTGGCTGGTGGCAGGCAATAAAGCACAGATCCCTCTTACCCTTCAGCCAGCAGCTTCAGCAGGATCTGGGTCACATGATCCCTTAAGTACTTCCTGCCTCCCTGACTGGAGAACTCGCTCACCCCAGCGAGTACAGGCCCTCCAGGGAGGTGGGGAGGGGAGGCGGGAGGACCAGAGTAGAGGCTGGAGCCAGTACAGGAGGCAGCTGTTGCTGCTTCTGCTCCTCCATTGCAAGGGAACGAGTGCCTGGCCCCCCATGCACCAGCCGATCTGCTGAGCCCTCTCTCTGTGGGGGGAGCTCTGAACCTCTGTGCAGAGCTCAGAAAAGGGCTGCATGGCTGTGCGGGCGCTGACCCCCCCTTGTGTTCCTGAGCCATGCGCGTACAGGCGTGGTGTGCTCCATCAGCAGTGCCTGTGTTGTTCATGCTGGTCTCAGACCAGCCTGGGGGCAGCGTGGGGCTGCCTGGGCTGCTCTTCACCCGGGACGATGCCAAGCAGAAGGCTCACCCCGATGGGCTGAGAGTCCTGGTGTTTCGTGATTGCAGCACCTGGGGGTCATGCAACCCAAGGATGCCAGCAGCCCTTAGCTTTGCAGGCTCTGCATGCAGCTGAATTACACTGGCCAATCAGAAGAGGCAGGAAAAGGGTGGGTCAGCAGAGTCCCTCAGGGTCTGAAAGGGAGCCCATTCGTAGGGAGAACTTGGATCCAAATCAGGATTGTTTTAGACTGAGATGGGATGGCCAAAGGATGGGACAGTGAATCACAGAGACCCTGCTGGGAGTGGCTGCCATGTTGTGGTCCCTGGCTGTGAGGGAGGGGAAAGCAGCAGGGGAGTGACCCTTCGGGCCCACTCACCTTTGGAGCCAGCTCCCATCACAGCTGCTGCTTCTGGAGAGAAAGTTTCACTTGCAGTTGCATGGAGACATCTCAGGGAATCACAACCCCTGCAGAAAGGCAGAACAAGAGAGAGATCACCAGGACCAGCCTCCTGCAAGGGCCCTCAGTGCTCAGCAGGGAGAACTGTCCCCCAAGGTCCCAGCTCGCATGACCCCCTCGCTGTCCGATGCACCCCTGAGAACTCCCTGCTTAGCCCTTGTGCCATCTGCAGGACACTGGAGAAGGGCTGCTCTGCAGCTGAGCCAGCATGACTTGCGCTGGGGTTTGCTGAGGGCTCTGGCTGGAGCAGCTCTGCCCTCCACAGTCCGCGGGGGCGGCAGGAAGTTCCTTGTAATGGACTCAGGCGGGTGGGTCATACTGGCCTTCCCAATGGCCAGCCCGACCCTGTGTTTTGCTGCTCACAGCTCCTTCTAAAGGAACCTGAGTCCTAAGCTGCAGGGGCGGGGCGGGGGGGGGGTGCGCTGTGCTACCTGACTGGAGGGGTCAAGGATCAGCTCTGGTTGTTCCCTGTTTGTTTTTCTGCTGTAAGACAGGCGAGTCTCGGCCGTTCTCTTCTCTGTCAGTGTGGTCATGGAAGGGCCCAAAGATCTGAGGGCTGGTTCCCTGGTTAATCGCGGTGGGCATGTCTGGATTAAATCATCTGTGTTAATGGGAACATTCTACACCCGGGTCCTCAGCGCAGAAATCCCCTAGTGCAGTCATTGTACTGTGCCAAACGCCAGCCGAGTGCTTTGGTGACCTGGTGGAAGGAGGGATGGTCACCTCTGTGTGCTCCCTTGTTTGTTTCCACCAGCCCACCCAGAGTGCTCCCTGCAGCCCGGCCCTGGGGGACAGTTGACAGTCTGATGTAATAGACTCAGACTGGGTCTGCACTCTGGGGAAGAGCCACGCTGCTGCAATCCATCTTCTGGAGTTCGAGTTAGCAGATGTAATTAAGACCGGCTAAATCAAACTCCGAGGATGCCCTCCTTTATCTCAACACCCAGCCCAGAACCGGTACCCCTCCTGCTCTCCAGCCCCCAGTCCTGAGCCCCTCCCCAAACCTGGAGTCCCCCTCCTCCCCAGTCCCACCCCAGAGCCTGCACTAGGGATGTTAAATATCCGGTAACCTCATGAACTTTTATTGGTTAGTCGACTCTTCTATACTCCCCGGGGGCAGGGCCGGCAGCCCGTGTTTCAGAGGCAGCAACGTGGGGTGCCAGGCGGGAGCTGGTCCACATGGGGAGCCAGTTTAAGAACCAGCTCCTCTTCTGATCCGGCTGCCTGTCGCCCAGGGTTGCTGCCTCTGATAAAGAGGCAGCAGCGCAGGGTGGCAGCAGCCCCTGTCTAAGGTGGGGGGTGTCTGAGCTCCTGGACCTGGTGCGAGCCAGAACTGAGCCAGCGACCTGCCCACTTGGTTCCTAATATACTTTAAATGCAGAGCCGCAGCAGGGGTAGGTCCCACACCTGGCAGGAGCCAGAACTGAGCCAGGCTGCTGGCCAGCCTGCAAAAAATGTACTGGCCGGAGTTGGGGGAGGGAAATGCATGTAGTCTGTAGCATTCACCTGTAATCAACTCCACTATTACATCCCTAGCCTGCACCCCCAGCCAGAGCCCTGACACTTCACCCTTCTTCCCCAGCCCCTTGGCCCTCTCGCACCACCTGAATTGTGTTACGTGCACCAATGTGAAGGGGATGTGTTGCACGTCACCTCCATGTCACACACCCCTCCACAGTGGTGCACATAAGGAAATTAATTCTGCTCAGAGGTGGAAAAAAGAGAGAGCTCTGCCTGGGGTGGGTTTTCCATCAGTGACCATTTCCGGTGAAGGCTGGATGCTTTTCTCTGCTCTAGGAGGGACTTTGAGGCAGGTCTCTGGCTTGCGTGATAGAGAAGTCAGACTAGAGCAGGGGTCTCCAACCTTTTTGAGCACGAGATCACTTTTTTGAATTTAAGTGCAATCCAAGATCTACCTCAAATATAAATACCCTTGCCCCGCCTCCTTCCCGCCCCTTCTCCGAGGCCCCACCCCTGCTCACTCCATCCTCTCTCTTTTGCCCATCCTCACTCACTTTCATCAGGCTGGGGCAGAGGGTTGGGGTGCAGAAACTGGTCTTGGATTAAGATGAGGTTCTCAAACTTTGTGATACCGCGACCCCACTGTTAAGTTGCTCGTGACCCCTGGGGGGGTTGGGACCCACAGTTCGAGAAATGGGGGATTAAGGGATTTGAAGTGGGAGAGGGGCTCTGAGCTGCTCTGGGGGCAGGCAGTTGGGATGTAGGGGGGGGTTTTAGGTGCAGGCTCTGGGATGGTGTTGGGATGCAGGGGTGCTCAGGGCTGGTGCAGGAGGGGGTTCATGAGTGGGGTAGGAGTTTTGGATGTGGGCTCCAGCTGGGCACTGCTGGTGGCTCCTGGGTGGTGGGGCTAAGGAGGGCTCA
The DNA here is from genome assembly GCA_032595735.1 of Pelochelys cantorii. Lineage (NCBI taxonomy): Eukaryota > Metazoa > Chordata > Testudines > Trionychidae > Pelochelys > Pelochelys cantorii. Next base: position 1,426,528 of record CM064348.1, read on the forward strand.
CCGCTCCCTAAAGCAGCCAGCAGACTCCATCCCCAGTCCTGTTGTGCCCCCTCTCTGCTCTGTGGAGAGTGGATACAGAGTGGGAGGGGGCACCTTGATATCAGCACCTTTCTCTCCCTCCCCTGCCCTGCACAGAAAGCAGGAGGCTTCCCAGGGGGAGGGGCAGCTCCAAGGCAAAGGGCAGGAGATGAGCCACAGTGGGTGGAGAGGCATCTGAAGTGCCGGCACTTGACAGCCTCTTGGCCAAACCAGTCAGGGTCCCCTGGCAGAGGCTCCAAGATCCACCAGTAGATCCCGGTCGACTGGTTGGTGACCACTGGACTAGATGGTCACTGAGGCCCCTTGAATGCATGACATGACTCACCCTCCCAGTCACTAGGAAAGCAGTGGGTCCCAGGGCTGGGTCAAAGGGGCCCAGGGGCCTGGACCCCAATATTCCTGTTAGAAAAGGGACGGTGAGGGGAATTCAGCCCTGCCTAAGCCAGAGGAGAGGAAATCATGTCCCCTCTGCTCCAGGGCTCTCAGTCCTGGTGCAGGCTAGAGCAGGCATCTGTGGGCTGTTGTAGTGCTACAGAACCTCTAGGGTGCCTCAACTTTATGGCCGGTCCTCTCCTGCCTACTCTGCCCACTCCACCGCTCCCCATGCGGGTGGGCGGCAAGGCCGGGGCTGTCCCTGCAGAAGGTAGCTTGGGGGCGAGGCAGCTGCCAGATGCCCATTTACACTGGGTATGCCAAGGTTCTGCAGGGCAGAGGGGCTGGTGCACAACAGCTCTGTGATACTGTCTGGGCAGCTGGAGAGGCGAAGCTTTCCTCTCCCTCCTCTGCAGACGCTGCCCTTGCCTACAGGCGGGCCTGTCTGCCACTGAGAAGTGAGCCCCCCTCGCTGTGTGCGGAGCTGGGTCGGCCTGCCCCTTGGGGTGGATGGTTGGTGCGACAGAAGGATTCTTGTCTCCCTGGCAGCCTTGGGGATGTGTGGCCGTAGCTGGGGCGCTAACAGGAGGCAGCTGAGAGCTAGGCCAGGGTGGAGGCAGGGAAAGTTTTGCTGCTGTGTGAGACGCTGGCAAGGGAACTCCCAGTGCCGGGAGCAGGGCGGATGGCGAGGCAGAGAGCGCCAAGGCGGAAGAGAGTGCGAGAGCCTGGCAAAGGAGTGAAAAACCTGGCAGAGCCGGGGCTGGGATTGGCTTTGATGTTATTGAAACATTTCATTCCAGCCAGCAGAGCTGCCCCTTGTCCAAGCGAAATATAAAAACCCTATTACAGCCCTGATAGCGTCTTGGCAATTGGTGCCGAGATCAATTATAGATATGGCCCAGGAATTGTCAAGGGAAAGGCGCATCCTCTTGCGCTCGCTTCTGGGAGGTGGGGGTGGGCCATGGGTCACCTCCCAGGAGGCAGAGAGGGAAGAGACAGTGGGCAAGCCTTAAACTCCTGGATTCTCTGCCACGACCAAAGGGCTGGACTGGCCTGGGATCAGACCAGGCCCCTGTGTGATCAGCTACTGTCTTTGAACATGAAAGGCGGCCCCTGGAGCAGCCCCAGACAGGCGATGTGCTGGGCCATCCTAGCCCCACGTGCCCCAGTGCAGGGGCCAGGCTGAACATGGATCAACCTTCAATCTAAATTGGAGCAAAACCCCAGAATTTCCCATGGAATTAAAATTTAAAAAATGTGTTCAGAGCCATCAAATGCTTCATTTCAATCTGATTTCCTGTAAGCTGACTTGCGTGTTGTACAAATATATTTGAGTAATACAGTCTATGGGTTATTAATTATACTACAGAATTATATTGGACACCAATGAGGATGTAAAGGAAGGTTTCTACTCTCGGCAGGAAACCATTTTATTGGAGACCCCTAAGGAAGATCAGATCATTCTTCTGGGGGATTTCAATGCACGTGTTGGAGGAGACTCAGACCTGTGGAAAGGAATAATCAGGAAAGAAGAAGTTGGCAAAAGCAGCTCAGATGGAATCCTGCTCCTGACCAAGTGAGCTGAACATGAACTTAGCATCACAAACACCCTTTTTCGACAAAAGGACGAGTAACTAAGTGATTGGACAACAAAATGGCAAATGAAATGTAGTGTTGGTAAATGTAAAGTCGTGCACGTTGGAAAAAATAATCCCAACTATACATACAATATGATGGGGACTAATTTAGCTACAACTACTCAAGAGACAGATCTTGAAGTCATTGTGGACAGTTCTCTGAAAACATCCACGCAGTGTGCAGAGGCAGTCAAAAAAGCAAATAGAATGTTGGGAGTCATTAAAAAAGGGATAGAGAATAAGACAGAAAATATCTTAATGCCTCTATATAAAACCATGGTACACCCACATCTTTAATACTGCGTACAGATGTGGTCACCTCATCTCATAAAAGATATATTGGCTTTGGAAAAGTTTCAGAAAAGGGCAACAAAATTGATTAGGGGTTTGGAACAGGTCCCATATGAAGAGAGATGAAAAGACTTGGACTTTTCAGCTTAGAAAAGAGGACAGTCGGGGGGAAATGATAGAGTTCTATAAAATCATGACTGGTGTGGAAAAAGTAAATAAGGAAAAAGTTATTTATTTATTCCCACAATATAAGAACTAGGGGTCACCAAATGAAATGAATAGGCTGCAGGTTTAAAACAAACAAAAGGAAGTTTTTCTTCACTCAGCACACAGTGAACCTGTGGAACTTCTTGCCAGAGGATGCAGTGAAGGCTAGAACTTTAACAGGGTTCAAAAAAGTGCTAGATAGATTCCTGGAGGTTAGGTCCATCAATGGCTATTAGCCAGGATGGGTAGGAATGGTGTCCCTAGCCTCTGTTTCTTTGGAAGTGGATGACGGGAGGGATCACGTGAGGATTACCTGTTGTGATTCCTCCCTCTGGGGCATCTGTTGTTGGCCACTGTTGGCAGACAGGACACTGGGCTGGATGGACCTTTGGCCTGACCCAGTGTGGCCGCTCTTATATTCAAAACATCTTGGAGACGCTGCGTTCCAAGCGCTGGCATCATCTCGACCACGTCCTAGTTCGTTCTCGAGATCGCAGTGACGTGCTTCTCACGAGAGCAGTGACGAGTGCTGATGGCTGCTGGACGGATCGTCGCCTCAGTCCATCCACCATGAACATGAAGATTGGAGGCTGCAGAAGAAGCAGCTGAGGCACAAGTTGACAGTCCAAGATCTAGAGGACCCCGTTAAGTGTGACCGCTTCCAAGCAGTCTTAGAAGAAAAGCTTCATCAGAGTTTTCGGAAGAAACTGAGGAACATTGGAGCCAGCTGAAAGCAGCAATCATCAGTGCCTGTGTGAAAACCATTGGCTGCCGCACCAGACAGCATCAGGCCTGGTTTGATGAGGACGATATTGAAATCCAGCAGCTCATCATTGAGAAGAGAATGGCATTTCGTGCTTGGCAGAATGATCTGCATTGCAAGACCGAGAGAAGCCCCTGCTAAGGTGAGGACGGAAATCCAGCGTAAAACCACGGACAAATGGGGGACTGAGAGCACAAGAGCTCCAACATTTCATGGACACCCATAATACACGTGGTCTCTTTAGTGCTCTTAAGGCTGTTTATGTGACCGCTTGTCATGGCATGAACCCCCTTCGCTCCACACTTTTGAAGGAGAATGAAGCCATTAATTTTCACTGGAAGAACATTTTAAAGATCTCCTTAATCATAACTCCATGGTTGCAGATGAAGTTCTTGAGCAAATCCCCTAGGGATGAGCTCGGAGACCCTCCCAGTTTGTGTGAGGTGTGCAGTGCCATCAAGCAGATGAAGAACAACAAGGCAGCAGGTCCAGATGGGGTCCCTGCTGAAATCTTTTAAGACGGTGGGCCAGAATCAATTTGGCAGCTCCCCCTGCTTATCCTTAACATCTGGATAAAGGAGGAGAGACCCAGTGAAACGAGGGACGCCCTGGTTGTTACCCTCTTTCAGGAAGGGGATGAAGTGGACTGTGCAAGCTTTCATGAGATCTCTCTCCTTGCTGTTGCAGGCAAAGTTCTGGCCCGGGTCCTTGCAACCCATTTTCTGCCCCCGTCCGAAGTAATTCTACCAGGGAGCGGCCTCCGACCATGCCGTGTAACTGCGGATATGATCTTCATTGCATGGCAGCTGTGAGAGAAGTGTTGGGAGCAAAACTGACTGCTGTCCATGGCTTTTATTGATAACTAAAGCCTTCGAGTCAGTGAATCGCCAGGCTCTTTGGACTGCACTTTTGAAGGTTGGATCTCCTGATAAATACACCAGCGTCATAAAATTGCTTCATGACAACATGAAAGTGACTGTTCTGAGCAGCACTGGCTCCCAGAGCGAACCTTTCAAAGTGCAAACAGGAGTCAAACAGGGCTGTATCATCGCCCCAACCACGTTTGTGGTCTTTATTGCCCTCATTTGCGACCTACTTGCTGGGAAGCTCCCAGCAGGCATTGAAATCGTCTGCAGAATGGATGGGAAGCGGTGTAGGCTGAGCAGGCTGACAGCTAAGAGTAAGATTTCCTCCACATCTATCGTGGAACTTCAGTCTGCTGATGACAATACGGTGTTTGCCCACTCTGAGTGAGATCTTCAGGCATCTTGAATGTGTTTGCTGATGCTCATGCATGTCTTTGGTCTCACCCTCAATATCAAGAAGACCAAAGTGCTCCAACACCCTCTCCAAAGGAGGTACCCTGCGCCCCATCTGTTAAAGTCAATGGAGAGGCACTGGAGAATGTCCATCATTTTCTCTGCCTTAGAAGTTATCTTTCATCCCAGGCAGATATTGAGGTAGAAATCCAGCATCGTCTGAGCTGTACCAGTGCAGCCTTTGCTCCTTTACAGCATAGGGTTTTTGAAGATCATGACATTCGAACAGACACCAAACCCTATCAAGCTGTCATTCTCCCAATGCTATTGTATGGGTCTGAAACCTGGACAACGCACAGACATCACTTGAAAGTCCTTGAGAGATATCACCAATGCTGCCTTTGCAAGATCTTGAAGATCCAATGGGAAGACAGGTGCACTAACATCAGTGTCCTGGGAGAGGCAAAGACCACCAGTATTGAGGCAGTGATCATCCATCAGCAACTTTGTTGGACTGGTCATATTGTTCGGATGCCAGACCATCGCCTCCCACAATAGGTCCTGTTTTCTCAGCTGAAAGAAGGACACCGTAACGTGGGAGGCCAACAGCAGTGTTATAAGGACTTGCTAAAGGATAACTTAGAGAAGTGAAACATTGAAGTTGACACTTGGGAGACACTCGCCCAGAATCACTCAAAATGGAGACAAATCCTACGCATTGGCCCCTGCATTTTGAACTTGCCCGCTGGCATGCTGAGGAGGAGAAGAGGCGCAGGAGGAAGGGAGACTGGCCAACAGTCATGGAGACACCTGGAGACATCTGTCCTCATTGTAATAGAACCTGTGGTTCAAGGATCACCCTGATCAGCCAGCCGGGGGTCCACAGCTCCCATGGAGGACGATCACACTCGGCAACGAGTGATCACCCATCATTATCATCCCAGAATTATAAACAGGGTGAAGTGTAGTGAAATATAAATGAAGTCAGGTGACAATCAAACCCGGCTGTTTTTGCCCAATCAAAATGAGAAGCTTTGGCCTTCGCATGGAGAGGAGGAAGAGTTCCTTGTGACTTGTTTGCAGCGACAGACTCCTGCGCAATGTTTTGGTTTTGACGGAACTGCATTTTCCGCTGTCAGGGCTGGCCCATGCCGTTCTTGCCAGCCAGGACTGCTGGTGCCTCGGTGCAGTGACCGGGCTTAGGCCGGGTCCAGATACCAGTTAGGTGCCCAGGCGGCATGGCGTGGCAGCCGCAGACTCTGCCCCCTCTGGCTGGGCAGAGCAGAGAAAGGAATTTGAAAGCGATAGAGCATGTGAGTGGCTGGAGGAGGGGGAAGGGAACCAGAGAGGCCTGGCTGGATCTTCCCTTTGTTTTCTTAGTGGCAGGATTTGGGGAGGCACGGTGACTCTAGCTGTGTCCATTGTGTGAAGGGCTCTGAGTGCCCGGTGCTTATCAATCACACTGTGGCCTGCAGTCCAGTCTTCTGGTGGCAGCTGGCTCATGAGCTGCACGAGAGCAGTGGGGCGCTGATCCCCCCGGTGCCATGTTGGCAGAGATGGCACGGAGGGATTGGTCACAGGGAACTGGAGGGGCTGGAGCTGGAAAGCGTTGGAGGAAGGTGCCAGGCCAGACGGCCCAGCTTGGGAGTCCCATAGCTCCGGGGCTGGCTGGGCTCCTGGAACGTCCAGGGAGAATGGGAACAGAAGGAAGAGGCAAGAGGCGGGCCACCCACGGAGAGACCGTGTGGTTTGCAAGGCTAATAACCAGCCCCAGCGGAGACCCAGGATGCCCTATCCCCATGGGCAGGCTGTGGGCAGGGTAAGGCCCTAGATACCAGCTGTCTCTAAACTGGCAAGAAAAGGGGCCAGGGCATGAGGTACAGTGTGGTAGGGGTTTGGGAGGGAAGGGTGCAGTGGCGAAGATGGAGGCAGAGGTATATGGCCCCCTGTGGAGGGGGATGTGAGAAGGTGAAGGTGGAGGGGCTGGAGGAGAAGGGGAGGAGGTCCATGGCCGTGGTCAGTCGGATCTGACCCCCGTGTGGAGGGTGCCCCCATGGGCGGGAGATTGCGTGTGTCAGGCTTAGATGTCCTTGGGGCCTCTGTTTGCCTGGTGTCCCTGTCGCAGGTGTGACGAGGTCCTGTGGAGAATGTGGGGTACAGGATCACGTCTCTCCTGCATGAGGGCAGAGCCTTTCCCGGGTGCCCCGGCACAATGCAGGGCAGAGAGGGCCTGGGGGAGGCTTGCAGGCCTTTGCTGTGGCTATCGCTTGCCCTAGGAACAGGCCTGATGTGGGCCTCGCGCCTCTGCACAGGGTGCTGAGTGATGCCCGCTCGCTGAATGCCCCACGCAGGGCTGTGGGGCTGTGACCATGGGAGCTCCCAGGCCTGTCTGCTAAAGCCCTCTGCTGAGGGAGCTGGGCAGAGCAGCTGTCCCTGTCCAGTGGAGGGTCTGGAGAGAGAACTTGTCGGGGTGGCTCCCTCAGCCTTGGCATCTCCTTCCCCATGGGCTGGGCCCCGCTGCAGGGGAGAGCGGGAAAGGTGAGGTTCTTGCTGGCTTATGGCACAGTGAAAGGGTCTTGGGTTCCCAGCTGGCCTGTCGTGTAGGGACCCAGGAGCTGTGACCCCTCCCTTCTTCCCCCCAAGATCCCTCCTTAGCCTTGTCCCACCTCTGAGCAGCCGGCTCAGAGCACTAGCCCCTACATGTGGCTGGCAGGCTTTCGCACGTTCCCAGTGGCGGGAGGAGGTCTGGGCCCCTTTCCAGCAGCAAAGCACAAGCATACAAAAGCCGGCCTGCAGTGTGAAGTACTATCAGATGGCCTGGGCAGCCTGCCCAGCACCCAGCCCGCAGAGGTGGAGCACGCTGCTTGCCTGAGCTTTATTTGTCAACCCCTTCGGTTGGCTGATGCATCCCAAGTGATTAACAGGCCCCGAAGGCTGCTGGAAGGAGCTGTGGAAGTTGCTTTCTCTGCTGGGTTTTCAACGGGGGCCGGGGGTACAATGCAGAGCTGTTCCAGGATATTTATTGAGGAAGTTCGTGCATCCAGCAGCTTAAGCTCTTCTCGGCTTGCAGCCGTGGCACAAAAGGCTTTGGGAGCAGTTAACAATTCAGTGTGGTTAAGAGATTTGCGTCCCCTGCGACCCAGCCACAGGGGGCCTGCAGGGGGGACTGAGCGAGCATCTCGCTTGTCTCCTCAGCCCAGACACAGTCACTTTCCTGCTTCTCTCCTTGTGTCTGCAAGGGTCACGTTAACACCCTGCACCCAACCGCCCCTCCCCGGCCCCTCTCCGCTGCTTCTCCCTCCTCACTTCCTCCTTCTCTGGGCGGGGGCTGCAGAGGCAGCGCTGTTGTGGGCTCTCTGCTGTGGCTGTGTGCAGGCCTGCAAAGCCAAGTGCTCCCTTTGAGAGGAGTGTCCCTAAGCTGCTTGCAAAGGCTTCTGGGTAAATGCCAGGCTGGCGGGGCATGTCAGCCGCTGCACTTGCGCAGCTCCCGGCTTGCCCTTGGAGCGCGTGGCGTGTCCTGGAATTGGAGCGCGCAAATCGGCCTGGTGTTCCCATTCATTGGCGTCATGACTCTTCGGGGCAGGGAGCGTCCTTCTGTGCTGTCCTAATAGTGGCCCAGCACCACCACGGCCACTGTCCTGGCCCCGCTGAAGTTCACGGCACGTTCCTCTGGCATCAGTTAGGGAGGCAAAATCCTGTTTGCAACGTGAACCGGTTCCCGGGCTGCTTCTGCGGCTCTCACCGCGTCCCTGGAGGGAGGCAAGGAGCCTCCTTTGAGCATCCCCGCGGCTCTCCCACTCGGGCCCTGGGGCTCCCCAGAGCTGGACGCTGCCGCCCGCCAGGACTCTGTTCTTTAACCCTCCGGCCTAGGGCAAGCTGCTCAGCCAGACGCCGGCCGATGTTTGCTGTGCGGCTGCGGCTCAGGACTGTGGCCCCATTTGTCAGGCTGAGCGGCATGGACGTGACTTGCCGGGCCGGGCCCTCAGAGCCCTACACAGAGCATGCACTCCATGCTCCAAGTGCCCCTTGCTCTCCTAGGGAGGGGCAGTGCCTGGAGCAGGTGCCACTGCGAGCTCCCCAATACATCCGAGCTGCTGCAGGTTCCAGCCGTCCCCCGTCACATGCAGGCCCCTGGGCAGGATGGGGGGCTTGTCTCCAGGCTGTTCTGTGGAGCAGTGCTCCAGGGGCAGGGCAGTGAATGGGCATGGCAAACCTGTGCCATGTCAGGGAGGGGTGTGCCTGGGCGTGGGTGTATGTATGGCTACGCGATGCCCAGTGTGTGCTGGCTGTGGGGCTCTCCTGCTGCTGGACCCTGCCGGGGCGCCTCCCCCCAGTCTGTGCAGGCACAAAGCCACTCCTTTCCTTCCTGCCCCTCCTTTCTTTCCCTCCTGTTTCTCGCTGACCCCTGCGTGTTGTGAATCCAATTAGTACCGCCATGGGGATCACAGCTGCACAGCATCAGCCTGTTCACCGCTCTGAGCATGCTCAGTGTCTCCGAGCCACGGGAGGTGCCAGCCTGTTCTGCTTGCAGTTCTAGGACAGCGCTCGGGCTCCTGGTGCTGGGATGGGCTGACACGTGAGCGAGGTGCCGTAGGACCCCGTGTGTTCAGCTCCCAGAGACACTGGCAAGGGAGATGGCCCTGAAGAGTGAGGGCTCCCTGGCCAGGGTGCAGGTTACCTCCTGCCCCCGCTGTGCATTCTGGTGGGGGAGGGGAGGATCCATGTCCCTGGAGGGGCCTTTCCCTAGGCTTCTGGTGAGGAGCACAGCATTCCAGGGACCCCCGGTTCTTCCTCTGATCCTCCCAACCAGCCAGGGAAAGCAGGGACCCTGCAGGGAACCGCTCAGTCAGTTTGCCTTCAAATCACAGCGTGTGGTCAGAGTTTTTCCAGCAAGGAAAACAGAGTCTGCAGGGGGATATGGACTAGAATAGCCACCCCTGCAGGCACTTCCTCTGGAGTGCTTCTAGAGCTTTACAGTCCCACCCATCTTCCCGACCAGGTCTGGAGAGCTCTTCTTGATGCCTGTTCTCGAACCTGCCCCGCCCCTGCTGCATCAGGAAGGGAGAAGTGGACTTGGGAATCGAACCTCGAACAGCGGCTGAACGCTCACTAGGAAAGAAACGTGGTGTGAGCAGAGGGCTGACTGGGTGCCTGCCTCTGGGCTCTGCCATGACTCTGTGCACAAATTGTCTGGAAAACGGGTGGTAGTTGCCAGATGCAGGAGTGCGGGCATTTGTGGCGGTTCATCATTGCACTGAAGCCCACTGAAACTGGCCTGGAGCGTGCCCAGTGTATTTCCCCAGAAAAGGACAGCGCCACATTTGTGGAGACAGGAACCCCCTGGGCTAGCCAGTCCCTCGGGAGCTAATCTGGCGGTGGCTTCATGGAGAAGTGGTGCGGAGGAAGCTTTAGGGAGGAGAGCCCGTGGCAATGCTCAGAGGGTCCTTTCTGTCACTCTCCGCATGGGCGGCCAGGCCATGGCCAAGAAAGGGGATTGACCTAACCAGGGGGGTTCGTTTCTACCCACAGCACAAGGGGCAGCTGAGGATGTTGAAAGGCCCAAGATGGGTTCACTGCTCAGCATCTTGTATTCCAAGTGTCTCTAACAGGAGTCAGAGGGAATAGGGAAGCCATATGCTGCAGGGGGAGGAGGGTGTCACAGTTCATGGCAGGTGCACCTGCATTTCCCCTTCCTGGTTCACCAAGGGTGCCCAGTCCAGGCTCCTGGCTCCTCAGCCATCACCCCTCCTGGCAAAGACCCCTGTCTGTCTCCTCTCTCAACCTGGCTTTGTACAGGTTGCACCATAAGAACTGCCAGACCAATGGCCATGTAGCCCGGTATCTTTTCTGCTACAGAGGCCAGTTATGGTGCATCTACACAGCAGGGCTCACCTGGAAATAAGCCACGCAAATTGAGCTACATCAATTGCGTAGCTTAGTTCAAAATAACTTATTTCAAAATTGGGAGCGTCTACACAGCACTTATTTAGAAATCGAGCACTCTTCCTCGGACTTCCCTTCCTCCTCCTACAATGATGGCTATAGGAGTCGGAGTCAGTCCAGCTTGACCAGATTTTGACATTATTTTGAAATAACCGTTGGCTGTGTAGATGCGGACTAAGTTATTTCAAAATAATGTTGCTGTGTAGATGTACCCTAATGGAGCTTCAGAGCGAGTATGCAGAATAAGATACGCCCCTTCTCTTTCAAGAGACATCCCTGTGCGTGCTTCACTCCTAGTCCAGGTGCGTCCCTGCACCCTCCGATCAGAGATTTTTACAGAAGTACCTGTCCAGGCTGTGTACGCACCCTGCCTGCCTGGGAAGATGTCGCCAGAGATATTTAAGATCAGGTTCAATAAACATCTATCAGGGATGATCTACTAGACGGTGCTTGGTCCTGCTGTGAGGGCAGGGGATTGGACCTGATGACCTCTTGAGGTCCCTTCCAGTTCTACTATTCTATGGTTCTGTGGTTGCTTGAATAGTGCATATACGGCCTGGGTGCCTCAGTTCCTTATCTATTGTCCCCAGCTAAAGATGGGAGGGCAGCAATCCCGCGACCCTTCCATTCTTAATACTTTGTCCTCTTCTGACCTGTTAGTTAGTTTTCCTCACTTCGCCTACTAATTTTACTTCTCATTTAAAACAACACCACACAACCTCCGTTTGCCTCACCTTACCAACGTGCCTGGCTTCCCAGGATTCAAGAGGTCTTCCTGCCTTGTAGAGAGGCCATTCCCATTTCAGCTGGTCACTCCCAATGTTTGAGGGACTCTCACATACCCCCAAATGTGTGCATTGCAATAAACGCAAGACTGGGACCCGCAGGGACAGAGAACCGAGACTAACGCTACTGCTTCTCCGAGACTCGTTCAGACCTGCATCTGACCCTGGACACCAACATCGGGCAAAGACAGGAAGCCTGCCAAAAAGTGAACGGTTTCTCTTCCTTCACTGGCTAGACATGCTGCAAAATGCCCAAAGCCAGTTGGTTACTTGCTGGCCACTCTGCAGCTTAGCACCCGCGACTCGGCGGGCCCTTCCGGCACTGACCGCAGGCTGGCTGCCCTTCAGCTGGTGCGGAGGCTCAGGACTGTCAGCTGCCCACCTCACAGATTGCACCTGCGGCCGGTAGCACTGCTCCCACGCCGGACAACACAGCTGCCCACAGCACTTTGGCACCACCAAGGTCTATGGCCTTCAGGTGGCGTCATTGCCTCAGTCCCACCCCCCGACTCTGCATGCAGAGCCCAGAGTCACAGGGAACCACCTACCTCAGTCCTGCCGGCTGGCCCAGCACTCTGCCATCCCTTGTGGTTTGACACGGCAGAGCGTCTGCTTCTCCGCCAGGCAGACCCAGCTGTAGCGCCCCGGACACTGACCGACGCCTGGCCAGCCAGCGCCCTGCCTGCAGGGCCCTGCCCCTTCTCACTTCCTCGCCCTCTGGAGAAGTGAAGGGAGACGTGTCACCACGCTGTCCCTCCCTGCTCACAACGTCTGCCCGGGGCAAGCCTCCCGGCTCTCAACCTACGCCTGCCCGAGCACACCCACCCTGCTATGCTCCCCCCGTCTGGGCCCACCCATGCTGTTCTCCAGCCAATGGCCATCCAGGGGCACGTGGAACTACTCTAGGAGACGGTAGAACTCCCGCCATGCCTCACAAAGACAAGGCCTTCTCGCTCCCCCACCATGCTGAGGAGGTGAGCACTGCCGAACCAGCGCACCCGCTGCTAGGGGATGCTGCAATGGAAAATTAACCAGCTCTCTCACCCTAGGAGACCAGGCTGCCTTCGGCACGGACGGACCCACACATTTTTAGGACCTGTTTAAAGGAGTCGCTGATGAGCTCAAGATCACTCTGGAGGAAGTTTCTGAAACCCAGCGTGAGCTCACGGACATACGACAAGCTACAGCTTCCTCGAGAATAGCACTGCCAACCAGTGCCACCATCCTACAGCCAGCCACATCTATTTGGCAGACCCCAGCCACCATAACCACTACCAGCAAGAGGATGGTCCGCAAATATTTGTGCGCTCTGTGTGTGCTGAGTTTCACTTCACACATTCAGCACCCAATTTGCTAGTGGTCGAACTGGCCAACCAAAAACATAACAGGAATAACTTAAAAAACAGCCAGTGGTCTAACAGTACCTTAAAGATTAACAAAACATGTAGATGTAGATGGAATCATGAGCTTTCATGGGTATAATCCACTTCTTCAGATGAATGGGGCATTAAAAGTCCAGTTCTAAAATAAATAGGGGATGGGAGGGAGGGAAGGAAAGGAAAAAAATAGTGAATTAGAGTGTTCATGTTATAAGAAGCTGATAGAGAAGGTGCAAATTGTTCTTAAGTACCCAGTGTTTGGTTGGTTAAGTCATTAGGATGTGGAAGGTCGTGTCCTAGCCAGGTAATGTCTTTATTCAGACCTTTGTGATAGCTCCCAAACTTGTAAATGAAGTTAAGTTCCAATGCTTCCTTGTGTCTTGTGGAAGGCTTCCTTTGGCTTGTGGAGTTGGCCTGAAATAACATTGTGACTTAAAGATCCATTAATGAGTGCCTGGCCAGGTTACACTGTTCTCCAACAGGTATTTGTGTGTTGCCTTTGCGGATATCTGATTTGTGTCCAGGGCCGGCTTTCGGCCGATTCCCCTGAATGGGGCCCCACACCTAAGGGGGCCCCGCTCCCGGGTGCGCGACGCACGCGCAGTGCTGCCCCGGGTATGTGATGCCCCAGGCGCGTGACGCACGCGCAGGGCCCCAGGCGCGCGACGCACGCGCAGGGCCCCAGGCGCGCGACGCACGCGCAGGGCCCCAGGCGCGCGACGCACGTGCAGGGCCGCCCCAGGTACGCGACGCCCCAGGCGCGTGGCCTCATGCTTGCTAAAGCCGGTCCTGTCTGTGTCCATTCATTCTTTCCTGTAAAGACTCTCCAATTTGGCCAATATACACGGCAGAGGGGCATTGCTGGGATTTGATGGCATAGATCGCATGAGGTGATGTGCAGTTAAATGAGCCCCTGATGTGGTGGCTGATGTGGTTGGGTCCAGTGATGAAATCGCTTGTGTAGATGTGTGGGCAGAGTTGGCACCGGAGCTGAATGCACGTGTAGGTTCCTGGATGATGATGATGGAGGTGTGCTGCATGGTTACTGGAGAGAATTTATTTGAGTTTGGGGGTTGTCTGTAGGCGAGGATTGGCCTTTCCCCCAAGGCCTATGAGAATGAGGAGTCATTTTCCAGGGTAGATTGTAGATGCGTTGGAGGGGTTTAAGTCGGGGGCCGTCGGTGATGACTAGTGGAATTCTGTTCTTTTCTCTCCTTGGCCTGTCTTGAAATAGTTCATGTCTGGGTACTCATGAAATATGACACACAAATCGTACTAAATTAATGGGTTTTATTGGTGATATTCCCGAAGATAAAAGACAACAGAACAAGGCATTGGTATGCTGGGATAATTGATCTCCTGTACAGCTCTCTAGACTCCCCTTGATGTGTCAACAGTTGACAGGTGCACTGCCATGGCTATTGTCATGTGCCATGCTTCCTAGTTTTCTTCCTCCATCATCCCATGGGAGATTCAGAGCATCATTGAAGACCTTCCCTTCAGTGGGGACAAACTCTACAGCAAACACAAACAAAGTCCTCCACTCCTTGAAGGACTCCTGTGCCACAAACAGGCCTCTTGGTATCCATACACCGACCAAACTCCTCTCCCAAAGTGCTCCTGGTCTCTGAGCACGTCCCCAATCTGGCTCACATAATATTTTGAAAGTTCATAGAATCCCAGGGCTGGCAGAGCCCTCAGGAGCCATCGAGTCCAGCCCCCTGCCCAAAGCAGGACCAACCCCAACTCAATCATCCCAGCCAGGGCTTTGTCAAGCAGGGACTTAAAAACTTATTTAATCAGGCCTGCACAGCTGGCGGGGTGGGGGGAGGGCCTCACTCTCGCACATGGCTCCCAGCAGCACCCCCTCCCCCCCTGCACATAGTCCTAGCCACAGGGGGCCTTGCTCGGTCTGGGAAGGCACGCTGGCTGCCTCTGCCGCAATGTGACCTGGGAGCTGCCCAAGCTGATGCGCTTCTGCAGCTGGGGGAGGTGGGGGTTGAGGAATCCCAATGTGAGCTGTGGAGAGAGCACATTCCAGCGCCAGGACACGGGGGGGGGGGGTGAGGACTTAGTTTCAGGTCTTTTGTAGGATCCTGGTCTCTGTGGGCATGTCTACACAGCAGCGTTACTTTGGAATAATGTCAGTTATTCCGAAATAATGTAGTGCGCATCTACATGGCAAGCCTGTAATTTCAAAATAAATTCGAAATAACAGGCTTCTTACTCCTACTTCTGTAACCCTCATGGTAGGAGGAGGAAGGGAAGTCAGAGGAAGAGTGCTCAATTTCGAAATAAGTGCTGTGTAGATGTGCCCAAAGTTGAAATAAGCTATTTTGACTTAAGCCATGCAATTGGCATAGCTCAGGTTGTGTAGCTTCTTTTGAGTTTAGCCCTGCTGTGTAGACTCGCCCTATGTGTGCCCCTAGACACAGGAGGATGTACCGTATTGCCATCCCCAAGCAATCAAAACTTATGAATGAGGCCTCCCATGCCTCCCCAAAAGAATGGCTTCTTGAAATCACAGATAAAAATGCACTTGGGGATCTTTTTATTTGGCATCTGATGTTTGAGGTGTTTGGCTGAACATCAGAGCGGCCATACTGTCAGACCAAAGGTCCATCCAGCCCAGAATCCTGTCTGCCCACAGTGGCCAATGCCAGATGCCCAGAGGGAGTGAACACAACAGGTAATCCTCATGAGATTCCTCTTCTGTCATCCATTTCCAGACAAACAGAGGCTAGGGACACTGTTCCGACCCACCCTGGCTAATAGCCATTGATGGACCCAGCCTCCATGAGTTTATCGAGCTCTGGCTCTGGGAGAAGGAACCGGCATTGAGTTGGGAGTGCCTGGCTCTGGGGGAAAGTAGGGGGATATTTTGTTCATATTTTGTTTTTATTTATTTATTCCCAAATAAAATCACAAAATGTATATCAATTTTATATCATAAATGTGTCGATTTTTTGCAATTGAATGAATATTATATGTTTATGCAAAATCTCAAACTTACAAAGTATCTGAAATTTTCACAGAAGCCTGTTCGGTGTGATTAACCACGGTCTATACTTGTCTTCATTTCAACAAAACAAGTTATGTATCATATAAAACATTAAAAAGTACCTTAAATTTATATTTAAGTTAAAAAAATTATATGGGCAAATAACAATTTTACACATCAAATTATTGTATTATATTAAAACAAAACCTGAAAAATTATAAAATATACCTAAACCCATAATCTATAATAATAAATAATTCTGACTTTCCTATAGCTTTCAGGACCACCAAAGAAAATGTATTTCTATTAGTTTTCGTTTGCGTGGCCCTCAGTAGGTTTTGAGTTTGACATGCCTACTCTAGCCCTTTCTGAATGATTCCCAACATCCTGTTCGCTTTGTGATTGCCGCTGCCCACTGAGTGGATGTTTTCAGAGAACTATCCACGATGACTCCAAGATCTCTCTTTTGAGTAGTTGTAGCCAAATTAGTCCCCATCATATTGTATGTACTTGGAGCACATTTTTCATCTGTTCTCCACAAACCATGAGACCTAAAGTTTTCCTTTTAAAGAAGAAGAAAAAGCAGGCGGGGATTCTCTTCTGATACCATTCATCAACAAACAAACATAACCTACTAAGTAGGCATCAAGTAGTGAAGTTCCCAGATCTGGCTTAATTCTACTCACGTGGCCTGGGCTGCTTTAGGGGGACTGGATAGAAAAAACAAAGCCTCAGTTATCAGGAGGCTTGTGACCAAACCAGGAGAGTTGGCATCACGGATGTCTAGTCAGTTTCGCAAAATGAGTTGTTAGCTTTACAGCTTACCCCTATGGAGGGGACGGGTGTGCACACAGCACCCTGGCTGAGCTAGCATCTGGAAGCCCCTCCAGCCCCACTGCACTGCCCTAGCGAGTTTTTAATCATCCAGGCATGGCAGGCAGGGCCAGGGGATGCATGGGTAGGACATGAGCCTATAGGAAGGGCTGGGAGACACACGGAGGGACTCACTGAGACCCCCACCCCTCTGGCCCGCTAGGAGGAATTGTAAAGTGGCACTGGCCCTAATGTAAATTGAGCTTGACACCTCTAACCTAGCACAGAAAAGAGGCAGTATTGGTATGAAAAGTACCAACACCGTGATATCTCTACTACACGCAACACCAAAGACAACACAACATACATCACGAACAACATCAGGGGCCCAGAACCCAATGACGTCGGCCTCTGTCATTAGTGGTGACCCAACCTCTGACCCCAGTCAAATTTAAAGCCTTGATCGAGGGCAGAGAAACAATTCCCCCTCCCACAGTAACCATCCACTCCTTTGCACACCATTTATAACCATTTCTTACCAACGGGGAATCCACTATCATGGAGGGACAGTCACAGACATTTCTGGACATCCCACCCCATTCATATCCATACCCCCCATCTCCCAATCCCTCTTCAGGGGCCCATCTCACGTGCCGTTACTCTGTTCTGAGCTGCAGCACCTCATGCAATTCAGCGCAGTGGAACGAGTCCCCTCTCCACACGGGAAGAGGTTCTATTCCTGTTTCTTCTTGACAGAAAAGATAAATGGTGAGTTTATGGGTGGGCGGGGACCCATTCTAGACCTCGGCTGTCTGAACAGATATGTCGAGAAATAAAACTTCTGGATGGTTACCAGCCATAACTCTGGCACTGGAGCAGGGAGATTGATTTTCAGCTCTCGACCTGCAGGATGCAGATTTTCATGTCACTATCCATGCAGCCCACTGACCCTTTCTAAGATTTACTCCAGGGGCGGACCATTACCCATGCACTAGCCTTCCCTTTGGTCTCGCCACAGTCCCAGAAGCCTTTTCCATGGTGGCAGCACCTAAGGGTATCATTGTCTTCCCTCATCTGGATGGTTGTGTCCTGAAGTGCCCCACCCACTCAGCCACCCTTCCAATAATGTTGATGATCGTGTGGAGCTTCCACAGCCTGAGCCTGCAAATAAACCGGGACAAAGCTACCTTAAAGCTCACCCAGCAAATCAGTCTCATTGGAACCTATCTCAGTTCCACCACGGGTTGCCCCTCCCTTCCAACGACTGATTCCACACAATCTGCACCCTCAATGCCACTACCCCGAGCAACGTCATAGCTCGAGATTGCCTACAACTGTTAGGCTACATGGTTGCCTCCACTTCTGTTGTCTCCAATGCCTGCCTGCACGGCATGCCTTCAGAGCTGGTTAGTCTCCATGTACCAACCAACATGGCACAGATTACACCGACTTCTTATTGTGCCTTCCTGGGTCAAAGCCTTGTTCATATGGTGGACCCTTCCTCGCAACCTATTACCGGGGTCCCCTTCCTATAGGACCTCCGCTTCAGTTACACCATCATTACTGTAGCATCCCTCACCAGATGGGGAGCATACATGGGACATATCACAACTCAAGGACTCTGGTCCCCTAGAGAGACCACGCCTCACAGAAATCCACTAGAGCTCAGGGTCATATGCAATACCTGCCTCCATTTCCTTCTCCGCTTCCGAGAGAGCAAGATCTGACAACATCGCATTGCGTGTTTTATGTGGACAGACAAGGGGGAGCTTGGTCCCACTCTGTGCGCTCCAAGGCCATCCAGCAAAATCCACCTCACACCTGGCACTCAGAACACAACCTCAGAAGAGCTCAGAGTGTGAACTTGACAATGCTGTCCTACACACATCTTCCAGTGCTGAGATTAGCCCCGACTGGATCCATTTGCAATGGCAAAGAACAAACAAGAGCAGGCCTGGGAACCCACTCTCGCGGAGCTGCTGTCGTCATCCCAGGGACCAATCTTTCCTGTATGTTTTCCCACTGATATCCTTACTAAACAGGGTAATACAGAAGATCAGAACAGACAAGTCCATCATCATCCTATAGCACCTTCGTGGCCCAGACGACCACGGTGTCCCTTCGTGACGCACATGTTGGCCATACTTCCCATCCCTCTGCCTCCTATCACAGCACGGGGGCCAAGTATTTCACCCCAACATGGAGTGCCTTCATCTCCAGGCCTGACTACTCCATGAGGAGCTAGCATGTTCAGAACAGTCTGCCTATGCAGCAGGACACACACTACCTGCACTGCTTACCTGCAGAAATGGAAGAGGGTAACATTTTGGTATATGGGAAAACATACCCCTCCGGCTTCTGACCACAGGTTCATTGTGCACAGTGTAAAAAAATACTTCCTCTTGCGTGTATTTAACTTGCTGCTTATTAAGTTTGTCAGTTAACCTCTGGTTTTTATAGCGGGAAAGAGTAAATAACATTTTGCTTCGCTATTTCCACCCCATTCATGATTTTATAGACCTCTATCATACTCCTCCCCCAGTGGTCTCTTTTCCAAGTTTGAACAGCCTAATTGTTTAGTCTTTCCTTATATGGAAGCCATGCCAGACCCTTTATCACCTTTGTTGCTCTTTGAACCTTTTCTATTTCCACTATATCCTTTCTGAGATGGGGCAACCGGAACTGAGCACACAATTCACCACTCACTGATTTAAAGTTGTACTATATTTTCTCTCTCTCATTTTCTATCCTTTTCTTAATGATTCCTGACATTCTGTTAGCCTTGTGGACCACTGCTGTGCATTGAGCTGAAGTTTCCAGAGAGCTCTCCATAATGACACTAAGATCTCTTCCGAATAGTAACAGCTAACATAGAATGCATTATTATGTGTGAAGAATTGGGATTTTTTTCTAATATGCACAGCTTTGCACTTACCGGTGTTGAATGTCATCTGCCATTTTGTTGCCCAGTCACCCAGTTTTCTGAGATCCCCTGTAACTCTTCTCACTTTACTTTAGACTTAACTATCTTGAATGATTTTGTATTATCTGCAAACTTTGCCACTTCACTCTTTACTTCCTTTTCCAGATCGCTAATGATTATACTGAACAGCACAGATCCTCGTACAGATCCTTGGGGGAATCTGTTGATACCTCTCTATAGCTGAAAACGGATAGATTATTTATTCCTTCATTTCCTATCTTTTCATTACTGTTCCATGAGAGGGCCTTCCCTTATTGTTTAGTTTCCTTAAGAGCATTTGGTGAGGGATCACGTCAAAAGCTTTCTGAAAGTCCAAGTCCAGCGGGCAAAATCGAACCTGGGACATCTGCAGTGTAGTGTGTGAGGCAGGGGTGGCCAACCCATTTAACAAAGAGAGCCAAAACAGTGGCGGAAAAAATATGAAGAGCCGCACAAGAATTGTCAAGCAAATAAAAAAAAATTTAAAAAGGAGGCTGCCCCTTTAAGATGGCCGCCATTTTGGGTGTCATTTTTAAAACCCCGCAGCTCCAACCTGGTAAGAACAGGGAAGCTGGGGGTCAGGGAGGAGTCGGTGGGGGCGGGGACCATGGGGGGGGCGCAGGAGCAGCTTCGCGAGCCTCACTTTTGGGGGGCAAGAGCCGCATGCAGCTCGCGAGTTGCGGGTTGGCCACGGCTGCTCTAACGCATGAGCTAAAGGTCAGCTGGCTGTTAGTTAAGGCTGTAGCAGACCCATTATTCTCTCTGTAAGTGGTCCCAGTGCCACTAGATAGGACAGTACTGTGCCCAGTAGGTGTGAGAGTTACACAAGTACCCTATATCAGCTGAATCCCCCTTCATTCACATGCTTGATTTACATGTAATTGTTTCATGGGGCATTATTTCTCTTTACAAAAGCTATGTTGACTCTTCCCCCTCTGTTATCTCTATTTCTGATCATTCTGTTTTTCACTATGGTTTATGCCAGGGTTACTCAACTTTGGAAGCCCCGGGGGCCACAATGATACTCACAGCACATGTCGAGGGCCACAACTTAAGTGTAGTTGCATATACATGCAAATATATGAAAATAGCTTCTTTCACACTGACAGGCATAAATACAAAGCACTTCCCACAATGCGCCAGCGTTCCTGGCACCTCCTCTCTGGGGGCTAGAGACGCCAACACCCAGTACCCGTCTGTTCCAGCCAGCCCGTCTGCTTTCATCTTTCAGTGCTCACCCTGTCTGGGAGACGCCTCGCCATTGTGGACCGTGTTCAAAGGATCCCACCCGCAAGCTGCGTGTTGAGCCCTGTGTAAGCCCAAACCGCACTGCGGGCTGCAAACAAACAGACCATGTGTTGAGTAGCCCTGTTTTGTGCTGGTTAGCCTGGTACTGAAATTGGCTTACTAGCTGTAATTGCCAGGATCACCTCTGGAGCTCACTTTAAAAACGGGCATTGTATTCCAATCCTCCAGTCATCTGGTACAGAGGCTTATAATAGACTCATGTATGGACTGAGCTGTCACTCGACAAATCTCATCTTCTATAATGTTGTTGGTTAGCTACTAAGCCAATCTTCGATTGGCAAATCTAATTATAGATGTCATATAAAAAATTGCCATCTAGGGCATGGTAGGCAATGCTCCTACTAATGCACCCCAATATGCCATTAGCCTTTTGGCTACAAGTAGGGTTACCATACGTCAGGTTTTGCCCGGACATGTCCTCCTTTTTGGTCTAAATTTCCGTCCGGCTGGGTTTTTTAAATATCTAAAAATGTCCAGGATTTTGCCCTGTTCATTCAGTGGCAGACTGGACGCTTCCCTGCCCCGCTGAGTCCATCCCCACCTGCGCGTACTCCCTAGCTCTGCCTGCAGCCTCTCTGAAGGGAGTTTGGCATTTCCGCAGCCCGTACACTCATCAGGGCTTGCTTAGCAATGGGCAGGAGGGGTCGCTGTGAGCCGCGGACATGGAGGAGTGCTCTGGGCTCCCAGCAGCTCAGAGACACGACACCCACCTCCCTGTAGACCTGCTGACACCCCCAGGGACTTGATCCCAGCGGCCCCCAGAGCCTTGTAAATATCCCCATGGACCCAAATCCCACAGAGCCTCTTTACACCCCCCTAGCACCGGACCCCTGTTCTCCCCACCCCAGTCCCGCCAGCACCCCCTGGGCTTGAACCGCCAGAGCCATGCAAACATCCGCATCGTTCAAACCCCACATTTCTCCTGAGCCCTGTGTGCGCCTCCATTGACATGCACTCCGCCAAGTCCTAAATTGCCTCTCTAGCTCTGTAACCTGCATCCCCCTCTAGAGTCAGGGTGGGTTACCAGGGGTGGGGGGGCTCAGAGCGGGTTAAAGGGGCGGGGTCGGTAGTACCCAGTATGTTATATACTTCCGTTGTATACTTACTGTTACTTGTTGTATATGCTCACGTTGTATTCATGTTATATATATATATATGTACATATATATATATATATATAACACATGAATGCAACTTGAGTTGGTAGATACTGATACAGATACACTCCCTGTCAGGAGTGTCTCTTTTTTGAAAGTTTGAATATGGTAACCCTAGCTACAAGGGCACCCTGTTGACTCATATCCAGCTTCTCATTCACTGTAAGCCCAGGTCCTTTTCTGCAGAACTGCTACCTAGCCAGTCGATCCCCAGCCTGTAGTAGTGCTTGGGAGTCTTCCATCCCAAGGGCAGGACTCTGCACCTGTCCTTGTTGAACCTCAGATTTTTTTTGGCCCAATCCTCCAATTTATGTAGATCACCCTGTTCCTGCTCCATTGTATCTACCTCTCCCGCCCAGAGTAGTGTCATCTGTGAACTGGCTGAGTGTGTAATCCATCCCCTTATCCAGATCAGTAATGAAGATGTTGAACAAAACTGGCCCCAGCACCAACCACTGGGTCACTCCACTGGATACTGGCTGCCAACTAGATATCGAGCCATTGATCATCACTCATTGAGACTGGCAATCTAGCCAGCTTTCTATCCAGCTTCTAGTTTCTTCATCCAGGCCATACATCTTTAAGTTGCCAGCAAGAATATTGTGGGAGACAGGGTTGTTAAATGGATAATGGGTAAGCACACCAGCAAGCATCAGGCTTACCAGTATGCTCAGTGAACTCTGGTGGCAGCCAGCCATGCCAGACCAGAGCAGCCTTTGCAGGGGAAGGGCCAGCGGGCTGGGCAGCAGAACCTCAGCAGAGGGACACCACAGTTGTGACGGTGGTGGGGCCGGGAGGTAGGTTGGGTATCAGGAGCTGAGTCCAAAAGGTTAAGTGTTCTCATTTAACCAGTTAACAATTTGACATCCCTTGTGGGAGACTGTATCGAAAGCTTTCCCAAAGTCAAAGAGTATACTACATCCACTGCTTTCCCTATATTTCCAGAGCCAGTTATCTCGTCATAGAAGGCAATTAGGCTGGTCAGGCATTAGGGATGTAAGTGACTAGTTGACTGTCCAATGCTTGAGTCTGCCACTTGAGTCCCCCACTGGCCCCGTGCTCCCTATGGCACTTCCGCCTTTGAAATGTAGCATGAGCTATCAGTTGTTACATTTCAAAGGCAGAGGTGCCCTGATCGACTAATCGCATTGACTATTTGATTAGTTGTTTAATCTAAATTTAACATTCTTATCAGGCATGATTTGCCCTTGGTGAAGTCAAGTTGACTGTTCCTGATCCCCTTCCTCTCCTCCAAGTGGATTCCTGGAGGACCTGCCCATGATTTTTCCAGAGACTGAGGTGAGGCTGACGAGTCTGCAGTTCCCCGGATCCTCCTCCTTCCCTTTTTTAAAGATGGGCGCTACATTTGCCTTTTCCCAATCATCTAGGACCTCCCCCCGTCACAAGATAATTGCCAATGGCTCTGTAATCACATCAGCCAATCCTTTGCAACAATCCAATTCAGTAGTCTGGGAATTGAACATGTCTGTGAAAACAGGCAAAAAAAGCTTTCAATACTTCAGCTTTTCCCACATCATTTGTCTCTAGATTGTCTTCCCCGTTTATGTTATCCATGACCTCGTTGTTGCTGACATACCCGTAGAAACACTTATTCTTTACGTCCCTTGCTAGCTGCACCTCCAATTGTACTTTGGCCTCCCTGGTTACACCACTGCTTGCCTGAGCAATAGATTTATCCTCCTCCCTAGTCATCTGTCCAGGTTTCCACTTCTTGTCAGCTTCCCTTTTGTGTTTAAGTTTGTTGAAGATTTCTCTGTTAAGCCAAACAGGTCTCCTGTCATATTTGCTCTTCTTTCTGCACTTTGGGATTATGTGTTCCTGCACCCTCAATAAGGCTTCTTTAAAATCCAGCCAGCTCTCCTTTCCCCCTCATATTAGCCTCCCAGAGGATCCTTCCCATCAGTCCTCTGAGGGAATCAAAGTTTGCTTTTCTGAAGTCCAGGGTCCGTATTGTGCTGCTCTCCTTTCTCCCTTTGGTCAGGATCCTGAACTCGACCATCTCATGGTCACTGCTGCCCAGGTTGCCCCCTATTTCTGTTTCCCCTACCCATTCTCCCCTGTTTATCTTTGTGAGAATGGTTCAGTGATATTTATATAGTATAGTTAGTGGTTCTGGAATGTCATATTTGATTTCCTTGGGAACTCTTGAGGGAATGCCATCTGGTTCCAGTGTCATCTTATTGTTTAATTTATCAGTTAGTTCCAAAACCTCCTCTGTTGACACATTAGTGTGGGTCAGTTGCTTGGAATTCTTCTCCAGAAAGAACAGCTCTGCAGTGGGTTTCTCCCCCACGTCCTCTGCAGGAAAGACTGATGCAAAAAACTTGATTTAGCTTCTCTGAAATGACCTTCTGTTCCCTGAGTGCTCCTTTAACATCTTGGTCATTTAGGGTGCGTCTACTCTGCACCGCTATTTCGAGGTAACTAGTGTTATTTTGAAATAACAATGTGAACGTCTACACAGCCATTCCAAAATCGGCTTATTCCAAAATCTGTAAACCTCATTCCACGAGGAATACCGCCTCTTCCGAAACAGCTATTTCGGAACAAGGCCTGTGGATGCTCCACTGCTGCTATTTCGAAATAGCCCCTCCCCAGGGCCATTGTAAGTTATTCCTTCCCAGAGCCTCCTGGGGCTCTCAAGCGAGGTAGCGCATCTATTGGGGGCCTGCCTCGGACTCATTTTGAGGCTTCCCTGCAGTGTAGACGTGCTATTTTGAAATAAACTATTTGGGAATAACTCTTCCGGAATAGCTTATTTCGAAATAGCCGTGCAGTGTAGGTGTACCTTTGGTGGCCCACCGCCTGTTTGGCAGTCTTCCTGCCTCTGTTGTGCTTAAAACTTTTCTTAGTTCTAGTTTTTGCATCTTTAGCGAGTTGCTTCTTGGATTATTTCTTGGCCTGCGTTATTATACTTTTACACTTAAGCCTCCAAAATGTGTGATCCTTCCTCTTATCCTCCGTAGGTTTTGACTTTCAGATTTCAGAGGATGCCCTTTTTTCCTCCCATACTCTCTGTTACTCTGCCGTTTGATTTCCTGCATGAGCTATGTTACTCCGAGGAAGCGAGAGTGCCTAAACTGGCCAGTTTTGGAACCCTTGACACATCATGCTCCCCAAGATGCCAGCCGCTGCTGAGTGAACTGGCCATTCTTGTTAATGGTGGCTGGAGCTGGAAGGGTCTGCAATACCACTATGCAGTCTGCCTCAGGCTGGGTCCCCAAGGCTTCCAGGCCAGCTGGCTCCACAGGCTGCCCAACTACTGAGTGGGATCTGTGGCCTGAGGCACTCTGCGGTCAGAGGCCCTGGAAGCCCAGCCCAGGGCAGTTTGCATGCTGTGGCTGTCCTGGAGCCGGAAGGCCCACGTCCCCAGGAGCCCCCAGGTGAGTCGGCAGTGCATCAGCCAGATGTTTGGAATCCTGCCTTAGAGACAATGAAAATTCATCCAGCCTAGAAAGTTCTTGTGAAACATTTCCTGTTCCAGGAGTTGGCATTTTCCAGTGAAGCTCTTTTTCATCTCAAATTCTCCGGCCAGCTCTGGGTTCAGTACAAATGCACTGAGAGACGGCTTCCTGGCGGCAGTGCATCATGTGACTTCTATCACTTGTTGAAAACAAACAAGCAAATGCACAGCAAGCCAAGTCCAGTTTGCCAGAAATGCTGTCTGCATGTGCAGCAGATCCTGGCACTATCTGGGGAACATTCAGCTTCCTAATCTTGTTTGGATTTGGATGAATATTTTCCAGTGATTCAATATGCTTCTGTTGCATCCAGGGAACAATGGAGGAGTTTCACTGAAGCTAGTTTAATAGCTGTACATGCCCGTAGCTTCTAGCTGAATCTCTCGGTAAGCTATGTGCCTTTTATTGCTGAAATGTTGACCTGAAGTCCTTTTGGGTGGATCTACACAGCTGCTGGGAGCAAGCCTTCCAGTACAGGTCTGTAGACTTGTGCTAACAGGGCTCGGGCTATCATGCTAAAATAGGTATGTGGATTTTGCAGCTTGGAGCTCAGGCTCCCAAGCATGGAGGTAGATTTCTGGGACCAAGCTTCTGCCCAAACTGTGCCATTACACCGTTATTTTTAATTTACAAGTCTATGAACCTGGTCTGGGAAGCTCCCTGCCAGCTGTATTTTAGAACATATCTTTTCTGAGGCCATTTTCCTTTAGCCTGTTTTCAGAGCTTCTGTTCTCTCTGAGACAAATAGCTCACTGCATTAATCACACTTAATTTCTCCCAATATTCTACAATTAAAGAGCCACAAGGCTTGGATCTAAAGATGTGCCCAAATTTCACCAAAGTCTGGGGAATGGAGAAAAGCTTTAAAGGAGCCCAGCCTGGTGTTTAAAACCACTGGGGAAAACTGACATTTGCAAAGATTCAAGAACAGACAATGGTACTTTTTATGGTAAATTAAATGCAGACAAGTATCAGAGGGGTAGCCGTGTTAGTCTGAATCTGCAAAAGCGGCGAGGAGTCCTGTGGCACCTTATAGACTAACTGAAGTGTTGGAGCATGAGCTTTCGTGGGCAAAGACCCACTTCGTCATGCATGCATCTGACGAAGTGGGTCTTTGCCCACGAAAGCTTATGCTCCAACACTTCAGTTAGTCTATAAGGTGCCACAGGACTCCTCGCCGCTAAATGCAGACATATAATCAAAATGGAAATGTTGAGAGTTAAATGAAGATAATTTCAATAATTTTCTGGTCTGTGGTTCTGTTCTATGAGCGGGACTCCTAGGCATTCCTATAGTAAAAATAATTCAGTAGGACTATGTCTAGTCAAAATTTGACTAACATCACGTCAAAATAATGTCAAGCTGGAGGACTTCTTACTCCAACTCCTGTAACCTTCATTGTACGGGGAGTAAGTAAAGTTGGAGGACGAGCGCGCTACCTCGGACTTCCTGCTGTGCAGACAGCGCCAAAAGCCGAAATAAGCTATTTAAACTTAAGCTGTGCAATTGACGTAGCTCAAGTTGCATAGCTTATTTTGGTTTTGGCCCTGCTGTGTAGACATGCCCCAGTTGGTGTATACATGGCTCAGCTAAATCTCTCTTTATATTTTAGAGATTTGTGTGTCTGTCTGTGAGTCCATTTGTTTAAGAACTCCACCTAAATGGTTCTAGCTCATGCCCTAGTACAGCTTTGGTGTCAGTGTCCAGATGGGGATTCTCCTCTGAGAAAGCGTTTGTGCGTTTATCAATGAACTGATGCGGTAGGATTGTGACATGGTGCTAATGGGAAAGTCTGATACGGGCTTTGGGGGAGGCAGTTGGGAATAGCCATTCCCTTTCATGCAAACCCAAAGCTCTTTGGAAGAATGGCTGATCTTAGCAGAGCAATTCAGCCACTGGCAGTGCCTGCGAAACACAAGCTCAAGGTGAGGACATTTTGTTGCAACCTGAGAACGTGATCACACCTATGGCTCAAGAAACTCATTCATGTGACCAGCAGCAAGTTTGTGGAACTGGGCAATGAAGTTAGCCACTTAGCTTTCAAAACCAGGCCACCCCACTACTGCCCTGCCCATTATACTTGCATCTGGGGGGGGTCTATGCTTAAAATGTTACATCGGTGCACGCTCTCCTGTCAGCAAAGCCAACCCACCTCCCCGACAGGCAGTAGGTCTGGCAGCAGGAGGAGGCCTCCCACCAAAATAGCACAGTCCACACAGGGCTGTTTCCTGTGTCCATTTTGTGTCCGTCAGACATTCTCCAGACAGTGCATCACAGCGACAGTAAAGAACACAAAATGGTGTCTTGGCAGATGAATCCTATGTGAACTGCGTGAAATGAAACCTCCCGATAGCTGAGAGGCCTACAGCACTGTAGCTGGCTTTCATATAAATGTGACCAAGTCTGAGTCTTAGCCACCTGTTGAACAGGACTTTCCCTTTCCATTTTCATGACCGTGATTCCCTGACGGATTCACATGCTTGGAGCGATTACTCTGCAGCCCTATCTTTGCACCTTACATCATGGCTTTGCGACCTCTCCCACTACTAGGAACTTTTGGGAAAGGAGAAATCTGTCCAGGAAGCATGAACTCCACCTCAACCAAACCAGAGCCAGACTGCTGATACACAAAATGAAAAAGGTTGTAGAGGAGTTGGAAAACTAAGGGCTGCTGCAGAAGAGCACATGGTTTGGACAGTGAAGTTCCTTAGAGCCGTGGTTCTCAGCCTGTGTTCTGCAGAACATATGAAATCCACTCACTGTGGCGATGTCTAGACTGCAGGCTTCTTTCGGAAGATTTTCCAGAAGAGATCTTCTGGAAAAGCTTATTTTGAAGACGAGCGTCCACACAGCAAAAGTGCAACAAAGCAATATGCTTTATTGAAAAATAGCGTCCACATTGATTGGACACTATCTCGCATTTAAGTTGTGATTAGTATGGATGGAGTGGCCACCAGGGCACCTGTGTTATTTCCTGGAGGCCTCTTCTTTCGAAAGAACTCCCTCTTCTGTGTCCACACACGCCTTTTTTCAAAAAAGCTTTTTCGGAAAAAGTCGTCTTCCTCGTAGAAAGAGGTTTACCGCTGTCGGGAAAACCCCTCTGTTCTTTCGGTTTTCTGTCGAAAGAACACAATAGCAGTGTGGATGTAAGTGCAGTTTTTCTGGAAAAACACTGCAGTGTAGACATAGCCTGTGTCTGAGGGGTCAGAGAAAGAATGTAGACTATAAACTGACTGAACAGAGCCTAACTATATTTACAGACAGATTTCCAAAGGGGGCTGCCTTTTCAAAATTGTGTAGGGCAATGAAAAAAGATTGAAAAACCAGTGTCTTTAAGGAGGATTTATGAAAGGAATACTGTGTATCCTAGTAAAGAGGGGAGGATCGAAGTTGATGAAGTACAGGTAGGAACTGAAGGGAAAATCAAACGAAAAAGAATCTTCTTTCAGTTTTATCACATAAAGACAAATGTTGTAAGTACTTGTATACAAGTTAGGGATGTAAAGGAGTAGTCGACTATACGCTTTCGACTTATCGGTTAATCTAGTCGACTACTCACATTCTATATCAGAGGCAGTGGGGGGTGGGAACAGGAGCCGGTGCTGGGGGGAGCTGGCTTAAAAGCCAGTTCCCCCCAACAGCAGCCCCGTGGTGCTGCCTCCCTCCCCTCCCCCTGCCCTGTTCCCTCCCCCTCCCCTGCTGCTCCTTCTGTCAGAGGCAGCAGTGTGTGTGGGGAGGGGAGGAGGGCAGAGGAGGCTGCCATGAAGCAGCCTCTGCCGGCGGTGGGCTCAGGCTCATTGTGGATGGAGGCTGCTCCATGGGATGTGGAGCAGCCTCTGTCTGCGGCAAGTCTGGGCCTGCTGCAGGCTGGGGCTGCTTCATGGCAGAGCCCCTGTCCATGGGGGTCCAAGCTCCCCGCAAACAGAGGCTGGTCCCTGGCAGCAGCCCCTGTCCATGGGGGTCCAAGCTCCCCGCAAACAGAGGCTGGTCCCTGGCAGCAGCCCCTGTCCATGGGGGGTCCAAGCTCCCCACAAACAGAGGCTGGTCCCTGGCAGCAGCCCCTGTCCATGGGGGGTCCAAGCTCCCCGCAAACAGAGGCTGGTCCCTGGCAGCAGCCCCTGTCCATGGGGGGTCCAAGCTCCCCGCAAACAGAGGTTGGTCCCTGGCAGCAGCCCCTGTCCATGGGGGGTCCAAGCTCCCCGCAAACAGAGGCTGGTCCCTGGCAGCAGCCCCTGTCCATGGGGGGTCCAAGCTCCCCGCAAACAGAGGCTGGTCCCTGTCCACGGGGAACTGGGACCCCCTGTGGACAGGGGCTGCTGCTGGAGCAGCTTCTGTCCACAGTGGGCCCAGAGGCAGCAGTGTGGGGTGGCAGAGAGCTGGTTTTTTAACTGGCTCCCCTTGCAGATCAACTCTCGCTTGGCAAGTGGCTCTCTGGGAGTCGGCTGCTCCCCCGCCCCCCACCGGAGGACTACGGAATAGTTGGCTAATCGCTAAGAGTTCCGACAGTTACTCGACTGTTCTGTTACCCGCTAGCTTAGCCTTCCTAATACACGTCAGAAGTCTTAAATACTAAGATGGGTGAACGTAAGTGATTGGTGTAAAAGGAAGAGTCTGATAGACTAGACATCCTGGAAGTTTGGTGGCGTGATGACCACCAGCATGACGTGGTAACATCAGGGTGAAAACATAGGCTGGTGAGGGAGTAGCACTAAATGTGAAAGAAGCATAGACCAGGGCTACTCAACTGTGGAAACCCCGGGGGCCACAGTGATACTCACAGCACATGCAGAGGGCTGCAACTTAAGGGTGGTTGCATATATGTGCAAATATATGCAAATAGCTTCTTTCACACTGACGGGTGGGGATACAAAGATTAAGCCCTCAGCTGCGGCACCAGGCCCAACCGTGGCCATTGTGAGCCACTCAGCACTTCTCGGGCTCTGCCCACAAGGCTAAGCCGCCAGCACTTCCCACAATGCACCAGCACTCCCGGCACCTCCGCCCTGAGTGCTAGAAACACTGACACCCTGTACCCGGCTCCTCTAGCCAGCCCGTCCGCTTGCATCTTTCAGTGCTCACCCTGCCTGGGAGACACCTCCCCGTGTAGAGCGCCTTCTTAGCGGAAGCCACATTCCCACCCACGGGCCATGTGTTGAGTAGCCCTGACGTCCAGTGAAATATAATAAAAACCTTAGGGCTATGTCTGCACTGTGCCCATTTTGGGCAAGAAATATGCAAATGAGGCAAAGCGTGGACTATTGCCGGACCTCATTTGCATAATTAATGAGGCTCCATTTTTGCGGAAGAGGCTTTTGTGCAAGAGCCGTTCTTCTTCATTTTTTTCAGGAAAAACGGCTCTTGCACAAGAGGGGTTTTTTGCGCAAAAACCTCTTGCATATTTCTTGCGCAAAATGAGGGCAGTGTAGACATAGCCTAGATCAGCGTTTCTCAAACTGTGGGTCCCGACCCCCCGGGGGGTTGCGAGCAACTTAGAGAGGGATCGCAAACGAATTAGAGGGGGGTCGCAAGCAACTGAGAGGTGGGTCGCGGTATCACAAGTTTGAGAACCTGGCCTAGATGATTCAAACTCTCTCATAGAAACTCTATGGCTAGAAATTCCATGGTTGGAGCAGCTGGTCCTAGAGCTCACGAGGGGAGCCCAAGGTCTGGTCCAGCAGATGAACATACCTGATTTGCTCAGTAACAGCAGCCATAATGTAATTAAATTTAATATCCTTGTGGAGAGGGGTGGAATACTACAGAAACCCACTCTAGTAGCATTTAACTTCAGCACGGGTAACCACAGTGAGGAAGCTAGTTAATTGGAAACTAAAAGGAATAGTCATAAGATGAAATGCCCTGCAAGCTGCATGGAAGCTACTAAAAAACAATAGACCCAAACTAAACTAATAATAGTAAGCCTAGGACCAAAACAAACAAAAAAAAAGGCAGCAGCAGCCACCATGGCTAATCTCCATCCCTAGCAGTTTTTAACTCCTGGCTTGACAAAGCCCTGGCTGGGATGATTGAATTGGGGTGGGTCCTGCTTTGGGAGGGGCTGGACTTGATGGCCCTGGAGGTCTCTGCCCAACCTGGGATTCTAGGGTTCTAAGAGCAGAGTCAAAGAGTCGTGTTTGGAACCAGTTGATACACTGAGCAGCAGGAAGTCGTCAGGGCCAGGTGGCATTCCCCAAAGCGCTCTGAAGGAACTCAGATATGAATTGCAGAACTCCTGTCTGTGATGTGTAACCTGTTGCTTAAATCAGCCTCTGCACCAGGTAGCAGAGGATAGCTAATATAATGCCAGTTTTTACGAAAGTGCTCCAGAAGCCACCCCAGTTATTGCACATAATTAAGCCTAAAGTCAGTACCAGGCAAACTGGTAGAAGCTGTAGTAAAGGACAGGATGGTCAGACATAGTGTGGTAGAGCTCTGGCTTTGCCTTGGGGGTCCTGCCCTTAGCGCTTGCCTCAGAGGCTTGCTCTGACCCTCAGCATAGCCTCTCTCCCTTCACTGGAGGCCAGGGTCACAGTCTGCTGAGCCACTTTCATCGGCCAGTCAATGGGTGTGGGGTGAAACCCCTCCTTGATCCCAACAGCTCTTCTCAGGGTAGTCTACGTAGCGGTGTAGGGGACATTTGGCAAGCTCTTAATTGGCTCCAGGACCCTCCTGATTGCTGCGTGGCAGTCTGTTGGTATTCTTTGAGGGGGACAACAAGCAGGTTGATAAGGTTGATCCAGCTGGCCTGCTGTTCTTGGCCTTTCCAAAAGTCATTGACCAGATCCCTCACCAAAGGCTTGTAAACAAAGTAATCAGTTGAAGATAAAGAGGGCTAAAGATAGAAAACAAAGGGATGAATAAATGTTCAGTTTTCACAATGGAGAGGGGAAACAGGGGGATTTCCCAAGAGTCTGTGCTGTTCAACATATTCCTCCTGTCTAGGAAAGGGGAGCGAACAGGGAAGTGACAATGTTGCAAACAATACAAAATAATTCAGGATAGTTCAGCGCAAAACTGATTGCTAAGGGATCTGACAAAATTGGGTGACTGTCACAACGGGGGTTGGCATTCAGCACGGATAAGTGCCAAGTAATGTAGATTGGAAAACATAATCCCAGCTACACATACAAAAAGTTGAGGGCTGCAGAAGAAAGATCTTTGAGTTCTCTGAAAATTTCCAATCAATGTTCATTGGCAGTAAAAACAGGTAACAGAATGTTAGGAGCCATTAGGAAAGGGATAGATAAGACTGAAAATATCATATTGCCAGTGAACAGTGCATGTAGCTCTGGTTACGCCCTCCCAGAGAAGGGCTAGAGAAGGGCAACAAAATTTTGGGGAACATGGAACAGCTTCCATATGAATGGAGATTACAAAGACTGGGACTGTTCAGTTTAGAAAAGAGCTGACTATAGGGAGATATGATAAAGGTCTGTAAAATCATGAATGTCATGGAAAAAGGGAACAGGGAGGTGTTATTTACCCCCTCCACATTATACAAGAACCACTCACCCACAGAAACTGATAGCTCGGAGCTTTAAAACAGACGTAAGGAAGAATCCCTCAAACAGTGCCCAGTCAACTTGTGGAAGTTATTGCCAGGTGATTTTGCAGAGGTCAAAAATATAACTGGGCTTGAAAAAGAATTAGATATATTTATAGAAGTTAGATCCATAAGTGGCTATTAGCCAAGATGATCAGGGAAGCAACCCCGTATACTAAGGGCACATCTATGCTATGCCAAAGATCGATGCTGCCGCGGTCGATCTTCCGAGGTTCAACTTAACGGATCTAGTGTAGACCCACTAAATCAAACTCAGAGGGCACCTGTGTCAGTGCCATTACTCCTGCTTCTCACGAGTAGTAAGGGAAGCTGTGATTTAAGACCTGATGACTCCAGTTACATAATTTATGTAACTGAATTTGCATACCTTAATTCAACCTTCTATTGCAGTGTAGACCAGGCCTAAAATGGTGAATGCCAGATGCTGGGACTTGGTGACAGGAGATAAATCACCTGATAATTCTGTTCTGTTCATTCCCTCTAAAGCTTTTTTGCTCTGGCTGTGTTACCAAGACAGGAAACTGAGCTAGATGAACCATTATGATCATACTTATTTTTTATGTTCACTCTGCTATTTAGCTAAATGGACTTGATAACAAACTTACTGCGAGCGCAAGGGTTCCTCAAAGCCCTCTCAGTACTCCGACTTCTTCATGCTATAAAAAGGGACTTGACAGACCTATGCAGCAATGTGTGATGCTGTGGAAAATACCGAGACGCAGGCTCCAAAGACCAAAAGGCTTGGAACTCATTTTTGAAACACTCAAAACAATATGCTCACATCCAAAGCACAGAAGATATATATTGGTTTCCTTTTATTCTTTCTAATCTGATTTATGGAGGAAATACTTTGCATCTTCAGGAGATCAGGTAACAGCCTCTTCATGGGACCATGCTGCTAATTTGAAAAGAAACACAGTCAGATATTTTGGTTCAATGCCAAACTTCTATCTGACTCCTTGGATATGTAGAATCCGAGCTTTTCTTCAGGAGGAGAAGACACCAACCCAAAGATGAGCTATCGAAGGACTGCTAACCTTTGGAAACTTCTTCCAGGGTTTACCGCTGCTGAATCTTGAACAGCTCATAAGTACATTTATTCTGCCTTCTGGGGGTTTCTAGACATACCTGTGATTTGTAACTCCCTAGACTTTGTTACTAAAGGAGAAGCAACTCAAGTGGAGAAGAATCAATTAGAAGAACTCAGCGAATGGTCTAATCGAAGCAAGCCCCTAACTTGACAGCTTAGTTGAGAAATACTCTCAAGTTTCCAATGTATGTAACTTAGACTCATGTTCTTCATCATATTTCTCTTAAGTTCTAGCACTGATTATCCTCATGTGAATGCCCTCATGGAGTTTGTTTGCAGTGCCTATGAGTAAATGCTGTATTTTCTGCTTTGCTACTTCAGTTTCATTTTAAAGAAAGCAAATTCAGTTCTGCATCTATGATACCCAACTCTCCTAAAGAGGTTATGGAACTGCCCTTCCATACTCCAGTTTGGGATAGTGATTCGCTGCTTCATACATTACAAATCAGCAATCATTGTGGTATTTAACTCTTTGTTATACACTCTGGAGATAGACCCAGGGGACCAGCTCTCTGGCACTGACCTAGGATTACAGGGCAGAATTCCTGTGGTGAACAAAAAAAGCCCAGATGAAATCTCCTAATTGCCCCAATCAGTGCCATATTCCAGATGTGGTAAGGAAATGTCCACAGCTGCCTTGACCTACTGAAAACAATACTTTGGACTGGCAGTGCTGAAGCATCTTCTGTAGATGAGGGGGCAACAGATCTGTCCAAGGACTGAAGTGAGTTCACATCTTAGACATTAGGGAAACCTGAGTTCTGTTCCAGTTAATCAGTCCGGTGCCCAGAATGTTTTTGGTAGTTGGTGGTCAGATCGGATTTATAATGAAGATCAGTTGGCGAGAAGGGAAAGTTTGTAATTTAGAATTTTTAATTACTGTGCTACATAAATATTAGGAGTTTGAAACATGAGCAATAACCTAAGTATTTGTGTCTTCTGGGGACTTTATAATATTGAACTGTTTACTTCTAGGCTGGATAGAGCCTCTGTGAGTCAGAAGAACAGATCCTTGTTTGTTGGGACTTTCCATCTTGGAAAAGTGATGACCATGGGGTGATAGCCATCTATAAAATCATGACCGGAGTGGAGAAAGTGAATAAGGAAGTGTTGTTTACTGCTTCTCATAAAACAAGAACTAGGGGTCACACAATGAAATCAGGAGTCAGCAGGTTTAAAACTAACAAAAGGAAAGTACTTTACACAACGCATGGTCAACCTTTGGAACTTCTTCCTGGGGAATGTCGTGAAGGCCAAGACTATAACAGGATTCAAAAGAGCACTAGATAAGTTCACGGAGGATAGATCCATCAGTGGCTCTGAGGCAGGATGCGCAGGGATGTAAAACCTTGCTCTGAAGTTTCCCTACAGTCTATTTGCCAGATTCTGGGAACAGGTGGCAGGGGATGAGTCAGTTGGTCTGACCCACTATGGCCGTTCCTATGTTGCTTTTAATTAGGAATTCAAATCAATGTCCAGAATGAGTACGGGGTGCAGCCTGAAAGCAAGCCTGCTTGTTTCTTCCCAAAGACGACACCTGTCATTTGATATTGTTTGTGTTGTCAGAATGATGATTAGGTCTGTGTGCAGAAAGGAGTCAGACCTGGGGATTGTCTGGGTAGCCTCCCATGCTTCTTGTCCCCTCCCCGTTACCCTGCGGGAGGCAGGGTCACCCACATTCTCTAAGATGGGCATGAGCCAGTAAGAAGCCTCTCCTCGTGTAAAGGAGAACGAGGTTCCCTGGGAATGAAATGCCACTGTAAAACTGCTGCATCTGAAAATCCGAGCTGGGAATGTGACCAGGCGCTGCATGCGTGTGCTAGAGCAATCAAGCTGCAGCTCGGGGATCGGCAGAGTTCCGGACAGGGGCTGCGTTAGTTACTATGGGAACCGGAGCTGTGAATTTCCTGAGGCTTGTGCGATTGAAATTTCAGTGTAACGGGGCATTCCTGGGGTGCTCTCTGCTGCAAATGGAGATGGGCAGCACGAGGTATCTCTTGCCTCTGCTCTGCCTGCCTGTGCCCTGGGGCAGTGGAGTGGGGGAATCCCCTGGCCCCAGGGAAGGAGGCTGACATGCTGATGCCCTGGTCCTGTTCTCACTCACGCTGGGCTAAATTGGAGCCGTGCCCTTGGAGCCGTGGCTGTCAGAGCACTGCGAGTGAGGCCAAAGCTGCTTGGGGCTCCAGCAGGAAGGGCAGCGAGTGAGTGCACAGATGTCTAACAGGGTGAGGGTGGGGGGGATCAGCCTTTTCAGTAGCAGGCACTGTGGACCCCAGGCAAGCTGGGCTTTGGTGGTGCCATCCCAGCACTGGAGAGGGCTGGAGTGGGGGGTGGAGGGGTCCTGGGTCAGGGAGAGGTAGGACAAAGGCCAGAAGGATCTGGATAGCTAGAGTCAGATCTCCAGTCTAGTGCTCGGCACTAGTGGATGGGCTGGGACCGGCCATGGAGGAGACATCACACACACATCCTGCCCTCGGCCAGCAGACAGGCTGGGGCACTCTCTGGAAGCTGGGAGTAGCTCTGTGCCCCACTAAATGGCCCTGCCATTGGGAAAGACTCTGCAGAGCTGGGCTCTCTGAGGCTAGCCCTGCCCCAGCCCCTGCTACCTGCTGCAGAGGGAGGCCCCAGCTTCCAGCCCCCCTTTGTGCCGGGGAGCCTCACTGATTTCCCACCTAGGCCTCTGCAGCCACAGTGGGGGCTGGGGTTTGCTCCTCAATGAGTCCCACCTCTCTGGGCAGGGGGGCCAGAGCTCGCCCGCCTCTGTCTCCGGTCCACAGCCAGTGTCTCAGTTGGGGGGTTCCAAGCTCTCGCTGAGCAACCTGAGCACCGAACCGGGCCAGGCCCATCTACGCTTCAGCCGGGCACCGGCACCGCTGGAGCCCTGCAGTGGAGACACTGCCATGAAGCGTGAGCTCTCCGGGTGGCAGAGCTAATCTCCCTCCTCGAAGCTGTAGCCACGTTGAGGGAGAAGGCACCTACTGGCGCAGCACAGTCTGCGCCGGGACGTAGGCCAGCATCGTTCTCCCTCCGGGCTCTAGGGTAAGCCGGGCCTGAGAATCGTTGCCTCTTGCCCTGGGCCCCGAGTCACTGTGGGGGCCTCTGTCCAGCTTTGGGCTTGGCAGCACGTCCTGTCTGCTCCTGTCGCCCACTGAGCCCTGGCAGTGAGCTGCCCTGGGGATGCGCCCTTGGCGGGATGGTCTCCTCGCCAACAGCGTCTCTGTATGAACAACCCGGGGGCCCCGGCTCGAGAGCCTTTCCCGTGGGAAGGGAGGCTCCAGGCGGTGGGGCAGTCTGCGGCAGTGGGCTTGTCCCAGACAGCGGGGGGTGGGAGAGCAGAGAGCTGCCAGTGGAGATACAGGCAGGGCCACAGGAGCAGCAGCTGTGGGGTTCCCCACTCTGGGGTGGGCTCTTGGGATGCTTCTGTCTCACTTCACCCCCCGAGAGGCGTGGAAGGGCCTGAAGCTGGGGCCTGTGGACAGACCCAGAGTCCCAGTCCCTGGGAGGGGTGGCCGTTCTATTTTCTGGTGTGATTTATTCACGTGCTCGAGGCCCGGAAGGCTGGAAGTTCCTCTTGGGCACCCGTAGCACAGGCCTGGTGCTCCTCAGCCGCTGCACTAATGCCTCGTGGGTGCCCTGCCACTCAAGCAGCGGTGCCCTCTGGGCACCCGGCAGCAAAGCCTTCGTGCCCTCTCGCTGTGCAGCCGCCCAACCGGCAGGCCTGCTGGGGGAAGGGCTGTTTGCAGCTGCAGCAGCGCCAGGGCTGGAGCTGCTAGCAGACTGGAAATGTCTTTTTTCAAAGCCTGAGATGCCTCCAACCTCCTTTAATTAAAGACAATTACTGCTTTCAGCCCCTCGTCACAGCTCCGCCGGGTGTTTGCAAACACGCAGCTGCAGGGGCCTTTGTGCCCCTCCCGGAGTCCTGCTTCCCCGGAGACGCACAGAGCTTTCTTTATTGTTGGCATTACAGCAGAGGGAAAGGCGGGATGGGAGAGCCTCCCCTGGGGCATTGGGAAGGGCAGGAGGGAGCTTCTACCCACTGTCCCGTGAAACCCAGAGCAGCCCCAGCTTCGCTTTGCAGGAGGCCGCTTCTCCCTCGCCCTGGACAGCGCTGTGCCTCTCTATCAGAGGCCGTAGTGCAGGGTGGGGAGGCAGGCAGATCTGGCGCCCATGGGCACCGGCTCCCTCCACCGCCCAGAGGCAGCAAGGGGGGAGAGTGCGTGTAGTGGACAAGATTAACCGATAAGCCCAGATACATCGGTTAACCGTGTGCTTGTCTACACATTGACATCCCAAATCTCTGATCTGCTCAGACACACACAGGGGCTTTTTCACTGCAGAGTTACCCTGAGTGATTGGCTCTTGACTTTGAGCACCCACGTGTGGCCTAATCCTGTGTGATGCTACTGCACCTTCACTGGCTGGCTTGCTCGGGCTCCTGGAGGCACATCCCATGGTTCTTAGCATGGTGCTCAGCTGCGCTGCTCTAGGGGCCCTTTGGCAGTGTATTGTGGGAGAGCAGTGAAAAGACCCTTTGTGTGTCTCAGATCAGAGATCCAGCATGGCCCACTGCAGGTCTGTCTGCAGCTGCTATTCCACCCGTGCCAACGCAAGAGTCTCACTGAGGATGAGAGCCTGGTCTAGCTGCTACTGAAACGCTCGTCTTGGCTGCAGGAGCTAGACATGGGTGTGCAGCATGGTGGAGGACATTTTGGCACACTGCTGTAGTTTACAATCCCTTGCATACATACAAAATGGGAAATGACGACCGAGGGAGGAGCAGTGTGGAAAGGATTTGAGGGTCATAGTGGACCCTGTTGTTAAAAAAAAAAAAAAAAAAAAAAAAAAGGCAAACATGATTCTGGGCTGCGTTCACTGGAGTGTTGTGAGCAAGACACGAGAAGTCCTTCTTCCGCTCTACTCTGCGCTAGTTAGGCCTCAGCTGGAGTATTGTGTCCAGCTCTGTGTCCATTTCAGGATAGACGTGGAGAAACTGGAAAAGGTCCAGAGAAGAGCAACAAGAATGATTAAAGGTCTAGAGAACATGAGCTGTGAGGGAAGACTGAAAGAATTGGGCTTGTTTAGTTTGGAAAAGAGGAGACTGAGAGGGGACATGATAGGAGCTTTCAAGTACCTAACATTGTTACAAGGAGGAGGGAGAAAAATTAGGACAAGAAGCAATGGGCTTAAATAGCAGCAAGGGCGGTTTAGGTTGGACACTAAGAAAAACTTCCTCACAGTCAGGGTAATTAAGCGCTGGAATAAATTGCTAGAGAGGTTGTGGAATCTCCATCACAGGGTATATTTAAGAGCAGGTTGGACAGATATCTATCAGGGATGGTCTAGACGGTGCTTGGTCCTGCCGGGAGGGCAGGGGACTGGACTTGATGCCCTCTCGAGGTCCCTTCCAGTTCTATGAATCTGTGATCCCTACAAAATGGGGGTGTCTGTCTCCTGGAAAGCAGTGACTCTAAGCAGCATTTAGGACTCAAAGGAAAAAACCTGTTTTGGGTCTCGTGAAACATTTCATTTACTTTTGTCCTTTTTATTTTTAATTTTTAAATATATAAAATACATTTTAAAACAAAACATGATTTTAAAATGAAATATTGGTAATGTTTTGTTTCCTGAGTTGGGAACAAAAATGTTTCTGTTTTTTTCCAAACTGAAATTTGATTGCAGTGAATATGATTTCACGAATAATTACAGTTTGGTCAAAGCAGCATTTGTGATGAAAAATGGTCTAAAAAGACCCAGGCATGGCTCTGCTGTGCAGCACAGACGAGCGCACAGCGAGCTGGGAGAGTGGGCAGCGCTCCATTTGCGGAGGGCTGGTTTTGGAGGCTCGTCTTTCCTGTGTAGCCCATGTGGATGGGAGGGACTTGCATACTGTGCTGGAAGCTACTCGTGTGGCTGGAGAGACTAGTGTGTTACATAGGGGTGGACAGTCATTTTTGGTGGGGGGCGGGGGCACTCCAAGTATTCGGTAAGTGGTCAAGGGCCTCACTCTTCTATGTTATTAATGGAGGGGTCTGGGACGGAGGTGGGGTGCAGAAGGGGCTCGCGTAGGGGATTGCGGTGCAGGAGGAGGTGTGGGGTCTGAGAGGGAGTTTGAGTGAAGGAGGGGGTTATGACCTGGGGCAGGAGATTGCAGTGCAGGAGGGGGGGCAGGGTCTGGCAGGTGGCACAGTATCTGGGAGAGGGCTGTGACCAGGAGTGCAGGAGGAGGTGCAGAGTAGGGACGGAAAGGACTAGTCGACTATCTGATAAGAGGCGGGGAGGAGAGGAGGGTACTTAAAAGTGGCAGTGCCACATGGAGCCCGGCGTCAGGCTCCTCGCGGCATTTCAAAGCGGCAGCACCACGTGGAGCCTGGGATCGGTGGGAGACTCAGAGTCCCTCGCTGATCCCAGGCTCCATGCGGGTTTTTCCCACTGGGGACTCTTGCACATTTCAAAGCTGGCACCCACGTGCAGCCCAGGGTGTATAAATGTTTCTGTACTTGGTGCTTTAAAAAGGCCTGTTTCATAAAGCTGAAAACAATGATGAGTCAACTCATCTGGGAGGAAGAATTGTACCAGAAAAATGTGAATGATAATTAGGTGCCCAGAGGTTAAAGGGAGACTACACCAGGCCACGCTGAAAGAGAAACGGTCAGACGGAAGGAAGGTTGCCCGTGGAGTTCCTTGGGGATCAGACTTGGAGCCACTCTCGGTTCACATTTGGCACAAAGAATGAGAGAGCGCTAATGAATTGTGCAGAAGACACAACGTGGGGAGGTATTGCCATGACAGAGGAGGACCGGACGCTCTGGATGACCTTTACACTGGAGAAATAGAAATGGGCTGCCACTTCATAGTGCAGAGTGCAAGACCATTGCACAAGGCACTGGTGAGACTCATCTGGAATACAGAG
This sequence comes from Pelochelys cantorii, assembly GCA_032595735.1. Classification (NCBI taxonomy): domain Eukaryota; kingdom Metazoa; phylum Chordata; order Testudines; family Trionychidae; genus Pelochelys; species Pelochelys cantorii. The sequence continues at coordinate 1,467,490 of CM064348.1, forward strand.
TGCAGTTCTGCTTCCTGTGCTTCAGAGGGATGAATTGAAAGGAGAAGAGGTGCACAGAAGGGCTGCAGCATGAGCCACGGAACGGAACCCTCCCTTATGATAGGAGACTCCAAGAGCGTGGCTGCTTAGCCAGACCAAAGGAAGGCTGGCGGGAAATATGGTTACTCTCTAGAAATACATCGATGGACACGTTCTAGGGAGGGAGAGGAGTTATTTAAATTAAGCACTGTAGTGGGGTGCAGTGGCCACCCACTGACCCCAAGGGGAAGGAACCTCTCCCTGAGCCCTGGTGGGCAGTGCCTGGCCCTACAACCCACCTGACCGGAAGCCAGGAGGCGGGGTCAGGGATATAAAAGGCCGGCCAGAGAGGCCAGTCAAGACCCAGCGACCAGAGAAGCCAGAAGCCTCCCCTGTGCGCCCAAACGAGGCTCTGGACCCTGGGGAGCCGAGGACTGGCCAGGGCTACCGGGCGCACTACTGGACATCTGCCTGGAGACAACTGTCTGCTTACCTGGCCGCAGGTTGCCGAACGACGGTGCCCTGAGGACCGGCACTGGACAGGTACAGCCCGAGGGGGTGAAAGGAGAGAGCCCAGGGGTAGCCGACCCCCGCTTGGCTGAGCTAGAACCAGGTCAGCGTGTTGCAGAACGGATCCCCGCTGACTCAGCAGCAGACCACTCATCTGCTGCTAGGGCCCTGGGCTGGGAGGCAGTGGAGTAGGTGGGCCTGCGTCCTCCCCGCCACCTCACTCTTGGGTGGCAGTCTCCCGCCTCGGCTGTTCCCGACCAGCAGCCTGCATCTGCCGGACCCCCTCTGGAGCAAGGGGACCTGGCTGGGGTTGTTGCGAATGGGACTTGTGAACTGTTTGTTTGCCTGCTGCCCCGCCCTGAACCCGGGCTGGTGTTTAAAGACTATTTGTACAGACGGCACTGGGCTGTGGACGACCCTTGGGCACTGAGCGGGGTATAGCGGGGCGGAGTGGCTGCCCACTGACCCGAGGGGGAGGAGCGCCTCCCTGAGCTCTCCAGGGTTACAAACACCCGTGTGGAAACAAGAACCAGTGACTATAACAGACCATCCATACGCTAGGCTCACAATGAGGCAAAGGTTCTGCCATCAAAGAAGTGAAGTTCTGGGGGAGCAGTAGGGGGAACACCCCTAACTGCCTTCAAGCCTCCGCTGCTAGGAGGGGTGCTCTGCCGGGTGCCTGCAGTGGCGTATGGCCCGTCGATGACGCCGGAAGCAAACGGCCACAGCGGCTGGAGATGGGGCACTAGGTGGGGAGGCTCTGAGTTACTACGGAAAATTCTTTCCTAGGGCTCTGCTTGGGGAGTCTTGCCCACATGCTCAGGCGCTAACTACTTTGGGTCAGGAAGGAATTTTTGCAGAGACCTTCCTCTGCAGCATGGGGCCTGGGTCACTTGCAGTGTAAACGAGGGATGTGATCATGCAGTGATTAAGTGATAAGCAAAAGCTTAGGTTAATGCTCTAGACGACATGCATTTCCCCCCACCCCCGCTGCCCGGCTCAACCCTGGCTCGTACCGGGTCCAGGACCTACCCCCGCTGTGGCTCTGCATTTAAAGTGTATTAGGAGCCAGGCAGGCAGGCAGCCCGGCTCAGTTCCAGCTCCTGCTGGGTCCAGGAGCTCAGCCCCTCCCACCCGAGACAGGGACTGCTGCACCCTGCGCTGCTGCCTCGGACACAGAGGCAGGAGTGCGGAGTGGCGGGGGCTCCTCAGGAGTGGGGCGCACTGGCTACCGGCCCCGCCCCTGGGAACTATGGAACAGTCGAGTAACCAATAAGAATTCATGAGGTTAATCGACTAGTCAATGAACCGATGTTTAACATCCCTGGTGTAAATGGTGGATTCTCCATAACTTGGAGTATTTAAATCATGATTTGAGTATGTCAGTAACGCGGCCAGAAGCTCGGGGTCTGGTTCAGGAGGGGAGGGGAGGTTCTGTGGCCTGTGGGGTGCAGATCAGCCGAGGTGATCAGGAAGGGCTGTGAAGTCTGAGAGTCTATTTACTAACAGGCTAACAGAGACAGGTCTGGCACAAGTCAGTCTCTGGAAGTCGAAGCTAGACAATCTAGACTGGAAACAAGGTGAACATTTTAACAGTGAGAATAATTACTAGCGAAGCCATTTACCAAAGGTCATGGCGCGTTCTCCATCACTCACAGTTTATAAATCAAGGTCGGAGGTTTATCTCACAGATTTTCTCTAGAAATTATTCTGGGACGATCCTGTGATTTATGGGGCATCAGAGGATGGGCCCTTCTAGCCTGGGAGTGTGTGAACTGTTGGCTCAGGTGCCGATGCTATTATCAGTTGGGCCCTGCCGGGGAGTCAGGCCCCCACACTCCCCACAATCCAGCCCTGTCGGGGGGCCAGGCCCCTGCTTTCCCCACAGTCCAGCCCTGTCGGGGGGTCAGTCCCCCGCGCTCCCCTCCGTCCGGCCCTGTCGGGGGGTCAGGCCCCCGCACTCCCCTCAGTCCAGTCCTGTTGGGGGGGGGGTCAGTCCAGCCCTGTCGGGGGGCCAGGCCTCTGCGCTCCCCTCAGTCCAGTTCTGTTGGGGGGCCAGTCCAGCCCTGTCGGGGGGCCAGGCCCCTGCGCTCCCCTCAGTCCAGTTCTGTTGGGGGGTCAGTCCAGCCCTGTCGGGGGGCCAGGCCTCTGCGCTCCCCTCAGTCCAGTTCTGTTGGGGGGTCAGTCCAGCCCTGTCGGGGGGCCAGGCCCCTGCGCTCCCCTCAGTCCAGTTCTGTTGGGGGGTCAGTCCAGCCCTGTCGGGGGGCCAGGCTCCTGCGCTCCCCTCAGTCCAGCCCTGTTGGGGGGCCAGGCCCCCGCACTCCCCTCAGTCCAGCCCTGTCGGGGGGCCAGGCCCCCGTGCTTCCCTCAGTCCGGCCCTGTTGGGGGTCAGGCCCCCGCGCTCCCCTTGGTCCAGCCCTGTCGGGGGGCCAGGCCCCCGTGCTCCTCTCAGTCCAGTCCTGTTGGGGGGTCAGTCCAGCCCTGTCGGGGGGCCAGGCTCCTGCGCTCCCCTCAGTCCAGCCCTGTTGGGGGGCCAGGCCCCCGCACTCCCCTCAGTCCAGCCCTGTCGGGGGGCCAGGCCCCCGCACTCCCCTCAGTCCAGCCCTGTCGGGGGGCCAGGCCCCCGTGCTTCCCTCAGTCCGGCCCTGTTGGGGGTCAGGCCCCCGCGCTCCCCTTGGTCCAGCCCTGTCGGGGGGCCAGGCCCCCGTGCTCCTCTCAGTCCAGTCCTGTTGGGGGGTCAGTCCAGCCCTGTCGGGGGGCCAGGCTCCTGCGCTCCCCTCAGTCCAGCCCTGTTGGGGGGCCAGGCCCCCGCACTCCCCTCAGTCCAGCCCTGTCGGGGGGCCAGGCCCCCGTGCTTCCCTCAGTCCGGCCCTGTTGGGAGTCAGGCCCCCGCGCTCCCCTTGGTCCAGCCCTGTCGGGGGTCAGGCCCCCGCGCTCCGCACAGTCAGTCTTTGTCAGGGCTTTGCCTGGGCTTTCAGCGAGTCCTCTGAAGGCCGTGGTCACTGACTCCTCGCTGCCGGCGCTTCCTGGCGTGTGCTGCGCAGGGCGGCGAGCCTGGGCCGGGTGTGGTGCGGATGCTGGCTGCCAGAGCTGTCCCACTGCACTGCCTGTGGCTGGAGCTGGAGTCCTTCCCACCTCAGGCTCTCCAGCGTTTGACCAAGGGACCTTGCTGCCTCAGGTCAGTTCTGCCCCCAGCCCTGGGCCACTCTAGCCGGGTGACAGACCCGCTCGTTCCCTCCTGGCCCTGTCTCGATTGGAAGCAGCCACTTTCTGCCGAGTGCTGGTGCCGGCTCGCGCTGGCGGTTCGTCTTGCACGCCTGGTCGCGAGGTGAAAGGCCAGGCCACGAGCCGTGGGGTTGCCTCAGCAACAGAGACTTCGGTCAGAGTTGAGTCCTTGCTGGGAGCTAGCGGCACCGAACAGGGATGCAGAGCTTAACTCCCTGGCGACCTGCTGCCCCGGCAGAGATGAGAGAGGCTCATTCAGGCTGATTTGCTTTCATTAACTAGATCGGTGACTTTAATCTGTGAAAGTAAAAGCCGGTTGAATCTGCCTGTGCACCCTGCCAGTGAGGTCTGCTCTGCTGGGACAGGGGCTGAGGCAGCGGTCACACAGGCATACGCTTCTGATGGGCCTTCACAGCCCCATGTGCCCCTCTACGCGCCCCCCCCCCCACTTTTGTAAGGTCTGCCCCACCCAGCCACCCCGCACTCACCCTCCCTGCACCCTACGTCTCCTGAGCCTGCCACTTTGCCTTCAACGAGGGGCCCCTGAGCTGCTTTTCTAAATGTCCTCGGGAAGCATCCTTATGATACACAAGCAAAAGGGGCCGGTGCTGCTCTCTTCCCCCTGCTGAACCCCCAGGAACCTCCTGGACTTCAGCAGAATTGCTGCAGCTGTAGCTGAAAGCAGAGCCTGTCCCGCCACGTCTGAGCCAGTCACAAGTTACAGCACTGGCTGCTCCGAGGGAGGCGCCCGCTGTTTGTGTTTTGCAGGGTGAGGATTCTGCAGAGCTCTCAAGCAGCTTGCATTTGGGATGGACGTGCACTCCCCCCCTTTAAATTTGCCAAAGAGAATGGCTACCAGAACCAGCGGTTGCGTTCTGCAGCTGCTTGGGGCGGGGGTGTTGGGAATTGTCCCGGGGAGCTAAGCTTTCAAGCTAACGTTTTAATGCTGGGAGTGACCATTGTCATGGTTCTGGGATTGTGGGCAACTACTCTGGCCACTTGAATAGCCCAGGCCAGAGAGCTGCACCCAGGGACTACCCCAAGCAGATAGTGTACCAAGAGACATGTGATCTCAGGGTGGAGACTCCATGGGATGGAAAATGGCTCGTGTCCCTTGGTGAGCAGTCCCAGGGTGCAGTCCCTCCTCAGGATGTTACATTTCAGGAATTGACTAATCAAATAGTCGAAGCATTTTGCATCGACTGTTCAATTAGTCGATAGGGTGCCTCCATCTTGGAAGTGTAGCAACAGTCCGAGGGCTACACTTCAAAGGCGAAAGCGCCGCATGGAGCCCAGGTCAGCTGGGGACTCCCCCGCTGATCCTGGGCTCCGTGTGGCGCTGCCGTTTTGAAGCGCTGTGGGGAGCCTGGCATCAGGTTCCACGCGGTGTTTCAAAGCGGCAGCGCCACACGGAGCCCGGGGCCAGCGGGTGAGTCCCCAGCTGATCCTGTGCTCCATGTGGCGCTGCTGCTTTGAAACACCGTGTGCAGCCTGGGGACATCTCTGCTGGCCCCGGGCTGCATGCGGTGTTTCCAAGCAGCAGCTCCGCGTAGAGCCCGGGGTCTGGCCCTAGGCTCCACGTGGCACTGCCGCTTTGAAGTAGCCCCTCCTCCCGCCTCCTTGCTGCCTCTTTCTGATAGAGGCAGCAAGGGGGGGAGCGACTAGTTGACCAGTCGTTCACATCGCTAGGCCCTCCCTGCTCTATACGGAGTGTCTTCCAGTTGGATTGTGTCTGGCTTTTGCTTTTTTGGCATTTAGCTTTGTTTGGTTCATGGCCTTGGAGCAGCCAAGGCAGGGAGCTCACTTGCTGCACTCCCCAGCCTGTAACGTAGCTCTCACCAACACACGGGGGGATGGGGGAAGTTGTCTTCTCTCTGGCCGCTGGGAATCGTCACGTGCTGTGCGGCGTCCTTTCGAAAACAGGGAGCGTTGCGACGTTGGGGGAATGCTGGGTTCTGCTGTTCAGCTGCTGCGCTGAGTCCCCCTCACTCCCATCATTGGTTTTTTTTTCATTTGTTTCCCCCCCGCCCCAATCTCTCTGGGCCCAGTAGCTCCTCCCCTTAGGCTGGGCAGAGCTTTAGATGTGGGTGGATTTGTACCCAGCCACCTCCAAGAGCCTCAGTAAGGCTGTGTCTGCACTACACTGCTCTTCTGAGAAAAGCTACACAAATTGCGAACCACAATTGACGTAGCTTTTTCCACTTCTTTTTTCGGAAGAGGCTTTTCTGACATTTGGCCCATCTACATTGCGCCAAATGTTGGCAAAAAACCCTTTTTCGGAACATCCCTTCTTCCTCGTAAAACGAGGTTTACAGGGATGCCGAAAAAGTGCGTCTGCTCTTCCGAAAAAAAATTTCAGAAGAGCAGATACGTTCCATGGACACGGCAGAGTTTTTCCAGGGTCGTGTAGTGTAGACATAGCCTAAGTGCGGTGCGGAGCCAGCACTCACCAGCCCCTACTGTTGAGTCTGTCCCCAGGATTTCAGCAGCAGCTCATCCACAAGGCGATCCAGACTCCAGCCACACGGAGCCTGAGCTCTGTCCTTGCCTGTGCTTGCCTGGCCTCCACCTCCTTGCCCCCCCAAGCCCTCCGACTCTGAGAATCTGACTTCAGCCTTTGGCACATATCTGGACTTGGCTATCAACTTGGCTTGTCTTGAGAGCTGGCTTTGAGCCCTGGCCTGCGCCTGGATTCTGGCTACAGTTCAGATTCTGATTTGACTCCAGACCCTGACCTTGCTTGACTCCCTCTCCCTGGACCTTGATTCCATGACTACCCTTTGCCCAGGCCCAACCCAGCACCTAGCAGCCACCCAGGCTCCAACCACTAGGCCTGATTGTCAGAGGCAGTGCCTGACAGTCTCTGACATTAACAGATGCTGCGGTGCTGAACCCAAGGGCTTGTGTAGCATGAAGGCTGTGAGTCTGGGTCCCATCAGCACCCAAACGGAGAGGAGCAAATGAACAAAGTTAGTTAGCAAGCTTGGTATGGCCAGAGCTGGGATCCCGTTGGCGAGATACTCCTGTAGGCCTTGGCAGCCACGAGTAAGAACCGTGCCTTGGCTTGTCCTTCTGACTTCACTTTCACAGTACGGTCCAGATGTTGCCTGGGAAGCTTCGGGCAGCCTATGGAGCTCACAAGTGCTGCCCCTGCTGGTCTGCATCTTACCCGGAGCCCTCTGGGGTGCAGCACAGGCGGGGAGGCCATGCTGAATTGCATCTTGGGACTGTGGCCCCTTTGGCTCTGCCTTCTCCTTGCTGGCAGAGGCAATCAACCCCACGTTCAGGACTGGCTGAGTGGCCAACACACTCCACTGCTGGTGCCCATGGAAGATACAAAAGGATGGGCATGCTGGCCTGGCAAACCAATGTACGGCATGCAGGCTATGGGACATCAATGAACAGCCAGTCAGGGACATCACAGATCTCCATGAATGGAGCAGGCTTCAGAAGAGTCCTTTCTACACTGTCCTCTGTATCTAATATCTCCATCTCTGGAGATACCTAAGAGCAGGTTGGACGGTCATCAGTCAGGGATGCTCTAGATGTGGCTTGGTCCTGCCGTGAGGGCAGGGGACTGGACTTGATGCCTCTCGAGGTCTCTTCCAGTTCTAGTGTTCTAGGATTCTATGATTCCCTTTCCACACCTGAGCCTAGGAGGGCCCAGGCTAGGAGATTTTGTGTGCTCCAGCCCCACTATGGGACGGTGAGGGGCTGGAGGTTCCCCAATGCTGGGAGGAGTGCCCTGATCCTCAGGGGCTAGAACCAGGCAAACTGTGGGCCACATCCGGCCCCTGGGCCTTAGGTTCCCCGCCCCTGCTCCAGAGCCTGCTAAGGAAGCTTTAGCCATCTGCACTGGCCAATCCCTGTTGTCAGAAGGCCTTGCTGATTGGCACTAACGCAGAATGGAGGCTGAAGAGGGATGGGCCATGTTTCTAGCTCTGTCTGGCCCGGCTGTCCTCCAGGGCTGTGCCTGGAGTCTTTTGCCAGAAGTGGTGTTTTACACTGCGGTGCACTGTGCAGGCTAACACGCTAGACACCTTCTGCAGGATGCATCAGAAGTCTGGTTGCGCTCAGATAAGCGGTGGTGCAAGTGCAGCCCTTCAAAGTCTATTTGCAACGAGGAGCTGTGAGATGGCGGGGGGAGAGGGGCTGGAAAGCTCAGCCGTTTTGCCTGGGATTGCTGTGGCTGGGTTCCCAGCTGGCTGAGGTTCCTTCCTTGCATGGAGGTAAGTGCTATGCAGTGCACAGCAAGCCATTGCTAAGGGCCGAAGCATGGAGCAAGAGCTCATGCACAGAAGCTGGGAGATTGCCCAGGATGTCCTGGGCTCATATTGGGACACTCTGATGGTCTGTGGCACAGGGATTAATGCCTTCGCCAGGGAGGAAGGAAGGAGGCCTGGTCTGTGCGAGACGCTGGTGAAGATGCTGTATGCCAGCAGCAGAGAGCTCTCCCGTGGGCATAACAAGCCCAAGAGACACCGCAGCTAAGGTGGCAGGAGAGCTTCTCCCACACCACAAAAGGATGGGCACCCTGGCCTGGCAAACCAATGTGTGGCATGCAGGTTCTGCAATATCAATGAACAGCCAGTCAGGGGCATCACAGATCTCCATGAAGGATACAGACTTCAGAAAAGTCCTTTCTACACTGTCGTCTTCATCTTAGCTGGGGTGGGAACCTTGTTTGGGTCGGGGGCCACTACCCCACAGAAAAATCCGTTGGGTGCCGCACACAAGTGAGAAACAAAAACAAAGAAAATCCCCTCACTGGCGTGGCCCAGATGGAAGGAGAAAGGCATTCCCCTTGCACTCCAGAGCCTAGGGGAGCCTAACTAGTAGATTTTGTGTGCTCCAGTCCTGCGGTGGGATGGCTAAGCGGGGGGAGGAGCTGGAGCAACAGCATGGGCTCTCCAGTGCTGGGGGTGAAGCCTGGAGCCTCGGGGGCCACATTCAGCCCTGGGCCTGAGTGTCCCCGTCTCTGATCTAATCAGAAATATAATCATGCTCTTCCTATTTCTAGCACCTTTAGCTCCTCCCACCAATATAGTGCTGTTCACATTGGCACTTAGGTAGGTGTAACTTACGTTGCTCCGGGGTATAGATCATTCACATCCCTGAGCGATGTAAGTTTCACCAAAATAAGCTCTAATGTGGACCAAGCCCCTAATATTGAAAAGTAAGATACTAATTAGTGCGCATAATGGATCCATGAGGTGTGTGTAGTACTACACTTCAGGATCTGACATTTGGATGGGGTGCTGGAGCTCCAATGGATGAGTGTTGGGGTGTATCAGGGTCTGTGTCAATGAGAGGCTCCCAGTTTAGCCATGGTTACTGCTGTGGTGTGGCTCTGATTGACACACCCTTGTGTCAGGTTCCTTGTGCTGGGTGACTGACTCCTCAGTGCACGGCTGGGGAAGGTTTTGCTGTCGCTGTGCTGCATGTATTTGAGGGCCCTGTTGCACTGTGGCTGCTGCCTGTCACCAGGGCCCAAGTAGGACTGGCAAATGGGTGCGGTACCTGTGGAGTGAAAACTTCCTGAGTGAAATAAACACAGAAACTGGTAACTGGAAAAAACTCCTCGAGCTCATATTGAATGCCATTCTTTTTCTTTCTGAGCTGGAATTGGCTTTGCTTGATTCCAGTCAACATATTGGTGACCCTACAAGTGGAACCTTTCTTGGTATACTTGAGTTTCTTTAGCAAGTATGACCCACTTTTATCAAGCCATGTTAAGCGTGTTCGTGAATCACAAGAGAGCAGAAAATGCGTGCAAGTCCATTATCTGTCTACCAGAATACAAAACGAGTTTGTTGAGCTGTGTGGGACATTTGTGCAAACAACAGTTCTTGAAAAGATACGACATGTGAAGTACTTTTCAATAATTATTGATGCAGCTCTAGACTGTTCTCATAAAGAACAGACAATCTTGGTTGTTCGATACGTTAAAATTACAGGAAGTTCAAAGGTTTCAACTGAAGAACGATTCATTTTGTTCATAAAAAAATGGAAAAGAAATCACCACTTGTGTATTAGAAATTCTGGAAGGCTTCAAATTAAATTTTCAAGTCTGCATTGGCCAAGCCTATGACAATGGATTCAATATGGCTGGGAAATACAACTGAGTACAAGCAGTCCTTCTTGAGCAAAATCCAAACTGAATTTTCTTCAGTTGTGGCAACCGCACACTAAAGCTTGTCAGTGTTGATTGTGCTGAATCATGCAAGGAAGAAATCACATACTCACAATTAAAGTTACAGTTTTAATATACATGCAATTGGTATAATGACTGAATTGTTAATAAATAAGGGTGCATCTACACTGCACTGTTATTTCAAGAGAACAGCGTTATTTTGAAATAACAGAGCGAGCGTCTACACAGCCATTCTGTTCTTTCGAAATAATTTTGAAATAATGGGCGGCTTATTCTGAAATTTGTAAACCCCATTCCGTGAGGAATACCGCCTCTTCCGAATTAGCTATTTTGGAACAAGGTGTGGACGCTCCACTGCTGCTATTTCGAAATAGCCCCTCCCCAGGGCCATTGTAAGTTAGTCCTCCCCAGAGCCTCCTGGGGCTCTCAAGCGAGGTAGCGCATCTATTAGGGGGCCTGTCTCGGGCTCATTTTGAGGCCTCCCTGCAGTGTAGACGTGCTATTTTGAAATAAGCTATATCAGAATAACTCTTCTGGAACAGCTTATTCCAGAGTAAGCCTGCAGTGTAGACGTGCCCATAATGTCTCAAGTGTTCTTTTCCGTAAGTTCTTTTGGTTTCAGTATGACCCCGTGGATGAGAAATTAGATAATTCCTGGGGCTGGGGCTGGCTTTGGGCCTCCAAACTCAGTGGCCTGGGTCTGTTTCATCCTTGGAGAGGGTCTGAGCCCAGGAGAAAGGCTGTTCATATATCTGTACTGAACAGGGAGCTGACCTTAATGAATAGCTAATTAACATCACAAGGCTTGATGGTTCCACTGTCACTGTCCCTAATTAGTCTCGCACTAATCTGCTTTAACTAAATGTCCTGGTCGCGCTTTTAATTTAATTTTCCGCACTAGACCGGCAATGGCAGCCCTTCGAGTGCTTTGGTCCCCATGCAGTGGTGCCATTCGAACTGGGTGGACTGGCAGCTTCCTGGTGCTGTGATGAGGCATCTCGGGGCATGGTCCTGGGGAAGCAATGGCAATGCCAGTGCAGGTACAGAGGGGTGGAGCAGCTGCATCAAGGGGCTACACCACCAGGCCGGGTCCCCTTCACCATGCCACAAGACTTAGTCATGTGGCTGCAAAGATCTACCGGTGGGAACGAGTGAACAAGCAGCATACGTGGTGCTGCAGCTACCCGAGCCCTTGGCAGGGCAGCCATAGAGATGCACTGTGTGCCCATGAGCAGGATAACAGCCAGCTCCTCCCTAATTCCCCCGGCACACAGCCCAGCAGTGCCTGCCCAGAGTCAGGGCACAGAGAACTCCACTAAGCCTTGTCCTGTAGACACACTGGCTTTGTCTACACTGCAGGGTTTTTGCTCAAGACGCTTTTTGTGCAAGAGATCTTCTGCAAAGACTTCTTGCTCAAAAGCGCGTCCACACCTCAGAAGCGCTTTGCACAAGAGAGCGCCCACGCTGCATGGAAGCTCTTGCACAAGAAAGCTCTGATTGCCGTTAACAGAATGGCCATCAGAGCACCTGTGCTTTTTCTGATAGGCTCTTTTTTGCTCAAGAAACCCCTGCAGAACGTCCACACTTGCCTTTTTGCACAAGAACTCTGCACAAAAGGGACTTATTCCTCGTGGGGAGAGGACTAACTTTACCGGCAAAAGCCCTCTAGGAACCCTGCAGCAGGAGGCTTATGGGGTGCAGGGAGCCTCGTGGTGCAGCTAGGATCCTGGCAGCAGGGGGCTCAGGGGGTGTAGGGAGCCCCATGGCGTAGCTAGGAGCCCGGCAGCAGGGGATTCAGGGGGGCGGAGAACCCCGTGGCGTAGCTAGGAGCCTGGCAGCAGGGGGCTCAAGGGGTGTGGGGAGCCCCGCGGCAAGGGGGTCCAGCAGCACAGCTGGGAGTCCCGGCCTACGGGGTCCAGCTGGGGCCAGCCGCATAGCTGGCTGCAGGTAGTGGGGGCCGGCTGGGGCCAGAAGCAGAACCGGCAGGTACCTGGGAGGCCGGTGACAGGGGACCTCCTTGGACCAATAAGTTCTCTTGTTCAGGACCAGTCAGTCCCAAGAGTGCCGGACTGTGGAGGGCCGACCTGAACACTTTCCTTCAGCCACGCTCCTACAGCCATCGGGCCTGGCCCTGCCACAGCAGCTTGGGTTCGGGTCGTTTCAGAGGATTTAAAAGGTGTGAGGGCCAGAAGCTTGTTGACAAAAGTGACTGGAAGAGGGCAGAGAAGGGAGGGCTTTCAACGGAGAGCTGAAGGAGCGGATTGGCTCAGCAGCCTGTCGTGACTGGGAGCCAGGCCTGGGGGCGGCTCTTTGGAAAAGAGACTCATGCTCAAGTGTGACTGATCTATGAGTCAGTGAATTCAGTGGGGAGAAAACTCCGCTTTGTTCCCTGGGCTGTTTATACAAACAGTGCTTTGATTTTTGTGCTGCTGTAAATGACACGGTGCACCAGCAGCATCCTTCCAAGGGCGCATTTACCCTGCTCTCCAGGAGAGTGTGCAGAGCCCAGAGCCAGGGAGGCGGGAGAGCAGGATGAGCTGGGCACTCCTGCGCGGAGGCATACACAATGGGAATGCCAACCCTCAGCATTCAACTGGGCCCGCAAGATGAATGGGGCAATGTGTGCCGGACCATTGGGAGAGCGCAGGAAAGCCGAGCCGCCCACATGCAGAGTCTGCCCCCTTGGGGCAGAGACCATTTCAGACGCACCTGATCTGTCCGGTGACGTCACATTGATATCGATGAGGGCTTGCCAGGTGTGACTGGCTCTAAGGAGGACATAGCCTAATATACCTTTACCTTCACTATGTGTGGCATATCCACTGGATCCCGTATGCTGTACAGGGTATAATATTCATGGAACCGTCTGCCTGGCGCAGCTGGCAGCAGCCAGGGACGGGTGTAATATCTGGGGGTTCCTCTCCATCCATCCCACACAGCCCCCACCCAGGAAATTCGCACACACCCTGGTGCCCCTGGGAGGCCAGGCTCCCCCACCCGCGTGCCCAGAGTCTGAGTGGTAAAAAGAAACTGTTAACGAAAGGGAGGGAAGGGACGTGGCATGAATTTGGGAAAACACCACACACAGGCTTCACTAGCATAAGCCAGGAGTAAGAGTCCCGCCCCGGCAGGCCGGGCAGTGTCCTTTCCCTCTCAGGCTCACGCGTCCAGCCATGCAAGTGTCCCCTTCACGTGCCCGACCCATGCACAGTGGCTGCCCTTGGTCAGGGCAGAGCCAGAGTTCCCCGCCCATCCTGAGGGAGGGGAGGCAAAGAGGCACCTCACTCCCTCCGCTGGTCACTCGCCCCCCGCTTGCTCCCTGCCACTGCCCGACTGGCCATTCGTCTCACTGCCACCACCCCTCTGCTGACCACGGATCGCATCCCGCCGCCGCCCTGTGGGCCACTCATGCCACCACCGCTCTGCTGACCACGGATCACATCCCGCTGCCGCCCTGTGGGCCACTCATGCCACCACCCCTCTGCTGACCACGGATCGCATCCCGCCGCCGTCCTGTGGGCCACTCATGCCACCACCGCTCTGCTGACCACGGATCGCATCCCGCTGCCGCCCTGTGGGCCACTCATGCCACCACCCCTCTGCTGACCACGGATCGCATCCCGCCGCCGCCCTGTGGGCCACTCATGCCACCACCCCTCTCCTGGCTGCTCAGCGCGCTGTTGGCTCAGTCACCCTCTGCTGCTGGGCTGTGACTCCTGCCCATCAGGCTCCAGTGGTTTCAGCTCTTAGTTCGCAAGCGCTCTGTCCTGTCGCCAGTGCCAGCCTTGGGCAGTCAGGCTCAGGGGCACCTCACCATCTTGGCTAATAGCTATGGACTCATCTAATTCTTATCCTAAGCCCAGCGCATTGCTGGCCTTCAGACATCTCATAGCAATGACTTCTCAGCTTGACTGCGCTGTATGAAGCAGCACTTCCTTTGGTCAGTTTTAAACTTGCTGCCTATTAATTTCATTGGGTAACTCCTAGTTCTCGTGCTTCAGAGGGGTGGCCAAGTTCGTCTGTAACTGGAAAAACTTAAAAAACAAGGACTAGTCGTGTAGCACCTTAAAGACTGACAAAACATGGAGATGGGATCATGAGCTTTCGTGGGCACAGCCCACTTCTTTGGATGATGGGGTATTAAAAGCCCAGTTCCAAAATAAATAGGGCATGAGGGGAGGGGAGAAGGAAGGGGGGAAATAGTGAATTAGAGTGTTCAAGTTCCAAGAAGCTGATAGAGAAGGTGCAAATTGCTCTGAAGTACCCATTGGTTGGCTGGTTAAGTCATTAGGATGTGGAAGGTAGTGTCTTTATTCATACCTTTGTGATGGCTTCCAAACTTGTACAGGAGGCCCCCGCTTTGCGACGGCCTGATTTATGACCTTACAGCCTTCCCCGTAAGCGCGGAAGGGGCGGAAACCCCCACTTACATCCTTGACCCCGCATTTGCGACAGCGTATGATGCGTGTCGTAAATGCAGACTCGAGTTACGACGCCCCCAACTTTCAACGTTATCTCCAGAACTGATCGCGTCGCAAGTCGGGGGCAGCCTATAAATGAAGTTAAGTTCTAACACTTGCCTGTGTATTTGGCTAGGTGACATGGCAGATCAAACGTCTCCATTCCATTTCTGCAGACCGTTCCAGATTGCATAGCCCTTTGTCATAACCCCTCTTAGTTGTCTCTTTTCTAAGAACAGTCTCTCCACAGACAGAATGTGTCATATCCCTAGTCATTTTGTTGCCCTTCTGTGCACCTTTCCAATTCTAATACATCTTTCTGAGGTGGGGCAACCAGAACTACGCACACTGTTGCGTTCTGTGTTACCACCTCCCTGTAACCCTGGGTGCCTTAAGTGCTCTGTAGCCCTGGCTCACAGCCTGGACACTGACAACCAGCAGACAAGCATGCAAGTGTCTGTACATTTAAGTAGCCCTGGTTCAGTAACATGATTGTTACGCTCCAGCCACACGCTGGTAGCCACTAGCCTTGGTTGCCATCAAATGACCCCAGTACACCCCAGTCCTGAGTTTTCCTGCATAAGTCCAGCCGTTTCCTGGAGCAGAGAAATAATACAGCTTGTTGGCTCCTTAAAGAGTCAGTATCCAGTAGCTTGCCACATTAACCGGAGTTAACAATCACCTCCATTCTAACATAGCACTGGTTTGGATTAGGTTAAAATAAAACCAAAGTGGATGAGGTAGATGAGGCTTTCTACAGACAACAGAAGCTTCCTGATCACAGGCCCTGGTTCTCATGGGGACTTCAATCACCTGACATCTGCTGGAAGACCAGCACAGCAGTCCACGGACAGGCTGGAAAGTTTTTGGAGAATATTGGGGATAACTTCCTGATACAAGTGCTGAAGGAACCAACCAGGGGCCGTGCTCAGCTTGACCTGCTACTCACAAACAGGGAGGAACTAGTACGAGAAGTAGATGTGGGTGGCAACCTGGGAAGCAGTGATCATGAGATGGAAGATTTCAGGATCCTGACCAAAGGAAGAAAGGAGAGCAGCAAAATTCACACCCTGGCCTTCAGAAAAGCAAACTTTGATTCCCTCAGAGGACTGATGGGAAGGATCCCTGGGATGCTAACATGAAGGGGAAAGGAGTCCAGGAGAGCTGGCAGTATTTTAAAGAAGCCTTATTGAAGGCACAGGAAGAAACCATCCCGCTGCGCAGTAAGAAAGGCAAACATGGCAGGTGACCAGCTTGCCTTAACAGTGAAATCCTTGGCGAGCTTAAAAACAAAAGGGAAGCTGACAAGAAGTAGAAACTTGGACAGATGACTAGGGAGGAGTATAAATATATTGCTCCAGAATGCAGGGGAGTTATCAGGAAGGCGAAAGTGCAGCTGGAATTGCAGCTAACAAGGGATGTGAAGGGTAATAAGAAAGGTTTCTACAGGCATGTTAGCAATAAGAGGGTGATTAGAGAGGGTGTAGGGCCCTTACTGGATGAGGGAGGTAACCTAGGGTATGTCTACACTGCACAGCTATTTTGGGATATCAGAGATATCCCAAAATTGCTACCCTACTTTTACACAAGACACCCATTATTCGAAATATTTTTCGAAATAACGGGCACGCTGTTTCGGCATCCCAGTAACCCTCGTTCCATGAGGGTTAAGGGATGTCTTGAAATAGCACATTATTTTGATACCAGCCAATTAGCCTGTCGTAAGACGGGATTTTCAGGTCTCTCCTCCACGTCGGTCTTCTCTCCTGAGCCTCCGGTCTCTCGCTCCGTATCTCTTTCTCTCTCTCTCTCTCCTCCTCCTACTGCCTCCCCCCCTCTCTCTCAGCCCTCCTCCGCATCCTGCCTCTCTCTCCGTCTCTCTCTTTCTCTTCTCCCCCTCCTGCCTCTCACTCTCTCTCCGCTATCCTCTGTCTCCGTCGGGGATGCACGCTCGTCCAGGCCCTGCCCCATGGGTGTGTACGTCACCACCCCAGAAGTCAGCCGAGCGCCAGGGTGGGAGGCAACAGCGCTGCCCAGAGGGAACAGCCAGCGTTTCAGTGTTACAGAGTTACAGACATTGGGCTACTATATATATGATTTGGTGCTGTGTAGATGTGCCAAAATTCAAAATAAGCTATTTTGAAATAGATTCGAAATAAGATACGCAATTTGAGTAGCACAAATTGCATATCTTATTTTGAGTTTAGGGTGCTGTGTAGATGCACCCCTAGTGACAGTTGATGTGGGAAAAGATTGCCTCTGTCTTCACAGCCAAGGTCAGCTCCCAGACTGCTGCACTAGGCAAAACAGTGTGGTAAGGAGGTGGGCAGCCTTCTGTGGAGAAAGAACAGGTGAAGAACTATTTAGAAAAGCTGGACATACACAAATCCATGGGGCCGGATCTCATGCATCAGGGTGCTGAGGGAGTTGGCTGGTGTGATTGCAGAGCTATTGGCCATTATCTTTGAAAACTCGTGGAGATCGGGAGACATCCCGGATGACTGGGAAAAGGCAAATGTAGCACTCACCTTTAAAAAAGGGAAGAAGGAGAATCCAGAGAACTACAGACCAGTCAGCCTTACCTCAGTCCCTGGAAAATCATGGAGGGGATCCTCAAGGAGTCCATTTTGAAGCACTTGGAAGAGGGGAAAGTGATCAGGAATAGTCAACATGGATTCAAAAAGGGCAAGTCGTGCCTGACCGATCTGATTAGCTTCTCTGATGAGGCTCTGTGGACATGGGAAAGTCAGTGGATGTGATATACCTTGACTTTAGCAAAGCTTTTGATACTGTCTCCCACGATATTCTTGCCAGCAAGTTAAGGGAATGTGGATTGGATAAATGGACTAAGGTGGATAGAAAGCTGGCTACACTGTTGGGCCCAACTGGTAGTGATCAACGGCTCGATGTCAGGTTGGCAGTCGGTTTCTCGCATAATTGGTTGGTTGGTTTTGTTCAACATCTTTATTAATGACCTGGATGAGGGGATGGATTGCACCCTCAGCAAGTTTGCAGATGACACTAAGCTAGGGGCAGAGGTAGATACGCTGGAGAGCAGGGATAGGGTCCAGAGTGACCAAGACAGATTATAGGATTGGGCCAAAAGAAATCTGATGACCTGCTGAGGTCTCTTCCAGCTCTATGATCCTATGATTCTATCCCTAGTAGGAACATCTGCATTTCCAAACGTGGGCTGTGTTTCTGGGTGACACCCCAATACAGTTGGCATCACCATTGCATAGGCTGTTCAGTGGCCCATCAAGGGTCATCAGCTGTAGTGTGAACCCACTGAAAGGCTCTGGAGGACCCACCTTCTGAGTCATCAAAGTACGTAGGGGTCTGCTGGTGGAAAAAGAGCTATCGGGGCTGTGAAGCTTGTGTTTGGGATATAGGGAGTAAGTACAAGCCACATGGCAAAAGGAACATGAAGATTAGTTGCATCATCTCTGCCTAGTTTTCATTTCTGCACCTTACTTCTCAAGTAACTTTTCTACAAACTGAACAAAGGACTGAATAATCCATCTGAGCCGTGGACTAGAGATGTGAATGACTAGTCGACTATCTGATAAGCAAATACTTATCGGATAGTCGACAGGCTAGTCCACCAGCCTAGGTCTAGACTGCAGTGCTTTATCGGAAAAAGGTACGTAAATTGCACTCTGCAATTTGCGTACCTTTTTCCGATAGTTTTGTTGGAAGAGGCTTTTCCGAAATTTGGCCCATCTACACTGGGCCCAGTTTCAGAAAAGCCTCCTCTTTCGGAAGAGCCCTTCTTCCGTGTGGGAGAAGGAAGACAGGGCTTCCGAAAGAGCGCGTCTGCTCTTCCAGAAAAAAAAGCAGAACAACAGACGCGTTCCCTGGACATGGCGGAGTTTGTATCCCGCAAAAACCCTATAGTCTAGACGTAGCCCTAGTTGCTTCCCCCCCCCCCCCCGCTTGCTGCCTCTATCAGAAGAGGCAGCAAGGGCAGGGGAAGTGGAGGGGGTACTTCAAAGTGGCAGTGCTATGTGAAGCCTGGGGCCAGACCCTGGGCTCTATGTGGCTCTGCTGCTTTGAAACACCACATGCAGCCCGGGGCCAGCTGGGGTGTCCCCAGGCTGCACGAGGCGTTTCAAAGTGGTTGCGCTGTGTGGAGCCTGGGATCAGCTGGGGACTCCCCTGCAGGCCCCGGGCACCATGTGGCACTGCCACTTTGAAACGCCCCGTGGATCCTGACGCTGGCTTCCCCACGGCATTTCAAAATAGCAGCGGCGCACGGAGCCCGGGGTCAGCAGGGGAGTCCCCAGCTGACCCAGGCTCCATGCAGTGCTGCCACTTTGAAACGCTGTGGGGAGCCTGGGGCCAGCAGGAGACTGCCCCGCTGGCTCCGTCCCCCCCACAGCGCTTTTGCCTTTGAAGTGTGGCCCTGGGGCTGTTGCTACACTTCAAAGGCGGAGGTGTCCTACTGACTAATTGAATAGTTGGTGAAAATTGCTTCGACTATTTGATTAGTCAATTAATCTGGGTAAAGAATGTGAGTGAGGCTAAACAGCAAAAATTAAGATGTTTGTACACCAATGCGAGGAGCTTGGGTAACAAAATGGAGGAACTAGAGTTAATGGTCCAGGAAGTGAAACCAGATATTATAGGAATAACAGAAACATGGTGGAATACTAGGCATGATTGGAGTACAGGTATTGAAGGGTATGTGCTGTTTAGGAAAGACAGAAATAAGGGTAAAGGTGGTGGAGTCGCATTGTATATCAAAGATGAGGTAGATTGTAAAGAAATAAAAAGTGATGGAATGGAGAAGACAGAGTCTGTTTGGGCAAAAATCACATTGGGGAAGAAAACTATCAGATCCTCCCCTGGGATAGTGCTTGGGGTGTGTTATAGACCACCAGGATCCACTTTGGATATGGATAGAGACCTCTTTAATGTTTTTAATGAAGTAAATACTCGTGAAAACTGCGTAATCATGGGAGATTTCAACTTTCCAGATATAGATTGGAGAACAAGTGCTAGTAATAATAATAGGGCTCAGATTTTCCTAGATGTGATAGCTGATGAATTCCTTCATCAAGTAGTTGCTGAACCTACAAGGGGGGATGCTATTTTAGATTTGGTTTTGGTGAGTAGCGAGGACCTCATAGATGAAATGGTTGTAGGGGATAATCTTGGCTCGAGTGATCATGAGCTAATACAGTTCAAATTGAATGGAAGGATAAACAAAAATAAATCTGAGACTAGGGTTTTTGATTTCAAAAGGGCTAACTTTAATAAATTAAGGAAATTAGTTAGGGAAGTTGATTGGTCTAAAGAAATTATGGATCTTGAGGTGGAGGAGGCCTGGGATTATTTTAAGTTAAAGTTGCAGAAACTGTCAGAAGCCTGTATCCCAAGAAAAGGGAAAAAAAGTATAGGCAGGTGTGTTAGACCAAGCTGGATGAGCAGGCATCTTAGAAAGGTGATTAAGAAAAAGCAGAAAGCATATAAGGAGTGGAAGATGGGAGGGATAAGTAAAGAAAGTTACCTTATTGAGGTTAGAGCATGTAGGGACAAAGTGAGAGAGGCTAAAAGGCAGGTAGAGTTGGACCTTGCAAAGGGAATTAAAACCAATAGTAAAAGGTTTTATAGCCATATAAATAGGAAAAAAACAAAAAAAGAAGAAGTAGGACCGCTAATTACTAAGGATGGAGTGGAGGTTAAGGATAATTTAGGAATGGCCCAATATCTAAACAAATACTTTGCTTCAGTCTTTAATGAGGCTAGTGAAGAGCTTAGGGATAATGGTAATATAACAAATGGGACTAAGGATATAGAGGTAGATATTACCATATCTGAGGTAAAAGCCAAACTTGAACAGCTTAATGGGAGTAAATCGGGGGGCCCAGATAATCTTCATCCAAGAATATTAAAGGAACTGGCACATGAAATTGCAGGTCCATTAGCAAAAATTTTTAATAAATCTCTAAACTTAGGGGTTGTACCACTTGATTGGAGAATTGCTAATATAGTTCCTATTTTTAAGAGAGGAAAAAAAAGTGACCCGGGTAACTATAGGCCTGTTAGTTTGACATCTGTAGCATGCAAGATCTTGGAAAAAATTTTGAAGGAGAAAGTAGTTAGAGACATTGAGGTTAATGGCAATTGGGATAAGTTGCAACATGGTTTTACAAAAGGTAGATCGTGCCAAACCAATCTGATCTCTTTTTTTGAGAAAGTAACAGATTTTTTAGATAAAGGAAATGCAGTGGATTTAATCTACCTCGATTTTAGTAAGGCATTTGATACAGTACCACATGGGGAATTATTGGTTAAATTGGAAAAAATAGGGATTAATATGAAAGTTGAGAGGTGGATAAGCAACTGGTTAAAGGGGAGACTACAGCGGGTCATATTGAAAGGGGAACTGTCAGGTTGGAGGAAGGTTACTAGCGGAGTTCCTCAGGGATCAGTTTTGGGGCCAATTTTATTTAATCTTTTTATTGCTGACCTTGGCACCAAAAGTGGAAGTGTCCTGATAAAATTTGCAGATGACACAAAGTTGGGAGGTATTGCTAATTCAGAAAAGGATCGGGATATCATACAGAAAGATTTGGATGACCTTGTAAATTGGAGTGATAGCAATAGGATGAAATTTAACAGTGAGAAGTGTAAGGTTATGCATTTAGGCATTAATAACAAGAATTTTAGTTATGAGCTGGGGACACATCAGTTGGAAGTAACGGAGGAGGAGAAGGACCTCGGAGTCCTGGTTGATTATAGGATGACTATGAGCCGCCACTGTGACATGGCTGTGAAAAAGGCTAATATGGTCTTGGGATGTATTAGGCGAGGTATTTCCAGTAGGGATAAGGAGGTGTTAGTGCCATTATACAAGGCATTGGTGAGACCTCATTTGGAATACTGTGTGCAGTTCTGGTCTCCCATGTTTAAGAAGGATGAATTCAAATTAGAACAGGTACAAAGAAGGGCCACTAGGATGATTCGAGGAATGGAGAACCTGTCTTATGAAAGGAGACTCAGGGAGCTTGGCTTGTTTACCTTAACCAAAAGAAGGCTGAGGGGGGATATGATTGCACTCTTTAAATATATTAGAGGGATAAATACTAGGGAGGGAGAGGAATTATTTAAGTTTAATACTAATGTGGACACAAGAACAAATGGATATAAGCTGGCTAGTCGGAAGTTTAGACTTGAGATTAGACGAAGGTTTCTAACCATTAGAGGAGTGAGGTTCTGGAACGGCCTTCCAAGGGAAGTAGTGGGGGCAAAAGATCTACCTGGCTTCAAAATTAAACTAGATGGGTTTATGAAGGGGATGGTTTGAGAAGATAACATGGTCTTGGTAACTAATTGACTAGTCATTATCAGTGGTAAATAGGTCAATGGAGGGATGATAGGGGTTACTATAAAGAACTTTCTGGGTGTCTGGCTGGGGAGTCTTGCCCACATGCTCAGGGTTTAGCTGATCGCCATATTTGGGGTCGGGAAGGAATTTTCCTCCAGGGTAGATTGGCAGAGGCCCTGGAGGTTTTTCGCCTTCCTCTGTAGCATGGGGTACAGATCACAGCTGGAGGATTCTCAGCATCTTGGGGTCTTCAAACTATTTGAGGGCTTCAATATCTGAGATATAGGGGTGAGGATTATTCTAGGAGTGGGTGGGTGAGATTATGCGGCCTGCATTGTGCGGGGGGTCAGACTAGATGATCATAATGGTCCCTTCTGACCTTAAAGTCTATGAGTCTATAATCGAAATTTAACATCCCTACTGTGGATGTGTTACAAATGGACTTTCAAACCAGCAACTCACCAATACAGTTAAGAACCTAATATATGGACTTTGAAGTCTTGTGTCTGCATCTGGTTGCTTGACCATTTAACAGCTCTCCTAGCTGGCAGAGTGGTATTTTGAGTGGGTGAGATTCTGACTGATATTGACCTGCTCATGTGGCAGGCCCTGTAGGGTCAGAAGCACATGCTGTGTATGGGAGTGCAATTTTCAGCTAACTTCCCACCTCCCTGGAGCTATGTGCTGATTGGGAGCCAGAGCCCTGAAGCGCAGTAAAGGCGTCTGTGCAATTTCTGTCATCCCCTTCTCGATAACCAGGGCTGGGGATTAGGAGCGCAGTTTGTGAGTGGCTGGTGAGTCTAACTTCAGCGTTACTGAGTGGTTTGCAATGTGTCTGCCATGTGCCTGGCATTTCCAGTGAGGGCTACCCCTGGCATTTTGTGTTCTAATGCCAAGTCTCTTTCTTGAGTGGTAACAGGAATTTGGAACCCACCTTTTGTGTGTAGCTGGGGCTGTTTTCCAAGTTGCATTACTTTGCACTTATCCGTCTTGAATATCAGCTGCTATTTTGTTGCCCATTCACACTGTTTAGTGAGATCCTTTTGCAACTCGTTGCAGTCTGCTTTGGACTTAAGTATACTGAGTAATTTTGTAGCAGCTGTAAATTTTGCTTCCTCACTGATTACCCCTTTTTCCAGAACAGCACTGGTCATAGAATCCTAGAGCTGGAAGAGACCTCAGGAGTCATCAAGTCCAGCCCCCTGCCCAAGGCAGAACCAATCCCAACTAAATCAACCCAGCCAGGGCTTTGTCAAGCCGAGACTTAAATACCTCTAGGGATGGAGATTCCACCCCCTCCCTCGGGAACCCAGCCCAGTGCTTCACCACCCTCCTAGGGAAATAGTTTTTCCTAATATCCAACCGAGACCTCTCCCACCACAACTTAAGACCATTGCTCCTTGTTCTGCCGTCCGTCACTACTGTGAACAGCCTCTCTCCAGCCTCTTTGGAACCCCCTTCAGGAAGTTGAAGGCTGCTATCAAATCCCCCCTCACTCTTCTCTTCTGCAGACTAAACAAACCCAAATCCTTCAGCCTCTCCTCATAGGTCATGTGTTCCAGCCTCCTAATCATTTTGGTTGCCCTCCGCTGGACCCTCTCCAATGTGTCCACATCCTTCTTTAGTGGAGGGCCCAGAATTGGACGCAGTACTCCAGATGTGGTTTCACCAGAGCCGAATAAAGGGGAATAATCACATCTCTGGATCTGCTGGCAATGTTCCTCTTAATGCACCCTAATATGTCATTAGTCTTCTTGGCTACAAGGGCGCCTGTTGACTCATATCCAGCTTCTCATCCACTGTCATCCCCAGGTCCTTTTCTGCAGAACTATTACTTAGCCAGTCGGTCCCCAGCCTGTAACAATGCTTGGGATTCTTCCGTCCCAAGTGCAGGACTCTACACTTGTCCTTGTTGAACCTCATCAGATTTTGTTTGGCCCAGTCCTCTAATCTGTCTTGGTCACTCTCCACTCTATCCCTGCCCTCCAGCGTATCTACCTCTCCCCCAGCTTAGTGTCATCCACAAACTTGCTGAGGGTGCAATCCATCCCCTCGTCCAGGTCATTAATAAAGATATTGAACAAAACCGGTCCTAGAACCGAACCTTGGGGTACTCCGCTGGAAACCGACCGCCAACCTGACATCGAGCTGTTGATCACTACCCGCTGGGCCCGACAGTCTAGCCAGCTTTCTATCCACCTTACTGTCCATGTATCCAATCCATACTCCCTTAACTTGCTGGCAAGAATATTGTGGGAGACCGTATCAAAAGCCTTGCTAAAGTCAAGGTATATCACATCCACTGACTTTCCCATATCCACAGAGCCAGTTACCTTGCCTTTCTCCATTGTGATAACTGATATGGTAACCCTACCCATTGTCTCCCGTCTTTTAATCAGTTACCGATCGCTAGTTCTTCGATATGGGATCCCTCTTACCCATGAGAACTTAGTTTGCCCAAGAGCCTTTGGTGAAGAAGCTTGTATTGGCTTGCTGAAAGTCCAAGCACACTGCGTGCATTGGCTCACTCTTTCACACAGGTTGGATGGTGCTGGGTTTGTTGCTGAATGGAAGATTCATTATCCTCATGGACAGGATTCCTCCAACTCATTCCGAGGTTCCCTTAATGTATCAGGGTCTTAGTCCCACCAGACTCTGCCCTGAGTGCTGGCTCTGGTCCCAGAGAGCTCATGTTTTATACCCTACACATGATCTAAATGCGGGATTCTGATTTTCAGTCTTAATTGATAAACAGGCAACATCCCTGCTCCCAAAAGAATGAGTGCTTATCCAAGGACACTGGCAAGACACCAAAAATGGTTACTTACCTGTAAGGGCTGGTCTCCATAGAGGGCACTGTGAGCTTTGGGGGTGTCGTTTCCAAAATGCACCGGTGTGTTGTACGTTCATTGGGCTACATAGACTCTGCTGATACGGCTCTGAAGGCTATTAGTGCTACAGTAGTACATAGCAGGGAACATGACAAAGAAATTGCTTATTACAAAGTTACTCATTACAATATACCCCCATCCCTTCCCCGCATGCACACGCACTGTTTGGAAAGGGGTACAGGCCTGGGCCGCACTGTACTCCTAGCTCAGGATATCTCAGGCATGTTCGATGTCCCCGGGGAAAAACAGGACTGCAGCGCCTAAGCCTGTCTCCCCGTTGCCAGTCTGGCTCTGGCTCTCCAAGGCCCTGGCTGCAGGGTGGGAAGCAGGAGGAGCAGGCAGGTTGAAGGGCTGTCTCAGGAAAGCTCTTTTAATAGTTTTATGTTTCCTTCAGGATTAAAGCTGGTTCCTCCGGGCTCTGGACATGGAATGTTTGCCAAGTTTATGAAGGCTTTTAGAGGGGCTTTTAGAGAGTCCATCCTATCCCCTCTTTTATAAGGGCTGAGATAAGATTATCTTTGTTTTAACACCAATTAAAGCAAGAAGGGTTTATAGGATTAGAGGCTTTCTATCAACCCAACTTTGATGTCACCACTGGCTTGCTTGCCTTCTTGCCAGTATGTTAAAAGGTTGGGAGACATTTCCTTAATGGTTAACATCCCAGGCCAAGAAATTGCAGCTCTTAGGGCTTCGGAAAACATTTAAACAAGACCAAAGAAAGAAACAAAATATGAAAGTCCTTGTTTCTTCTGCAGGCCATCTGAACCCAGAGCGCTTACTGGCCAAATCACCCACTCTGTCAGAATGTCATCTTGCATCTTTCCACCCTTTTAAAACTGAAAACCAAGATGCTATTTGCCCTTTTAAATAGTTTTTGATGTACCAAAAAAACCCATTATACTGTAGGGAATCTGTCGGACCCCAAACCCCCAAGTTTTACAACCAGTAATGGCAGAACAGATGAGTCCCTCCTCTTTCTTGAACGGCTCAAAAAATGGAGTATGCTCGATTTGTGCATTTGCAAGTAAATTACTCTCTGAGGTTTAGGGGATGTAACTTGGCACAGCTCCTCTCAGGATGATGTAAATGGACACAGCTCCCCTCAGGTGGGGTCCAGTGTAAACGGGCACAGCTCCCCTCAGGTGGGGTGCGGTGTAAATGGGCACAGCTCCCCTCAGGTGGGGTGCGGTGTAAATGGGCACAGCTCCTCTCAGGTGGGGTCCGGTGTAAACGGGCACAGCTCCCCTCAGGTGGGGTTCAGTGTAAATGGGCGCAGCTCCCCTCAGGTGGGGTGCGGTGTAAATGGGCGCAGCTCCTCTCAGCTGGGGTGCGCTGTAAATGGGCGCAGCTCCCCTCGGGTGGGGTGCGCTGTAAATGGGCGCAGCTCCCCTCGGGTGGGGTGCGCTGTAAATGGGCGCAGCTCCCCTCGGGTGGGGTGCGGTGTAAATGGGCACAGCTCCCCTCAGGTGGGGTGTGGTGTAAATGGGCGCAGCTCATTAAATGTGGGAGCAGTTTCACATCTATGTGCTGAGGTAGACAGCCTCTTACTTCTCTTTTAACAGCTGGTAGGACGAGTCACTGAGGCAGCCTTGTTGGTTTGCCTGGGCTTCCTGAGCCACGGAAGAATTCCTTGCGTGTTTGGTGCTGGAGGGGCCATGTGTAGCCCTCTGTGTTGGCTGTGGTGGGGAGGGGTGGGCGGGGGTGCTTACCGTGGGCCATTCCCACGAGTGGGCTTGTTTCACTAGGAGCCACGTGTGCAGAGAGACGGCCTTGTGAGCTCAGCAGAGTGGGGGGGCTGGGCTCGGGAGGGGGTTCACAGCCCAGGGTTCAGGTTTGCGAACCATGAGAGGGACATGGACACTGTGGTCAAAGGAATTTGAGGGGTCTGAGTGGTTTTCAGCCATGTCACCCACAGCCTGCCATGCCCAGTAATACTAAGTCCATCTCCGCGTTGGCCCAGAGGCCCTGTGCTGGGGTGATGCCAGCACTGCAGACTGCCCTGGCCGCTCGAGGGGGAGGGCTGGATGGGGCCTGCTCGGGCTCTGCTGGCACTCATGCCTACATCTGTGTGTTATGTCCCCATTGCACCTGTGGAGAGGGCCCGGGTCTCACAGAGCAATCAGAGACCAGCCTGTGACGCCAACCAGGAACTAAAGGGCACATGCTGCTAGCCACAGATGTCTGAAAGGGATAGACCTGAAACAGAGACGAGAACGTCTGGAATCAGGCCCCATGGCAGCCACCTCAGCCCTCCTATGGACTGGTTCCAGCAGATTACGGGTGCCTGGCAGCTGCTACCCCGCGCCAGGCCCCAGTAATCCCCAGCTTGCATCACAGGGGCCAGGGCCAAAGGAGGGGAGCCGGGGCATGCTTGGGAACAGGTAGTACTTGGGGTGCAGCAGAAGAAGGGCGGGACACGTGAGGGGGTTGTCCCGGGCCCCAGGCCACCTAAGGACAGCCCGGTCTGGAATCCGATTGGGAAAATAAACAGGGTGCCTGTGTAGGAACATCCTGGCCAGAAAGGTTCCAGAGGTGGTAACCGAGTCTGCGAGTGCCAGCTTTGTAGAGGAGGTCTGTCCTTACAGCCAGAGCATGAAATGGGGTCAGCAAGACTGGCTTCTCTTCCTGGCTGTCACACACCAGCATTGGGCAAGTCCTGTGCCCCTTTTGGCCCCCGTTCCTCTCCCCACAGTACTGGCAGAGAAATGCCTGCCTGGTGGGCAGGTCTGCTAGTCTTGGTTAGTCAGGTTTTGAGACCCTGGGATGAAAGGTATCATGATTGTTATGAGCTGGGTGAAATGCTTCCAGGGCCTGAGTGAAACCCCATTGGGATGGTAGGTGTGAACTCACTCTTCAGTTAACATAACTTTAAGCCCAGGATGAGAAGCCTGTTTGTGTCAGGGGCCCTTGCGCTCCAGAAAATCAGTTAGGGGTCACACGCAAGCATAGGGTTGCCAGATACCTTCACAAAAAATCCCAAACAGGCAGGGGAAAAAAAAAGAGGTCACTGTGCCTTTAAATTACCGTGCCCCTCACTCCCCCCACCCTCACAGACAACGCCAGCCATCCGTCCGAGGAAAACAGAAAATACCAGACGTTTTACATGTCCAGTATTCTCTGGGTTTTTTTTACTGGACGGAAGGCCAAAATACTGAACTGTCTGGGCGAAACCCAGACACCTGGCAACTCTACCCAAGCAAGCAAGCAAGACCTCACTCAACTCCCTTGCTCCCAAGCAAAAACTAAACTAAACTAAACAAGACCCCCAAACCTCACTGAATTCACTTACTCCCAAGCAAGCAAACAAATAAAACCTAAAACCTCAGTTGGCTCGCCTGCTCCAAAACACAAACCCCGAACTCTCTCTCAACTCACCGGGGGCGCCGGGCTGTTAGATTTTGTGGGGCTTCCTTGGCTGTGGGGTGGGGCCAAGTGTGAGGGAGGGGTCTGAAAGCTGCGGCAGGAGCGGGGCTGGGGAAGGGGCTCCAGGTGGAGGCCAAGGGGTTTGTAGTGCAAGGGGCTCAGGATAAGAGGTTGGGCTGCCAGTGCAGGGCCTGGGAGGTATTTAGGGTGCAGGAGGAGCCTCAGGGCTGGGGCAGGCGATTGGGGTGAGGGTGCTTACCTGGTGCAGCTCCCTTTGATGGGGGAGAAGCAGGTGGCTCAGTGTGGGCCGTGTTGCCTCAGCCACTCCCATTGTGCGGGAACCCGGGGCAGAGCCGGCAGGAGGGGGCAGCAAGGGGACGGAGCGTCCCCCTGCACTCTTGGCTGCAGCTCAGCAGGGGGATGGCAGCACACGCAGCCCTCCCCACTGGCCCCCTGGGCCAGTAAAGCTGGCTTTTGCTCCTGCAGCTCAGAGACCCCAGCTAAGGGGGCTTCGCAAAAAGAGCTGGGCTTGTGGCAGCCTGGAGATCTTTTTGGGGGGTGCCCTTCACCTAGGTCTGCAGCCCCAAAAGCCCCTCTCTGAATGAAGCCCTGCCTGTAGTGGGAACAAGCCCAGCGTGTCAGTGCTCATGTCCCAGCCCTACGCCAGGGCCCCAAGGTTCAGGGTGTCTGACCCACAGCACAGAGACTTGCTGTGAACTGGATCAAATGAAGGAGGGGCTGGATGTGGCGCGCAGGCTGGAGGTCTCCCCTTCCCCGCTGTGAGTGTAAGGAATGTGTGAGCCTGCCTGTGAGCTTCTGGTTGACGCTGTTTGGGCAGCAGCGTGCGAAGATGGCCGGACATGGCACTGAACCTGTGTGACCCCGAGGAAAGTTAGAGGAAGAGCATTGGGAGCAAGCTAAGAAATTCCTTTTCCATCCGGAGACACGGGACTGTGTGCAGTCGTTATGAATAAACAGGACTGCACCCAGGAAAACACCAGGCTGCATCAATTTTTGCTTCCAAGCGGAACATCCTGGGGCCCTGAACTTTGTCCAGTCAAAAAGGGATAAGAGCAGCAAAGAAGCCTGAATGGAGGGATCCTGGGAAAAGTCCCATTAGCAAACTGCAGGCTGCTCTCCAACAGTGTGGGGTCAGCTGTTTCTGTCCTGTGGGTTAAACTGGGTGTATTTGCATTGTCGGTTTTTAATGACAGTTCTCCAGTCCAGACGAGAGGAGTCAGCTATCTCCATATTCCCTTTAGTTAATCTCCTTTAACCCTGATTTCCTCTTAGCAAGTCTAGGCAGGGTGGTTGGCAGGGAGATCTCCTGGCAGTGGGATTCCTGGCATTGCTTACGCACAAGGTAATGCTGCAGGCTGGTAATTAACAACTTCTGAGCTTGCTCACGGGTGGGGGGGAGGAAGCTGGAGGGACGGGGTTGTCCGCAGGCGGGAGCTCAGCCTCTCGCAGGAAGGATTTAGCAGCTAGAGTGAAGGGCTAGCACCAGGGCCCCCCAGCTCACTGTAGGCCTGCTGACCCAGGTCAGGCATGTGAACTGCATGAGAAGCACATGTGTGCACACGCTAAGATTTCCCAGTGCTCCCAGTTGCACCAGCCCCTGCACCCACTAGTTCCACAGGACTCATGTTGGTGCTGTGTTGATGGAAGCTTGTGGTGTTGCAGCCACCACCGTCCAATCAGCCCCTCAGCACAATGGCACTGCACTCCCTGGCTGCCGCCCTCCTGCCAGCTCCAGGGCATTATTGCTGGGAGATGCACAGGTGCTGATAGAGGCAGGATATTCCTCTGAGAGACGCCTCTCTCCAGGGGTTCGCTGCGTGCCACAGGTGTCTGCACATAGAGTACCTGCAGCAAACTGCCGGTAGGGAGAAATCCTGGCCACAAGAAGGTTAATGGCAGAACTCCCACTGAGTTGTGTAGAACCAGGATTTCACACCAGGTGCAAATGCAGAGACACGGCAATGGGGGAGGGACCCTGGACCATTTAATGCTGCCCTGGCTGGCAAACGTAGACTTTCAGGAGGGCCAAACATTGCTGTCCCATGGAACCTGCAGTCCCTAGTGCAGATGGATTGTGTTTGGGTCACATATCCAACTGGGCATAAAGCAGGAATTTCATCGGGCACGTGAGATGGGCTCAGGGCTTCCCCAACACCCAGTGCCTTGGGATCACATAGATCTGGGCCTGGACTGGGTAGCAAGGGCCCATCTTTGCACAGATTCCCCACAATGAGGTTCAGCAAGGACAGGCACAGAGTCCAGCCCTTGGGACGGAAGAATCCCAAGCATTGTTACAGGCTGGGACCGACTGGCCAAGCAGCAGTTCGGCAGAAAAGGACCTGGGGGTTACAGTGGATGAGAAGCTGAATATGAGTCATCAGTGTGAGTCAGACCAATAGAGCAGGACACAGACAATCCAGGAAGCTTTTGGAGAATGTTGGGGATAACTTCCTGGTACAAGTACTGAAGGAACCAGCCAGGGGCCATGCGCAGCTTGACCTGCTGCTCACAAACAGGGAGGAACTAGTAGGGGAAGTAGATGTGGGTGGCAACCTGGGAAGCAGTGATCATAAGATGGTAGATTTCAGGATCCTGACCAAAGGAAGAAAGGAGAGCGGCAAAATTCACACCCTGGCCTTCAGAAAAGCAAACTTTGACTCTGGCTATGTCTACACTACAGTTTTTTCGGAAAAACTGCACTTATGTCCACACTGCAATCGCATTCTTTCGAGGAAAAAAAAGCGCGAAACAACAGCGGGGGTTTTCCGACACTGGTAAACCTCTTTCTAGAAGGAAGAAGCCTTTTTCCAAAAGATCTCTTATGGAAAAAGGCGTGCATGGATGAGGGACGAGGGAGTTCTTTCGAAAGAAGAGGAAAGAGGAAAAAGCATAGGTGCCCTGGTGGTCACTCCGTCTATAGTAATCACAGCTTACATGCAAGAGAGCGTCCATTCAGTGTGGACGCTATCTTTTGAAAAAGCAGATCACTTTTTTGATGCACTTTGACAGTGTGGATGCTCTCTTTTGAAAGAAGGTTTTTTTGGAGTGCCCCAAGGATCGGTTCTAGGACCAATTTTATTCAACATCTTCAATATCTTCATTAATGATCTGGATGAGGGGATGGATTGCACCCTCAGCAAGTTTGTGGATGACAAAGCTAGGGGGAGAGGTAGGTACGCTGGAGGGCAGGGAGAGGGTCCAGAGTGACCTAGCCAGATTAGAGGATCGGGCCAAAAGAAATCTGATGAGGTTCAACAAGGACAAGTGTAGAGTCCTGCACTTGGGACAGAAGAATCCCAAGCGTTGTTACAGGCTGGGGACCAAATGGCTAGGTAGCAGCTTGGCAGCAAAGGACCTGGGGATTCCAGTGGATGAGAAGCTGGATATGAATCTACAGTGTGCTCTTGTAGCCAAGAAGGCGAATGGCGTATTAGGGGGCATTAGGAGGAGCATTTCCAGCAGATCTAGGGAAGTGATTATTCCCCTTTATTTGACTCTGGTGAAACCACATCTGGAGTATTGCGTCCAGTTCTGGGCCCCCCACTATAGAAAGGATGTGGACACATTGGAGAGAGTCCAGTGAAGGACAAGCAAAATGATTAGGGGGTTGGGGCACATGACCTATGAGGAGAGACTGAGGGATTTGGGTTTGTTTAGTCTGCAGAAGAGAAGAGTGAGGGGGGATTTGAGAGCAGCCTCCAACTACCTCAGGAGGGGGTGGAATCTCCATCCCTAGAGGTGTTTAAGTCCCGACCAGACAAAGCCCTGGCTGGGAGGATTGAGTTGGGGCTGGTCCTGCTTTAGGCAGGGCGCTGGACTTGATGACTCCTGAGGGCTCTGCAGCCCTGGGATTCTGTGATGCGTCTGAGCCAAGCATGGATGTCTGGATGGCAAAAGGGCGCATGAGCCTGACTGCAGGACTCCGCCTGCCACTGCTAGTCTGGCTTCCTCGGGCCTGAATGGGGATGCTGACAAAGCCAGCAGTTCAGGCAGACTGTCAGGGAGCTGGGACATGGCTCTTGTGCATTGACGAGGCCGCAGCTAATGATGGAAGTTGAACTGCAAAGCTCTTGGTGCAAGGGTGCCTCTGGGCAGTGCTGCTCCTAATGTCACCCAGCCTGTGCTGCAAAAGCAGGGTGGAGTGGGAGATCCCCGTCAGAGACCCCCTTCCCGCTCCCAGCCCTCCGAGGGGGGTGGGATCACTTATGTACAGAAAGGGGAGGCTTGGCAGGAAAGAACTGTGCAAAAGCATCAGCACATTACTAGCTGTGGGAACGCGGGGGCTTCCTGAGGTCTTTGCCAAGGCCCCTCACCGGGGCACGATTGCAGGCAGCTCTGTGGAGAGCTCTGCTCCACCTGCAGCTGTTGGTGAAAGAGAATCAAGATATTTGACAGTGCAAAGGGTAAGAGGGGGCTAATCCGGAGGCCTGGGCCAGGGCTGCCAGGCACCTGGCTGGAATGAGGCGTTGGGTCGCAGCCATGCCGCACAGCGGAGTGGGGGCGGGGGGGATGGCTGACTAGGGTCTGGAAAAGCTTCCATGGGAAGAGAAGGCCTGGACTGCTCCAGGGAGGTGGTAAAGGAGAATAAGGCAATGTCTGGTCTAGAGAAGGGTCCTCCGGAATTCCCATTCTCCCTGTCTTAAACCACGGGAACTAGAGAGATCTGATGAAATGGGAAGGTGGCAAATTCAGAGCTAGTCATGGGGAATGCTTTTCGCACTGCGCAGTTGCCATGTGGAACTCATTGCCACCAGATGCCTAGAGGTTAGCAGAATTAGACACTTGTGCAGATGACAGTACGTGCCAACAATAATCACGGGTTTTGGAAGGTGAGCCACCCTCTACATGAGCCCCCTCCCCCATGACGGGAAGTTGAATTTGCCCCTCGGAGGCAGCTGACACGATAGTGTCTGTGATGGGAGATTGGACCAAGCTCTGATCCATCCTGGCCATTCCTACCAGTTTAGATACAGGAGACGAGCAGCCCGTGGCTGGGGTATGGACGCAAGGGATGGGCAGCCCATGGCTCGGGTATAGAAGGCAGGGGACGGGCAGCCCATGGCTCGGGTATAGATGGCAGGGTATAGAAGGCAGGGGACAGGCAGCCCGTGGCTCGGGTATGGAAGGCAGGAGACGGGCAGCCCATGGCTCGGGTATGGACGGCAGGGGACGGGCAGCCCATGGCTCGGGTATGGACGGCAGGGGACGAGCAGCCTGTGGCTCGGGTATAAAAGGCAGGGGATGGGCAACCCGTGGCTGGGGTATAGATGGCCGGGGACGGGGCAGCCCGTGGCTGGGATATGGATGCAGGGCATGAGCAGCCCGTGGCTGGGGTATAGACAGCAGGGGAGGGGCAGCCCGTGGCTGGGGTGTAGACAGCAGGGGAGGGGCAGCCCGTGGCTGGGGTGTAGACAGCAGGGGACGGGCACCCCGTGGCTGGGGTATGGACGCAAGGGACGGGCAGCCCGAGGCTGGGATATAGATGCAGGGGACGGGGCAGCCCGTGGCTATGGTATAGATGCAGGGGAGGGGCAGCCGGTGGCTGGGGTATAGACGGCAGGGGAGGGGCAGCTCGTGGCTGGGGTATAGACAGCAGGGGACGGGCAGCCCGTGGCTGGGGTATGGACGCAAGGGACGGGCAGCCCGAGGCTGGGATATAGATGCAGGGGAGGGGGCAGCCGGTGGCTGGGGTATAGACGGCAGGGGAGGGGCAGCTCGTGGCTGGGGTATAGACGGCAGGGGACGGGCAGCCCGTGGCTGGGGTATAGACGGCAGGGGAGGGGCAGCTCGTGGCTGGGGTATAGATGGCAGGGGAGGGGCAGCCCGTGGCTGGGGTATAGACGGCAGGGGAGGGGCAGCTCGTGGCTGGGGTATAGACGGCAGGGGACGGGCAGCCCGTGGCTGGGGTATGGACGCAAGGGACGGGCAGCCCGAGGCTGGGATATAGATGCAGGGGACAGGGCAGCCCGTGGCTATGGTATAGATGCAGGGGAGGGGGCAGCCGGTGGCTGCAGTATAGATGCAGGGGACGGGAAGCCCGTGGCTGGGGAATAGACGTATAGTTATTTATTGTGCTTTAAAATGTTGGAAGCCGTCTGGAATAGTTTAAATAGGCAGGCGAGGTACAAATGTTTGAAGTTAGTCAGTAAACATGGGTGCTGCCGTGGGTGTGCTCCTCTCTCATGCTGCCAGCCAGCCTGCCCTGACGGCAGCCTTGGCAGGAGATGCCCCTGTGAGGTAGGAGCTAGTGGAGCTCTCGGTGCTTCAGCCACTTGTTCTCTGTTCCCTGCCTGGTGCCTCGGGCCCCCTTTTCCCCGCCGAAACCCACCCTGGCGGGGTTTCTCGCAGGCACAGCCCCTGCCCCACGTGGGGGCCTGGAGTGGCCAGTCTCCATCCTGCACGCGTGGCTGCAGGTCTCCCTTTCACCTCTCCCATGGCCAGGCCCAGGGGCGGTGTGGGCAGGCCAGGTTGCTTTTGCATTGCACTTTGCAACCATCAGCCTTTGTGAGTGCAGGGCACATGGCAGAGATGGGCAAAGTGAGGCAGGGAGCGATAGGGACTTGTCCAAGGTCACACCAGGAGAGAGGGTCTAGCCTGGGAGGAGAATCCAAGGTAGCGAAGCTGTTTGGAGCCTTGGCTGCCCCTTTCGAGGAGTCTGGGACAGGGCAGAGACAGAACATGTTGCGGCAGATAAGGTGAGGGCTGTTCACAGGTCATTGCTCTGCTGCCTCTGGCTCACCTGTCCCTTGCTTTAATGATAGCAGGGGCACTGGGGGTTCCTCACCAGTCACTCCCTGATAGCTGGAAAAGCAACCTGGGCTGCCCGCCAGGCGCGTCTCCCCTGTGCACCAGGGCACCCTGGAGTGGGAGAGTCACTGCGGCTGGGAGGCAGCTGAGACTGGGCATGTGCCCTTTGCCTTCTGCACAGAGCCAGAGCCACCTCTAGGGATGCTTTAATGGCCAGCTCTCAGAGCCGGACTCAATCTCAGTGGACACTGCCCTTATTTGTCCCCATCTGCAGGGAAGAGGCCTGGCTCTTGGGATGCCTTTGATCCCACGATCACATCTTTCTCACAGACTAGAGCGACTCAGGCCCATGCAGCCAGCAGGCACTGATCCTCCGTGCCACGGAGAGCGACTCAGCCCCGTGCAACCAGCAGGCACTGATCCTCCATGCCACGGAGAGCGACTCAGCCCCGTGCAACCAGCAGGCACTGACCCTCCGTGCCACGGAGAGCGACTCAGCCCCGTGCAGCCAGCAGGCACTGATCCTCCGTGCCACGGAGAGCGACTCAGCCCCGTGCAGCCAGCAGGCACTGATCCTCCGTGCCACGGAAAGCGACTCAGCCCCACAGCTCCACTGCTCCAGGGTGGGTTTGCAAGTGAAGGTGGGTCAACAGTGGAGCTGCCCTATGGGGCTGGGGCACATGGAAGTGTCAGATGCGTGGGGAGAAGGGGCTGTGGAACAGAGACAGTTGGGAAAAGGGGGTCATCTCCTTTGGAAAACCAACTTTGTGTCCAAAAAATGAAAACTGATCATATTGGGTTGGAGCTGTTTAACCCCAGGTGGTTTTGGGGGGCTGGTTGGCTGAGGAAAATGGAAATGGTTTGAGGAAAGCAGAAACTCTTCACAAAATGGTAGAAAAAAATGTTTTGATCGAAAACTCTGACCAGTCCCAGCCTGTAACCTCCTTCTCAGGTTATTTTTTCGGACCCTTCTGCTGCCCACTGTTGGCACAGGAGAAGCTGCTGTCCGAAGCTCTTTCTGATCAAGAGAAATGGGAAATGCATTTGTTGTATTTCACTACCCAGAGAACCCGCCCTCCTCCTTGCTCCACGACAGGTTACCAGCACAAAACCAGTAATGGACACCAGAGCAATACAGAGGGGCCACAACAGTCACACGTGGGAGCCAGATGCCGGGGTGCAGAGATCTGCCTGCGGGTGTTTGGTTGGCTCAGACGCTTTTTCTGTTTCCATCACAGCTATTATTAGCACACCCTGGTCCTCAGCTTTCAGCCCCTGAGAGCCAGCCGCCATTGCAGCACTGCTCACTGGGCGCTGCAGACCTGAAGCTCGCCTGTCCCCACCCCTAGGGCAGCTCCGGGCGCTGCAGGGGGAGAACTCTTGCCTCAGGCTCTGCAGGTTCAGGTCGCAGCTGTGACATCCAGGCATCAGCAATGGCATAATGGGTGCAAGCGGGGAGGTGGAATTATGGTGTCAGCTCCTGTGCTGGCAAGCCGTGTTGCCCCTAAGCACAAGGGCAGCTGCCCGCCCAGCTGATTGGCAGAGCACCCGGAGCTGGCAGCCTGGATGTCTATTGGTGGTGCACATCTGCACGTGCCTTGGTGCACACAACAACATTTATCCCACACATGGATGGAAGCAATCAGAGGGCACATTGCTGGCACGTAACTGGGAGCCTGGCCTGTAATCGTAGGTAAGGACTCCCCTCTGGCTTGCAGACACATTGGCTCCATGTTCTGACAGACCAGCCAGGCTTGGTTCCTGGACACGTTCAAGCCAGCTGCTGCTCTCCCGCTGGTACATGTGAAACAGTCAGATTTGGGCTTTGGACCCTGCCGTCCCTGAACGGCGTCGTCCAGCTGCTCTGGTAGAGCCAACTCAGGCAGCGCCTCCCGGCCCGGGCCCCCACCTCACTGCCCTGCCCTGGAATGGTGAGGGGGCTTTCCTCTCACCAAGTGTTGTTCTCACTTCTTTTCCAGGCTGCCCATCAGGGACGTTCAAGGCCAGCCAGGGGGACGAAGGGTGCGCTCACTGCCCAATTAACAGCAGGACCACGGCAGAAGGGGCCACCAACTGTGTGTGCCGAAATGGCTACTACCGGGCAGACTCCGACCCCCTGGACATGCCGTGCACCAGTAAGTGCTCCGCTGGCTGGGCAGGGAAGGACAGTGGGAAAAGGCCCTTCCAGACCCTGAAACAGGGACGAAGCTAATTCCAACGGCCTGTCGCTGTCTAACCGCATCCCAGGCTGGAGCTGCTCCTCTGCCCTGCGGCTGCACATGAAGGCATTGGTGCAGTCCGGGGCTGTCTGTGAAGACAGCCCAGTGGGGTAGGTGGGCACCGTACACACACACACACACCTCCCTCACACGCCAGGAGCTCTCAAGCAGAGGGAGCTGGCTGGAGTCAGGGTTGGAGTCAATGTTAGTCCTAAGGTTAAGGAGAGGGTTAGAATCATAGAAGATTTGAATTGGAAGAGACCTCAGGAGGCCATCTAGCCAATCCCTCCGCTCAAAGCAGGACCAACCCCAACTAAATCGTCCCAGCCATAACTTTGTCAACCTGGACCTTAAAAATCTCTAAAAGGATGGAGATTCCACCCCCTCCCTGGGTAACCCATCCCAGTGTTTCCCCGCCCTCCTAGGGAAACAGTTTTTCCTAATATCCAACCTAGACCTCCCCCCTGTAACTTGAGACCATTGCTCCTTGTTCTGCCATCTGCCACCACTGAGACCAGCCTCTCTCCAGCCTCTTTGGAACCCCCTTCAGGAAGTTGAAGGCTGCTCTCAAATCCCCCCTCACTCTTCTCTTCTGCAGACTAAACAAACCCAAATCCCTCAGCGTCTCCTCATAGGTCATGCGCTCCAGCCCCCTCATCATTGTGGTTGCCCTCCGCTGGACCCTCTCCAGTTTGTCCTCACCCTTTGGGTAGTGGTGGTTCTCTTAAATGAACAAGAAGAACCTCAGTCCAGCAAATCTCATTAGAACCACAAACATCACCCACCTGGAAGTGAACATGCGTGATAAGGGGCCGTTCCAGGCTATCTGCTTTCACAGGGGCATACGCGCTGCTCTCACCCAGTCAGTAAGTGGCAGAGCAGGGAACAGAACCCAGGCGTTCAGTGCTCTGCTCTAACCACTGCACTGTCCTGCCAGTTAGTAGCCCTGCGCAAGACTGCAGTGGACCAGGTAGCTCAGGGATGTGCTGGGTACTGGTCTGAAGCAGCACAGCTCCGTGTGCATTGTGCTAATGGGTTTTTTCAGGACCTGCTTCTGGATTTTCCCCTGGAAGTGTTAGGGTCCTGCACAGTCGCTTCAGTCCTGCCCTGCTCGCACCTCCTCCCTCCTCACTTGGGAGTGGTAAATAAAAGGCAGGAAAGACACTGTTGGGAGCATAGCGTGGGCCCGGTGCCGGCTAATGCCCCTCCAGATAGCGGAAGGGGCCAGCACCCCACCAGCCCAGAGCTGGAGGGCAAACAGCAAATGCACAGAGCTGCTTTTCACCCGGAGCCTTCCTCTTGTAGGCTCCGTCTACACGGCATCATTTTTGCGGAAGAGGAAATGCAAATGAAGTGCTTATTAGCATTTCTCATGCTCTCATTTGCATATTCTCTTCCAGTCCTTCTCGACATATTCCATGCTTAGCCTCATTTGCATATTTCTCGTGCAAGAAGCCGTGAGTGTAGACATAGCTTCTGGGAATTAGCTCTTCAGCCCGGGAGCGCCCCCTGTTGGCCCGTGTCTCGCCCGCTCTTACCTGTTTTTGGCTTTGCCGCCTTCTATTAGAACCCACGTCCCTCCCAGATGGCGACACCCTCCCCGCCGGGTATTTCCCTGCCGCAGGGCCCCCACACTCTGGGGTCCTCCCCCTCAGGGAACCCCCAGCCCCTCAGCCCACCTTGGCTCAGTGACCCACGGCCTGTCTTCATCTCTAGCCCCTGTCTTGGGCAAACTGCAGCCTGGAATGGCCACTCGTCACTGGCAGGGGTGTGGACCGGCTGCCTCCTGCTGCCCTAGTACTGCCAGGCCTTGTTCAGACCCTGCAGCCTGGGAGCTTGTGTGGCCAGAGCCCCCCGGCCCTGCTCTACATCAGGAAGCCTCCAGCTCCCCTGGCAGCCAGGTCCCTCCTGCTCCCCCGCTGGAGCCAGAGTGAATGAGTTTCTGCCCCAGCTGGGCCCAAATTGCCTGCATCTGCCCCAGCTGCTGGCTCCACAGCCCCAGGCCTCTCCCAGGGCTGGGTTTTAACCCTTAAAGGGCAGACGCCCGGCCCAAGGGCGTGGGGCTGACAGTCCATGCATGTTCCTGAGGCAGCCTGCCGAGGGTCGGGCAGGCCAGTTCAGGGGAAACAACCAGCCATGGCAGGTACCAGCTTTCCCTTCCCCATCGCTCTCTGGGCGCCTCGCCTGTGTGGATGAGCATGTGTGTGCTCTGCCCCATTGACTCTCATTGTCTCTCTTCCCCCTCCCCTCAGCCATCCCGTCTGCCCCCCAGGCCGTGATCTCCAGCGTGAATGAGACGTCGCTGATGCTGGAGTGGACCCCGCCGCGGGACTCCGGGGGCCGCGAGGACCTGGTCTACAACATCATCTGCAAGAGCTGTGGTTCGGGCGCGGGGCGTGCACCCGCTGCGGGGACAATGTGCAGTTCTCCCCACGCCAGCTGGGCCTGACGGAGCCTCGCATCTACATCAGTGACCTGCTGGCCCACACCCAGTACACCTTTGAGATCCAGGCCGTGAACGGGGTCACCGACCAGAGCCCCTTCTCTCCGCAGTTCGCCTCGGTCAATATCACCACCAACCAAGCCGGTAAGGAGTTGCGCTCCATGCTGCTGAGCCAGCCTCAGGGGTGGGACTAGAGTCAGGAGCCCCTGGCTCCCTGGTCACATCGGGGTCCCACCTGAGGCATGGGCTGGGACCTAGAGGATGCCAGCCGTTTCCCAGGGCACCGGGAGAACAGTGCTCGTCCTAGCAGAGGCTGTGTGTGTTTGTCCAGTGCCCACCCGTCCTCGCCGTGCGTGGGCTCTGAGCTCAGTGACTGGGCTGGAGAGCTGGCAGTGCTCACCTCGCTCACCGGTGGGCAGCGCTACGGCACAGGGCTGCTGGAGAGCGTGGTTCAGACCTAGCGCCAGTCCGTGGCGGACACCAGGCAATAGCCGTGACTGCCGGGAGGAGTGTCTTCTGCTCCCCACAGACACATGTCCAGGGCATGCGGTTGCTCGGAAAGGCAGGTCCGCCTGTCAGTGAAAAGGCCAAGGGGCGCTTGGGGCGTTCTGGGGAGACGCTGCGCCCTGCTGGCTGCCAGTGGGTGCCAGGGCGAGCAGGGAGGGGCAGAGTGACAGGCACCTTAGGGCACTCCGGGGCACTGTCTCCTCAGTTCCCTTTCACCCCCAGTCACAGGGGTGGGAACGGGCTCCAGCCTGAGCTGCATTGCACTGTAGATAGTTATCTCCCTGAGTTCAGTACCTGCAGGTAGTTCTAATTAGCGCTTTGTTAGTTCTCTTAGAGACGGGCGTGCCCTGCTCCCCGGCTTCAGTCTGCTCTGGGGCTGCTGTGCCAGTCGGCTCTCCGCATGCTGGTGGCCTCCGCTGTCTGGAGCAGGGATGTGTGTGCACGTGGAGAGTCCACTGCCTGACTCCTTGGACCCCCCCCCTCCACCGTTGCTGTCTCTGGTTCAGGAGCCAGTGCTGGGGGGAGTGGGTTTAAAAGCCGGTTCCCCCTAGCACCGTCTCCGTGATGCTGCCATCGCCCCCACCCCTGCGCTGCTGACTCTATCAAAGGCAGTGGGGGGGGGGGCAGAGTCCATTCCGCAGAGCAGGCCCTGACCACGGCGGCTGGGACCCCCCCACGGACAGTGGCTGCTGGACCCAGCACCAGCTGGGACTGTGCAAGCCCAGCTCAGTCCTGGCTCGCGCCAGGTCCAGGACCTACCCCCGCTGCGGCTCTGCAGTTCAATGTGCTAGGAGCCGGGCTGCCTGCCCACCCAGCTCTTACTGCAGTGGGGATAGCTCCTGGAGGCTTCCAACCCTATCGACTCATCACAATTAGCTATTTCCCGGCTTCCTAACATCCCTTGCTGGGAGAAGGCCGTAGTCTGGGAAAGTGCCACTTCAGCAGGCCCTTTCATCCCAGAGCCATCTGAGGCAGAGTCATTCGTCTGACGCCCGGATGCTGGAGTCTGCACTAGCTCCCCGGACCAGCATTCGGACTTGGCACTGAGCACCAGTGTGTCGGTGTGCAGTGTTTGCCCAGCGCCAACCTTTGTCCTTGGCACCCAAAGAAATCGGCAGAGACAAGTCCTGGGGCCCTCGCCAAGGTGAGGCAAGAAAGGGGATCAGCCAGCCAATAGGCTGCACCAAACTCCCGACCTCATCTTATTGCTCCTGCTTAACTCATGGCACCAGCGCTCACCTCCATGCCACTGGGCACGGCACGCCAGGAGGAGATTCACGGTGCGCCGAAGTGCCCACCAGGACCTATGCTCTTCTGGGTCACCGAGGTCACCATCGGCCGCAGAGCACTGGTACCGTAGAGACTGCCTACTCAGTCTCCATCTTGGGCATTGGTCAGGGTTCAATCCCACAGTGTCGCCTGAGACTCCACCTCTCTCCCTCCAGCTCAGACCTCTGCGCCGCACCCTGTACCGCCTCTCTTGGCACCGTCGCAGGGCACACCATGGCCTCAGGCACAGCCCCTGGGATTCTCTCCTCAGCCCCAGCCTACTGGCTCTGTTGCCAGGGCGTCACAGGCTCCCTTGGTGGCCTCAGCTTCCCGTGGGAAACCAACGGAACTCGTTCCAACAGCCGTCCCACAGGTGGGGGAATCGGCGGGTGACCAGCAACCCTTCACTGAAGAGGGACAGTCAGGCCAAGCTTCCTCTTCTTTGTCTCTAGACGAAGGGGGCGTTCCACCAGATGGTGTGAGGCCTCCTAAAAAGAGTGGCAAGCAGAGGAGGTGCAGGAGACCTTAGACTCCCTTTTCGGTATTCTGGGACAGGCGGTACCCACCAGGGCATCTCTGCACAGGGCAGTAGCCAAGATAGCCAAAGGCCTCTGGCAGACCCCCTCATCTATCCTACCAGTAGCAAAACAGGCTGAGCAGAAGTACTTTGTTCCTGCTAAGGACCGTGAGTATTTATATACTTATCTGCCCCCTAATTCCTTGATTGTGGAATCTGTCAACCAAAGGGAACGCCAGGGCCAACCCGCCTGCACTCCCAGGAATAAAGACTTGAAACACCTGGACTTAAATGGATGTAAACTTTATTCCTCAGCACCTTTCAGCGCAGGGTGTAGACCCACCAGGCCCTCTTTGTACGCTATGAGGCTCATACATGGCAGGCTATGGCCAAATTTGAGGCCCCCCCTTCCAGAAGGCCTCAAGGCCCTGACAGAGGAGGGTTCTTCCATGGCCATTGGCAGCTCTGCAGGTGACTTCGGATGTGGCAGACTCGGCAGCTTGCTCCATGGCATTGGCCATCTTGCTGCAGCTGGCTGCTTGGCGCCTGCTCTCGGGCCTTTCCCCAGAGGTGCAGAGCTCCATCCAAGACCTCCCCTTTGTCACAGGTGCCCTGTTTGCAGAACAAAGACACCAAATGACTTAGGCTTAAGGAGTCCCCCACTATCGTAAAGGCCTTGGGCCCGTACATTCCTGGGGTGGAGAGAAAGAAGTTCAAGCCCTGCCCTGCTACTGGCCAAGCGCACCTTTTGGAGCTGTGCACAAGGACAGCACACTGGGCTCATTGGTTCCTCCCTGTTTGTTTTCCTCCAGCGTCCGCTCTTTCCTCCCAGC
Source organism: Pelochelys cantorii (assembly GCA_032595735.1). Taxonomy (NCBI): domain Eukaryota; kingdom Metazoa; phylum Chordata; order Testudines; family Trionychidae; genus Pelochelys; species Pelochelys cantorii. Next base: position 1,510,000 of record CM064348.1, read on the forward strand.
CCAGAGAGACATCACTTCGGACCATTGAGTCTTAGCCACAGTTCAGCATGGCTACGCCCTCCAGCTCCCCTCCACCCCGCCCTCCCTCCCACCTTCCCTGCCCCTCTTCAGGGACCCTTCTCATGAGCACCACTTCCAGCAGCTGACTCAATTGCTCCAAGTGGGAGCAGTGGAAAGGGTACTGCCCGGATTCAAGAACCAGGGTCTCTCCTCATGCTAGTTTTTCATTCCCAAAGCCAAAGGGGGCCTGTTCTTCATACTGGACATGAGTGACCTAAACAAGTACTTGGTCCACCTCAAATTCTGCATGTTTTCCCAAGCCTCCATTTTCCCCAGCCTGGATCCTGGGGGCTGGTGTGCCACCCTCGACGACATGTATTTCCATATTGCAGTCTTCGAGGGTCACAGACACTTCCCGCGGTTCAAGGTATGTCTGAACCACTAGCAATTCACTGTCCTGCCCTTCAGCCTGCCAACAGCCCCCAGGATCTTTACCAGGTGTATGTGGCTCATAGTGGCGTATCTGAGGCGCCAAGGTATGCACATGTGTGCATCTGGACGACTGGCTCATGAAGGGTCCAGCACAATGCAGTGCTCCCACTGGACATGTGCCACCACCTCTGTCTCCTGATAAAAGGAAGGAAATCATTATTAGTGCCCATCCAAAGGATCGAGTCCATTGGCACCACGTGGGACTCCACCAAGGCCAGGGCATTGCTCCCTCACGAGAAGTTTGAAGCCCTCTCGGCCCTCACACAGCAGCTTGTTCACACACGCATGAGCGTGACACGAGTGTGTCTGTGGATTCCTGGGCACGTGGCAGCACGCATGCAAGATGAGGCCCCTCCAGCTGTGGCTAGTGTCTGTGTGTGCGCTGGAAAGCGTGGTGACAGTTCCAGATCACTTCCTGCAAACCCTTCAGTGGTGGGTCGTGAGAGAATTCGTTACGTCTGGGATTCCCTTTCACCAGCAACCGCACTTGAGGGAACTCCAGGCCAACACATCCTCCCACGTGGGTACCCCACAGACTCAAGGGCTATGTCCAGACTGCCTCCTCTTGCGCAAAAAATATGCAAATGAGTCAAGGTGTGGAATATCACCACACCTCATTTGCATAATTAATGAGGCTCCGTTTTTGTGCAAGAAGCTTTTGCACAAAAAGGAGCCATCTACACGGCACCATTTTGTGCAGAAACCCTCTCTTGTGTAAGAGCCGTTCTTCCTGAAAAAAGAGGAAGAGCAGCTCTTGCACAAGAGGATTTTTTTTGCACAAAAACGGAGCCTCATTAATTATGCAAATGAGGCACGCTGATCTTCCACGCTTCATCTCATTTGCATATTTTTTTGCACAAGAGGGGGCAGGCTAGACATAGCCAAGGAGTGTGGTCCACTGGAGAGATGACCCTCCACATAAATGTCAAAGAGCTCAGAGTGTCAGAAACGCATGCGTAGTATTTCTTCCTCACCTCTCAGGCAAGGTGGTGTACTACATACTGACAGTACGGCCGCCGTGTACTACATCAGCAGCCATGGAGGTGCTCGATCCCCAGAGCTCTGCAAAGAAATGATGTGCCTGTAGGAATTCTGCACTCTCCACGGCATCTTGTTGGAGGTGCGTCACCTTCCCAGGGTGCGGAACCCGGTCACGGACCATCTCAGCAGAGAATTGTCTTCTCACTACACCTGGGCTCTTTACCCCGATGTTGCCTCTTCTCTCTTCCACAAGTGGCGTTCTCCCCTAGTGGGCCTCTTTGTGAGGAGAGAAAACACGAAGTGCATCAAATTCAGCTCCATGCTGGACGCCCTTCTGTTCCTGTGGTCGGAGGGCCTCCAAGGGCACCATTTTGGGTGCTTATGGGGGGGAGCAGCCATGTGTTCTGGGACAGGGCTGGCTTTTCATCCCATTCCCCGGACTCTCAGGAAGTGAGGGGAAAGTGCCTGCATTCTGTGCATGCCTCTCAGACCTGGCTGGGAAGGTGACACACCTCCAACAAGATGCTGCCTCCCCTCCCGTTCTCCCTCCCCCCTGAAGTAGCACCCTTGCTTCCCTCCATTTCCCCTCATCAGCAAAGTCCTACAGAAAATGAAATGGGATAGGGTGACTGTGATTCTTATTGCGCTAGCCCGGCACCACCAGCCCTGGGTCGGCATGTTTATGAGCCTACTGTCCCCTGCCCTTCTCCTGGACCTCTTGTCCCAAGACCACGAGCGCCTGCTGCACCTGGACCTCTGGCCACTTCACCTTATGCATGGTTCCTCAGTAGCTGAACCTCCAGGAGCAGGCCAGTTTGGATGAAGTTCAGAGGGTACTCCTTGAAAGTAAAAACCCCACACTATGCTCGATTTATACAGCAGAGTGGCCACGTTTCTCAGCACGGGCACAACAAAGACACATCATCAGGTCTGAGTCTTCCCTTCAGGAAATTCTTGATTATCTTCTGTACCTGAAGCAGCAGGGTTTAGCCCTAGCCTCAATCAGAGTCTTCCTAGACACCATATCCATGTTTCATCTGCCACTGCAAGGTCTTTCTGGCTTTCCCACAACATGTAACTGCTAGCATCCAGATTTGAACTTGGAACCTCTACAGCTTAGTGTAGGAGCCTCTACAGCTTGTGCTATAAAGCCAGCGGGCTCGCGGCTTTGGCTGTAGAGCTCACTCATTCCCGCAAGCCCAAGATTCCCCCTCCTGCAGTGGGACCTAAATCTGGTCTTGACATGGCTCCCGGGACCGCCATTCAGGCCTTTCGCCACATGTCCTCGTTCACTGCTTTCCTTTAAGATGGCCTTCCTGGTGGCAGTTACTTCGGCTAGAAGGGTGTCGGAGCTCCAGGCATTAACCTCCGAGACTCCGTACACCCATTTCTTGGAGGATAAGGTTCATCTCCAGCCTCATTCCGCCTTCCTTCCTAAGGTAGTCTCAGCCCTCCCTCTGGGCCAGGACATCTCTCTAGCCAGCTTCCCCCAAGCCCCATGCAAACAAGGAGGAAAGGTGTCTCCCTGCTCTAGGTGGCAGGAGGACACGTGCTCTGCTTAGAAAGAACGAGGCCCTTCTGCAAGTCCACCCAGCTGAGTGTGAGCCTCCCAAAGGCTCTCCAAGTGGACACCTCTTGCATCTGCATGTGCTCTGAGTTGCCAGGGCCCATTCAGCTAGGGCTCAAGCCTCTTTGCCGGCTTTTCTCACTCCTCTCCCGCTCCAGGACATCTGCTGAGCAGCAAGGCGGTTGCCAGCCCGTACTCTGTGTGCCAGGCAGCGAGCTGGGGATGACGCCACGTTCGTAGTGCAGTCTGCATGCCCTAAACTCCTACCGCCTCCGCAGACACTGCCTGGAGTCACCTGCTCTGAGTGGGTGTGAGTCAGCTCTCACAGAAGAAAAGACACGTCCCTGGCCTGTAACGGGTGTTCCTCGAGACGTGCTGCTCATGTCCATTCAGCCTGCCGCCCTCCTCCCGTCGGAGCTTTCAGCAAGAAGGAAGGGGAAGAGGGAGGGCCCGGGAGCCTGGGAGTACCCAGTCTAGCGTGGCACATGCGCGCTATGCAGGGGGCCCCTGTGGGTGCTGCTGAGGGAAACTCTTCCAGCACGGGTGCATGTGGCAAGGACCCCCCACGCTGCATGGACCTGAGCAGCACCCCTTGTGCAAACAGGGACCTGTCTTTTCTGCACTCAGCGGCTCTCAGAGGACAGTGTCCCCGGGCAGTGCCCCACGGACGGTTCCATGCTGCTTCCGCGTGTCAGTCTAGGGGACTGCAGGGTCTCAGAGCAGCCGGGAGTGAAAAGGGGGGTGGTCTGGGTCTGTAGGACTGTGGCTTGTGCTCATAACTTGACTGGCAGGCATCAGGTCAGCGTCTGCGTCCATGAGCATCCAGGTCTTTGTGTGTGTGCCGGAGGGTGTGGCTGCACTGTGAGCGAGGGCCGGTCTGTGTGCGGGAGAGAGAGAGCTAGCTTGGCCGTGCGAGGGGTCTCTCTGCAGGACTGGGGTGTGGGGGGGCGATGAGTCTATTTCTCTTCTAGTTAGGAGAGCTCTCCGAGGGGCTCCCCCTGTCGATAAGCTGTTTAAAGCTCTGATTTCACACCTTGCAATTAAGCGACGTCATCGCTACGTTCATGCCCCAGCTGTGAACATTTCCACCTTTGCAGAACAAACAGTGGAGGCGGCTGAAATGGCGAATTGAGGGGTTTTAGCTGCCTCCTTTCAGAGCCTTAGCTACTCCTCTTGTGCTTCCCTTGTTTGACACTCCCTTATTATCGGGGCTCACACTTCTCAGCCTGTGCGATGCCTCTCTTAATGTAGCCATTCATTAGCACTAAACAGTAACTGCCTGCTCGCTAATTCCTCTGTAATTAGAGGCTCTGAATTCTTTTGCTTATACTCAGCCCAGTCTGGCAGCCTTGATGTGCCTCATTAGCGGCTGGTAACAGAAGCTGCAGATACAAAGATACAACAGGGAGCTGGAAGGGCGGAACCAGAAGAAAGGGGGGTCCCTGCGACAGAGAGAGGAAAGCTGGGGGAGGGGAGAGGTTGGCTCAAGGGCAGCAATGGATACAAGAAAGCCAGGCCTCCAGCCTCCACGGGTTGAACGGCAGAGGGGTCGGCACATCTGCTTTTGCCAGGAGAGGCTCCCGCTCAGTCTCCGCCTGGGGCTTGTTCTCAGCTGGGATGGATGGTGACAGGAAGGCTGAACATGCAACTGGCTGTTTGCCGCCTCCTGCGGACGCTGGGCAGGGCCTTCCCAGGGCAGCTGCCTGCTCTCTCAGACTTGCCTCAGCAGCCACTTTCTGTCCGTGCCCCCAGCTGTAGGCCCAGGGACAATGAAGGGTGCAGCTGAGAGGGTGGGGCTGGGAGACGGATAATTTCTCAGGCCTGAGTCTGCTTGTCGCCTTGGCATCGAGACTTCCCTGACACCCCTGCTGTGATAATGTCAGCGGCAGGGCAGCGGGGCACAGCGCTCACACAGCAGCCAAGGGGCAGACCAAACCATGACACTCCTGCAGCTCGATGTCTGGTTGGCAGCCCATGTCAAGCGGAGAGCCCCGAGGGTCGGTTGTGGGGATGGTTTTGGTCAACATCTTTAGTAATGACCTGCAGGAGGGGATGGATTGCACAAGTCTGTGGATGACACGAGGCTGGGGAAGCTGGAGGGCAGGGAGAGGGTCCAGAGTGACTAGACAGATTGGAGGTTTAGGCCAAAAGAAATCTGATGAGGTTCAGCAAGGACAAAATTAAATGAGGTTTGACAAGGACAGGCGCAGAGTCCTGCACTTGGGACAGAAAAATCCCGAGCATTGTTACAGGCTGGGGACCAAATGGCCAAGCAGCAGTTCTGCAGAAAAGGGGATTACTGTAGATGAGAATATTAGCATTATTCCACTGGATATTAGGAAAAACTGTTTCACTGGGAGGGTGGGGAAGCACTGGGATGGTTCCCTAGGGAGGGGGTGGAATCTCCATCCCTAGAGGGTTTTAAGTCCTGGCTTTTCAAAGCCCTGGCTGGGATGATTTAGTTGGGATTGGCCCTGCCTTGGGCAGGGAGCTGGACTTGATGCCTCCTGAGGACTCTTCCAGCCCTATGGTTCTATGATTCTGTGAGAAGATGGATGTGAGTCAGCAGGGTGCCCTGTAGCCAAGAAGGCGAATGGCGTATTAGGGTGTGTTAGGAGGAGCATTGCCAGCAGATCTAGGGAAGTGATTATTCCCCTTTATTCGGCTCTGGTGAGGGCACATCGGGAGTATTGTGTCTAGTTCTTGCCCCCCCTCCCACTACAGAAAGGACGTGGACGCATTGCAGAGGGTCGAGCAGAGGGCAACCACAATGAATGAGGGCTGGGGCACATGACCTATGAGGGGAGACTGAGGGATTTGGGTCTGTTTAGTCTGCAGAAGAGAAGAGTGAGGGGGGATTTGAGAGCAGCCTTCAACTTCCTGGGGGTGGGGTCCAAAGAGGCTGGAGAGAGGCTGTTCTCAGTGGTGGCAGATGGCAGAACAAGGAGCAATGGGCTCAAGTTTAGGGTAAACTTAGGCTCATTGGTTAATCCTGTCAACTATATCCATCCTCCCCACTCCCTTTGGTGCCTCTGTATCAGAGGCAGCCGGGGAGGAGGTGAAGAGGACGCAGGGGCCGGCGTCCATGAGGAGTTGGCTTTAAGCCAGCTCCCCACAAGTATCAGATCCACCTGCCCACACATCCCAGCCTCCCCATCACCACCCCCATCTCTGATAGAGGGTCAGCAGCATGGAGGTCTCCGGGGGGCAGGTGGGATCTGAGATACACAGGGAGCCAGCTTTTAAGCTGGCTCTTCAGGCATGCCAGCTCCCCGAACCCACCTGCCCCCCCCCAATGGCTGCCTCCTCCTGAGGCAATGGGCAGGGGGCAGGCAGGCAGGAGCCAGTGCTGGGGGAAGCCAGATTAAAAGCCGGCTCCCCGCAGCACCAGCTCCTCTTTCAGAGGCAGGAGCATGGGAGCCAGGGGGCAGGGGAGGCTGCCACGAAGCAGCCTTTCTCTGCAGCCAGCCCAGGCTCATCACAGTAGGGGCAGCTCCAGCATCCCACGCAGCAGCCTCTGTCTGGGTGGTGGTGGGGGGGTACAAGATCCCTGCAGACAGAGGTGTTCGCTGGGAGCTCAAACCTCCCACAGACAGGGGCTGCTGCCACCACATGCTGCTACCACTGTAGCAGAGGCAGCAGCGTGGGGCGGCAGGCGGGAGCCGGTCTGCACAGGAACCAGCTCCCTGGGAGCTGATAGAGAAGCAGCAGCGCAGGATGGCAGGGGGCTCCCCGCTAAAATTTGATGTGGTTACGCGACTGTTCAGTTACACACGCGCTAACATCCCTGCTCAAGTGGCAGTGGGGAGGTGTAGGCTGGATATTAGAGAATACTCTTCATTAGGAGGGGGGGAAGCGCTGGGCTGGGTTCTCTAGGGAGGGGTGGAATCTCCATCCCTCGGGTTAAGTCCCAGTTGGACAAAGCCCTGGCTGGGCTGATTGAGTTGGGTTGGTCCTGCTTTAGTCAGGGGGCTGGGCTCGATGGCTCCTGAGGCCTCTGCTAGCCCTGGGATTCTGTCACCCCAGGCAGACTCTGAAGGCAGGCAGATAGCGATGGCTGACTTCAGGCTTGGTGACTTCTTTAGCATCCCAGCTGGGAGATCAGCCCGAGAGGGTCTGGAGGACAAACCCTGGCAGTGGAAGCAGGGTGAAGGGTAAAGGTCAGGGCCAGAGGAGGGGAGGTGCTTTGCAGAAACGAGACACTTTCTGCCTTGGACTGTTCCAGAAAGACAAGGGGTGGGGGAAAAGCAGACATGTTCTGGGCCTACACTGACTTTGGGGCAGGGGGAGGGTGCCAGACTGAGCAAAAGCCCAGGCAGAGTTTGGAAGAGACTTGTGAGGATTCAGCTGGGCTGAAGATCCACAGGTGGATGCAGAAGACCGTCCTCGCCTTAGCAGGGGCTTCTCTCGGTCTTGCAATGCAGATCATTCTGCCAAGCACGAAATGCCGTTCTCTTCTCATTGATGAGCTGCTGGATTTCAACATTGTCCTCATCAAACCAGGCCCGATGCTGTCTGGTGCGGCAGCCAATAGTTTCCACACAGGCACTGATGATTGCTGCTTTCAGCTGGCTCCAATGTTCCTCAGTTTCTTCTGGAAACTCTGATGAAGCTTTTCTTCTAAGACTGCTTGGAAGTGGTCACACTTAATGGGGTCCTCCAGATCTTGGACCATCAGCTTGTGCCTCAGCTGCTTCTTCTGCAGCCTCCAGTGGGGGATGATCTTCATGTTCATGGTGGATGGACTGAGGCGACGATCCATCCAGCAGCCATCAGCACTTGTCACTGCTCTCGTGAGAAGCACGTCACTGCGATCTCGAGAACGAACTAGGACGTGGTCGAGACGATGCCAGTGCTTGGAACGTGGTGTCTCCAAGATGTTTGGAACTCGTCCTTTTGTCGAAAAAGGGAGCTCATATTCAGCTCACTTGGTCAGGAGCAGGATTCATCTGAGTTGCTTTTGCCAACTCCTTCTTTCCTGATTATTCCTTTCCACAGGTCTGAGTCTCCTCCAACACATGCATTGAACTCCCCCAGAAGAACGATCTGATCTTCCTTAGGGGTCTCCGATAAAATGGTTCCCAGCTGAGAGTAGAAACCCTCCTTTACATCCTCATTGGCATCCATTGTTGGCGCATAGGTGGTCACAATAGTTACCTGCTGGATGCAGGAGGAAAAGAGGCAAGACTACTTCAGGGCACTTTCTCTAGCCCCCTCCCCATGTGCGGTGAGCAGAGGGGGTCCTAAAGAAGCCTGCTTGGTCATGGATGCAGCTGCTGAGATACTCGACCTGCCTCAGTCCTCGAGCAAGACCACTGAACCACACCCCCACCGCCTGTATGTCAATCTCTGACTAGGAACTGCTGGATCTCACTGTCCTGCTCCCATTGCCAGTTGCCGATCGCCACCAGACTTTTGACCTGTGCAGGTATAGTTTGCCCAAAAACTGGAAGATGCCTCTGCGGGACTTCTTTTAAAGTGGGGAGACTGGTGCACAACAGTCACCACCCTGTCCTTGACAGATAGAGGGCTTGAAACCACTGGCCTGGACCCCACGATGATTGGAGATCCTCTGTCTGCTGCAGCTTTCATCCGCCTTCACAGCTGCTGTCACATTACACAACAGTTTCACCTCCAGTATGCAGTTCTCCTCTGTCTGCTCTGCCACATCACAGTTTGTCTGGAGCCTCACCCTGGACCAATCTGCCATGGGTGACCCTAAGGGGGTACGTGACTCCAGGCTGTGGCGCTCTTGGGGTCAATGGACCACGCTAGCCTTTCCACCACCACAAGGTGATGATCCATGGAGCCTTAACTAATAGCTTCCTGGCTTTTAGCTCATGCAGTAGAGGCTCCTGCACCAAGCTCCACAGGTCCCAGGTTCAATTCTGCCTGCTGATGTTGTACAGGCTCACAGAATCTATCAAGAACAGGGCCGGTACCATAAACACACACGTTCCTGAGATGTTCTAGGCACAGGCTACTCATGCAAACCCATGACACAAGAGTGGTACATTTAGTAGTGTTGGGGGGGTCTGGAATGGGCTGCGTGAGTGTCCCGAGCCTGGTACTTCTCAGGAGTGTGTGTGTGTGTGTGTCTGCAGTGCCGGCCGGCAGCCTGTTCTTGACAGATTCCCTCTGTCTCTTACTGACTTTGCTTTATATTACACAGCTTGACCACTACCTCCCCTCAGACCATAGGCCTCTGGCAGGCTCATGTTCCAGGCTCTTTCTACTCCATTAGGGAATGGTTGCTCCTGCTGTCACTTTGCTGCCTGCCTGCAGGGGCGGCCCTAGACTAGCTGCCAGCAACTGGCACCCTAGGCAAACCATGCAATCGGCGCCCCCACCTCCAAATGATATTGCGCCACCATTTGGTGCCCCATTTAACTTGGTGCCCTCAGCGACCGCCTAGTTCGCCTCTATGGACGGGCCGCCCCTGCCTGCCTGGCCTCTCCCCAGCCAGGCCATTACATCAGTTCTTCTTCGAGTGGTTGCTCATGTCCATTCGAATGAGGTGCGCGCGTGCCACCTGCACGGCTTCCCGGAGCATTTTTTCCCCAGCGGTACCTGTCGGGCCGGCAGGTCACCCCCTGGAGTGGTGCCGCTACAGTGGAGCATAAGTACCCCTGCCGGCCCTCCCCCTCCTCAGTTCCTTCTCACCGCCCGTGACGGTTGTTGGAGCTTGCTGCTTTGTGCAAATTCCCAGCTTTCTCTTGTTGCCTGTTGGCTGTTTGTTCATGTAGTGTTAAGTAGTTGTTTAGATAGGACAGTTTTCCCTACCCCCTGTTGGGGGACGGGGATGCTGGGCCCACAGGGCTTCAAACCTTTTGCACGGCTTGTGCGAAGCCTATGCCAAGAGGAGACCCCTACCGTGAATGTCTCAAGTGCCTTGGGTTCAAGCCTCGCACCAAGAGGGAGCGGGATTCCCTCTTGAGACTGCTCCTGATAGAATCAGCGCTTCAGCTGGTGCCTTCAGGGGAAGTTTCGGTGCGTAGCAAACCGGCATTGGTGAGGGAAACCCATTCCAGCCCACCCCACACCGCGGCACCGGTCCCAGTCCCCAGCACCAAAGAAGTCTAAGGACTCTAGAGGGAGGTCGCCGGGCCGGAAGGCGCATGGCGATGGGCATCGACATAAGAAGACGCCTTTGCATAGGGCTAGAAGCCCAGTGCTGGTCCCGGCACATCGCCCCTCCACGCCGGAGATGTTTGAGGTGGCTCGAGTTGATTGAGCTGACAGCCTTGCCTCTGTCTCCCATTTCCTCCAAGGGGTCCTCGTCTTCGGCACCAGAAGCACTGGGGGCACCAGTGTTGCCCAGGCCTTCAGGCATGTGGCCGACACTGGTAGAGTCGGGGGACCAACTGTTGTTGCCAGCCCAAGGTGCACGTAGCCTGTTCGAGTCGGTGCAGGGCACACTGTCTCCGGCCCTGTGTCCGGCACTGGCTCCAGCTTTGGCACAGGCACCAACCCAGCCCTCGGTACCGCCGCTGTCGGCGTCTGCACCGTTCCAGACCCCGGCACCGACACTCCTGGCACCAGCGCCACCACTGCTTCAAACGCTGGCTCCAGCACCGCCGCTCCCGGCACCATCAGCGCCGGCTCAAGCCCCAGGGTCGGTGCCGCCATACTGGGCGACCGGGCTCCGCAGGGGGCACGCATGTCGCCCCATGTACACTCAGGAAAGCCTGAGTCCATGGCACGTTTTAGGCCTGGGGTGATGCAGCACCAGCCTGCTGCGGCACGGCCCTGGTCGGCTTTAGAGCTGTTGTCCGAATCTGAAGCGGAGTCACTCTGTTCACTGGGCTCGTCCTGTCGATCGTTGTGGTACCGCTCTAGCTCCCGGTACCGGGCGGTACCTCCTGGGTTTGAGCAGACATGGCCGCCACAGGTACAGCAGCCCTGGCCTTTCTGGACACCATGGGCCTACCACCAGTGGCAGGGACCACTCCCACCTTCTTGCCCGACCAGTGGGCCTTGCAGACGGTCCACCCCGTCGGCCTCCCTGTCTCAGCCCCCGCTGTCGCCCACGGAGGGTGATCTGCAGGGGCATGGCATCCTGGAGGAGGCCCCTGCCGACCCTCTGCAGCAGCCATCGGAGTTCCAGCAGCCGCCTCCGGCACTAGCCGTGTCAGATCAGCAGGTCGTGGGGCGAGAGTCATCAGCGACAGCATCGCCCAATAAGACTCTGGCAGACCCGGCTCCTTCCATGCTAGCTATGGATGCCAGGTCACACCAGGAGCTGCTCCATCGCATGTCGGGAAATTTGGGGGTACCTGTAGAGCCGGTCACCGAGGAGTCCGACCCCATGGTGGACATCCTCACTGAGGACACCCCGGCTAAGCTGGCTCTGCCACTGAATAAGACCGTGGCAAAGATTACAAACACATTGTGGCAAACGCTGGCATCCATCTCCCCTGCCCTCAAGGGGGTGGAGAGGAAATATTATGTCCCCCAGACGGGACATGAGCTTCTGTACTCGCACCCAGCACCGGGTTCAATTGTGGTGCAGGTGGTGGCGCAGAAGGAGAGGCAGCCGCAGCTGGGTCCCTCTCCAAAAGCGAAGGACCCCAAGCGCATGGACCTGATGGGGCGCAAGGTGTATGCCACTGGGGGGGGGTACAGCTACGCATTGCCAATCAACAGGCAATGCTCAGTCGGTATGCATATAATACTTGGCAAGCATTGGACAGGTTTCGTGACTGACTACCCCTGGAGGATAGGCAGGGGTTTTCGGCCCTCGCTACAGAGGATAGAACCTTAGCCCGTACAGCCCTGCAGGCATCCTTAGATGCCGTGGACTTGGCCACTAGGACCATGGCCTCGGGGGTGGTGATGCAGCGCAGTGCCTGGCTCCAGGTCTCGGGGATCCCGCTGGACCTGCGGGCCACTATACAGGACTTACTGTTCGACGGGAAGTCCCTCTTTGCGGAGAACACTGACTCCAGGCTTCATAGCCTTAAGGACACCAGGCCCACGCTCAGGTCCCTGGGCATCCACACGCCTGCTCCGCAACGTAGGCAGCTGCCAAGTAGGCCAGTGGCCAGGCCTCTATCCCAGAGGAGGCCTCGGGGCCCTGGGGGTGTTTTTCCGAGCGCACAGGGCTCGAACTCCCGCACTAGGCGGCATCGGCTGCGACTGGATGCAGGCAGGGGCGCTAACCAACCCCCTCCGCAGCAGCCCAAGCAGCCGTTTTGAAGGCACGCTCGGGGACCGTATACTGACCCTCAAGATCTCCCCTCCCTTCGGGAACCAGTTGTCCCATTTTGTCTGGGCTTGGTCGGCCATCATTTTGGACAAATGGGTCCTGGATGTCATTTCCCGGGGGTATTCTATCTCCTTTTTCGGTTTCCACTCCTCCCTCTCTCCCTCCCTGCCCCTCTCCAGAGACCCATCTCACGGGGCACTGCTCGAGCAGGAGGTCCTCACGTTCTTGGAGAAAGGAGTGGTGGAAAGGGTCCCCTCCCATCTGCACGGCAGGGGGTTTTACTCCCGTTATTTTATCATTCCCAAGCCGAAAGGGGGGCCTCGGCGTATCCTGGATCTCAGGGACCTAAACAAACACATAAAAAAGGACAGGTTCAGGATGGTGATGCTAGCCTCCATCATTCCGGTGTTGGAGGAGGGGGATTGGTATGTGGCCCTTGATTTAAAGGATGCGTACTTTCATGTGGCTATTCGGCCAGACCACCGAAGGTTCCTCCGGTTTGTGGTTTCCCGCCGCCATTTCCAGTTTGCTGTGCTGCCCTTTGGACTCTCGACAGCACCAAGGGTATTTACAAAGTGCATGGCGGTGCTGGCGGCCTGCCTCAGGAGGCTGGGAGTTCAGGTCTTTCCGTACCTGGACAACTGGCTCATCAGGGGCAGATCAAGGGACCAGGTGATTGCCCACATAGGTCTCACACGAGCCCTTTTCGACGGACTCAGCCTCGTCATCAACGAGGAGAAGTCGAAACTGACACCGACCCATGTCATAGAATTCGTGGGGGCCACCCTAGATGCCAGGGGAGGCCGTGCGTATCTCCCGGCATCCAGATTCCAGGCGATCGGAGGATTGGTGGCCAACCTGCGACACTCCCCGCTGACAACGGCCCGGACATGTATGAGGCTCCTTGGTCACGTGGCAGCCTGCACCTATGTTGTACGGCACGCCAGGCTAAAACTCAGACCGCTTCAGGCATGGCTGGCGAGGTCGTTCAGCCAGGCCAGAGCGGGCTGGGACCAGATTCTGACCGTACCTCGGGACGTTGTCGCCTCACTGCACTGGTGGACATTGGAGAGCGAGGTGTGCGTGGGGGTTCCTTTTCATGCAGAACTGCCGTCGGCCCAATTAGTTACCGACGCCTCCGACGATGGTTGGGGAGCGTACCTGCTCACGCACAGGATGCAGGGACTGTGGGACCCCCAGGAGAGGTTGCTTCATATAAATGTGCGGGAGCTGAGAGCGGTCAGGAGGGCCTGCGAGTTTTTCCTGACCATGCTCTCGGGGGCCCTAGTCTCGGTGCTGATGGACAACATGGCTGCGGTGTTCTATATAAACAAGCAGGGAAGTGCCCATTAGTCCTGGCTGTGCAGGGAGGCTACCCTCCTCTGGGAGTTTTGCATAGCGCACAACATCCGCTTACAAGCAGCCTATGTGCCGGGGTGCGTAAAATACGCTGGCAGACTCACTGAGCAGATCCTTCAGAGTTCACGAGTCGTCCCTGAAGGATGAGGTAGTGTCCCGACTCTTCCATCAGTGGGGCTGTCCCCAGGTGGATCTGTTCACCACCGAGGGGAACAGGGAATGCCCTCAGTACTTCTCCCTCCTGGGCTTGGGTGTGGGCTCGAAGGGAGACGCCCTGACCTCTCCATGGCCTCGGGGGACGCTTTATGCGTTCCCCCCATTTCCCCTGGTCCCCAAGGTGCTCACCAGGATCAGGCTGTTCAGGTCGTGAGTAATTCTGGTAGCCCCAGACTGGCCCAGGCAATTCTGGTATCCCATTCTGCAGGAACTGGTGAGGGCCAGGCCATTTCGCCTGCCACCAACCTGGGACCTGGTCACGCAGGCCAGGGAAGGGGCATACTGTACCATCTGGATGTCCAGTCCTTCCATCTGACAGCTTGGCTTGTCCATGGCTGAAACCGCCCGAGAGGGCGTGCTCGCACGGGGTGCAGGAGATTCTCCTGGGCAGTAGGAAACCAACTACCCAGTTGTCCTACATGGCTAAGTGGAGACGGTTCTTGGTCTAGGCCACAGAGAGGGGGCGTTGCCCCTCCCAGGCCCCTGTTCTGATGGTCCTGGATTATTTGTTTGGTCTGCACTGGGTGGGGCTGTCCACCCCCTTGATTCGGGTACATTTGGCAGCTTTAACAGCCTTCCATGAAGGGTCTGGGGGCAGATCGTTATTCACAGACCCCCCCTAGTTAAGAGGTTCCTTAAGGGTTTGGAAAAGTTGTTTCCCCATGTCAGAGCCCCGTTCCACAGTGGGTCCTTAATTTAGTGTTGACGAAGCTCATGGGGTCCCCCTTTGAGCCCATGGCATCCTGCCCCCTTAAGTATCTGTTTCTTAAGGTGGCATTTTTAGTAGCCATCACGTCTGCTCAGAGGGTATCGGAGCTGCATGCCCTGACTATGAAGCCCCCTTACTTAGTTTTTTCGCCTGATAGGGTGAGGTTGCGCCCCTACCCGGCATTTCTCCCGAAGATGGTGTCGGCCTCCCACGTGTCCCAGGACATGTACCTCCGTGTTCTTTCCCCAACCACACCGCTCCCCTCAGGCGTTACAGTCCCTAGATGCGAAGCGAGCCTTAGTGTTCTACACAGACAGGACGAAACCGTTTCGGAAGTCGTCACAGCTGTGTATTGCATATGCTGAGCGAATGAAAGGGCTTCCGGTGTCAGCGCAGAGGCTGCCAGTGTGGGTATCTTCCTGTATTAAAGGGTGCTATGCTCTGGCGTGAAGGGAGCCGCCGCGAGTGTCGGCGCACTCCACTAGGGCGCATGCTTCCTCGTAGCCTTTGGGGCGCATGTCCTGATACTTGAAATTTGTGGAGTGGCCACATGGTCCTCTGTACGTACGTTCACAGAGCACTATGCACTCACCCTGCAGGCCCGGGAGGACGCCACGCTGGGCGCCGCTGTCCTGGGTTCCATTCTGTAAAAATACCAAAAAAAACCCCGAACATTAATACCAGCCAGACTACAGGTGGGCTTGTTGTGATTGCACAGAGCACTATGTCTTGTGTTGTCAATGCTGCTGACTTCAGGTATTGTTCTGTTCAGTTGTGTTTATTAAAGTTCTAGTTTCTGGTTATGGTCCTGTGTGTGTCTCTTTCAGGAGAGGTGGCTCCGACCCCACCGCCGGTGGGACAGCTTGGAAGTCACCTCATTCGAATGGACATGAGAAACCACTCGAAGAAGAAAACAGGGTTACTTACCTGTAACTGTTGTTCTTCGAGATGTGTTGCTCATGTCCATTCGACTCCCCCTCTGCCTCCCCTGTGTTGGAGTCTCCGGCAAGAAGGAACTGAGGAGGGGGAGGGCCGGCAGGGGTACTTAAGCTCCGCTATAGCGGCGCCACTCCAGGGGGTGACCTGCCAGCCCGATGGGTACCGCTGGGGAAAAAATGCTCCGGGAAGCCATGCACGCAGCGCGCGCGCACCTCATTTGAATGGACATGAGCAACACATCTCGAAGAAGAACAGTTACAGGTAAGTAACCCTGTTTTCTTTTCTCAAAACCATCTGTCTGCCTCCCTCTTCCTCCTCTGTGCACTCTGTGGCGAGGGCATCCTCCCCAAAGCCCGCTGTCCATTGCCGCTGTCTCTGGAGATTGCGCCGCCATCCAGCACCTCCCAAACCAGGGTCGTCTAACGAGCCGCTGGCCCTGCTTCCTTCTCATTGCTGGCCGCCCGTGCTGCCCAGTGCGATGGTCTGGCCTTGACTAGGGGCTGCAGCCTGCAGTGAACTCAGTTGGCGGGGACTTCCCCCTCAGCGGCATTGCTCTTAGCGGAGATGCGGATGCAAGATGTCTGAGTGGGCTGTAAGCGTGTTCCTGTTTTGCCTGCTGGGGACTGCCCAGAGCCAGGACTCCCATATGGCAGGAGCTTTGACAGCTGCTAACTCCTCAGGACTCTTCTTTCTGTTACTGTAGCTGGCAGTCGGAGGAAGCTGGCAAACGAGGGTGTGAGATACATTGCTAGAGCTTTCCTGGCAAACGCTGTGACCCTCCTGTCACCAGCTCCACAGGACCCCCACCTGCTGATCTCTGAGCATCCCCATTTGATACAAGAGCCCATGTGTTTTAGGTTTCCCCTTCCCACACTGGCTCCAGAGAGCGTGCAGAAAACAAGCTCCTGTCCATGATGGGTGGAAGCCTCCCTTGCGTGCTCAGTCCGGCTCCCCTCCCAGAGAGAGCTTTGTCTCTGCTGTGCATGAGGCAGATGGAGCGGCTGAGGCGCTCGCCCTCGGCTGGCCTTTGTGTAAGTTGTGGCTAATCCGTGCTGCTACACTTGGCAAACGGAGTCGGCCTGCTAATTGCCTCACTCCTGTGCCCGGCCATGGGCTTAGCACCTTGGCTGGTGGGGCTATACGAAATCCCAGAGTGCTCCAGGAGCTTGCCTGCATGGCACAGGGAGAGCAGCGCCCGGGTCTGCCCACCTCAGGCCTCACTGCCACAGCGCCGCTTTCCATACAAAGACAATGGTCTGTGGCCGACACGGCGCCGGGCAGGACTAGCCTTGCTTTGCTGGCTTGGCAGGGCCTGTCCTCCTCAGCCCCACGAGGTAGCAGTGAGACTCTTTGGCCTGCAGAGTCGGGACGTAAAAACGTTATGGTTAACCAGCAGGCCACAGTGGGCCCAGTAAAGTTAACCCTTTACATCCCTACTGCAGAGCCTGTCGCCATGACTCCCACAGCTACCCTGGCTGCAGCATGGCTGGAGCCTGCCATTTTGGGTGTAGAATGGCTAGAGCTAGCCGGGGTCAGTGACCAAGACGTGGACAACTCTTCACCTCCAACGAGATCCACAAGGGTTTTAAAAAGGAAGGGCCCCTTTCTCCACTCCGCTGTCAGCGGGAATGGCAGAAACTGAGCCCTGAGCTTCACAGGGCATGGAAACTGGTTCCAAGGGCCCCACATCTGCTGTGCCCAAGCAGCACAGGCCCAGTGTCTAGGCCTGTGAATTTGAAAGCAAGCCCATTCTCCCTCCACAAGCTGGCCCTGGGAAATGCCAAGGGACGGTCCCCACATAAGCCAAGAGGAGCTCGCACACACGTTCCTGGGAGGGCAGCACGGTGCCAGCATGCTGTGGGACGGGATCCCCGGCTCCTCTGAGAACTGCAGCCCGTACCCAGCTCTGTGACGTGCCAAGTTCTGCCAACACCAGGGGCCAGGGGAGGAGCAGGATGCAGGACGCAGGAAGCTCAGGGATTGGCTACGGGGTTCGTGAAGCTGTTGCAAAGTGGGCTGACGTTAGAGAGTACCTGCCGTAACCTGCTCTGGGTAGAAACAGGCCAGAGGTGACGTGCGTTTGGGCCGACTCCTGCAAGTGCAGCCCCTATGGCTGGGGCCGGTCAGAGGCGAGGTTCGCCCCAGACATGCTGGCGGCTCCAGAAACAGAGGGAGCTCTCCAGGGGGCAAACGAGGATTGATCCAAGTGGCCCTAAACAAATCCAAATCCCTGGACCTTCCTTCTGCACTGGAAAAGGCGTCGAAATGGTGAATGCTGAGGAGTGCGGGAAGAGCAGAGCTCTCTGGTGGTATCGTGCTTGTTCCCAGGCCCTGCGCTCACCACAGGGCCTCCTTTGCTCCCAGCGCCTGCCCCTGGAGCAGGGAGCAGCCAGGTTTGGCAACGCGCTCACCATCACACAATGCCAAACCTGCACCAGGATAGTCCATTGACACACACACTGGGCAGGGGAGAGGATGCCCATTACTGCCTGTCCTGCAGCTCTGCCCATGCCAAGAACAGCCCCCCCACCCGCTCCATTGGCGGGCAGGTAGCGAGGTTTGTAAACTCGTTTAAACAAAGAGCCAGGAGCTGGCCAACAGCTTCCATCTGCCTGAGCCAAGTTACTGGCGTTGCTGCATTCGGAGCCTGTAATCCACCCCCAGTGGGGCTTCCGTTCATTCAAGCAGAGCCCGAGCCAAGCTTCGGATTCAGCTGCTGCTTTTTTTCAAGCTCGTCCAGCATTTGTCATTGCAAACGCACGAGGCCGGAGAGCTGGACCTGCTGGGGACTGTTCCAGAAGCTCTGTGCACGCAGACAGTGCGAGTGCGAGCTGGAGGGGCTGCTGTAAGAGGCCAGTCTTGTACGGCTGCGGAGAATTCCCTGGCCCGAGGCTGCGCTGCATTAAACCAGCCCCGGGGCCATCAACTCTGCACCTTTTCCTTGCTTCCTGAACTTCCACTTGGAGGCAGTTGTTTTCCAAAGGGTCTGCAGCTTTGCCATCATGGGGGAGGAGGGGTGGCACTGAACTGGCCTGCAAGGGATTCTAGAGTGGGGCCTGAGGTACAAGCTGCTCCCTTCGGGACACGGAGGGCGGATTGCTGGGAAGGCTGCTCATGTCACACCCAGACCCCACCGCACACGGGGAAGTCCTGGCCCTGCCTGTCTAGACTCTTCAGTGCTGTGGGCCCGTGGCCCTCAGCTCCTTTATGCTACACAGCTGGACGTGAGCAGGATACTGTCTGCAGCCTCCGGCAGAGCTTGGCCTCTGTGCCAGGGCCCTGTTCTCACTCTCCCTCCATGCACCCCAGCAGCAGTGGGATTCCACCATCCACCTAAAGGCTCCAGCGGCACCGGCCCGGGGGACCCAGGGGCCCTCACAGGCTGTCTCAGAGCAGAGAGGAGATGAGGCTGTGCCAATGAGGATTATCCGAGGTGGACAACAGAGCAGCATTGTCCATGCCCCCGCCTGGGGGGGACCGGTCACTGTCTCTGAACGGTGCGTGTCCAGCAACGTTAGTGACGCACAAGGCGCTGGCAGTGAGAGGGGAGAGGAGCAAAGGGAGGCCCCAGGGTCTGTGAGGCAGCCGCCTCCTCGCAGGCCATGGGGAGGAGGCAGGTGTAGGCGGGGGAGGATGTTTGCTAAGAACAGCCAGTTGTTTTGGTGATGGGTGAATTGAAGGCAGAGCCCAGAGACAAATGTCACCTGGACCCTGGTGACAGAGCTACCAGCCCAGCCCATCCTTGCCTCAGCACCATGGCAGCAAGGGGAAGGGCCTGGCAGGTGAGGGGCTGTCAGGAGGGATGCTGGGGCGAGGCGTTTCGAATGACAGAGGCGTGAAGAGGAACTCTGCAGCCAGTCCTGTCATCTGCAAGACAGGGGACGCTGGGTCCGTTTTGAGGGGTGCTGGGTTAGTACAGATGGAGGCAGCCCCAGCCAGCTGTGAGCCTAGCAGGACAGGGAGGCCCAGGAAGTCAGAAAGACAAAGAAAACAGCTGGCTTTCAATTGTGATGCCAGTGGAGACTCTGGCCAGAGCTGTAGGAATCACATAGGACATTGATTGCTCAGATCTCAGTGGGGGATTTGTCTCCTGCCCCACTCCCGCCCCTACTCCAAGACCCCACCCATAGCTCTTTTTCTGTCCCTTCCCCCACCTTCCTGCTCCTGTTACTCTCTCCCTGCACCCCCCCGCCTCTGGAACACCGCTGAACAGCTGATATGGGCAGGTGGGAGAGGCGGGGAGGGAGAGGGAGGAGCTGATCCGTGGGGCTTCCAGTGGTGCTGAGCACCCAGAATTTTTGTCCTGTGGATTCTCCAGCCCTAGAGCACCCTCAGAACTGACACTTCTGGACAAGCCTGGTCCAGCCTTGCATGATGGGCTCTTTCCTCCAATGCACTGGTGTTGGGCACTGCCAGAGTCTGCATTCCAGCCTTGATGGCACCAGCTCCGGTGAGGCCGTGGGCTGGAAGCCCCCAGGTGTCGTGCAGGAAGCCGAGGTGCCATCCTCTCTGCTGCAGAAGGGCTAGCGGTTCAGATCTTGTGATCTTGTTACTCACGTTAGTTCCTTCAGCTTCACTGGGGCTGCTTGTGCCAGCAGGGGAGTCACAGTTTTGCCCTTTGCAAGCAGCAGTGGGAGCAAGCCAGAGGGAGGGGTGTGGTGCATGCTGACCAGGCTGGCTGCAGTCTCCAGTCCCTAGAGGTGGTTGCCAATTCATGCCCCGGTGGCTTGGCTCCCCCTGAAAGAAAGAAAGGGCACTCTTGGCTGCTCTCTTCACCGTGCCTGCCCACTGCTGCCTTTTCCCTTGGCCTCTGCCTATGGTGTGTTCCCCGCCTCGTTGCCTCCAGCCCAAGGTCATGCTGCTAATCCTGACCCCGAGCACACAGCCGTCTGCTCGCGGGTACCTGAAAATGGTAGAATTCCCTGCTGAGCCGCTCGTCATGAAAGGGGTTCCCAGTCCGGTAACCTGATGCTGGGACTGAGCTGACAGAGGGGCTGAGAGAGGCTGGAAAACACCCAGCTGTTCACCAGTTCGTTTCCGTGGAGGAGAGGACGGGGCCTGGCTTTGCTCTTTCGGTCACAGCCATTTTCCAGAGCAAATGTTCCCTCTGCCCTGAGTTGCTGGGATTAAAGTGATCAGAGATGGGAATTATGCTGCCTGTAACCTGCGTCTCCCAGCTAAGCCAGAAGAGGGAAGGGCCCCTTTGATTATACTGGGCCCTAGCTGGAACCAAGCTGCAGGCAAGCAAGGAGTGAATGGCTCAGTCCAGTCACAGCAGCTGCGGGAGCTGGGGAGCCAGCAGGAGCACAGCTGGATGGGCTGGCATGGCTTCCAGGAGAGATACAGCTCACGGCACAGACCTGGACGAGGAACTGGGCTTTCCTCCATGACTGACATGAGGCCCAACGTATAAGGCAATGGGTAAAGCCAGTGAGCTGCCACTGGGGAAGCTGCAGTGTGGGGGTGTCGAAGGCGCTGGCCAGTTCTGTGCTCCCTGGGGTCCCTTCCCCCAACTGTTTCCCCTGCACCATGAAGGTGATTGTGGGTCTTTTCATCTTCCCCTAACTGCCAAGCCTGTGGAGGTGCTGACTATCCAGGGAGATTAGCTAGCATGTTCCTGAGGCTGGGCCAGAACTCAGGCAGCCCAGCCCTTTGGGGGTCTGGCTTAGCAGGTCCCTGACAGATGTGATGGTCCTTGGGACAAGCTGCCATCTGTTATTGAATTGTGTTCGGGACAAGGCTGTGTAGCCAGTCTACCCCTTCTGCCCCCCCCCACCCGGAACAGTATGAAGCCTGTGGAGGAAAAGTCACCTACCAAGGGGACAAGCTGTGTCTTCATTGCTGTAGGGTTAGGAGCACAAATGCACATTCCCAGACATATCAGGCAGTCTCCTCCTCCACTGTCAGCTGGACGCTGAGGTCCCTGCTCACCTTTGTCTGGCTCTGCCCAGCTAGCCTCTTAGCACCGATCACGGGATACATGGACTGTAGACACGGACCGAGTGGGGCCACGTTTGCCTGCAAGCCGGAGGCCTGGGTCTGGTTTGGGGGGCTAAGTAGGCAGCAGTCCCTGGCCAGAAACACAGCTCGCACTGGATTTCGTGCTCTCTTAGGGCACGTCTACACAGCAGAGCTACAGTCGAATTCAGCTACGTAAGTTGCATAGCTGAAGTTGAAATAGCTTAATTCGGCTTTTGGCACTGTCTACACAGCAGGAAATCAAAGGAAGAACACTTGTCCTCTGACTTGCCTTCCTCCTCATGAAATGTGGGGTACAGGAGTCGGAGGAAGAAGTCCTCCAGCTCTCTAGGATTTCGAAAGAAAGGCTTGTAGTGTAGACACATTCTTTGCTATTTCGGAATAACGTCAGTCATTCTGAAATAACGCAGCTGTGTAGACATAGCCTTAGCACCTAAAGACAGCGGGCAGGGCACATACCTGCAGCTAGCTTGAGGACTCTGGCCTGCTGCTGCTAGAAGAACCCTCCCCTGCCGCCAGCAGAGTCAGCAGACAGGCTGGGGTGGGGATCACATCACAGTTTCCTTAGCACGTCCGCGGTCGGGGCAGCCCCACGGACTGTCCCAGGTGAGCAAAGGCTGCAAAGCTCGCGATGTGGTGAGAGGCACAGAGCCCAGGAATGGGCATCTCGTCTCCGCTTTGCCTGATGCAGTTCTTCATTGGCTGAGGAGTCCCTGCCGATTTTTGTCAGTTTTATCATAATGAATTGCTGTGAGCATCATGCGGCAGCTTCCCCAGTGACCCTGGTTTTCAGTACAGCTGAAATCTCTCTGCCCCAGAGCACATCGCAGGACAGCGCAGCTGGCGGACACAGCAGAACTTCAGGGAGGAGGCTGAGGCTGGGGCTAGGCAGCGTTTGGTTTGGTCCTAGAGAAGCAGGAGGTGGGGCAGGGACCGGTGTTGGGTTCTGGGGTTGCATGGCACCTAGGAGCATGAGCAGGGCTGCTGTGTGCTACGGTAACACAAATCAACCAGGTGCGGTTCTCCTCCAAGTGCAGACTCACATTGGCTTGGGGGCTCTTGGTCTGTTGTTCCTTGGTCATTTCCAGATCAGATGGGCTCAGCTTGCAAGTCAGAAGATGCTTTTCCAGACTCAGCCAGGGGTCTTCAGGCCAAGCTCCTGTGTCATCCCCCTGCCGAGCAAACTGTGCTGGCCCTGACACCTGCAGCTTCTTAGTGGGTTTGCACGGTCTGCACCTGAGCCCCCAGAGTGATACGTCGCCACAAGGGCTGTTCTTGGACACACGCCAAGGAACGATGGCCTAGAAAGGCGGTGGCGCTGCGTCTGCAGACAGTGCTAGGGAGACTGTCCTGGGTGCTGTGCAACTGCATGTTACATCAAAGGCTGAAACATTGGAAAGGGCTCAGAAAAGTGCGAGGAGAATGATTCAAGGCCTGGAGAACCTGCCTCATGGTGGGAGACTAACGGAGCCCAGGCTAGTTAGCTAACTGAAAAGAATGTGGAGAGGCAGTTTACTCGGAGTCTAGATTCCTCTTTAATCTAACCGACAAAGGCAGAATGAGATCCACTGGCTGGAAGCCCAAGTCAGTCCAGTTAACACCAGGGGGGTGTCTACACAGCAAAGTTATTGCGGCATCACAGCTGTTATTCTGAAATAACTATGCGAGTGTCTATGCAGCCATTCCGTTATTTTGAAATCTGAAATTATTCTGAAATCTGTAAACCCCATTCCACGAGGAATACCGCCTCTTCCAAAACAGCTATTTCGGAACAAGGCCTGTGGACGCTCCACTTCTGCTATTTCGAAATAGCCCCTCCCCAGGGCCGCTGTAAGTTAGTCCTCCCCAGAGCCTCCGGGGGCTCTCTTTGAGACAGCATGTCTGTTAGGGAAGCCTGCCCTGGACTATTTTTGAGGCCTCCCTGCAGTGTAGACGTGCTATTTCGAAAGAAGCTATATCAGAATAACTCTTCTGGAACAGCTTATTTTGGAATTGATATGCAGTGTGGACGTAGCCTGGCATACATTTTAACAGGGAAGATAATAACTCCCCAAGGATTCTCTCTCCTTTGGAGGCTGTAAACCAAGCCCAAGCGTGTTTCCAAAAGATGCACTCTCGCTCAGCCGGAAGAGTTTGGGTTAAGCACAGGTGTCAGTGGCCTGTGTTGTGGGCAGGAAGTCAGACGAGAGTGTTATAATGGTCTTTCTGGCCTGCCTATGAAATCTAAGAATGGTCTCTTTTCCCGCTGTGTTGGACTCAATGCTTCCTTTCGGGTGTTGCTGCATTTAGCATTGGCCTGCCTCATTTAAAAGGCATGGCACACTTTGTCCTTCTTTTAGCTTATTTTTTATTATCTTCAGCCGGCAAACAGAAGGGGTATGTCTACACTACAGCACTAATTCGAACTAACTTAATTCGAAATAGTTAATTCAAAATAAGCTAATTCGAATTAGTGCATCTAGACCTAAAAACTAATTCGAATTAGCGTTTTGCTAATTTGAACTAGCATGTCCACATTGAGTGGACCCTGAACCGAAGTTAAGGCTGGCCGGAACCAGTGCCGGCAGGGCATCAGGTTAGGAGTTAGAGTGTGGAGCTGCTGCCTCAGGCTAGCCGAGGGCTGTGCTTAAAGGGACCCGACCCACACCCCGACAGACAGTTCTCAGGGTTCCCCGTTTGCTTGTCTACCTCGATGTGGGACAGCAAAGCAGTCCTGACTTGGAGTGCCCTGAGTGCCCACCCTCGGCACATCACAGCACTCGGCCATCAGCCCGGCTGCACTTGCTGCAGGCTGCCATCCGTGGGGGTCATTCGGGGGGCTGTCAGGATCCAGGAGGCCCTGCAGGAGAGCTTCCACCCTGAGGAGCCCGCAGAGCCACCCCAGTCCTCCCCACTGGGGGCTCGTGCCCCATTCCTCCCTCACCTCCTTCCACTTATCCCTCCCTAGCCCCCCTTCCTGATGTAAAAAATAAAGGACACGTGTTCAAAAATAGAAACTCTCTTTATTTAACAAAACGGAGGGGGGGGGGGATTAACCTCTGGGGAGACTGGGAAAAGGAGGTGGGAGAGGGGAAGAGAGAGGGGAGGGGGAAACCTGGGAGGAGGGAGCTGGAAGGGGGAAGCCAGGGGAAGAAGGAGGAGGGGAAGTATAAAACTATGGTACGCCATATCTTCAGTATTGTGTAGAGATGGGGTCTCCTCACCTCAAAAAAGATATTTTGGCCTTGGAAAGGGTTCAGAAAAGGGCAACTAAAATGATTAGGGGTTTGGAACAGGTCCCATATGAAGAGAGGCTAAAGAGACTGGGACTTTTCAGCTTAGAAAAGAGGAGACTGAGGAGGGATATGACAGAGGTCTGTAAAATCATGAGTGGTGTGGAGAAGGTGAATAAAAAAAAGTTCTTCATTAGTTCCCATAATATGAGGACTAGAGGACACCAAATGAAATTAATGGGCAGCAGGTTTAAAACTAATAAGCGAAAGTTCTTCACACAGCACATAGTCAACCTGTGGAACTCCTTGCCACAGGAGGCTGTGAAGGCTAGAACTATAACAGAGTTTAAAGAGAAGTTAGATAAATTGATGGAGGTTGGGTCCCTGGAGTGCTGTTAGCCAGGGGGTAGGAATGGTGTCCCTGGCCTCTGTTTGTGGAAGGCTGGAGATGGATGGCATGAGACAAATCGCTTGATCGTTGTCTTCGGTCCATCCCCTCCGGGGTACCTGGTGGTGGCCACTGTCGGCAGACAGGCTACTGGGCTAGATGGACCTTTGGTCTGACCCAGTACGGCCATTTTTATGTTGTAAGCTCAGGGTCGGGGGTCTCACTGGACCAACTTGATTTTCATGCAGACCTGCTCCTGGGTTCGCATGTGGCCTCCGGTGGCCAGGCTGGCAGCCATGCGGCTGTAGACGGCCGCGTTCCTGTGGCTAGTGCGGAGATCGTGGACGTTGGAGGCCTCCCCCCAAACCTCGATGAGGTCCACGATCTCTGCACTAGACCAGGCCGGTGCCCACCTCTTGTGGCCCCGGGCAGGCTCCTGGGAGCCGCTAGCCTGGTCCTGGGAAGAGGCGGAGGGCTGGGTGGCAGCGGGTGGCTGGCTCATGCCATGCCAGGTGCAGGGTCTGCTGGCTGGGTGCTGGCAGGCTTGCAACTGGCACAAGCACTGTAGCCAGACCGTGGCCCTTTAAGGGCTCCGGGGCTGGGAGGGGGGCAGAAGAGTTTCCCTGGTTTGGCCCAGAGTGGCCACCAGGGCAAGCTGGGAAGGGCTAGCCTCCCACTAGTTGGAATTAAGAGGCTACACAGCCCTTAATTCGAACTACTTAATTCGAACTAGATGTTAATCCTCGTAGAATGAGGTTTACCTAGTTCGAATTATGCACTCCGCTAGTTCGATTTAAATTCAAACTAGCGGTTTGTATGTGTAGCCCCTGTGAAAGTTAATTCGAACTAACGCACGTGCAGCGTTCTTGCACAAGTAAATTTACAGTAAAGCGTCAGAACAGAGGGCTTCTTGTGCAAGAGTTATTCCTCTCCCCACGAGGAATAAGCCCTCTTGCGCAGGAAGGCACTGTGGATGGGCAACAGGGGTTTCTTGCACAAGAAAATGGCTAAAATGGCCATCAGAGCTTTCTTGCGCAAGAGAGCGTCCACACCGCCATGGACGCTCTTGCGCAAAAGCACATGGCAGTGTGGACATGCTCTTGCGCAAGAACTCTTGCACAAAACAGTTCTTGTGCAAAAAGCCTGCAGTGTAGATGTAGCCGTGGTGTTTGCAGAGTTCTATGGTTACAAGTTTTTCCTGTGACTAGACTCCGAGCACAAAGCTGAATGAACAAGATTTGTTGAAAGCCCTCAAACTGCTTTAAAATCAGACTCCCTCCTTCGAGCAGAAAGACGTGATCTCTGGCTCCCCAGGCCTGCGCACGGGGCCAGCCGCCTCGTGGATTTGTTCGTGCGGGACGGATGCTTGCAGCATTGTTCCATCAGCCCTGCTCTCTCGATGCACGTGTCCCCCCTTGCGCTTCCTGTCAAGGGGCTAATGTTGAGGGGTCCCCTCCTGCCTGCACCTGGTTCTCCTTCCAGCTGGGTCTGGGAATGAGACCCAGCAGATGTTCCATCAAGGGTCTTCCTGGTAAGCTGAGCTGGTTTGTGAGCTCAATTAAGGAGAACATCTTGCAGGTGTTTTCCCTGGTACTTGCTTGCATGGGAATATCCCCCTCTTCCTCCTCCAGCTGGGCAGACCTCAGCACAGGGACTGTGCATTACTCATGTTCAGAATGGTGTGAGTGGCACATAACCCTCCACAGGCTGTCCCAAGCCCAAGCACCTCTGCTGACTTTTGCAGTGTTTGCATTGTCATTTTGGGAATGGCTTTGAAATGCATTGCCTCCAGATCCGCTTTGAGAGCCCTCGCTGACACTCCCCTCTCTCCTGTCCTGGAATGTGTCGGGCTCACTGAGGACACAGCTCTCAGGCTTGGGCTAGCTGATTGCAGAACAACTCACACAGAGGTGTCTTCTGCTGATTTCTTTACTTACCACATGAACATGGTGGTCAGAAACCAAGGGAGATTCTACAGGTTGAACCTCTCTAGTCCAGCACCCTTGGGACCTGACCAGTGCCGAACTGGAGAGTTTGCCAGACCATGAGAGGCCAATATTGTCTAGCAGCATCACCAACACTTCCACTGCTTACTGAGTTTTTAGAAGACATCTAGGGCTAAATTGGAGCTAAGTAACAGCACAGAACACTGAGAGCTGGGACTGGGGCCTGTTAACAAACTTTATGGGACCGCGGGAAACTCGGACACACTTATGAAAAGTGAACACCCGGATAACTACAATCTTGCTGGACCACGGATGTTACTGGACTAGAGATTACCAGACGAGGGAGGTTCCACCTGCAACCATGACGTCATTTCTGTGACCCTAGTGCATTTTGGGTGGGGTTATCAACAGCTCTCAGGCTTGGCATAGCTTTATAAGCTTTCACTGACTTCTCTAGAAACAGTGGTAGGCCAGTGCTTTGCGCCTCTCAGCCTGGCCCGGGGGGCTTCAGGAACGGAGGGTTCACTTGGCCACAGTCCAGCTCCTGCTGTTTTTCTAGGTGTGTTCATTTCGGGCCAAACTGTCACCACTTCCTCTGCAGAACCTGCCGCGTCTGTGTCAAGCGCTTTCTGCCTCTGAGGGGGGAGGTGCCACGAGGGGCTCACGCCGAATGTTTCTTTCCCAGTCCCCGTGGCACAGAAGAGGCCAGCCACAGGCGCACACCACGGGCCACGTTCTAAGGCAGAGAGATATTGCACATTCAGTTCCTTCACTCACTGAGCTGCAGGATTCAGCCATTCATGCTGCTTTAGTCGGCAGGGGCCTAAACGCACAAGAGGAAGCCTGGATTGGTGGGTTGGGGCCCAGCATGGGAACTCAGCCTGCTCTGTCTGCCTTGCTGGCCTGGGCTGGAGAGACCCTCTGTGAGGTCAGGCAGGCCTCCGCATCGGGCATGTGGAGACAGCCCTTCTTGGAAAGGCTTCATGCGCTTTTCCCACTAAGAAGGCAGCACAATTGGGGGATTGTTCTTGTTTTCTGGGTGGAGGCTTGGGCCCGTTCACAGACTCATAGAATCCGACGACTGGCAGAACCCTCAAGAGCCATCGAGTCCAGCCCCCTGCCCAAGGCAGGACCAACCCCAACTCAATCATCCCAGCCTCCTCTTTGTCAAGCTGGGACTTAAACACCTCTAGGGATGGAGATTCCACCCCCTCCCTAGGGAACCCATCCCAGTGCTTTACCACCCTCCCAGGGAAATTGTTTTTCCTAATATCCAACCTAGACCTCCCCTGCTGTAACTTGAGCCCATTGCTCCTTATTCTGCCATCTGTCACTACTGTGAACAGCCTCCCTCCAGCCTCTTTGGACCCCACCCCCAGGAAGTTGAAGGCTGCTCTCAAATTCCCCCTCACTCTTCTCTTCTGCAGACTAAACAGACCCAACTCCCTCAGCCTCTCCTCATAGGTCATGTGCTCCAGCCCCCTCAGCATTTTGGTCGCCCTCCGCTGGACCCTCTCCAATGCATCCACATCCTTTCTATAGTGGGGGGCCCAGAACTAGATGCAGCACTCCAGACGTGGCCTCCCCAGTGCTGAACAAAGGGGAATAATCGCTTCTCTAGATCTGCTGGCAATGCTCCTCTTAATGCCCCCTAATCTGCCATTAGCCTTTTAGGCTACAAGGGCGCCCTGTTGACTCATATCCAGCTTCTCATCCACTGTAACCCCCAGGTCCTTTGCTGCAGAACTGCTGCTTGGCCAGTCGGTCCCCAGCCCATAGCAGTACTTGGGTTTCTTCCATCCCAAGGGCAGGACTCCATTCTGAGCACCCTGGCACAAGCCAGCTGGCTCCAGCGTGGGCCCCATCCTGCTTCACTTGCCCCGGCCTCAGCAAGCTGTGTATTAGGCATATCCACGTTTCTCTGGCCCTTTTCTGCAGCAGGGGGTGAGGGCACAAAGCCTTGAGGAGAGAGCACTGGGAGGCGGGCAGGGAAGCCAGCACGTGACCTGGGCTAAGAAGGATGAGGAGCAGGAATCCAGTGAAGGGCACCAGGGCTGGAGTGGAAGGAGAGAAGCAGTTGTGATTTGCACAATGGATAGCAACTTACATTCCCTACTCTCAGCATGTGTCTCAGAGCCCATGGCTGGCAGCGTCACTACCGGCTACTCTGGCCTGTCTCATTGTTTCTGTTTCACAGATGGGGAAACTGAGGCATGGGGTGGGGGTGCCACTCACTGGCAGAACCAGGACTGGAACCTAAGTCTGCTGACTCCCGTGTCTGGCCCTAAGCTCCAATCCATGCTGGAGGTTAACCCAGCATGAATGACTGAATGTTGAAACAGTAAATGAAGAAAATCAGCTGCAAAGTAAGGATGTTAACTAACGAGTAATTTACTACTCGACTGGTCGATAGGTACTTCCACATTCCTCCTTGGAAATGTACATGGGCCCCCGCTGGGCCCCCGCTGGCTACGTTTCCAAGGAGGGACGGGGAACTCCGCGTGCAGCCTGGGGCCAGCGGGAAGTCCTGCTGACTCCGGGCTCCATGCAGGCACCAGCTTTGAAAGGCACAAGAGCCCCCTGCACGCCTGGGGGTGCGTGCTGTGGTAGAAGAGCGGCTCTCAGCAGTGCTGGTGGGCGTGGCGTGGAATCTCACCACCACGGCCCCACGATGAGGCTGAAGGCAGCAGTGAGTGACGGGTGCCACGCTGAGGTGCGCTGTGCCACAGGGAGTATCCCCTCCCTGCCGCTCCATCCCCTGAGGAGTCAAAGCCTAGTGCTGCGGATCTGACGGGCTTGTGCCCTTGGCCGCCTTCACTAGCCCTCTCTGCCAACGCTCTTCCTGACCCGCGTTTCTGTGAGCCATGTACACTGGGATTATGCCTCGTTTGCACCCGTGTGAGAGCAGGATCCAGCCACGTTTCCGTGGTGCTTACTGGGAGGGACAGCAGCAGCCCTTGAGGGAACAGGAGTAAATGAACCTGCCCCTCCTTTGCCTCTGGGCCCAGCCCCTGGTGCCAGGGAATCTCATGTGAGCGTGGGAATGGGGTGAGAACCTGTGGCTGCTTCATTCCTAGCAGGCTACACCTCGAGCCACCTTGGGCAGTCACCCTCATGACTGGCTGTGGGCCAGTGGGAGCTGGGGCTGGGGGAATCCATCGTGTGCACTAGCACTAGGGCAGTCTGCAGGCGCATGTGTCAGGTCGTTTCCTGCTTTATGCTCAGGCTGACAGAAGAACCTCTTGCCCTCACATCTGCTGCGTGCAGACCCAGCACGCAGAGCAGGGGAACATGCACTTCTGGTGTGTCCCTGGGCCCAGACCTGATGAATCGCGGGTGGGGAAACCAGCTTTGTGCATGTTCTTGGTGCAATGACTTTGCTGGGAAACATGGCAGTGATTGCTCAAACATGAACTCATCTGGCCTGAGAATTGGGGCCTGTTTCACATGACAATAATCCATATTCCCCCCCCCCCCGGAAACACTGCCCTGAACTGCCCTCACTTTCAAACACAGAACAAAATGTACAAATCTAACCCTGAATAACTGACCATGGTCCTATTTTATTTTGCTGCCCTCTGAAGCTCCCAGCCCTGGAGCTGTGCCGACGAGTGGCCAATGGCTATGACCTGCCCCCGCTTCCAGCGTCAAGCGCCAGCTGCACTGTGCCACTGACTTACAGTGTTCTCTTCTCTCTTCAGCCCCTTCTGCCGTCTCCATCATGCACCAGGTGAGCCGGACTGTGGACAGCATCACCTTGTCATGGTCCCAGCCTGACCAGCCCAATGGAGTCATCCTGGATTATGAGCTGCAGTACTATGAGAAGGTATCAGCAGAGCCTGGGGCTGCCCACTGTTAACTCGGGCATGGAGAGAGGTGGCTCAGGCCTTTGCCACCCTTCCTGGAGATGTGCTGAGGGGCAGCTGGAGATGGCACGTACCCCCAGGGCATGTGGCGGCACAGCGGGTGTCAGATCCAACTGAAGGGAGTAAGAGTGGGCATGGCTGGCACAGAGGCAGTCTGGCAGGGCACACGAACCCACCAGATCCCAGGGATGTATGCCTAGGGCAGGCCACGCGGCAGGGACCCTTGCAGGCACCATGCAGCTTGCTCTGCTTGGGTTATGTAGCTCTTTGAAGGGGAATGAGGAAGCTCCTGAGGCCAGGGCAGGAGCGTCCCAACCTTCAATAATCATAGAATCTTAGACGACTAGGTTGGAAGAGTCCTCAGGACCCGCAGTCTAATACCCTCCTCAAAGCAGGACCAACCCCACTCAGTCAGCCCAGCCAGGCTTGGTCAGGCCGGGACTTAAACACCCCTAGGGATGGAGATTCCACCTCTCCCTAGGGACCCATCCCAGGGCTTCCCCACCCTCCTAGGGAAATCGTTTTTCTTAAGAAAGATCCAACCTATACCTCCCCTTGAGACCATTGCTCCTTGTTCTGCCATCGTCACCTCTGAGAACAGCCTCTCTCCAGCCTCTTTGGAACCTCCCTTCCGGGAGTTGCAGGCTGCTCTCAAATCCCCCCTCACTCTTCTCTTCTGCAGACTAGACAAGCCCAAATCCCTCAGCCTCTCCTCGTAGGTCGTGCGCTCCAGCCCCCTCATCATTTTCATTGTCCTCTGCTGGACCCTCTCCAGTCAAGAGCTGGTGGTGCTCAGATCCCTTGCAGGCTAGCTCGTCCCTCCGATTTGCTAAAGCTGAGGGCCCAGGGACTTGTTTTTCCCTCTCCCTGTTACAAGGGTGGCTCCTTCCTGTAGCAGGAACTGCGCTGGCTGGAACCTCGCAAATGGACGCACTGGTAGTGTGGGGCCACATTCATGCTGTATGAGTGGGTTTAGCCCAGGGATGAATTCAGCCTTCAGAGTCAGTCCTAAGGGCTTCTCTGCATGTGTTACACTGGCAAAACCGTGGGCCCGCACTCCCTGCTGTGAGGTAGCAGGGACAGAAAGGCGAGAGAGGGGCTGGCAGGCACCGCTGGGCATGTGCAGTGCATCACCACTGGGTCTGCTCGGGTGCAGCTCCCAGGGCAGTGCCCGAAGGCAGCTGATGTGAGAGGCTGGAAGAGACTCAGGAGTGGCCTGTTGCAGTGACAGGCCCTCCCTCCCCAAACCACATCCCACTCCAGGCCCCACCTGCCCAGCCAGGGCAGAGAAGAGGGATTCTGGGTTAGCCAGTGGGACTCACCTTGCCAAGCGTGTAACGCCATTTGCACAGTGGTGAGGTGTCTGGAGGGCAATGCAAGAGCTGGCTTGCTCTGGCAGGGTCCACAGGGTCAGAGGAGGAGGCCCAGCCTCGGGCAGAGGTGCTGAGTCTTTGGCCGGATGAACCCCTTGGCAGTGGGAAGCGCAGGGCAGGAGCCTTCTCCTTCCCAAAGCACGTCTCTTCCGCAAACTACACATTAAAAATCTACTCAACATCCCGTCTAATTAAAAACCTTTGGGGTTGAAATGAAACAGAAAATACTTTCCCAGCAGCTGCTAGAGGAAATGATTAATCCCCATCGCTCCCTGCCCGTGACCTATTTTCTCATCACCAAGAGCCAGAGGGAGAAGGGGGAGGGGAGAGCCGCTTGGTAAGCTGTAAAATAGGTCCTGACCTATATTGCATAAATCAGAGCATTTCCTTGACCCTTGGGAGTGATGCAGAGAACACAGTGAGGTGGATGGAGCGAGAACCAGCCAGGCCCAGAGAGGGGCCCCTGCCCAGAGACGCTCTTGAAGTAGCGACAGAAGATCTCAGGGAGGGTATTTGCTCTCTCTTGGTGGTGTGTAAATAGAGGGAAATTGTCTGGAAAGCCAAATCGGGGTCATAGGCCCGTCTGCTGGGCTGTGGCTGGCTGCTGGAGGCAAATGCTCTCATCCGTGCTCTTCAGAGAGATAGTGTAAGAGGCAAATGGCTGTGGTGGCAAATGGTTCCTACAGCTTAAGATGCACGTAGCCTTGGTGCTTTGCAGAGGAGCTGGGCTGGAGTTTGTTGCCTGCTTTAGCAGTGGGCAGAAGGCAATATTCTAACGAAGGATGTTAAGGACGAGTCAATTCTCCTATCAGATGGAGGCGGGGGGGGAGAGGGGGTACTTCAAAGTGGCAGCACTGCGCGGAGCCCGGGGTCAGTTGGGGACTCCCTAGCTGACCCCGGGCTACCTGCAGCATTTCCGCGGAACTCCGTGCAGCTCTGCCACTGTGACATGCCAAGCAGAGCCTGGGATCAACTGGGGAGTCCCCCACTGACCCAGGCTCCACGCGGGCACTTCCGCTTTGAAATGCACAGGCTCTTGTGCGTTTCAGAGGAGGAATGAGGATGTGCCTATCGACTAGTCGAGTCGTCGATGGAAATTGCATCGACGACTCGACTAGTAAATTAATAGTTATTTCACATCCTTAATTCTAACCCAAACCCTCCGGTTGCTTGCAGAGGTAGCATCTGGTACCAGTGCTAGAGTGATACTTTGGGACAAGTTGGTCCTTGTCCCTACGACTGCCTGTCCTCCTCCTTGCTCTGGTCCATCCCCAAAACTGAAAATCCTGCCTCTGGCTTTCATTGGGAAACGACTTTTCCTTTCAAAATTGATTTTATCTTATATGTACAAAGCAAAAATGTCACAATTGGAATGAAAGGCTTTGATCTGATCACCGCACAATGTTTCAGTTAACCCAAAACAATTTTCTTAAAGTGGATTTCAGAGAAAATATGAAATGTTGGTTTTGTTTGAGTTTGGAATGAAAGCCGGTTTCCACATGTCAGTATTTCCTGCAGAGCAGAAACTCTGAGCTTCAAGCAGCTCTAGTTGTCATTCAAACCATCATATGGGTCCAAACTATGATTTTTAGCCCTCATTATTAAGCGAGACCCAGGGGAAAAAGCCCTCTTCTCCCTAAGGTATCTCTGCTTGCTCCATTTCAGCTCCCTACCGCAGATGCTTTGGACACTGTTTCAAAGTAGCACCATTGTACTATCATGGGAAAAGGGTGCTTGCTCTGCTGAAAATACCAGAATTGCTCAAAGTTTCCCAACAGATTCACCCCTGGGTAGTAACCAGCCCTGGAGAATTCCAGCCCCAAAGGTTGTGAGCCCCTGGAAAACGGGGGTTTCCAATGGAAAAGGTTTGGGCACCATCATGAAGAACCTCTGGTCTCCAGATGGAGTTAAGGAAAGCAGAGGGAGGAAAGTAGGACAGCTTGGCACACAAGCCACCCCCCTGGCTCCTAAGCACCTCACTGCATCAGGGCTTGGCTGGTCATTGGTCCAGATGCACAAGAGCTGAGCTGTTCTGACCCCGGCAGTGGTGGCGGCTTAGGTGGCCAGCCTGTGCTGAGTTGGCCTGTGGTCTCAGGAGCCCCAAGGCGGGTAGAGCATGGAACAAAGCACAAGCCCGTGCCCAAGCCACCCAGGCATTTGGTGCAGTGTGTCAGTCAGGGCTGATCCTCACTCTGGCACTCCGAGTGCAGAAGGTGAGGGCCGCAAGAGAGCTCCAAAAAAAACCTTCCCCCAGAATCCTAATACCAAGATTTTGGGGAATTGCTGCCACCATCAAGTGCTTTTTTGTCCCTAAAAAACAGGGGTGAACACTTGAAACCACCCCCAGAGGTACCCTAAGCTCTTTTGCCCCAAAAGAGCTTGAAAAAGAAAAGAGGAAAACAAGCTGCAGTGTCTGGTAGCTGACCCCTCAGTCAGAAGCCTGCAGATACCCACAGCCAGACCTGCCAGGACACAAGAATCACCTTAAACAAGTGATTTTTAGTACAAAACAAAAGACACTCTTGGGAAAGCATCCTAGGTTGCTAGATCTACAACCTAGGAAAACAAAGTAAAAAACCAGAGAAAGATCTCTGGCATGATGCTTAGATGGTACATGGGGAGGGGAGGCCTAGAATCACACAGAGCAGTTCAAACCAAACCACAAAATAAAGAAAAATTTCCCTGAACGTGACTGGACTCACATTTCTCTGGTGCTCACTTCTCATTTTCTCTTTGTTCAGCCCATTCCCATGCGCTGAATGCCTGCAGGGGCATGGCAGTTCTGCCTGAGTTTCAATCATTCTGTGCCGCTCAATTCCTGGGTTCTCTCTCCCCCAGAAAGAAAGCAGGCAGGGAACCCAGATCCCATTCAAATCTCCATTGGCTCTCCCGGCCCCCTGCAACACCCTTGCTAGGTACCTGAGTTAACCCCTTAAGGTATGTCTACACCAGCTCGTTAGTTGGAGCTAGGTAGGCAAATGAGGGCAACCGGAGTTGCAAATGTTCCCAGGCGCCGCCATTTTTAAATCCCCATTTGTCCGAACTAACTGCCCGCAGCTAGACGCAGCAGTTAAACGTTAATTCGAACTAACTCTTTAGTTTGAATTAACTGTTACTCCTCATTCCACGAGGATGAGTTAGTTCGAATTAACGTTTAACTGCCGCGTCTAGCTGCGAGCAGTTAGTTCGGACTAAGGGGGATTTAAAAATGGCGGCGCCTGGGAACATGCAAATGAAGCCCAGGATATTTAAATCCCAGGCTTCATTTGCAACTCCGGTTGCCCTCATTTGCCTACCTAGCTCGAACTAGCGAGCTAGTGTAGACATATCCTTAGTCACCAGGTGCTGGTCAGTGCTCCCCTTGCCCATGACAGTCGCACAGCGAAAGGACCACAGGCAGTGGAAGAACAGGTGGGCTTGGCGTGCTCTGAAAGGTGCCAGCCTGGTGGCTGTTTGCCTGTCCGTCGCCAGCCCTGTGCAGACACCTCTGTAGGTGCTGCAGCTCACCCAGCTGTAACCCGGCTGGCCCAGGTAGCACAGCTGTGAAAGCAGCCCAGGCTGCTCCAGGAGGACTTGTGCAGCCCCCAGGCCGCTGCCAAGGAAGGGCAAAAGGGGCCCCGGGGCCCAGCATTGTCAAAGGGCCCAGCACTCTGGACTGTGGCTACTATGGCCGCTGGAGCCCTCGGCCCTTTAAATTGCCTCTGGAGCCCAGGCAGTTCTGAGGACAGTCCGGTTTTTGGGCCCTCTGCCCAGTAAAAAAATTCAGAAAATGCCAGACGTGTAATGTCCAGTATTTTCTGGTTTTCCAACTGGACGCCCAATGGAAGCCTGGCAGGGGTGGGGGGAATGGCTGGGAGGCGGGGTATGATTGGCACTGGGAGCCTCTGGTTGCATCTGACGTAGGAGTGACGCCTTGGGGAGGAGGAGAAGCCCTGTCCGTGCTCCTGAGCGCTGTTCAAGTACATTGTGGAGCCGTAGCCGGACTCGCTCGTATTTCGCCGGGACCGTGTGCAGGACAGACAGTGCCCTGGGATCTGCATGTGTCCGGGTCAGTCCCGTTCCCCGCCGGCCAATTCTCTCCCCCCCCCCGACTCCCCCCCCGGCCAGCCTCGAACCCTCCTGACCAGCCCTGCTCCCCCCAACCCCCTTCCA
Source organism: Pelochelys cantorii (assembly GCA_032595735.1). Lineage (NCBI taxonomy): Eukaryota > Metazoa > Chordata > Testudines > Trionychidae > Pelochelys > Pelochelys cantorii. The sequence continues at coordinate 1,546,387 of CM064348.1, forward strand.
GCCAGCCCTGCTTCCTGCCGGCCAGTTCTCCTCCTCCTGCTCTCCCCCAGCCAGCCCTGCTGCCCCCGACCCCCACCCCCGCCAGCCCTGCTTCCCATCCCCCCCCACTCCTGGCCAGCCCCAGTCCCCTCCTGGCCGGTCCCTGCCCCCCCCATCAAGTGTGTCCGATATTTTTTCTGAAGCTACCTGGTAACCCTAATTGCAGCTAGCAAGATTTGCCTGTCCCACCAGCAGTACAGCCTGTGACTGCAGCATAGGCATGCCCTGTGTCAGCTGTGCGCGTGCATTGGCAAGACCAGCCTGCAGAGGTGGGGCTGAGGCGAGGAGTGTGAGGGGAGGGCACATTGAAGCCCAGGGGGTGAGAGCAGAGGAGCGGTCGGGGTGTGAGGGGAGGGCGCTAGAGCCCAGGGGGTGAGAGCAGAGGAGCGGTCGGGGTGTGAGGGGAGGGCGCTAGAGCCCAGGGGGTGAGAGCAGAGGAGAGGTCGGGGTGTGAGGGGAGGGCGCTAGAGCCCGGGGGATGAGGTAGGAAGTTTTCCCTAATGTCCAACCTAAACTTCCCTTGCTGCAATTTAAGCCCGTTGCTTCTTGTTCTATCCTCAGAGTCCAAGGAGAACAATTTTTCTCCCTCCTCCTTATAACATCCTTTTAGATACTTGAAAACTGCTCTCATGTCCCCCCTCAGTCTTCTCCTTTCCAAACTAAACAAGCCCAGTTCTTTCAGTCTTCCCTCATAGCTCACGTTCCCTAGACCTCTCATCATTCAAATTGCTCTTCTCTGGACCCTCTCCAGTTTCTCCACATCTTGAAATGTGGTGCCCAGAACTGGACACAACACTCCAACTGAGGCCTAAACAGCGCAGAGCCAAGTGGAAGAATGATTTCTCGTGTCTTGCTCACAAGCACTCCTGTTAATACGTCCTATAATGATGTCTGCTTTTTCCCAACAGTGTCACACTGTTGACTCAGATTTAGCTTGTCATCCACTATGACCCCTCAATCCCTTTCTGCAGTATCCTTCCTAGACAGTCGCTTCCCATTCTGTGTGTGTGAAACTGATTGTTCCTTCCTAAGTGGAGCACTCTGCATTTGTCCTTATTAAACTTCATCCTATTGACCTCAGACCATTTCTCCAGTTTGTCCAGATCATTTTAAATTCTGACCCATCCTCCAAAGCACTTGCAACCCCTCCCAGCTTGGGATCATCTGCAGACTTAATAATCGTACTTTCTATGCCAATAGCTAAATCGTTGATGAAGATATTGAACAGAACCAGCTCTAAAACAGACCCTCGTCTCAGTGGGCTGCAAGATTGTCGCAACCGAGACAGTCTCCTGGGACAGGAGCTTTGTGTCCCTGGAATTTGTGGGGGGAGCCGACTGAAACAGAGCGGTGCTGTGTTTGGGAGCACCCAGTCCTCAGTGCTAGTGTGGGGTGCAGTCAGCACCCCCCTTGCCTCGTGTCCTTGCTCTAAATGCGTGTCACTTCAGTAAGACCAGCAGGAAAAGCTACGCAGATGGAAACCAGCAGAATCTGGCAACCCTGTGCATGGGCAACAGTAACCAAACTGTCCCGTGGGCCAGACTTCCACCCCGACGGGCCGCATGCGGCCTACAGGGGCTAAGCGACAGACACTTGGTAATTTGGTACCCAAGTTGGGCTGGCTCTGATGTGTCACTGCTGATGCAGGCAGAGGGAATAGCTGCCTCCCAGTTCAAGCTGGTGACGCATTTTTATTTAAAAAATGGTTAAATAAAAAGTGGCAATTTTTTGAAAACTGTAATTTTTACAAAAACATTTCAATTTGTCTCAAAATTGGTGATTTTTGATAGAGCCTTTTTTCCCCTTGCAACTCCGCTTTTGCTTTGATTTCTCCTGTTAGGTTTTGGTATTTTTCCTTCCCTGCCTGGTTTGGATTCAATAACTGTGGGCGTGTTTTTCCAAATCAAATATGTTTCAAATGGACAGTTTCAGTTTCAAAATGGAAACGTTACTTTTCAAAAACAATGTGATGGGGTGGACAGAGCCTCATCTTCCACTGGTGGCCATTTAGCACCCTGGCCAGCAGTGGGGACAGTGGAGAGGGCCTGCAGCCAGTCAGGGTTCGGCAGCCTGGTATATAAGGAGCTGCTGAGGGAAGGTCAGTTAGTTCCTTCCTGGAGCTCAACCTGGCCAGACCTCTGGGCTCGCTGGGAGCATCGGCACCTGGGCCAGCTCCGAGTGGGAGCGGGACCTTTCCAAGGAACCAAGGCTAGATCCTGCAACAGGAGGCTGGCCTGTGCGGGTGTGGAGGAACCCCGGGCAAGGGGGGAACCCTGGACCTCGACCGCCAACTGGACTGTGTCTCACCCCGCGTGGGCGAGGTCACTGTTGTGAGCCCCTTGTAGCCACTAAGGGGCGCTCGCTGACAGGACTGAACCTGTTACAAACCAAAAAAGGGAAACAAATTTCTGCCAAAATGTTCAAGCTCAATAAATTGGTTCATGGCCATGCCATTGGGGCAGACATGCCTGCAAAATGCTCAGGGTCTGGGCCAGACATATCACAACAACCCTGCCAGGGTGAGTGGCACAGGAAACCCAGATGCCCAAAGGAGGTTTCAAAGCCCTGTCAGATGGAAGGGATGGGCCTGGAGGGGGCAATTGCAGCCCCCGTGGGAGCCAGTTAGACAGACCTAAGGAGAAAGAAAGGCCGCTGTGGTGGAGGAGCAAGAGGGAGCTGAGCTGTGGGAATGGAGCATTACACTGCACTGGCCTGGCTGGGCCTGCCCCAGGAGGTAGGAAGGGAGTGATTGCCCCCGCTGGCCATGCCCGGAGGAGACAGGAGTGATTGCCCTGCGCTGCCCCTGCTCAGAAGGTACAGGAGTGATTGCCCCCCACTGGCCGTGCCCAGAGGGGACAGGAGTGATTGTCCTGCCCTGGCCATGCCCGGAGGGGACAGGAGTCATTGCCCCCTGCTGGCCATAGCTGGAGGAGACAGGAGTCATTGCCCCCTGCTGGCCATGCCCGGAGGGGACAGGAGTCATTGCCCCCTGCTGGCCATGCCCGGAGGGGACAGGAGTCATTGCCCCCTGCTGGCCATAGCTGGAGGAGACAGGAGTCATTGCCCCCTGCTGGCCATGCCCGGAGGGGACAGGAGTCATTGCCCCCTGCTGGCCATGCCCGGAGGGGACAGGAGTCATTGCCCCCTGCTGGCCATAGCTGGAGGAGACAGGAGTCATTGCCCCCTGCTGGCCATGCCCGGAGGGGACAGGAGTCATTGCCCCCTGCTGGCCATGCCCGGAGGGGACAGGAGTCATTGCCCCTGCTGGCCATAGCTGGAGGAGACAGGAGTCATTGCCCCCTGCTGGCCATGCCCGGAGGGGACAGGAGTCATTGCCCCCTGCTGGCCATGCCTGGAGGGGACAGGAGTCATTGCCCTCCGCTAACCCCACCTACAGCAGGTAGGAGGGGAGCCAGTTCCTCACACTGGCTCCACCCACAGAGGTGGGAGGGGAACGGGTGCCCTAGAGCAGTGGTTCTCAACGTGGGCCATATGGCTCCCCAGGGGGCCACGCATTACTTCTAGGGGGCCACATGGAAAAAACCGGAACGTTAGGGGGCCACCCAAACTTAACTGCCAGGCATATGATGAATGAGGCTCAGAAGGGGGCCATGAGCAAAAAAAGGTTGAGAAACACTGCCCTAGAGTATACGGCTTGGAACGTTTGAATTTGCTTTGTCAACACAGGCAATTGGCCAGCTGAACTCCCGTGGACAAGGAGAACAGTTGCTCCCCATCCCCTTTATAACAGCCCTTGCCAGGGAACCAGGCCCCCCAGTCGTCCTTTTCCAGCACTAACATGCCCAGCTTTTTGCACCTTTCTTCGTGGATTAGGCTTTCTAGACCTTGTCTTTATCTCACCCAGGACTGGACACACTGCTCCAGCTGGGCTCTCCCCAATGCTAAGTGCAGGGGACAGTTACTTCCTGCGTCTTACCAATGATGATCCTGTGAATCCATCCCAGCCTGGCGTTAGCCTTTTAGTGGCTGCATCGCACTCGTGAGTCACATTCAGTGGGCCAGCCACTGTTATGCCAGGCTCCTTTCCAGCAGCAGCATTACAACCCAGCTAGCTGCTCCTGGTTTGGGACTTGTGCATTCGATTTCTCCTTCCTAACTGGGGTTCTCTGCACTTGCCCCTGTTCCTGTGTCCTGTGGCATTTCAGCCCATTCTCCGACTTACCGTTTTCAATTCTCATCCTGTCCAAGGTGCTGGCAACCCCTCCCAGCTTGGTGTCATCCACAACTTTTATAAGCCTATAGTACCCGACCCAGTACAGATCCCTGTGGGACCCACCTAGAAACATCCAGATCGCAGGCCCTGGTTCTCACGGGGGACTTTAATCACCCTGACATCTGTTGGGAGACCAATACAGCAGGACACAGACAATCCAGGAAGTTTTTGGAGAATGTTGGGGATAACTTCTTGGTACAAGTGCTGAAGGATCCAACCAGGGGCCATGCACAGCTTGACCTTCTGCTCACAAACAGGGAGGAACTAGTAGGGGAGGTAGAGGTGGGTGACAACCTGGGAAGCAGTGATCATGAGATGGTCGATTTCAGGACCCTGACCAAAGGAAGAAAGGAGAGTAGCAAAATACACACCCTGGACTTCAGAAGAGCAGACTTTGACTCCCTCAGAGAACTGATGGGCAGGATTCCCTGGGATGCTAACATGAAGGGGAAAGGAGTCCAGGATAGCTGGCAATATTTTAAAGAAGCCTTATTGAAGGCACAGGAAGAAACCATCCCGATGCGCAGTAAGAAAAGCAAATATGGTAGGCAACAGATTGGCTTACTGGGGAAATCCTTGGTGAGCTTAAACACAAAAAGGAAGCTTACAAGAAGTGGAAACTTGGACAGATGACTTGGGAGGAGTATAAATATATTGCTCGAGAATGCAGGGGAGTTATCAGGAAGGTGAAAGCACAGTTGGAATTGCAGCTAGCAAGGGATGTGATGGGTAACAAGAGAGGTTTCTACAGGCATGTTAGCAAGAAGAGGGTGATCAGAGAGAGTGTGGGGCCCTTACTGGATGAGGGAGGTAACCTAGTGACAGATGATGTGGGGAAAGCTGAAGTACTCAATGTTTTCTTTGCCTCTGTCTTCACGGACAAGGTCAGCGCCCAGACTAATGCACTAGGCAATGCAGTATGGGAAGGAGGTGGACAGCCCTTGGTGGGGAAAGAACAAGTTAGGAATTATTTAGCAAAGCTAAACATACACAAATCCATGGGCCCGGATTTAATGCATCCGAGGGTACTGAGGGAGTTGCAAATGTCATTGCGGAGCCTTTGGCCATTATCTCTGAAAATTTGTGGAGATCAGGAGAGATCCCGGATGATTGGAAAAAAGGCAAATGTAGTGCCCACCTTTAAAAAGGGAAGAAGGACAATCCAGGGAACTACAGACCCGTCACCCTGGAAAAATCGTGGCGGGGATCGTCAAGGAATCCATTTGGAAGAGGGGAAAGTGATCAAGAATAGTCAACATGGATTCACAAAGGGCAAGTCATGCCTGACTGATCTGATTAGCTTCTATGATGAGGTAACTGGCTCTGTGGATATGGGAAAGTCAGTGGATGAGATATACCTTGACTTTAGCAAAGCTTTTGATACGGTCTCCCACAATATTCTTTCTAGCAAGTTAAGGGAGTATGGATTGGATAAATGGACTGTAAGATGGATAGAAATCTGTCTAGACTGTCGGACCCAATGGGTAGTGATCAATGGCTCGATGTCAGGTTGGCGGTCAGTTTCCAGCGGAGTGCCCCAAGGATCGGTTCTAGGACCAGTTTTGTTCAATATCTTTATGAATGACCTGGATGAGGGGATGGATTGAACCCTCAGCAAGTTCGCAGATGACACTAAGCTGGGGGAAAGGTAGATAAGCTGGAGGACAAGGAGAGGGTCCACAGTGACCTAGACAGATTAGACTCTAATCATTAGAGGATTGGGCCAAAAGAAATCTGATGAGGTTCAACAAGGACAAGTGCAGAGTCCTGCACTTGGGACGGAAGAATCCCAAGCATTGTTACAGGCTGGGGACCGACTGGCTAAGTAGCAGTTTGGCAGAAAAGGACCTGGGATGACAGTGGATGAGAAGCTGGATATGAGTCAACAGGGCGCCCTTGTAGCCAAGAAGGCTAATGGCAGATTAGGGGGCATTAGGAGGAGCATTGCCAGCAGATCCAGAGAAGTGATTATTCCCCTTTATTCGGCTCTGGTGAGGCCACATCTGGAGTATTGTGTCCAGTTCTGGGCCCCCCACTATAGAAAGGATGTGGATGCATTGGAGAGGGTCCAGCGGAGGGTGACCAACATGATTGGGGGTCCTGGAGCGCATGACCTATGAGGAGAGACTGAGGGATTTGGGTCTGTTTAGTCTGCAGAAGAGAAGAGTGAGGGGGGATTTGAGAGCAGCCTTCAACTTCCTGAAGGGAGGTTCCAAAGAGGCTGGAGAGAGGCTGTTCTCAGTAGTGACAGATGGCAGAACAAAGAGAAATGGTCTCAAGTTACAGCGGGGGAGGTCTAGGTTGGATATTAGGAAAAACTGTTTCCCAGGAGGGTGGGGAAGCACTGGGATGGGTTCCCTAGGGAGGGGGTGGAATCTCCATCCCTAGAGGTATTTAAGTCTCGGCTTGACAAAGCCCTGGCTGGGTCGATTGAGTTGAGATTGGTTCTGCCTTGGGCAGGGGGCTGGACTTGATGACTCCTGAGGGCTCTTCCAGGTCTATGGTTCTATGATCTTCCCAGATTCCTGCTAGAGGGCTAACAAAGGGTCAAGCCTGGGGATTGGAGTGATGTGGATGTGGGGAAGGGACTGGGGGGGGCAGCAGGGAGGTTGGGGAAAGGACAGGGAGGGGCAGCGGGGAGGCTGGGGAAGGGAGGGGGAGGGGCAGCAGGGAGGTTGGGGAAAGGACAGGGAGGGGCAGCGGGGAGGCTGGGGAAGGGAGGGGGAGGGGCAGGGGGAGGCTGGGGAAGGGAGGGGGAGGGGCAGCGGGGAGGCGGAGGCTGGGGAAGGGAGGGGGAGGGGCAGGGGGAGGCTGGGGAAGGGAGGGGGAGGGGCAGCGGGGAGGCTGGGGAAGGGAGGGGGAGGGGCAGCGGGGAGGCGGAGGCTGGGGAAGGGAGGGGGAGGGGCAGCGGGGAGGCTGGGGAAGGGAGGGGGAGGGGCAGCGGGGAGGCTGGGGAAGGGAGGGGGAGGGGCAGCGGGGAGGCTGGGGAAGGGAGGGGGAGGGGCAGTGGGGAGGCTGGGGAAGGGAGGGGGAGGGGCAGTGGGGAGGCTATGGTAGGGCTGGAGATGCAGCCAGAGGTACAGAGAAGGCTGATCATTCACATGGGTGTGGAATGAGGCACGGTTCAGTCACAGCAGAAGAGTCGCTGTCCTCATCCAAATCCAGCTTTTGCTACTGGTGGGTTCAAGGGTCCCACCTGCAATTTCCGCTTCTTTAAAGAAATGGGTCCCTTGTGTGAGTCCCTCGGGACAGGAGGGGGGTGATTGCCCGCAGCGGCCCAGCCTACGAAGGGCAGGAGGGGGGTGATTGCCCGCAGCGGCCCAGCCTACGAAGGGCAGGAGGGGGGTGATTGCCCGCAGCGGCCCAGCCTACGAAGGGCAGGAGGGGGGTGATTGCCCGCAGCGGCCCAGCCTACGAAGGGCAGGAGGGGGGTGATTGCCCGCAGCGGCCCAGCCTACGAAGGGCAGGAGGGGGGTGATTGCCCGCAGCGGCCCAGCCTACGAAGGGCAGGAGGGGGGTGATTGCCCGCAGCGGCCCAGCCTACGAAGGGCAGGAGGGGGGTGATTGCCCGCAGCGGCCCAGCCTACGAAGGGCAGGAGGGGGGTGATTGCCCGCAGCGGCCCAGCCTACGAAGGGCAGGAGGGGGGTGATTGCCCGCAGCGGCCCAGCCTACGAAGGGCAGGAGGGGGGTGATTGCCCGCAGCGGCCCAGCCTACGAAGGGCAGGAGGGGGGTGATTGCCCGCAGCGGCCCAGCCTACGAAGGGCAGGAGGGGGGTGATTGCCCGCAGCGGCCCAGCCTACGAAGGGCAGGAGGGGGGTGATTGCCCGCAGCGGCCCAGCCTACAAAGGGCAGGAGGGGGGTGATTGCCCGCAGCGGCCCAGCCTACGAAGGGCAGGAGGGGGTGATTGCCCGCAGCGGCCCAGCCTACGAAGGGCAGGAGGGGGGTGATTGCCCGCAGCGGCCCAGCCTACGAAGGGCAGGAGGGGGGCTTTGCAGAAGCCGACAGGTGATTGCTCTGTAGGAGAATGGGAGCAGTGAAGAAGCTTGAGTGGGAACCTGTCCCAAGGGCTAGAACGGTCCAGTGAAGCCTGGGTAACCTCCCGTTGGCCCACTATGGCAGGGGCTGGCTGGGGCTTGGTCCGACAACAGTGGGCATTGTGCTGTCTGCCACACCGTGAAGCTGCTGCCCATCTTGTTAGCCAGCTGCATGCTGGGGAGAGGCGCTGGGCACAGGAGGGGTTGCAGCTTTGCTGAAGTCGGCTGTATTCCACTGGGTTGTTTTGGTAGGGTGCCTTCGAAATACCAGGGGAAAAGGAAGAGAAACCAAAGGGGGGGACGACCTCGCCGCGGAAGCAGGCACTTTACAGCACCATGTTTGACCTCGTCACCAATCTCCCCCCTTAGCTAGGGTCAGCATGTAGGTGCTCTGTTGTCCTTCACTGTGGCAAAGCCACCTTGGATGGGCTTAAACTGCAGCGAGGGAGGTTGAGGTTGGATATGAGGAAACACGTCCTGCCTGTCAGGGGGGTGAAACGCTGGAATAAGTTGCCTGGGGCGTTGTGGAGTCTCCATCCCTGGAGAGATTGAAGAGCAGGCTGGACAGACGCCTGTCGGGGATGGGCTAGACGGTGCTGGGTCCTGCCGGGAGGGCAGGAACTGGACTCGATGACCTCACAAGGTCCCTTCCAGTCCTAGTGTGATTCTATGGCAGGGGTCAGCAACCTTTCAGAAGTGACGAGCCAAGATTTCACGTATTCACATCTACGTTCGAGTCTGTGTGCCATTGATACCTTTTAAAGTCAATAATACTCTCCCCCCCATGCAGTCTGCTCCCCCCTGCCCAGGTGGGGGATGGGATAAAATCCTGCTGCTCAGACTAGCAGGCACCAGCAGCCTGTCCTGTCCTAACTCCCAGCTAAAGCACAAATTTTCCACACCTCCCTCACCTCACAGTACAAAAAATCTGCCCGCTCCCGCCTCCACCTCACTCCGGTGCCAGCACCCCCCCTTTTTCCCCAGCTACTCCATGCAGTCAGCCCCTTACCTCCCCCTTCCGAGGAGACTTGAGAGTTCTGGGTTCCTGCCTCTCTGTCCTGTGCACAAGGGCTTCTCTAAACTTCACTCCCCTCTGACTCCCCCTTCCAATTACCCACTCACCCTCTCCCGCACTCCTCCCCCTGCCTAGCCACTTTCAAGCACGGAGCAGCTCCGTTTAGCTGCTCTCTCAGCAGGACAGCGCCCCACCCCCCTGCCAATCAGCTGAGCTCCCTGCCTGCGCGGGAGCTTTGAACTTCTGAGTGGAGCTCAGAAAACAGCTGTGTGGTCGCGCCGCCACACAGCATAGAGGGAACTATGGTCCCCTGCCACAAGCCCCCTCTGCCTGCCACTCCTCCCCGCCACCGGCTCCTTCGGCCCCATTGCTGGCTGGGCGACACCGCTGCCCTGGCCCTGCTGCTCCAGCCAGCACGGCAGCATGCAGCCCTGCTGCTGGCTGGCGTGCAGCCCCAGTCGGGCCTGCCCCGGCCCCAGCTAGGTTGCCACAGCCCCAAACGGGCTTCCCCTGTGGGGCTGCTCTCTGTCCCCACTGCAGGCCGGCACGCAGCACAACCCCGCTGCCAAGCCGGCACACACAGGCTGTCCCCCACCCCACTGCAGCTCCACGACCGGGGAGCAGCCACCTGGCCCAAGACCCTGCTGCCAGAGGAGCTCGCCTGGCTGAGCCCAGCAGCAGCAGCAGCTCCCCTGCTTCCACCAGCTCACTGCTGCAACAGAGTTGGGCAGGCGCAATGCGCAGCCTCCCCGCCCACCCCCGGAGCTGGTGCTGCGGCCACGAGGCTCGCAGGGGCGGAGGGACTGGGCTGAGCTCCCGCCCCACGTGCCACTGGCAATCGGCTCCGGGCGTAGGTTGCCGACCCCTGTTCTATGCAGCCAGCCCCTCAGATGAGTTCCTGCTCCTGGGGCTCAGCGGAGTGAGGGGAGCCCTCCTTTCCGGCTTCCCCTGCCAAGGCTCCTCTCTCTGGAGCCCTGTGGGGAGCCAGGCGCCTGGGGCCCACGCGGGCAAGGGGCCCGGGTCCGGCTCTCTGGCAGCAGCCGTTGTTTCCCTGGCAGGATCTGAGTGAATTCAATGCCACAGCAGTGAAGAGCCCCACCAACACCGTGACTGTGCAGAACCTCAAGGCTGGCACCATCTACGTCTTCCAGGTGCGGGCGCGCACCGTGGCAGGGTACGGGCGCTACAGTGGCAAGATGTACTTCCAGACCATGACCGAAGGTGAGACCGGCAGGCATGGCTCCCCAGGGCCCAGAGACAGCCCCGGGCCTTAGCAGGGGGCCTGCTCTGGGAGGTGCTGGCCCTGTCTGGCCCGAGGCTGAATCCCACCCACCTGGCCTGGCGGGGCGCAAGGGAGCGGAAGGGCCCAGAGAGTGGCTGTGGGCCCTCACCAAGCTGGGATCCGCACAGGACGCTTCGCTCCCCACTCCCGCTCAGCTGGGCAGGGCAGGAGACCCCGTCCCCTCCCCCTGCCCTGCGGGGAGCTGCTCCCGCCGTGGGTGAGCAGGGCCCCCGCCGGGCTCTCACACTCCTAACGCCCCCGTCCTGCCCGCCAGCCGAGTACCAGACCAGTGTGCAGGAGAAGCTGCCGCTCATCATCGGCTCCTCCGCCGCGGGGCTGGTCTTCCTCATCGCCCTGGTCGTCATCGTCATCGTGTGCAACAGGTGGGTCCCGGGTGCCGGCCACGCGCTGCCACGGGGCAGCCCTGCCACACCCAGCCGAGGCAGCCAGTGAGGGCAGGGCCTGCCCTGCTCGGTCTGCGATGGCGGGGGGGGCGGGAGGGAAGGGCAGGAGGCAGGTGGGGATTAGAGATAGGAATGGTTTACCTCGCCGGGTGACACTTACCGGTTGCTGTTAACGTATGGCCCAGCCAGCCCCGCCCTCCTCCCCGCCTGCGCCTGTTTAAGCAGTTAACCAGGTACATATAACAGTTAACCGGTTAACTGGTTAGACAGGATTTCACGTCCCTAGTGGGGATGGGCAGGCAGGGGCAGAGGCGGGCAGAGGTGGGGGAGCCAAGAGCAGAAGGCGGGTGTGAGAGGTGAAGGCAGGTTGGGGAGGCCAGGGCGGAGGGGAGGTGGGGGAGGCCAGGGCGGAGGGGAGGCCAGGGCGGAGGGCAGGTGGGGGAGGCCAGGGCGGAGGGGAGGCCAGGGCGGAGGGCAGGTGGGGGAGGCCAGGGCGGAGGGGAGGCAGGGCGGAGGCCAGGGCGGAGGGCAGGTGGGGGAGGCAGGGCAGAGGGCAGGTGGGGGAGGCCAGGGCAGAGGGGAGGCAGGGCGGAGGGCAGGTGGGGGAGGCGGGGCGGAGGGGAGGCAGGGCAGAGGGAAGGTGGGGGAGGCCAGGACGGAGGGGAGGCAGGGCGGAGGCCAGGGCGGAGGGCAGGTGGGGGAGGCAGGGCAGAGGGCAGGTGGGGGAGGCCAGGGCAGAGGGGAGGCAGGGCGGAGGGCAGGTGGGGGAGGCCAGGGCGGAGGGGAGGCGGGGCTTAGGGCAGGTGGGGGAGGCCAGGGCGGAGGGGAGGCGGGGCGGAGGGCAGGTGGGGGAGGCCAGGGTGGAGGGGAGGCGGGGCGGAGGGCAGGTGGGGGAGGCCAGGGCGGAGGGGAGGCGGGGCGGAGGGCAGGTGGGGGAGGCCAGGGCAGAGGGGAGGCGGGGCAGAGGGCAGGTGGGGGAGGCCAGGACAGAGGGGAGGCGGGGCAGAGGGCAGGTGGGGGAGGCCAGGGCAGGTGGGGGAGGCCAGGGCGGAGGGGAGGCAGGGCGGAGGGCAGGTGGGGGAGGCCAGGGCAGAGGGGAGGCGGGGCGGAGGGCAGGTGGGGGAGGCAGGGCGGAGGGGAGGCGGGGCGGAGGGCAGGTGGGGGAGGCAGGACGGAGGGGAGGCAGGACGGAGGGCAGGTGGGGGAGGCCAGGGCGGAGGGGAGGCGGGGCGGAGGGCAGGTGGGGGAGGCCAGGGCGGAGGGGAGGCGGGGCGGAGGGCAGGTGGGGGAGGCCGGGGCAGAGGGCAGGTGAGGGAGTCCGGGGCAGAGGCTGGGGCAGAGGGAGGCTGAGGTGGGGATGGGCGGGCAGGGATGGGGGCAGGCGGGGCAGAGGGCAGGTGGGGGAGGCAGGGCGGAGGGGAGGCCGGGCGGAGGGGAGGCGGGGCGGAGGGCAGGTGGGGGAAGCCAGGGCGGAGGGGAGGCCAGGGCGGAGGGGAGGCGGGGCGGAGGGCAGGTGGGGGAGGCCAGGGCGGAGGGGAGGCGGGGCGGAGGGCAGGTGGGGGAGGCCAGGGCAGAGGGCAGGTGGGGGAGGCCAGGGCAGAGGGGAGGTGGGGCGGAGGGCAGGTGGGGGAGGCCAGGGCGGAGGGGGAGGCCAGGGCGGAGGGCAGGTGGGGGAGGCCAGGGCGGAGGGGAGGCAGGGTGGAGGGCAGGTGGGGGAGGCCAGCGCGGAGGGAAGGCGGGGCGGAGGGCAGGTGGGGGAGGCCAGGGCAGAGGGGAGGCGGGGCGGAGGGCAGGTGGGGGAGGCAGGGCGGAGGGGAGGCGGGGCGGAGGGCAGGTGGGGGAGGCAGGACGGAGGGGAGGCAGGACGGAGGGCAGGTGGGGGAGGCCAGGGCGGAGGGGAGGCGGGGCGGAGGGCAGGTGGGGGAGGCCAGGGCGGAGGGGAGGCGGGGCGGAGGGCAGGTGGGGGAGGCCGGGGCAGAGGGCAGGTGGGGGAGGCAGGACGGAGGGGAGGCGGGGCGGAGGGCAGGTGGGGGAGGCCGGGGCGGAGGGCAGGTGGGGGAGGCAGGGCGGAGGGGAGGCGGGGCGGAGGGCAGGTGGGGGAGGCCAGGGCGGAGGGGAGGCGGGGCAGAGGGCAGGTGGGGGAGGCCAGGGCGGAGAGGAGGCGGGGCGGAGGGCAGGTGGGGGAGGCCAGGGCGGAGGGGAGGCGGGGCGGAGGGCAGGTGGGGGAGGCCAGGGTGGAGGGGAGGCGGGGCGGAGGGCAGGTGGGGGAGGCCAGGGCGGAGGTGGAGGCCAGGGCGGAGGGCAGGTGGGGGAGGCAGGACGGAGGGGAAGCGGGGCAGAGGGCAGGTGGGGGAGGCCAGGGCAGAGGGGAGGCGGGGCAGAGGGCAGGTGGGGGAGGCTAGGGCGGAGGGGAGGCGGGGCGGAGGGCAGGTGGGGGAGGCCAGGGCGGAGGGGAGGCGGGGCGGAGGGCAGGTGGGGGAGGCCAGGGCGGAGGAGAGGCGGGGCGGAGGGCAGGTGAGGGAGTCCGGGGCAGAGGCTGGGGCAGAGGGAGGCTGAGGTGGGGATGGGCGGGCAGGGATGGGGGCAGGCAGGGCAGAGGGCAGGTGGGGGAGGCAGGGCGGAGGGGAGGCCGGGCGGAGGGCAGGTGGGGGAGGGCGGGCGGGGCGGAGGGCAGGTGGGGGAGGCAGGGCGGAGGGGGAGGCCAGCGCGGAGGGAAGGCGGGGCGGAGGGCAGGTGGGGGAGGCCAGGGCGGAGGGGAGGCGGGGTGGAGGGCAGGTGAGGGAGTCCGGGGCAGAGGCTGGGGCAGAGGGAGGCTGAGGTGGGGATGGGCGGGCAGGGATGGGGGCAGGCAGGGCAGAGGGCAGGTGGGGGAGGCAGGGCGGAGGGGAGGCCGGGCGGAGGGCAGGTGAGGGAGTCCGGGGCAGAGGCTGGGGCAGAGGGAGGCTGAGGTGGGGATGGGCGGGCAGGGACGGGGGCAGGCGGGGCAGAGGGCAGGTGGGGGAGGGCGGGCGGGGCGGAGGGCCCTGGGGCTGCATGGGCACAGAGGGATGGTGCTGCCGTGCGCTGTGCTCGGGGCCCGGCCCTTCCCCGGCTCAGTGCTCCCTTTCCTTTCAGAAGACGGGGCTTTGAGCGGGCCGACTCGGAGTACACCGACAAGCTGCAGCACTACACCAGCGGCCACAGTACGTAGCACACGGCCCCTCTCCGGCACGTCCTCGTGCTCTTGCCTGGGAAACGCCCTGGCCCAGCCACCGGGGGAGTCTTCCCCGGGACCCCAGCTCTCTGATTGAGGAGCCAGACTTACTGCGGAATTGACTGGGCAACGTTCCGGTTGCTGGTGTGAAACCCGCAGCTCCGTAGCCTCCAGCGGGGCTCTCCATCGGCAGAGCGTGACCCCCTCTGACAGGGCGGGAACCGGAGCCCCCCAGCCTGCCACCTGCCCGGGGGCCGAAGCCAGAGCCCAGGGGCCTCGGCCCCAGGTGGGTGGCCTGTAGCCTGAGCCGCTCTCTAGAATCCCGCTCACCACCTGGCTGTGCGTCCCCTGAATCCGCACCCCGCGCCGCCCTGCGCAGCTCCCGGCCCAGCTGTGCCCCTGCCACAGCCCGAGGAGGGAGCCGTGCCGCCGGGCCCTGTGACCCGCGTAGCTGAGCACACCGGCGTGGACCCATCGGCCGCTCCGGGCAGCCAAGCTGCCGCAGGAGAAGTCTGGTCCGCGCAGCTGGCGAGAGCTGTGCTGTCTGCCGGGGGCAACCCTGCAGAGCGTGTGCACAGCCCCGCGTGTGGCTGGGGATGGCACGTGGGCGACCACTGGGCCTTGCTCTATGCCCAGCCACGATGCCGGAGCCGTGCGTGTGGCTTTGGTGGAAGTGCCACAAGCCCTGTCCAGCCTGGGAGCTCCCTAGGCTTGCCCACTGCAGTGAGCCTCCTTGCAGCCTGGCTAGCTGGCACGGCACCGGCTCTCCCGGCGGCTGGGTCTGCTCTGCTAGAAGCCCCATGCTGCACCCCTTGCATGCCCTGCTTGGCTCCCAAGAGCAGCCCAAGGGCTGGGACAGGCCGGAGCAGGGCTCTGCCAACTGCCCCCGATGTGGGGCCACGTGGTGTGCCGTGTCCCAGTGAGTCCGGTATGCAGTGGGGCATTCACAGCTGGTGGTGAGTTCCAGATGGGCTCCCTCCTTGGGCCCTGTCCTGTCTGGCTGCTGTAGGCTGCCAGTGCTGGGTCCCTCCCCACCGCCCTTCCTCTGGGGAGTTATTTGTAGGAGGTAGTGCGAGCAGGGTACCAGACTGGATTCTCCAGCTCCCCAGCTCTGCGGCCTTCAGCAAGTCACTTAAACCAGCATTTTCATATGTGAGCGGGGGGCAGGATTGGGAGCCCAAGTGCCCTGCTAGTCATAGGTGCCAGGCATCGCCAGTCCCACGGCCTGAGGGACGGGAGGTTTGCCCGAGGCTTGCCTGCGCCAGCTCCAGGGCGGGGGGCTGAGGCAGGGCTACCATTGCGCTCACCGCTGTGGCCGTGGCTCGTGGGACACAGTCAGGGCTTAACACTTCGGTGCAGTGTGGGGAGCCGTCGGGCCAGGCAGGGGAGCTGCCTGTTCAGAGCCAAACTTCTGCAGCCCTGGCTTGGGGCAGGGACATGCCCAGGCAATCAGGGGACAGCCAGTGCGGTGGGCAGGCTGGGGTGTTCTGAGCTGGGGCCGGGCATCCCCAAGGCAAGGAGACATCTTATGGGCAAGGGGTTCACTGGCTCCCGTCTGGATTCCCCCATATGAACTCCATGTGGTTCTGGGTTGCGGCAGGGGAGCCCCCCTGGGCGTGAGGTGCACGATTCCTGGGCCTGGGGGAGCGATGGGCTGGCTGGGGCAAGCTCTGCCAGGCCCTGTCAGTTTCTCTGGGGAGCCAGTGCGTGGGATCGGGGCATGCCTGCTCCCAAGCTGCAGGCTGTGTAACCGTTGGCATTGCTCGCAGAGAGCTCCTTTGGCCCAGGCTCCGGGCTCCTGCATGCCAGGGGAGCCCTGTGTTTGGGAGGGGCCTGCTGGGGAGAGTCGGTTCGGCGAGCAAGACGCTCTGCGTGGATCGCGCTGTTCCTGGGAATGCCGGCGCCTTGCCACGCGCCTGTCTCCTGCCCTGCGCCCCTTACCTGCAGCAGCATTTCCCTCTTGCACACATGCACACGCACATGCATGCGCACGCACACATATATACATGCATGCACACACATGTGCACACATACACACATGCACACGCACATGCATGCGCACACAGATACACACACATGCATGCACACGTGGGTCCTTCCTTTCCTTTGTGCATCTTCTTGCTGTTTGGCTGCCATGCCCTTTGACGCTCCCCCTCCCCCTATTCACAGTGACACCTGGGATGAAGATTTACATTGACCCCTTCACCTACGAGGATCCCAATGA
Organism: Pelochelys cantorii; assembly: GCA_032595735.1. Lineage (NCBI taxonomy): Eukaryota > Metazoa > Chordata > Testudines > Trionychidae > Pelochelys > Pelochelys cantorii. The sequence goes on from CM064348.1 coordinate 1,562,815, forward strand.
GGCCGTCAGGGAGTTTGCAAAGGAAATTGACATCTCTTGTGTCAAAATTGAGCAGGTGATCGGAGCAGGTAGGCTGGGCTTGTGGGGCTGGGCGCTCCGTCAGCCCCCCAGCTCCCTCCTGGCAGCCAGTCCTGGGGCTGGGAGGACCTTTGCCACTGAGGCAGGGCCCATGCACAGGAGATGGGGACAGCCCAGGCGTGTTCTGCTATCTGGCACGCCCGGACTCAGCACCAGGCTGCCAGTGGGTGCTGTGCCAGTGACACACTCAGCCCCATGAGGCAGGGACACCTCCTAGCCCCAGCTGGCTGACCCAGAGGGAGCGCTGTGGGCTCCTCAGCTGGAAGGCTGAGTAGGCCTGAGGAGAAGCAAGTGGCACAAAACAAGGGGGGCCAGCGGTGAGATTCGAAATGCACTCAGCCGCCCCCAGAAAGGTGGGCAGGGGTGTGAGGGTGGGTAGGACAGGCTGCGGCCGTGTGGGTGGCAGGGTGGGTGTGAGGCCACGGGCCTGGGGCGGTGTGCGTGGCAGGGTGGGTGCGAGGCCACGGGCCTGGGGCGGTGTGCGTGGCAGGGTGGGTGTGAGGCCACGGGCCTGGGGCCGTGTACGTGGCAGGGTGGGTGCAGAGTGGGGGGGCCTGCAGTGTGTAACCTGTGCTTCCCACCGCAGGGGAGTTTGGGGAGGTATGCAGTGGGCACCTCAAGCTGCCTGGCAAGAGAGAGATCTTCGTGGCCATCAAAACGCTGAAGGCAGGTTACACGGAGAAGCAGCGCCGGGACTTCCTGAGCGAGGCCAGCATCATGGGACAGTTCGACCACCCCAACGTCATCCACCTGGAGGGCGTGGTCACCAAGAGCACCCCCGTCATGATCATCACCGAGTTCATGGAGAATGGCTCCCTGGACTCCTTTCTGCGGGTAGGAGTGCTGGGCAGAGCGGGGGCAGAGGGGACGCTGGGATGGGGTGGGGCGGGCGCAGCCCTGGCTCACTCACTGCAGCGCTCCACGCCAGCCCAGCGTCCCCGCTGCGGGCTCTGGAGGGCTCTGCCCGAGGGCCGTGCGACGGGCCCACTCACCGGCACACGCTCACACCCCGATCAAGTGGCACTCACCTTTCACTTAGCCACAGGTGGGACCCATTTCAGACGTGCTCAGGGTCAGGCATCAGGGTGCTGAGTCCCTGGGGACCTGAGCCCCAGCTGCTCCCGGTGGGTCACGCTCGCTGGGCCCAGCCACCACTGTGAACATCCTGGGGGAGTTAATACTTGTAGGGCCTACACAAACACCTGTTCCTAAGCAAAGGTGTTGCCAGGCCACAGCCTAGCTCTGGTCTTGGTGAGGAGCAGATGCCCAGGGCCTGTCCGCCCTGCACTTTACCGCTGTTAGCTGCGTGGGCCAGATGACACGGCAACAGTGCAGCCGCGGCCACGAGCGCCATGCACGCTCACTGCACACAGATGTCCACGCACGCACGCACACGCGGTGCCGACACACAGGCAAGGGCACATCCTGGCTCTACTGAAGTCAGTGGCAGCTTTGCCACTGGGGCAGGGTATCCCCTCCAGCCAGGACATGTAGCCCTGCGTGGGCCACAGCCTGAGGTGAGCAACAGCCCCCTTTGCTGACCGAGCAACGTGCCTGGCGTATCGGGGTGTCAGCCCCCCCAAGATGGCTGCACTGAAGGGGTGTGTCCCTCCACACGCTCTCCCTCCAGCTCCCCTGGCCGGACAGAAGCAGCAGAGTTCTGGGCAGACTCAGGACTCTTGGGGCCCAGCCCTGCGGCTCCTTGCAGGGCTATCGGCAAGTCATGCCATGTCTGCCTGCCTCTCGCCCTGCTCTTGTGAGGGAGTGAAGCGTGAACCCTCCCCTCCCTTCCCCTCCCATGGGACTTCTCCTGTCTCCCCCCCAGCAAAACGACGGGCAGTTCACGGTCATCCAGCTGGTGGGCATGCTGCGGGGCATCGCCGCAGGCATGAAGTACCTGGCCGACATGAACTACGTACACCGGGACCTCGCCGCCCGCAACATCCTCGTCAACAGCAACCTGGTCTGCAAGGTGTCCGACTTCGGCCTGTCCCGCTTCCTGGAGGATGACACCTCAGATCCCACCTACACCAGCGCCCTGGTAAGGCCCCCAGCTCCGGGGGTCGTGGGGGGAGGGCAAAAGGGCACTGGGGGGTGGCCGGTGAAGAGCCCTTGCCCTGCTGGCGAGTGGGTCGGGCTCAGGGCGACCGTAGCCCACGGGCCCTGCGCGCAGGGAAGCCTGGCAGGGCCACATGCTGGGGAGAGGCTGCACCCCGGGGGTGATGCGCTGTATCAGGCCCCTGCACTGCAGAGGGCTGGAGCCAGCGGCGGGGAGGCCGTTCGCGATCAGAGACGCAGCGTCGGGAATTCTAGAATTTCTCTGCGTTTCTGTCGGTGCTTTATGTCTCCTCCTTGCTGCCTCACGCACTGCTCAAGAGTTGGCTCCTGCCCTTGGCTAGCGCCCTAAAGCGACCCAGTGGCGCGCGAGCCCCGTGCGGGCAGGAACCCTGCAGTCGTAAGCATCCGCTGCTTCCAAGGGCTGTGGGGAAGCCAGTGCAGGCGCGTCGGGGTCCTCGAGGTCATCTCGTGCAGCCAGTTGCGGTGAGGCAGAGCTGAGAATCCCGAGGCCTCCCTGAGCGGTGAGGGGGTTCCAGGCTGCCGTGCAAGTCCGTTCCAACGCTCACCTGCCCTTCTGGGCTCCTCTGCCCGGCAAGCCACGGCTGTGACTAGTTGTGCTCCCTGTGATGGGTGCACAGGCTAGCTGTGCCAAGCGCCTGCTCATCTGAGCCCTGTGGGGGTGTTGGGCACAGTCCGTGCTGCTGCCATGGCGCTGGTCAGCCCCCTCCCTCAGTGAGGGGGCAAGCGCGTCCGCATGAGCCGGGAACTCCATCCCCAGGGTTCTCCTACCAGCGACCCTAAACCCGCCTTGCTCCTTTCTTGTCCACCTGCAGTGGACCTGCAGATCAGCGGATCTCCTTCCGAGTGGGGCCCAGGCTCAGCTTTCCGACCCCTCCCCTGAGCTCAGGCTGGAGCACTTTTGATTGGTTTTGTTCTTCTCCTTGACAGACTCTTCCGCTTGTCTCCATCTTTCCTCCACACGCTCCCCTGCCCCTGCGGAGGGAACAGCAGCGAGAGAATCGCTTGCTTGGGCACCCGGAACTGAACGGGTTCTCCAGCTGAGGCCTCGCCCGTTCTGAGTTCAGCGGGACAGTGACCTCCCGCCCCTTACGTGGGACACAGCAGCCAATCCAAGCCAGCATGACAGCCGCCTTGGGAGCGGCTGTATAACGGGACTCATGCTCCTTTGGGCCTATTCTAACCCCAGTGCTAACTAGCTGGGCTCGGGGTCCATGCAGCGTGGGGTGCTCACCCCGTGCCGGAAGAGTTTCCCTCAGCAGCACCTGCAGGGGAAAGGACTCAGGCACACACGTGCCGCGCTATATAGGGCGCCTGCCAGTGACGGTGCTTGGAACCTGCTCGCCTCAGCCTGAGCTCTTGCACATTTCCCAGTTGAACCCCCTTTTCCCTGCACAGTTCCATTGCCGGTCACGTCGCTGTGATTCGGTAGCGAGTCCAGGCGCCGTAGGGTCCAGCCTCGAGTCGGGGCGTGCCCCATTCCATTCCCGTGGCGATGAGCCCAGGCCAGTGAGCGACCCGCACTGCCACACTCTGCGCTGTGTAGCCATCGACGTCATTGGACCTCCTGCTGAGCCCCTAGACAAGGCTCAGGTGCCACCACACCCTGTTTTCCTACCTAAAGTGGCCTCAGCCTTCCACGCGGCTCAGGAGAGCTTCCTCCGAGCCTTTGCCTGGGAACCCCGTGTATTCGGACACTCTGTCAGCCGCCCTCATGTCAGCGCCCACTCGACCAGCATGCAGGCCTCCTCTGCGGCCTTCCTCGCCAGCGTTCCTACCCTGCACGTGGCTTGGTCCTCCGCGCAGCACCCGACGCCACAAGCCCCGAGGTCCTGCCTTGGGAAGAGCTGCATTGCAGCTGGCACCTCCGCAGACACTGCTTGCAGGCGCCAATGTCGAATGGGCCTGAGAAGGCACTCGAAGAAGAAAAGACGGTTACTTTTGTTCCGTGACCAGGGTTCTTGGAGATGTGTCCATTCAGCGTAGGTGTATGAGCTCGCCACATCTCGAAGAACCCCAGGACGGAACCAGGTAACTGTCTTTATTCTCCCTTCTTTCATCATGCATTTGATTTTAACTTCCTAATGTGACAGGGTCAGGTCAGATGGCTAGAGAAGAGCATTCAAAGGGACATATGGGAGCCCTAGATTAAGTAGGTCTCTGTTCCCAGGGTAAACTGGCAGGGGCTGCCCTAGAACCAGCAGGCGCTTTCCAGAAGCAGTCTGGGCAAGCCCGCCGGTTGAGCCTGGCTTCACAGGGCTCCTCTTGCTAGTTCAGAGGTGTGTGAGGAGGAAGTGGGATCTGGGAGCCAGGCGGAGCGCGGCGGAGGAGCAGGATAAGCTGCTCAGGTACCAGAGGAAGGGTACTGGGCGGGATCGTTTGGAGAAGTGGCCCAGGGAAGTAGTTGCCAGATGGGGAGTAAAACAAACTGCATCTGTTGCTGCTGCCTTAGGGTCCCTGGGCCAGAACCCGGGCTAGTGGGCAGGCCCGGGTTCCCCCAACCCTCCCCCCACCACTACACAGTCTGTCCCTGGACAGGGAGACCTGGACTACAAAGGGGCTTCACCCCCACATTATGGACTAGCCTGGGATGAGCTTGGCTCAGTAGGCTGTGAACCCTGCCATTGGTGGGACGTGGTGAGCCTCTGAGGATGAACACTGTCCACCCACGAGGCACAGCCAAAGCTCTGCCACACTAAGAAAAGGCCTGCACACTGGTTGTGTTCCACTTCACTTGTGTTATTTCAGACTAATTCTCCAATGTTTCAATGCTGGTTTGAATTCTAATCCTGTCCTCTAAAGTGCTTGCAACTCCTCTCATCTGCACGTCACAGATGTTATAAGAATATTCTCCGTTCCATTATCCACGTTATTATGGAAATATTGCCTTGTCTTGACCTGTGACATACTCTTGTTGGTCATCACCAGATGTATACTTCCAGTTTGATAGTGAACCATTAATAACTACTCTTTGAGAACAAGTTTTCAACTAGTTCTGCACAGCTCTAGACTATATTTTTCCTAGCTTACTGGTGAGAATTTCTTGTGGGACTGAGTGACAAGGGTTACTAAAATCAAGATTTAGCATGTCTCCTATTTCCCCCCATCCACTTGGCTGATTAACTCTGTCAAAGAAGGAAATTAGGTTGGTTTGGCATGATTTGGTCTTGACAATTGCATGTTGGCTATTACTTAGTACCCTATTATCTTCTTGGTACAGGTTGAACCTCTCTAGTACAGAACTCTCTGGTCTGGAAACCTCCGTCATCCAGAATGATTTTAGTTGGATGGGTGTGGCCAAGTTTCCCACAGTCCCATAAAGTTTGTTTATAGTCACCCATCCTGGCTCTCAGTGTTCTGTGCTGTTAATTAGCTCTAATTTACCTCTAAATGTCTTCTAAGAGCCCAGTGAGCAGTAGAAGTGCTGGAAATGCTGCTAGCCAATATTGACCTCCCATGGTCCGGAACATTCTTTGGATCAGAATTGCTCAGGTCCTGAGGGTGCCAGACTAGAGAGGTTCAACCTGTACTTACAGATTGTTAATAATTTGACTCAGTCTCTTTCCTGGATTTGAAGTTCTGTTGACTCGGCTATAATTTCCCATTCCCCCTTGAAAGGTAAGTGCTGTTTTTGTCCTTCTCCAGTCCTCTGCTACCTCAGCTGTCCTCCAGGAGTTCCTGGAGCTGAGCGCTCATGGTTCTGAGAGTGCTTCAGCTGGCTCCTCTGTTCCATATCCCACAAACCAACTCCCCCCCCCCAATAATAATCCACCAATTTCTTGGTACTTCTCAGCAAAGGCAGCATGGTGCTGACATCTCACATCACCAAGGCCTCTTGGCTGTCAGAGGCACATTTACTAGGACTCAAAGACTGAGTGCCATGAATAATTAAAACTTTCCTGCATGGTTAAAGTCAGTGAACAAGGTACATTTGGCTGTGCAGATGTTTACTCTCCCTCTTGCTAATTTGCAGAATTCATTACTGTGGTGCAGTAAGTCTCCCAACTGTTGGCTAAAATGCATTTTCCATAGATGCATGGCTGGAGGCATAGATTATAAAGCCAGAAGGAGCCCTTGTGATTATCTGTGTGGTCTGATTTCTGTGTTGGGCCATAGGACTTTCTTGAAGTAGTTCCTGTTTCAACTAGATCATCTATCTGTTTTAGGGGAAAAAATCTAGTCTTGATTTAAAAATTTCCAGTGCTAGTATATCCATCCCAATCCTTGGTAAATTATTCCAGTAGTTAATTATTCTCTGTGTTAAAAATGTATGCCTTATTTCCAGTCTGAATTTGCCTAGCTTCAACTCTGAGCCATTGGTCCTTGTGATATCTTTGTCTAGTAGAGTGAAGAGCCTTTGATTCACAAATTTCTCTTCCCTATTCAGTTACGTATAGACTGTGTTCAAGTCTCCCTGAATCTTCTCTTTGTTAAGATAATCAGACTAAACTCTTCGAGTCTTTCATCATGCAAACTCCTTTTAAATGTTGGCCCCCACATTCATTTTTTTCCAGTCCTCTGAAACTTCCTAAGACTTGGAAAATCAACATTAACAGTTCAGAAAGCTCCTTTCGAATGTAAGTTATCAGGAAGTGCTAATTTTAAACTGTCCAGCTTTAGGAGCTTCTTTTTAACATCTTCCTTAGTTACGGTTGGAATGGAAAGTATTTCATTATCTTCCAATGTTATAGCTATGTCAGCTGGACATTTCCCAAATTCTGAACAAAAATATTTATCAAATACTTCTGCTTTTCTGCATTATTATTATTGACAGTTCTACCATTTCCATCTAGTAATCAATCATCCTATCCTATTGCCGGGTTTGTTTTGTTCCTAATATACTTTAAAACTACTTATTCTTCTTAACTTTATTGACCATAGAGCACTTGTGTCCCTTTGCTTCCCTTATCAATTTTCTATAATTTTTAAATTCTGATTTATATTAATTATCATCAACTTCCTATTCTTCCGTTTGCTGTAAGCTTTTTAAATCTGATTTCTCCTCCTCTCTAAGCCAAGCTGTTTGTTCAACCAGCGTGACCTTTTTTCTAGACCGTGAGATTGTTGGCTTTTTGGCATCTAGAAAAGTATTTTCAAACAATTCCCAATTATTATTAACATTTTTTTATTTAATGGTTTTCTCACAACTTAATTTGTCTCATAAGTGTTTTCAGCTTTCCGAGTCCCCCCCAAAGATGAGCGTTTGCCAAGCTTGCAGGGGGACAAGGCACATGCTTTTGCCTGGGCAGGGGCTCATGCGCGAGTAACAGCCACTCAGCCAAGGTGCACTTCCACTCTCTCCTGCTCTGCACGGCTGGCGCTCCATGAGGAAGGGAAGGGAGAGACACGGCACACACACAGCCCGCTGCTGTGAGCCATTGCCTCCTGGCACAAGTAACAGTTGGCCTGGAGAAATGCTGGACTGACCCAGAGTGAGCCCTGAAGAATGGGAATGGCAGCTGCCCTGCAGAGAGGGGTGCTGTGTTTACAGGGACACAGTGCTGTCCAGCAGTGTTGGCCTTGCGTGGCTGATGGAAAGGCTTTCTCTGCCTAGGCCTCTGGAACATCCTCGTCCCCAGTCTGGGTCCTTGGGCACTCACACTGCATCAGTCCCTCTCGGGACACCTCTGCTCAAGCCCTTTGGTCTGAAGTTCAGTGGGTCTGATCAAACCCCAGGGAGCACTGTGGGTAATGGTACTGCTACTGTGTCTAGATCTGTAGTGGTCTGAGCTTGTTCCACCCTTTAGTAAGAGGGAGCAGATAATTCTTCTCATGGGCCAGATCTGTTGCACTTCAGCCTGCTTAAGCCAGCAGTGACTCCAGTGCATGTGCTCTGTTGGCATGAAGGTAACTGCCCAACGTGGGCCTCTAGGACCCTGTGTTACAAAAAGACAACCGGAAATCCTCCAGCATGAGAACTTTCGCCCCGGGGCATCATGCATCCCGCACACCATGAACAATTAAACAGGACGGCCTGTGCCCTTCCACTGTAATGAGCTGAAAGCAAGAGGGTGGAGAGAAACTCAAGAGACCAGTCAGGGCTTCCTGTAGTTTCATATTTTTCTGCAAATGACTCTATTAGCCCTGAAGGAGAAAGAAGGAGCCTGAAGCCGGGGCCTGGTGCTTGCACCAAAGTGAGCAAGAATTACACGCTGAGTGACAGACCGGCCGAGTCACAAGTGGATGTTTGGTGCAAGTCAGTGTCTCTCGGCAGTAGAGTTGCTGGCACCAATAGAAGCACACGGAGCATGTGAACCCATTCCACCAGGGCAGGACAGGGACACCCCGCTGAGCACATGATAAAATAGTCGTAAACAAGAGTGAAAGCAGAACAGGGGGCAGTGGCTGCTTTGGAGGACAGTCCAAGGGGAGGCACTAAATGTGTCATTAGTGCGTAAGATGATCTGGACGGTGGGTATCACAGGTTGTTCATTTCTGTCTATAAATGTTGGGGAACCTTGATGTAACTCTTTGGCCGACCTAGGGGGCGATAGCGAACTCAGTACTATCAACTGAGCTGGGTCCATTGTCCCGGGTACAAATTCGTAGGGGCTCGGAGGCCATCGGCTACCGACGCCAAGCACTGTACCTCGTTGGACAATAAACCTGACTCGGGTGCCTTTGGAACTTAGCTGAGTCTGTGGTCTGTGGGGGCTCTCGTGAAGTCTATTGTGCTAGCTCCCTGCGCCGAGCTGGCACGAGATACTGAGGGTGCCTACGAAAACGCAGGCAGCCAACGTTTATCATCTCTGGCGGAGCAGGAACCCTGCCGGGACGCCACCAGCGAATCCGGAATTTACGGTATCGCTGCCCTGATCCACTACAGGCCCCACAAGCCTTAGGCATTGCAGGAGCCCAGAGGTTGCAGCAGTCTGTAGGAGGACAGCACTCTCATATAACCCGGCCCATTAGCAGCCGGCCATCAGCTCAGGGCTCCGTCCCTGCAAGACAGGGAGGGATAAATTGGCTCATGTCCAGGTAGCCCGCTAGTCCCAAAGGGCAGGCCTTGCCTCGCCGCCTGTGTCAGTGTGCGGAGGAGCCCTGCGCATTTGTCATTTCAGGGCTCAGGATTCTAGCTGGCTGCCCTGGCGGCTCCATGTTGCAGCGTCTCCATGGCCGCGATGCCAGATCACATCCGTCTCTGCTCCTTTCCCGCAGGGGGGGAAGATTCCGATCCGGTGGACGGCGCCGGAAGCAATTCAGTACCGGAAATTCACCTCGGCCAGCGACGCGTGGAGCTACGGCATCGTCATGTGGGAGGTGATGTCCTACGGGGAGCGGCCCTACTGGGACATGACCAATCAAGATGTAAGTTTTCAAGAGCGATGTAGTGGCAACATTGAACTCAGTCATGGGCATGGAAGAGGAAAGGCTCCCTGCATGGCTATGGCTGGGCTCAGCCTGTAGTGTGCTGGGGGGTTGCCTGGCTGTGGGAGGTCTGCATGGCCAACCCCTTTGGTAGAGACACAGGCCCATATGCATCTCTGGGGCCACCTGGCAATGCAAGGGGCCAGAGGAGACTTCCTCCAGCTCGGGAGTGCATAGGGCTGACACGAGCAGCTCCCCCTTTCAAGCGCTAGAGCAGGAAGCATGGCGGAGGTGAGAGCGGCGCTGGGCGTGGGGGGTGTGCTCTGGCCAAGCTGCGTGCTGCGGGGCACCCGGAGGTCATCTAAAGAAGGCTGCCTTACCTCAGCGTGGCCCTCAGGGCACCGGGAACAGTTGCCATGCCTGCTGTAGCCCAGAATTTGGGGGGTGCCACAGGGACATGAAGCCACCGTTGCAGACCTGGCTTGGGCATCAGCAGGCTTACTGGTCAGGTGGCACCCAAACAGCCTCTGCACCCCCAGGGCCCAGCAGCCAAGTCACAATTCATCACCCCAGTGGAGTCCTCTGTGACCTCCCAGGCAGTGGGAGAAAGAGGAGAGTGGGACCCAGGCCCTCCCCCATCACCAGGTCCCCTGGGCTGCTCCCTCTCCCCTTCAGTGTGGGGCTTGGCCCCAGCCTTCTCCTTACACAAGCTCAGTGTGGGGCGCTGGCTGAGGGGTGCTTCGCAGCTCACCCTCAAGAAGCCATTAGTCGGAGGGAAGAGTCTTACTCACTGTCCTGGCCCTTCCCCTAGAGTGTACAGCTGCAGCAAGACTCTCCTCCCCCTGCAGAGCTCCCTTGACAGCAGGCCGGAGGGAGCATGCCTCAGAGCTGCTGAGGGCCAGCTGCTCCATCGCTCCTTAGTGGGGCCTGTAAATCCCGTCACTGCCATCTTGCCCTTCTTCCCTCGGAGACCCAACAGCTCCATGGGACTAGCGTGGGCGCTGCAGCTGGGACCGCCACTGCCATGCAGTCAAGCTAACGGTCAGGACACTGCACAGGGCACCAGAGAATGGAGACATTCCCACGGGGACAGCCTCCGAGCTGGGGACCTTCCCTCTCAGCGAGCATTGTCCCTCTTGCTGTGAGCCCCCTTTCCCTGCGAGGACCATTCACAGAGCCGTTGTGGCTGGGCCCACAGTGACCCCTAAAAATACGGACTCCCAGAGATTGGACTTACTTGGTCACAAGCTTTATTCATCCTCCAGTTTCCAGCTCAGGGTGGCGAACCGCTAGGTGCTCTTAGGGCAATGTGACTTCAACTTAGGGCCAGTTCTGTCCAAGTTCGAGGCCTTCCTGCCTGAGAAAACAGACGGGACTTAAAGTTCTCCTGGAGGAAGGAGCTGCGGCTGCCAGGGTGGTGCTCCAGGCCACCGTGGATGCAGCAGACATGGCTGCTCAAACCATGGCCTCTGCAGTCTCGATGCACAGAGCGTTTTGGCTCCTTCGGTCCACCCTCTCCACTGAGGCCCAGAAGTCGCTGCAGGATTTCCCATTTGATGGCAAGGCCCGGTCTGCGGAACAGACAGATGTCAAGCTCTGTGGTATCAACGGCGCTTGACCAACGTTGAAGAGGCTTGGTCTATATGCTCCAGCCCCCATCCGCACAAAGTTTAAGCCCCAGCAGGCCCCAAGTCAAGAGAACCAACCCCACCAGGAGCCATCACATAACTGTAGAGGAGCAATGGGAATCACTCCTCTCACCACCCTCGGTCAGCCCCGCAGCCTGGCCCTTCCAAGGAGAAGCAGGCTAGCAAGTGTCTGTTTTGATGGGATGCTCAAGGACAACCTACTAGTGTGCATGGTGGATCCAGTACTCGTGCCCCTCCCAGCCTCCCCTCCCCCCCACACGCTTCTTCAACCATCTTTCCCATTTTTTTCCCAGGCATGGGCATTTAAAACCTCAGACTGACGGGTCCTCAACATCATTTCTCAGGGATACACCCTTCAGTTACCGCCCCCCCCCCCGTCCCTCTTCAGGGATCCCTTGCACAAGCATCTTCTTGACCAGGAGGTGCAGCAACTCCTACAGCTACTCATGGTGGAAGTGGCCGCTGTGGAATTCAGGAACAGGGGGTTTTACTCTCATTATTTCCTTATTCCCAAGGCGAAAGGAAGTCTCAGGCCTGTGCTCAACCTGCAAGATCTCAACTGGTACCTACCTTGGCTGAAGTTCCACATGGTTTCCCTGGCCTCAGTCATTCCCTCCCTGGGTCCCAGAGACTGGTGTGCTGCCCTCTGCCTTCAGGATGCATACATCCACATCCCCGTTTTCGAGGGCCACAGGCACGTTCTTTGCTTCCTTCCTTCCTACCAGTTTGTGGTCCTCTCATTTGGCCTGTCGACAGCTCCAAGAGTCCTCAGATGCGTGTCTGTTGTGGTTGTTACCTCCAGTGTCGAGGTGCCCGGATCTTTCTGTACCTTGATGACCGACTAATCCAGGGCAGTTCCAGGTCCCTGCTGTCCATGTGCCACTCTCTAGGCCTGCTGGTGAATGACAACAAGTCCACATTAGTACCAGTGCAGAAAATAAAGTCCATTGGGGTGGTACTCAGCGCTACGACTGCCAGACCATTCCTCCCCAAGGAAATGTTCAGAGCTTTGGCAGACCTCATTGAGGGGGGTCTCCTGGCTCCCCGTGACAAAAACCAGAGTAAGTCTCCACCTCCCAGGGTGCGTGGCGGCATGTACTTACATCTTACATCATGCCAGACTTCATATGCACCCTCTACAAATGGGCTCCATCTTCTCCAGTCCAGAGATCGTTTGGAGAAGGTTCTCACTATTGCCAGCAGAGCTCTTACCTCCCTTCACTGGTGGAGTGTTCTGGTCCTTCATGGGGTCCCATTCCAGAGCTACCATCATACCACCCAGCTGGTATCAAATGCATTGGGTCTCAGCTGGGGAGCCCACCTTGGGGACTCCAGGACCCAGGGACTTGTGGTCTCCAGAGGAGATGGCATTGCCCACCAGTGTTAAAGAGCTCAGAGTGCTATGTCTTGCCTGCGGGGTCTTTCACCCTCACCTGGCAGGTGGTCAGAAGGAGTCCACTAGGTCCTAAAGAGCAGAAATCCCTCGACTCATCAGAGAGCCACCTGGCTAAATGGGCGAGTTTCTCACATTGGGTGGCTGATCACAGCATCTCCTCCTCAGCAGCTACGGCCCAATTGATCCTGGATTATCTACTCCACTTGAAGAACCAGGGCCTAGCACAAGCCTTGCTCATTGTACACCTGGTGGCTATCTCCATCTTCTCTCCCACTGTTCAAGGCCACAGGGTCTTCTCCCACAACATGACGGGCCAGGTGCCTCAGAGGCCTGGAGTGGCTCTACCCCTTGGTCACGTCTCCAGTCCCTTCATGGGACCTGGTTATGCTCACAGGGCATCCCTTGGAGGACACCTGTCCTGAAAACTGGCCTTCCTCATAGTCATTACATCAGGCAGGTGAGTCTCTGAGATTTGGGCCCTGATCTCCGAACCTCTGTACACGGTCTCCGTAAGGACAAGTTTCAGCTTTGACCTCACCCAGCCTTCCTTCCAAAGGTAGTGTCCTCTTTGCATATGGGCCAGGACATCTTCCTACCATCCTCTGACCCAAGCCCCACTTTTGGAGTGAGGAGAGACAGCTGCCCATGTTAGATGTAAGAAAGATGCTGGCTTTTTACCTCGACAGAATTAGGCCATTCCAGAAATCCACCCAGTTGTTGGTCTCTACAGCGGAGTGGATGACGGACCAGCCTGTCTCCACCCAGAGAATTTCAAGCAGGATCACCTCCTGCATCCGCGCCTGCTATGACCTGTCTGGTTTCCCCCCACTGCCGTTATGAGAGCCCTTTCGACCAGGATGCAGGCCTCTTTGGCAGTGTCCGTGACTCATGTCCTAACACACTTGCATGGCTGTCGGCGCTTTCACCTCACACTACACCCTCCTCTGCCAGGCTAGAGAGGACGCCGAGTTCAGCACGGCAGTGCTGCAATCTTCTGACCCCTGAACTCCTGCACACCTCCCAGTGGCTACTGCAGAGTGTCACCTGTTGGGGCCTGGGCATGAGCAAGCGCTTGAAGAAGACAAGATGGGTGTCTTGTTTGGAACCGGATTCTTCAAGCTGTGTGGCTCGTGTCCATTCCATGACCCACCCTCCTTCCCACTGTTGGAGGTTCCAGCAAGAAGGAACGGAGGGCGGAGGGAGTGCGGGCACCCCTTATACCACACCATGGAGGCGCCACTCCAGGGGTCACCAGAGCCTCTCCCCTACGGATACTGCGGGGGGGAATTTCCAGCACCAGTGCACGAGGTGAGCATGCACCTCAATTGTGGAATGGACATGAGCAACACATCACAAAGAACACCAGTCCCCTGGGCTCTGCCCCCTTGTCCCAGTGTGATGTCCACCTCCTGGTGGAAATGCAGCCACTTCTGCAGGTCCTCTCCAGACTGCACCCCTGTGGAGTGCCATCTAAAGGAGGGTTGTCTGCAAATGTGTGTGTGTGAATTAGCTAATAAAATGAGCACAAGCAGGTACCGCATGCGGGTAGGTAGCACAGTTCACAAGTCCTCTGGAAAGTGGTGTTTCTTGTGCACTGAAATGGGTTCCTAATTAACACTGGTGTAAACAACATGCAATTTCACTGAGCCAATGGATCCTTCAGTGCCCAGCTTTTCCCTCTCCCTGGCCACAGCCATCCTGGAGCGTGCATAGAAACCTTCCCCTCCATCATGTCTGGAGGCCACAGCCCTCCTCAGCTCCCTCCCAGCATCTCACCACTGAGGGACAGGCGCAGAGCTGGTCAGCATGTCTTTGATGAATCATAGAATCATGGAATCCCAGGGCTGGCAGAGACCTCAGGAGTCATCGAGTCCAACCCCCTGCCCAACACAGGACCAGGCCAACTCAATCATCCCAGCCAGGGCTTTGTTAAGTTGGGACTTAAACACCTCTAGGGATGGAGATTCCACCCCCTCCCCAGGGAACCCAGCCCAGCGCTTCACCACCCTCCTAGGGAAACAGTTTTTCCTAATATCCAACCTAGACCTCCCCCACTGCAACTTGAGACCATTGCTCCTTGTTCTGCCTCCGCCACTACTGAGAACAGCCTCTCTCCAGCCTCTTTGGAACCCCCTTCAGGGAGTTGGAGGCTGCTCTCAAATCCCCCCTCACTCTTCTCTTCTGCAGACTAAACAGACCCAAATCCCTCAGCCTCTCCTCGTAGGTCATGTGCTCCAGCCCCCTAATCATTTTGGTTGCCCTCCGCTGGACCCTCTCCAATGCATCCACATCCTTTCTATAGTGGGGGGCCCAGAACTGGACACAATACTCCAGATGTGACCTCCCCAGAGCCAAATAAAGGGGAATAATCACATCTCTGGATCTGTTGGCAATGCTCCTCTTAATGCAGCCTAATACGCCATTCGCCTTCTTGGCTACAAAGGCGCCCTGTGGACTCATATCCAGCTTCTCATCCACTGTAACCCCCAGGTCCTTTTCTGAACTGCTGCTTGGCCAGTCGGTCCCAGCCTGTAACAATGCTTGGCAGGGCCGGCCTTGGGCCGATTCGCCCGATTCCCCAGCGTGGGGCCCCGCGCCTACGGGGGCCCCACGCCCAGGTGAGCGACGCATGCGCCGTGCCGCCCGGGGCCCCGCGCATGTGCGGCCCCACCCCCGGAATCGGGCCCCGCGCTCTCTAGAGCCGGCCCTGATGCTTGGGATTCTTCCATCCCAAGTGCAGGTCTCTGCACTTGTCCTTGTTGAACCTCATCAGATTTCTTTTGGCCAAAACTTCTTTCAAAGCTTGCCAGTTTTCTCCAGTCCAGAGCTTGATCAGACTGGCCAAACTGGGTCAGACCAGTGGTCCATCTGACCCATTAGCTGCTCTCTGACCATGGCCAATCACAGAATGAAGAGCCTTCAGAAGGTCACTTATTCCAACCCTTTGCTCCAAGCAAAATCTAAATTCACTTGCTGCCAGCTCCTGGCAGTCAGGTGTGTCACAAGTTGCATCCCCGGGCCCCATGGCCCCAATTAATTCATGGGACTGGGGTTTGACCCGGATGCTATTTATTGTGCAACCACCATTCCCATTCGTTTATAATCATCCCAAATGTTACATACGGTTACATACAATTGACATCTTCGCACAGGCAAGTCGCGCCCCAGGAGGGGAAAGGGGGACTTGGGCCCGCCCTCTGTCCCAAGTCCCAACCCAGGGCCCTAAGGATAGGAACTTTCATCCCTACCCAGCGGATGGGGTCGTGGACCCTAAACCACCCGCTCACGGGTTCCACGGCCCTACCCTGGGTTACTTCCTTCTCCCTCCCATCTCCGAGGGCCTCCCCCGTCGTAGTAACTCACCACCTCCTTCTCCCCCCTCGTCCGCCTCTGCTGCTCCCTTCCACCCCCTCCGTCCGGTGAGATCCCCTTTTGAACTCCCTGCTGCCCTTGCGGGGTCCGTCATCACGCTGCGACCGGCGTACTCCTCGCCAGCGTGGCGCGTGCTGTCATCTGGCTGTGCCCCCTCCTGCGCGTCTCCAGCGTTCGGCCGGCCGCTGCTGGCCTCAGTCCCGGACGTTCCGGACTCTCCGGCAGGCGCCGTTTTGCCGCAAGGCGCCCAACTGGTGTTTATTCGGGGTGCTTCCTCCTGGAGCCCCCGGTCGTGGTTCCCCCAAGTGCGGGGCAACGGCGCCCTGTCACAAGGTGACTTGCTTCTGACCAGTCGATAGCCTCGTGGTTAGCACACTGGCCTTGGAGAGGAGAGACCAAGGCGGGACTCCCTCCTCAGCCCATGACAGAGACGGCTGTGAACCAGATGAGCCCTTGGAGCCGTGTCTGCCGCAGCCCAGAGCTGCGCCCGCAGAGCTCAGATCCCAGAGCTTCTCCCCAAATGACGGCACCACGGCTCCACTCTGGCCTTTCCTTCCGGTGCAGCGAAAGGAACGTCAGAACCTGGGCTGGGGGAGGTGGGTGGTTCACTGGGGACTTGTGGGGTCCAAAAGCCTGAGGCCCCTATGCACCCCCTTCCCTCCTGCCTGTCGCAGAGCGATCGGGCAGCCGGCGAGAGAGCGGGGGAGGGGCAGTTCAAGTCGCTGGGAAAGGGCTTTCCCGGTGGAGCGGGGCACCCTAGCCAGGGCAAGGGGCTGGCCTAGGATCCAGACACGGTAGCACTTGTGAGGCCATAAGGCAGAATTGTAGGGAGCACCGAGCTCTCCCTGCACGCAGCTCTGCCAGTGCACCTCAGTGCCACCTTGCCCCCGGCCCTGGCTCTGCCGGTGCGGGTCAGTGCGGCTGGCAGCCCCCTGCTACTCCAGTGCCTGGCGCCACACAGACATGTGCAGCTCTGGGGTCCCTCTCCACCCTGCTAGTCGAGCTCTGGAGTCCCCCGTCCACACACCCAGCTCAGCCAATGCCCCTCAGCTCTGACTGGCACCTGCTTTTCCAGGCCAGTGCGGGCGCTTATTGGAACCTGAACCTTGGACTGGATCTCCAACCCTCCGCCATTGCACGTGGCTCCTGCCTTACTGCATCCCTCTTGTTCTTACCCAGGGACTCTCTCCACAGCAAGGAATGAGTTGCACTGGGTTGTGCTGCATTGAGTATGATGAGTTGCACTGGGTTGTGCTGCATTGCCTGTGGTGAGTTGCACTCTGTTGGGTTGCAATGTGTGTGGTGAGTTGCACTGTGTTGTTACATTGCGTATGGTGAGTTGCACTGGGTTGTGTTAAATTGCCTGTGGTGAGCACTGCGTTGTGTTGCATTGTGTGTGGTGAGTTGAACTGCGTTGTGTTGCCTTATTTGTGGTAACTTGCACTATGTTGTGTTGCATTGTGTATGGTGAGTTGCACTGGGTTGTGTTGCATCGCACGTGGCGAGTTGTACTGGGTTGTGTTGCATCACTTGTGGTGAGTTGCACTGGGTTGTGTTGCATCGATCGTGGTGAGTTGCACTGGGTTGTGTTGCATCGCCTCTGGTGAGTTGCACTGGGTTGTGTTGCATCGTCTCTGGTGAGTTGCACTGGATTGTGTTGCATTGAGCGTGGTGAATTGCACTGGGTTGTGTTGCATTGAGCAACGGGAGTTGCAATGGGTTGTGTTGCATCGCACGTGGTGAGTTGCACTGGGTCGTATTGCATTGAGCGTGGTGAGTTGCACTGGGTTGTGTTGCATCGAGCATCGGGAGTTGCAATGGGTTCTGTTGCATCGCCTGTGGTGAGTTGCACCAGGTTGTGTTGCATCGTGCGTGGTGAGTTGCTCTGGGTTGTGTTGTATCACCTGTGGGGAGATGCACTGGGTTGTGTTGCATCGCGCGTGGTGAGTTTCACTAGGTCGTGTTGCATTGAGCGTGGTGAGTTGCACCAGGTTGTGTTGCATCGATCGTGGTGAGTTGCACTGGGTTGTGTTGCATCGTGCGTGGTGAGTTGCACTGGGTCGTGTTGCATCGATCGTGGTGAGTTGCACTGGGTTGTGTTGCATCGTGCGTGGTGAGTTGCACTGGGTCGTGTTGCATTGAGCGTGCTGAGTTGCACTGTGTTGTGTTGCATCGCCTGTGGGGAGATGCACTGGGTTGTGTTGCATCGTGAGTGGTGAGTTGCACTGGGTTGTGTTGCATTGTGCGTGGTGAGTTGCACTGGGTCGTGTTGCATTGAGCGTGGTGAGTTGCACCGGGTTGTGTTGCATCACCTGTGGGGAGTTGCACTGGGTTGTGTTGCATCGCGCGTGGTGAGTTGCACTGGGTTGTGTTGCATCGCGCGTGGTGAGTTGCACTGGGTCGTGTTGAATTGAGCGTGGTGAGTTGTACCGGGTTGTGTTGCATCACCTGTGGGGAGTTGCACTGGGTTGTGTTGCATCGCCTGTGGTGAGTTGCACTGGGTTGTGTTGCATTGAGCGTGGTGAGTTGCATCAGGTTGTGTTGCATCAATCGTGGTGAGTTGCACTGGGTTGTGTTGCATCGTGCATGGTGAGTTGCACTGGGTCGTGTTGCATTGAGCGTGCTGAGTTGCACTGTGTTGTGTTGGATCGCCTGTGGGGAGATGCACTGGGTTGTGTTGCATCGTGCGTGGTGAGTTGCACTGGGTCGTGTTGCATTGAGCGTGGTGAGTTGCACCGGGTTGTGTTGCATCACCTGTGGGGAGTTGCACCGGGTTGTGTTGCATCGATCGTGGTGAGTTGCACTGTATTGTGTTGCATCGCCTGTGGGGAGATGCACCGGGTTGTGTTGCATTGTGCGTGGTGAGTTGCACCGGGTTGTGTTGCATCACCTGTGGGGAGTTGCACCGGGTTGTGTTGCATCGCCTGTGGTGAGTTGCACCGGGTTGTGTTGCATCGCCTGTGGTGAGTTGCACTGGGTTGTGTTGCATCGCGCGTGGTGGGTTGCACTGGGTTGTGTTGCATCGCCTGTGGTGAGTTGCACGGGGTTGTGTTGCATCGCCTGCGCTGAGTTGCACCGGGTTGTGTTGCATCGCCTGGGGTGAGTTGCACTGGGTTGTGTTGCATCGCGCGTGGTGAGTTGCACTGGGTCGTGTTGAATTGAGCGTGGTGAGTTGCACCGGGTTGTGTTGCATCAATCGCGGTGAGTTGCACTGGGTTGTGTTGCATCGCCTGCGGTGAGTTGCACGGGATTGTGTTGCATCGCCTGCGCTGAGTTGCACCGGGTTGTGTTGCATCGCCTGCGCTGAGTTGCACCGGGTTGTGTTGCATCGCCTGCGGTGAGTTGCACGGGGTTGTGTTGCATCGCCTGCGCTGAGTTGCACGGGGTTGTGTTGCATCGCCTGCGGTGAGTTGCACGGGGTTGTGTTGCATCGCCTGCGCTGAGTTGCACGGGGTTGTGTTGCATCGCCTGCGCTGAGTTGCACCGGGTTGTGTTGCATCGCCTGGTGAGCTGCTGTTGGGATGGGGCGGAGCGGTCCGTGGGGTTCGGCGTGGGACGCTCCCCTTGTGCTGTGGCTCGGCAGGTGCAGTCACTGGCTGGAGTCTCTGAGACTCCGAAGTTGGGTCTGCTCCAGCCAGGGGCTCCGGCCGGTGCCCTCCGCTTTGCCAGCTTTGGGTACTCTCTGGTCGGAGCACACGGGTTGGAGCAGCCTCCTCGCCCCGGGTACCTGCCTGAGCTGGCCAGGGTGCAGAGGCAGGCGGCTCAGAGGAGCGGGTCGGGATGTTGCTGGCCACGGGGTTGGGGGGGGAGGGAGGAGGGCACAGGGAGGCCCAGTCTCCCCTAGGCAGAGGTGGGGCCTGGGGAGACCGGAGAGGGCAGCACGCAGCCTCTGCGCTCGAGGGCCCATCTGGTTCTCCGGGGCTTGCGTGACAACGTTTCTAGCCTCTGCTCCAGCGTGACCTGCGGCTGCCTCCCCTCCCCATTGGGGGACGCCCGTTGGAGCCTAGGTTGCCCCTGCAGTCGGGGAGGTGGCAGGCCCCGAGGCTGTGGCTACACTGCAGCCGGCCCGCACCCGCTGACGGGCTGCAGGGCTGTTCCGTTGCAATGCAGACTCCTGGGCTCAGGCTGGAGCCCAGGCCTGCACAACTCGGAAAGCGGCGAGGGCCATATTACTCCAAAGAAAACAGCTGCGGGTCGCAAGTAGGGATGCTCTCCCAAAAAATACCACACGCACGGCTAAACATTTTTGTTGAGCAAAAAAAAACCCCACTGCGTGTCTCCACTTGGTCCCCTGGCATTTGTCTCTCCTTCACCCTGCACCTTTCTCCTGACCTGCCCCCCTCCCCTCAGCACAAGCCCCTTCCCCTCCCCTACCTGGCTTCTGCCTTTTTTGAATCTGGCGGTCGCTGGCCGTGACGTCACAACGTCACGCCAGCGTCCTGGCGTCTGCCGGCGTCCCGCCCTCTGGCTTGCGCCCCGCCTCCTCGCGCCGGAGCTGCACGCAGGCAGCCCGGCGGCGAGAATCACCGCACTTCCCCCTCCCAGGCGGCGCAGTGGGGCCGCACCACCCATAGT
This sequence comes from Pelochelys cantorii, assembly GCA_032595735.1. Lineage (NCBI taxonomy): Eukaryota > Metazoa > Chordata > Testudines > Trionychidae > Pelochelys > Pelochelys cantorii. The sequence goes on from CM064348.1 coordinate 1,583,269, forward strand.
TGTCACGAGCTGCACAGTGGGCCCCGGTGGGCCGCATGCGGCCCTCGGGCCGTATGTTGTGCAGGCCTGCTGTAGCCTTTGCTCTAGGACCTCCCATCTCCCGGGGTCCTGGACCTCAGGCTCCAGCCTGAGAGTGGCCGTGGACAGTGCAGTTACCCAGCCCTGTTGCCCAAGTACCGCCAGCCAGCTCCTGAGTTCGCTGGCAGAGGCCCGCCGTGGGGTCTAGTTGCAGTGTAGCCACACCCTCGTGCGGTGGTTCTCAACCAGTGGTACGAGTGCCCTCAGGAGAACTCGAGAGACGTCTGGGGCGTTTGAAGAAAGCTGTTTGAAGTTTTACAGCGCTTTATTATTTTTGTACTTTTTACACCCAAACATTTCATCACCCGCCCGGCTACGATTAAGCTGTTTAAACAAATGTGTTGCAATGGTAGAAAAAAATTGTGTGTGTCTGAAAACTAGGGGTACTGGGGGTACTTAGAATTGTTTTTTAAAGGATACTTTCCATAAAAAGGTGGCGAAACACTGGCCTCGTGCACATGGCTGGGGCAGGGGCCGTGGTCAGTACAGCTCAGTCTGACAAGCTGGCACTAGTGCACGGAGAGGCTGGCAGCCAGGGTGATGGAGGAACAGAAATCCCTGTCAGGAGGGTGGGGACATATGGCAGAGCTGCACTGTTCAGTAACCCAGGTGTGCGCCTGGCGCTCCATTCCCCACATGGGCAGGAAGCAGGGCAGGTGTTTCTGTTGTTCCTTTCGAGCAGTGGGTTTCACTTCCACACAACTAAGTGGCCTGCGCGTGCTGGCTCAGGTATGTCCCAGGTCAGTGTCTGAGAGGGTTGCCAGGTGTCTGGTTTTCTACCGGACAGTCCGGTATTTGCATCGTCTGTCCGGCAGAAAAATTCAGAAAACACCGGACCCCCCCCCCCCCCGCCCCGGCCCCCTCCCGGCCGGTCCATCCCTCCCCCCCACCCGCGATCAAGTGTGTCCGGTATTTTGGGGGGGGTCTACCTGGTAACTCTAGTGTCTGAGAGGGAGCCCAGGCCCTGGGGTGTCAGGCTGGCCATGCCCATCGGTCCCTGCAGACCATGCCAATTCAGTGAGCACTGCTTTGGCGCTGGGTCGTTGGCTGTCCTGGCTGGTCCCACTCCACTGACCTTGTCACTGCCTCTTGTCTTGTAGGTGATAAATGCGATCGAGCAGGATTACCGCCTGCCCCCTCCCATGGACTGCCCCAACGCCTTGCACCAGCTCATGCTCGACTGCTGGCAGAAGGACCGGAACCACAGGCCCAAGTTTGGGCAGATTGTCAACACGCTGGACAAAATGATCCGAAACCCCAACAGCCTGAAAGCCATGGCGCCCCTCTCCTCCGGGTAGGCCTCTGCTCTTGCCTCTGGGCTTCACTTTCTACCCAGCTCCATCTCTGGCAGGCCCCTTGTGTCACACCAGTCTGTGAAATCTCAGGCACTCAGCCGAAGAGCTGACCGGCCCTAGCGCCTGTCTTCAGGAGCCCCTGGTATTTGGAGCGAACGCAGCTTCCTTTGGCTGGGAGTAGCAATCCATGTCTGTGTCCTGAGCTGCGCATTAGAGAATGCTTGGGCTACGTCTGCACTTCAGGCTTCTTGCACAAGAACTGTTTTGTGCAAGACCAGGTCCACACTGCCATGTGCTTTTGCACAAGAACATCCATGGCAGTGTGGAAGCTCTCTTGTGCAAGAAAGCTCTGATGGCCATTTTAGCCATAGGGTAGCCATATGCAGCTCTTGCCCCCCAAAAGTGCAGCTCATGAAGCGCTCCTGCGCCCCCCCAATGGCCCCCGCCTCCCCCTGCCGGTTCCCCTCCCCCCCCCACCGCGCCCGCCCCCCACCCCCGGCTTCCCTGTGCTTACCGGGTCGGAGCTGCGAGGTTTTAAAAAAATGGCTCCCAAGATGGTGGCCGTCTTAAAGGGGCAGCCTCCTTTTTTTGCTTGACAATTCTGGTGTAGCTCTTCACATTTTTTCCTCCGCGTTTTGGCTTTCTTTGTTAAATGGGTTGGCCACCCCTGCCATAGGGGTTTCTTGTGCAGGAAACCCCTGTTGCCCATCCACACTGCCTTCTTGTGCAAGAGCTCTTGCACAAGAGGGCTTATTCCTCTTGGGGAGAGGAATAACTCTTGCGCAAGAAGCCCTCTGTTCCGACGCTTTACTGTAAATTTCCTTGCGCAAGAATGCGCATGCAGTGTAGACGCTCCGCAAGGTTTTGTGCAAGAACTGCCATTCTTGCGCAAAAAGCCTGCAGTGTAGATGTAGCCTCACAGAACTAAAGGAGGTTTCTACAGGCTCCAGCTCACTGAGTAGCAGTTTCAGGCTCTCTTAGAAAACCAAGAACCCAGGTTCTGGCCCAGACATTGGCGTGTGCCACACATCCTTGTTGTGAGCAGGACAGGAGAAGTCATTCTTCCGCTCTACTCTGTGCTGGTTAGGCCTCAGTTGGAGTATTGTGTCCAGTTCTGGGCACCGCATTTCAAGAAAGGTGTGGAGAAATTGGAGAAGGTCCAGAGAAGAGCAACAAGAATGATTAAAGGTCTAGAGAACATGAGCTATGAGGGAAGACTGAAAGAATTGGGCTTGTTTAGGTTGGAAAAGAGAAGATTAAAAGGGGACATGATAGCGGTTTTCAGGTATCTAAAATGGTGTCACAAGGAGGAGGGAGAAAAATTGTTCTTCCTGGCCTCTGAGGATAGGACAAGCTGCAGTGGGCTTAAACTGCAGCAAGGGAGGTTTAGGTTGGACATTAGGAAAAACTTCCTAACTATCAGGGTGGTGAAACACTGGAATAAATTGCCCAGGGAGGTTGTGGAATCTCAATCTCTGGAGATATTTAAGAGTAGGTTAGATAAATGTCTATCAGGGATGGTCTAGACGGTACTGGGTCCTGCCATGAAGGCAGGGGTCTGGACTCGATGCCTCTCGAGGTCCCTTCCAGTCCTAGTGTTCTATGTCTCTATGATCCGTGGCATGGCCTGCGCTGTGGTGCTGCCGTAGAAGCCGGTGGCGAGGACACTTTGGGGAGGAGACACGTGCAGGGTCAGCAGTCCAGATACCGTGGGTGACAGCGGGCGGCTTTTTCAGCCTGTCAAGGCTCAGGTATAGGACAAAAGGCCCTTTTCAACCATGCAAGAAGCTGAAGAGGGCGGGTTCATTTCTTTTACTAAATAACATGGTAGAACCTAACGTTCCCAGCTTGGGTTCTGTGCCGCGAGGGAGCCGCTGGCATTGGAGCAGGATGTCTTGTTTGGAGAGATGGGGGAGAGGGGCACGGTGGTCTGAGCTGGGCAAGGCGCAGGAAGAGGGCTAAGCTGGTTCAGTCGAGGGGCGAGACTGTCCCTGCTGCCTTCAAGGTTTCGGCAGCTCTCTCGCTTGTTTTTTCTTTCTTTTCGGTGCCTTGCAGAAGCCCCCAGCTGCCATGCCCGGGAGGAAGTGCTTCCCTGGCCCTCCTCGCTGCCACCCTGACAGGCTCCCTGAAGGGTTTGCCAGTTCCCAGGCAGACTGTTTGTCAGAGCAGTACAGACGTCGCAGGCACTCAGAGCAAACCAAAGGGAGTAAGCCCTAAGACAGGCAGATCTGGATGAGCTGGGGACAACTGCAGCCCTGCATCCGAGTGATTGACACTGGAGAGGGCTCACTTAGCCCGGCTGGCACCAGCACTACAGTCGAGTGTACCCTTGCTGCTCTGCAAACTCGTCTGCGAAGAGCTGGAGGGGTCTGGAGCCACGAGCTGTGGTGTAGGCAGGAGAGAGGAGTGTGTGGGCAGTGCAACGGGAGTGACTCTGCAAAGGCCACGGACTTGTCATTCTGAGTTGTTATCCTCGCAGATCTGCTTTGTGACTCCTAGAACTAGGGATCCCCTTGTGGGATCCACTAATTGGATTCATTTCTACTGCTCCTCTCAGCTGGGCTCCCCAGACTTCTCTGCCCCCCCCCCATTGTGTCCATTTCACAGAAGGGAAAATTGAGGAAGAAACAGGCAGCGATGTGCCCAGAGCCACATAGTAAATCAGTGGCAGAGCTGGGGCTAACACCACATCCCCATTCCTAGGCTTATCTTAAGAGAGTCCCAGGCCAGAGGAGACCTCTGTGATCATCTTCTCTGGCCATCCGTATAACACAGGTCATAGGATGGCCCCATCATAGTTCCTGGAGCAGATCTTGTAGAACATCCAGTGTGGATTTTAAAATGGCCAGCGATGAAGAATCACCATAATCCTTTGTAAATTGTCCCAGTGTGGAGTTAATTCCTCTCCCTGGGACACCATCTGTCCAATCTGAATTTGTCTTGTTTCAGTTTCCAGCCATCATGTCCCATCATGTTAGACCTTGCTCTGATAGACCAAAGAGGCCATTGTGAAGCATTTATGCTCCCCCACCAACCTAGATTTGAGCTGCTAAACGTATCACTGTGGAGAGGGAAAAGGAACATTTTGTTCAGCCCTGCCCACTCCCTCCGAACTGTTGGCCCACACGTGGGTGAAGGCATCCACACAGGGACAGAGTGAATGAACTTGCTCCAGGGGCATTCGGGGATTTGTCCCACCTTCCATGCCAACAAAGGGTAAAGAAAGGCCTTCACAGGCTGCCATGAATTTCCACTCCTTTTCCGTCTCCGTTTCAGGATTAACCTCCCCTTACTGGACCGCACAATCCCAGATTACACCAGTTTCAACACGGTGGATGAATGGCTGGATGCCATCAAGATGGGCCAGTACAAGGAGAGCTTTGCCAGTGCCAGCTTTGCCAGCTTTGACGCGGTGTCACAGATGACCATGGAGTAAGTGCCAAGAATTGTAGTCACCGAACAGAAGCAGTGAGCTAAGGGATCTTGCAGAATTGGCCATTCTCGGGTTTGGGGGCTCTGAGCTTTATATGGAAGCTCATCATTCTGTGGTATTAATTTCTTGCCAGAAAAAGAAAAGACCCTACCCAACCATTTCTAACCTTTGCCATTCCTGCTTAACCTCTTCAATGCGCCACCTGAGTCCCTGTCTATCCAGGGTGTTCTGCTTCAGCCATCTCCATGCTGTCTGGTTGGTTTTCTCCTGGTTAAGATGCAGTTCTGCGCGGGGTTCTCCCTAACTCACAGTTACCACAAAAATGCCGAGGGGGAACAGGCCAAACAGGGCACACAAGACAGTTCCTCTGCCACTGGAGGACTCTCTGGGTACGTCTACACTGCAGGCTTATTTCAAAATAAGCTGTTCCAGAAGAGTTACTCTGAAATAGCTTATTTCGAAATAGCACGTCTACACTGCAGGGAGGCCTCAAAATGAGTCTGAGGCAGGCCCCCTAATGTAGACGCGCTACCTCGCTTGAGAGCCCCAGGAGGCTCTGGGGAGGACTAACTTACAGCGGCCCTGGGGAGGGGCTATTTCGAAATAGCAGCAGTGGAGCGTCCACACCTTGTTCCGAAATAGCTGTTTCGGAAGAGGCGGTATTCCTCGTGGAATGGGCTTTACTGATTTCGGAATAAGCTGCCCGTTGTTTTGAAATCATTTCGAAATAGCGGAGTGGCCGTGTAGATGCTTGCACTGTTGTTTTGGAATAGCGTTAGTTCTCTCGGAAGAACGGCGCCGTGTAGACGCACCTCGGGGGGCCACAACCCCAGTGAGTTCCTTTCTGACAAGCACTTGCTCCCAGAAAAGGGTCCTGAGAGGCGGGACAGTCTCTGGTTTACTGCAGACAACCTGCGCACACTCGAAACAGAGCGACCCTCCCACCCCATCCAGCAGTGGCTCGTAGACAAGCAGGTTGCTGGAATCCCTTGGGGGTACTCAGGGCCTCCGTGCTTCTGTGAACCAATTTGTGGCTAGGGGCAACAAATGTCGGAGCCCTGCCGGAGACGGCGGGATTAATCACCCCGTGGGGGAGCTGTCCCTCCGTACGAGAGTGCTTGTTTGCTGGTGGGTGGGGGCTGAGCACGCTCACAGCTGATGTTCAGTCAAAGCCATTCAGCCAAGCAGCCGTCCCCCCAGGGTTTGTGTTGGTTTGAGTTTTGCCAGGGAACATCTGTCGGGCGGTTCTGAACCAGTCTGTGCCTCCACAGCGGCTCCATGCGCTGCTGGAGGGGGTTTAGGAAGCCGACAGGCTGGAGCATTTGCCACAGAGCAACCCCGTGCAGGCAAGAGGGAACACAGGTGCCCAAGCAGGCGAACACAGTGTCAGCACTGGGACCCCAAAGCTCTGCCAGAACAGGTGGCTGGTGTTTGCTGTGTGTCCAGTAAAGCAGACCCAAGTGCAGCCTCCTCCACGCCTGGGCTGGGAAGCTGCAGACGACCGTGTGTGCAGAGCAATCACTGATCCTGTGAATTGGAAACACTCCATGGAGATGGGTCAGTTTTGACTTAGCCCAGGCAGATTTTGAAACCTGCCTTGTTCCCCACCAGGTTGGCCTCCTGGGTCATCAGCAGCCCATTTGCTAGACTGTGCTTCCACGGTCCCTGGCTCCAGGGCAGCCCATCAGACAAGCTGTGGCTCCATTCTCTTTGTGGAGCGTTTCAGAAATGTGGAGGTTTGTGTGTAATCAGGATGAAAGCCAGGGGGCTGAACTAGCAAAGCCCTCTGTGCCCGTCTGCCCTTTGGCTCTGTGAACACGGCAGGAAAGGTGAGCCAGCCTGCTGGAAAGCAGAAGAGGGAGCAGAAAGCTCCCTGAGCAGGTCTGCCCACCCCCCAAATTCCAGCAGGAGAACAAAGACCGTGGTGTCTACGAGCAGAGGGTTGGAGACGGGCCCATTTTGGGCCGTGTGGTCTCATCAAGGGACCTGGAAGTCTGAGCATTAGTATCTGTGCAGGAAGGGAGGGAAGGGCCGTGCAACCAGATGTCCTCCTGGAGGGCAGTGCAGAAGATGCTGCCTGAGAGTCTGGAGAGTCCCAAGGCTCCGGGGCACGGGGGCACATTGTTCTGGGAGTCTCACACAGATGGCTGTCTCAGAGAGTAGCCTTAACATGTGGCCGCCTGCTCCCGGCTGCCTATGGGCCACGCTGCGGTTCTCTGCTCTTGGCACATGACTCTCCTGCACTTACTCCACATGCACCCATCCCCCATCCCAGATCTGGCACCCCAATCTCCTGCCCTCAAGAGAGCACAATCCCCTCCTACCCTAGGTCACATCCCAAACCAAGCCCACCCCCGATGGTTCTGGCCATGGGAATCCTGGCCAGAAGTATTCAGGATTAGCCAGGGGGGCATGAGCCCCCTTGTCCCACTGGAGATGTAGCAGCTTGGCTGTGAGCACGGGTGGCTACTGCCAGACAGCTGTGCAACAACTGTGTGAAATGAGCTACTGGCTCCCGTCCTGGTGGGAAGGTACTTGGTGCTCACACACAAAATCACCACTGTTGGCACTAATGTGCTGTCCTTGTTGGCACACTCCTTAGAGACACGGAAGGGCCCAAGACTGACTGTCTTAGGCTATGTCTACACTGCAGTGCTCTTTGGGATACTGGAGTATCCCGAAATAGGTCTCCCATGTCTTCACCGCAAGCCCGTTATTCCGGGCTCACGATTCCGACGTCCCTGTGAGCCGCATTCCAAGAGGAGGAAGGGAGCTTTCTGAATAGCGCTTTGTTGCGAAATCTGGCGCCATGTAGACAGCGCCAAATGACAAAATAAGCTATTTCGAGTTACGGTGCAGTATAGCCGCCCCTTAGAGAAGGCTCCTTAGGGATGGAGCTGAGGTACAATACCATCGGATCCATGCCCGTTACGGCAATGGGACCCACGAGAAGATGAAGATAGTAACGAGATTCTTTCCCTCGAGACACTCCAAGTGCCTTTCACAGAAAGGTCGGTATCGTGGTCCCCGTGCGCCAGACAGGAAAACTGATGGGCAGGAATGTGCAGAGGGAGATGACATAAGAATCACCAGAGGCTCAGACCAATGGTCCCTCTAGCCCAGGATCCTGTCTTCCAGTAATGGCCAGGTCTAGGTGCTTCAGAGGGAGGGAGCAGAACAGGCCAGTCATTAAGCGACTCCCAGCTTCTGACTTAGGGCCACCCAGAGCATGGGGTCGCATCCCTGACCAGCTTGGCTTTTAGCCATTGCTAGACCTGGCCTCCAGGATACCAGGGCTGTCAGTCCTGCACCCTTTGCACGTCCTCCATGGTTTGCAGAACATAGGGATGAGCTGTGAGCCCTCAGTTCTGCAGTACGGCTCACTGCGGCTTGGGTATAGCCCGCCTTGGCCATACTGCAGCTTGGGTACAGCCCACCTTGGGCACGCTGCAGGTTGGGTACAGCCCGCCTTGGGCACGCTGCAGCTTGGGTACAGCCCGCCTTGGGCACGCTGCGGCTTGGGTACAGCCCGCCTTGGGCACGCTGCAGCTTGGGTACAGCCCGCCTTGGGCACGCTGCGGCTTGGGTACAGCCCGCCTTGGGCACACTGCAGCTTGGGTACAGCCCGCCTTGGGCACACTGCAGGTTGGGTACAGCCCGCCTTGGGCACTCTGCAGGTTGGGTACAGCCCGCCTTGGGCACACTGCAGCTTGGGTACAGCCCGCCTTGGGCACTCTGCAGGTTGGGTACAGCCCGCCTTGGGCACACTGCAGGTTGGGTACAGCCCGCCTTGGGCACTCTGCAGGTTGGGTACAGCCCGCCTTGGGCACACTGCAGGTTGGGTACAGCCCGCCTTGGGCACTCTGCAGGTTGGGTACAGCCCGCCTTGGGCACACTGCAGGTTGGGTACAGCCCGCCTTGGGCACTCTCCGGGTTGGGTACAGCCCGCCTTGGGCACACTGCAGCTTGGGTACAGCCCGTCTTGGGCACTCTGCAGGTTGGGTACAGCCCGCCTTGGGCACACTGCAGGTTGGGTACAGCCCGCCTTGGGCACACTGCAGCTGTCTAAGAGGCAGTGCAGGCCCGGGAGACACAGGGAGACTGGCAAAGTAGTGAGGCTCTGAGTGAAAGGCCCAACCCAGTCACATATCTGTCGTACTAGTTTAATAGAAGCAGCCCTGAAACCCTTCCTGTGCCCCAAGGAAGGATGCCGCTGCGCCCAGCAGAGCAGTTTGTCGGTGGAGGAACAAGGCTCCTGACGGTGTGTTTGTTTTTATTCTAAGGGACATTCTGCGAGTGGGGGTCACTTTAGCAGGACATCAGAAGAAGATTCTGAACAGTATCCAAGTGATGCGAGCCCAGATGAATCAGATCCAGTCTGTGGAGGTTTGATGGTCACATGTCCTCACACTCCTCTTCCTCTAGGCCCTTCTCCTCTTTGCCCCTGTACGTCCAAGCTCCAGTTCCTGAGTGTTCTGCATTCACCAGAGACAGGCAGCTGCTCTAAGGATCGTGGCAACAGGGGAAACAGCCAACGACAGTGACAAGAAGTTGCCAAGAGCTTCTAGAATTTAAGCGATGGGAAAAGGGAACAAGGAAGACAAATATTTTGGGAAAAACTATGAAATATTTTTAAAAATAATAATAATAATAATAATAATAAAGCAATGGCATTTTCGAAAAGGGCTCTGAGATCCATGAGAGTCTGCAAAGGGAGATAAAAGAGCAGATCCTTTTCTTTCCTCCTTGCACAGGGCTGCTCCCACAGGCTCAGACACCTCTGGAGCAAAGAGACTCTGCCACGGAGATGGAAGCCAAGTGAAGACGTGGGAGGCCTCCTCCTTTTCTCCCTTGGGATGGCGACTCCGGGGACATTCTGCAGTCAGCAGTTGTCCCTAAAAGCCCCCCGCTGGCAAATCCCAGGGGAAGAGAGGGCTGGGAAGTTCTTGCCATGGAAAGGACCAAGTGCATCTGGAAAGTGGCACGCTTCGGCAAAGCTGAAGATCTTTGTGAAATAAACAAACGGAGACGAGAAGGCGTCTTTTTTCCTGCAGATGAGAAGGAACCTTGAACCCATTGGGAGTGGGGGATGGGGAAACCAATCCTTTTTAGAGCTCTTATTTTCTCTTGACATGGACCTGTTTAGTGAGTGACTTGTTTTCCAGGGGTCTGCCCATCCACCCCTCCAATGGCATCATTGTCTCATACATATCATATGCACAAGACTTTTAGTGGTTGCCTCACTAGTTGCCAATGACCTGTTCTCCGAAGACTCCCTCAGTACAGTATGTAGTAGCTTTTGATTACAAGTACTGACGTGTCCATTTATTTTTCGGTTGTCGTTGTTTGGAGATTTGTCCTTTGACCTTGTTTGTTTACAACAATTTGTGGGGTTGGGGCTGGGTTTGTTTTTTGGTTGGTTGGTTGGTTGGGTTTTTATGAAAAGGAACCGACATTTCCAGGCTTTGTATCTCTAAGAACTTGAACCTTCTCCTTGTGCAGGGGAATTGCAGCTTGCCAGCTTACACTGCGTCTAGGGCAAGATTTTTGATATTCATGTTTCCTCCTGTATGCTCGGTTGTTATTTTGTAATTTTCATTGCCTGACAGCTCTTTATAGCTGCTGGGGATCCAGCTGACATGGCCACCTGCCCAGCTGGGGCTGCTACTGCAGGGCGGGGCAGGGGCACCGAGGGTTTTGTGAATGGGGACAGAGAGGTTGTTCCGCAACTCAGGATCAGAGCCCTTTGGAGACCCAGGACTGTTCGGAGAGGTGAGGACCGAAGATCTGTGTGGTCCTGCCATCTGTGACACACGAGGCCGTGGTGTGCTCATGCAGCAGCCAGCACCCGAAGAGATACCCAGGTGTACGGTTCCTGGCGTGGGACGCTGGCTGTAAGCCCTTCACTGTGAAACCCAGCGCAATGTGGCTGCTCTCCATGCAGCCAGATGCTTCGCCTCCTGCCTTGGGAGGTGCTTCATGTGCCAAAGGCTTCGTTCTCAGCCACCGCCTTTAGGGGCGTCCAGTCAGCAAAAGTGAAAACTCATCAACCAGCGGGTCTGGCCACGTGCGCCCCAGCAGGCCGGCTCTCCCCAGACAAGGACCTGTGCGGTGAGTCAGTGGGCTATCCAGGGCTGAAATAAAGGCTTTCTTTCCAGAGCAAACCCCTGGGATGTGTAAATACCACAAGTCATAGGGCAGCACATGGGCAAACTCTGGGATTTGCTCTCAGCACCTGCATGCAGTGTCACTCGGCAGGCTTATGGCTGTGCCCTCTGTTGCCATGTCAGCTGTACAGGAACCCTTTTGGTTTGCTGTGGCATGGGGCTGTGCCGACCTGTGCAAGGAACTGGTATTGGCATGGCATAAGCCGAGAGGGCAAAGCATGTGCAAGAGCCCTTGTTCCACCTGCGGGGCTATGCAGGTCTGTACTGGAGTGTTCATAAAATATGTACAAAATACCTGAGACAAAACCTGGCTGAGACAGGTCCCAGCGAGCTTTGGGTCGCTGTGCTGCTTAGCTCTGTTCTCGCTGGTTGTTTGATACACGGTAATAGCAGCAGGAGCCTGAAATCCCACGTCTGCTTCTCAAGGCTCTGTTCATCTGAAGTGTGTATGGTTCTGGGGCTGATGTCCACATGCACAGGCAGCCAAACAGTCACAGGAATTCCAGGACCCCCTGTACCTGGGCCGGGCCATGGACAGTGGGCCACAGTTCTCAGTGACCTCGCCAGAGCTAACAGCATTGCTCCAGGTTTCGTTGAGAGTAGAATCTGACTCGGAGTCTGATGATTAGGGGTGAGTAACTCGCAAGGGACGCAGAGCAAAGTAAGCCCAGGCCTGGCCGTGTCAGCTGGCAGGGCTGTGTGCTGACGCACAGTCGAGTCAGTCTTTATCCGCGTATGTAGCTGGTGTGGGTACACTGGCCCCGTCCCTGATTACGGGGTGTTCCACAGTTCCAGGGCTGTCAGCTGGAGCATTCCTAGTGTTTGCTGGGGGTGGACTGGGAAACGAGCCCTCCCTACGCACTTTGTGCTGAGGGGTGAGCAGAGAGAAATGCCTCCATGCCGCATCCCTCCCTCCCGCTGCAGATGCTACTTGACCATGGAGGAGGCTTCAGTGTCACCCAAAGGTACCAGATGAGGCTGCGCAGTGCCCTCCCCGGGGCAGGGAGGCACAGGGCTGTGTTAAGCCACACAGCCGTAGCCAAGCAGCGGCTTCATGCACAAAGAACGTTCCGCGTGTGAGGAGCTGCCTCTGTAGGAAACCCACCAGCAAATTCCAACGGGGCAGCCATCTGGAATGATCACATGATGCGCTTCCATTGTCTCTCCCCGAAAATGCTTGATTGTTCAGTGCCATCGATTTCACACTTCCATGAACTCAGTAAGCTTTGTGGGCAGGCTGCAGTCCTCCGAGTTGGGCACCTTCGGACAGGGCTTGGGGTGAACTTATGATCATGTCCACTGGGAGATGTTCGGTCTTGGTGCGCTAAATCTCTGCTCTCCACCATCCAGCTGGCATTATACACGCAACCTGCCTGCCCCCACCACTGTGAAAGCAGGGATTGTCCAGAGCAGAGGAAGCCATCGTTGGCATGGGCTGTGGCAGCCACATACAAGGCCAAAAGAAATACGTCCTCATTTCTTCCATGGACCAAAATCACCTGGCGCCAATACCAGACATGCATGTGTTCTAGTCTGCTAATACCAGGTATCACTGTGACAGTTTATATGGGCCTAGCGGGGAATAAAACAGAAATGGAAAGACCTAATAATGCCCTGCTTCTGGCGGCAGCTCTTTCGCTCTTCCTGAGGAGGTGAGGAGCGTGTCTGGTGTTTCCCACTCTCCCTTTGCCTTGGAAGGCACCTGAAGGCAGGGCCTGCCCCCAAGACAGCAGAGAGAGCCACTCAACAACTGTATTTCATGGGGCAAAATCTGCTATTCCAAATGGCTCTTCTAGTGGCAGGAATCAGCTTCATGCAGTGAGCAGATAACAAGTGAAGAAGAAACAATGACACCGTGGCAAGGTTCTGCATGCATGTGTGTGCCTTTAGCAATTCCATCTTGCTGAGCTTGTCAGCTTGTAGTTTGGGCTGTTCCCCTCCTGCAGGCCAGCCCAGCTTCCAGACCTAGGGTTCTCTTCTTCCAGCATTTCCCTGTCCATCTTCCAGCTGCCAGAGCCCACCTTGCCTCAGGAATGGGGGTGTCAGGTAGGAGGACCAAGTCGCAATTCCAAAGTTGTGTTGAAAATAGCAATAAAAAAGTCCAGCAATGACCCCCCCCCCCCCTTGGTGTAGGTGCCATGACTGAGCAGCAAGGCCCAGAAAGAGCGGGCTGGAGGATGCGAGCTTTCACCCTCGGCCCTGTGCCTAGGGTTACCAGCCAAGAGCTATTGGGGTAAAGGGAAAATAAAATGGGAAGCACTTTTGTTATATCGCTGCCAGAAGCTCTTGCTTCCTCTCAGCCCCAGTGGAAGGTGGAGATGTAGGAGCTGGGGGCATTGGTTTGCCAGTCAGGGATTCATCTTTTTGCATGGGCTGTGCTGGGTGTGTGCTGCTCACAACAGCATTAATCCGTTGTGTAGTGACATCAGCTCATTGTGCACCACAGGTACAAGGGCTTGTTCCCTCAGCCTTTGTACCCTCGGCTAGCCCTGGTGGCTTTGATGGACTACTTCCAGGTCTGCACCAGCTTACGCTAGAGGGGAACCATTTGCCGGTGAGCAGGTTGCATAAGGCAAAGAGGAAAGCGCTGTACACCTGGCTGCTGACACAGTCGTTGCATGGGGAAGCTGCTGTAGAAGCTGACGGACCCGCAAGGCTGGGCCCGTCCAGATGGTAAAAGAGAGCCAGGGAAGAGGGAGGGGTCACCAAAGCGGGGCTGCTCCAAAGGCGAAGGGAAGGGATGACTGGTCCGTGCGGGGTCATGCGTCACTGGCGGCCCCGGGACACCTCGCCCAGTCTCTTCATCCCTCCCCATGCACCGCGGCCCGCGTGCAGCCAGCGCCCTTGTCTTCCGACAGCTCGGCCCGGCATAATCATCTCCATGGCAACCAGCAGGTGCTGCAGCAGGACAGGATGCTGCCATGGGGTGGGAACTGAAGGACCCCTCCAGGGCAGGGTGGGAAGTGACTGTTTGGTGGAATATTTTCTAGGTTGTCTGGGGCGGGGAGGAGGAGAGCCTGTCCCGGCGGCCATGCCCCGCTCACCCCGTGTTGCCAATGCTCCAGAGCCCGGCCAAGGCAGCCCCTGAGCTCGTGTGAGAGGGCCTGGCCCTGCTCTGGCCAGTTCTAACCAAATGCAGAATGAGGCCTCCGAGGAATTGCTGAGTGGAGCAACACGCAGTCTGTGTGTGACCTCCCTGCGGTGGGGCCGGGGCGGGGCGTGCGGGGTGGCCAGTGAGGCTGGTGTATTATCCTTGGGGCTCTGATGGCCGCACACACAGGTTTCCTTTGGAGTAGGCACCAGCCTAGGGAGCCTCAGAGTCCTCAGACACTGCCCTGCAACCCCCCATCCGCCTGGCTCGGGCAGGTAACCCCACAGGCTCAGTGTGGGAGCATTGCAGGCCCAGGCCCGGATGCGGGGAGGTCGGGAGGGCTGAGGTGGAGCTGTGAGCTCTGATCTGGCATCAAACGACCAGGCCGGGCCTGGTTTTGCTGACTGCTCGGAAGGAAGATCCCTGGGAACAAGGCTGAGGAACAAGAGTGGGAGAGGAGCCAGTGGGATTGGAAAGGGGTTAAGGGACTCCTGGGGGTGTCACTGTAGCCAGGGCCCAGCTGCAGCAGAGAGGGGAAATGGCTGTTGGGAAGGTTTCTCAGGTGGAGAGAGCAAGAGGCCTCCGCCAGAACAGCCAGTAACCTCAGCTAGCGGCCCGGAGGATCAGGCAGAAGGGGGTTTGTAAACAGCCCGTGCAAGCCCCTAACTGCCAGTTGAGCAGGGTCTCCTCTTTTCTGACTTGCATTCAGAGCTGAAACAAAACCAAGCTGGGAGTTTTGAGACGGGCTTGCTCTGGGGCCACACCCGCGGCATGGCTGGAGTAGTGACACGGAACGATGGCCCAAGGCAAGGAACCAGTCAGAGTGCTTTCTGGCCAGCCCCAAGCTTCCCTGCCTTGCGCCAGGCCGCTGTGGCTTTTCCTCCCTCCAGGCGCTGCCACAGCGAACAGGGTGGTGCAGGCCAGGCCACCGCCCCGCTGGGAAAGCAGAGGCAGGGCGAAGCCAGGCTGCTTTGCCCCGAACCATAGTCACTTCCATGCTGCAGTCCCTCTCGCCCTGCATGACAGGCCTGCAAGGAAGCCCAGTGGGGTGTCAGGATAGCAGGGTGGATGGAGCTTGTGGGGCACCTCTGCGCCCTTCCTAGCTCGTGGCTCCAGCCATGCAGGCTCTGCGTGTCCCAGCTCTGTGTCATGGGCTTCTCCTGTGTGACCACAGCACAGCTAAGATCTCTGGCTTCTCCCCTGCCTGGGGTGGGGGGGGGGGGCAGAGTCGGACATGGTGAGTCCCAGCGGGAAGGAGCCCTGCAGTTGCAAGCCGAGGGCCAGGCTGGGAGACTCGGTGGCCTTCTCTATAGCACGACGTAGTCTCATAGCTCAGCGTGCATCCGAGAGACTGCAGAGAGCAAAGGGAGCTTCCAGTTCCCACGGCAACCAGTCTCCCTCCAGCTGAGTTTGCATCCGTCCCTGCTGCTGGCCAGTGCACCCAGAGGCCAGGGTGGGCCGTGCAAAGGGGAGACTGCCTGCCCTCCACAAGGAAGCCTTCGGTGCCCAGCGGTCAGGCTGGCGGGCGGGAGGAGCCCTGCGGTACTTGCTTGTGTCAAAGGAGTGAGTGAAACATATGGCTGAGCACAGGGCAATGTCTCCGCTTGCCTCTTGGCATCTACCTGCATCTGTTTGCTTCCACGTGACCCTGGGGGTTTTCTTTTCCAGAAGAGCGGCCGACTAGCACGGGCCCGGGGGGCCGGAAGGGCTCTCAAGAGGGGCTGACATTCCGAGGGAAGGGGACGTGGCCCATTTTGCTGTGTTCCTAGTTCCTAGCGGCTGCAAGGTGGTTTGGCCTCTGTTTCATCACAGAACCTCCTGGCTTGGGGTGTGAAACCCTCACTGGGAGGGAGAGTGCTCCTTTGGCTGCACACAGCACATGCCTCATCAGTGCTCCATCTGCTCATGAGCCACCCACCATTGGCCTCGTGGATTGACCTTATTATCTGGTGGGCTCAAATGGGGGATCCCAACCCTGCTCTCTCTCGCCCTGCCCATTGGCTGCGGCCCTGTTGACACTGTAACGCTTTTCATGACAGTATTTGTATTTTTTTAAACGTGAATGAGGAGATAGCCTGCAGGTCCTCGTAACACAGGGGTGTGTGTCTTCCATTCCAACCAGGGCTTCCCCTGGCTTCGTCAAACATCTTTGGATGTTACTCAGAAAAAATAAATAAATCGGATGTATTTATAAACAAAACAGAACCTGCTGCTCCGATGCCTTTGTAGGAGTATTTTTAACAAAACATTTTTTCAAAATAAATGTGAATTGTAAAGTTTGAAGCATTTGCTCCTGGTTTTCCTTCCTTGCTGCCTCTTCCTACTTTTGTCCTCCTCAGTAATGTTGCTCCAGCATAAATGCTGCATGAGGGAAACATGAAAGGTAGTGATTGAGTAGAAAGGCACAGACAGAATGACGGCATGCTGCAGGCCGGGGAAATGCCTTGAAGATGATAGATAGATTAGTACATAGAATCAGCAGCTCCATGCCCTCTGCTAAGGGCTGTTAATTTGACAAAATCTATTCTTTTCTCAGCCACTTTTCCACAAATAGATTTTGATTTTCACAAATTTGTTGCTCTGGAATGTGCCACAAACTTTTTATGTGAGTTTGTGTCAATGGAGTGTTGGTAAGCGAGTGGCTTTGGCGGCTCATTGTTTGTTACTTATGCAGGTGTTTGATCATTTAAATCAGATGATGATTCTGCTGGGACGACTGTGTCAGGAATAAAACCAAAGCATGCCCAAGACACATCTGACATGAACCTCCCCATGAAAAGTATTGCATGCGCTTTGGTGCGATTTCACTTTCCTTCAGCATCCTTGTAATCAACAAAAATGGCTTGCACCAAAGTTCACAGTAAACTAGTGACAGGTTCACAAATGTAACGAGGGTGAATTCACTAGTTTGATTTGAATGCTCACAAATAGGTTTCTGCAGCGCTCAGCCAGCTCTCAAAGTGATACACATGGAGAGAAATAATTCACATACTAAGGCCTTGTCTAAAGTAAGTTACATCTATGACCAGCTGCTGCTTTAGTTGCCTCACTTGTGCACCTCCACCTGGTGCACCTTGTGTTTGCAGAGCGCACTCACAGTCAGTGCTCCTGGGTCAACAGAGAGAGCATTGCATTGTGGGCAGCTATCCCACTGCCACTCACTACCCTGTGCTGCTGGGAGATTTGGAACGGATCATCGTGCAGTCCCGTGATGCCGTTCTCTCCATCCCATCACTCCATGGGCTTCCAACTTCATTTCCTGCTGTTCTTCAAGTGCTTGCTCGTGGCCATTCTGCACAGGTGTGAGTGCTGGCCACATACTCTGGTGCTGGCAGATTTTTCTCTTAGCCGTACCCTTAGAGGAGCTGGCGCGTACCTGCTGCACTGTATAGGACAGCGAGAAGGAACTAAGGGGAGGGGGACAGAGGTGCACAATGGAAGATGCACACCACTCCAGGGGGTGCCTGACCCAGCTTCCCTGTACTGCTTAGGGAAAATCTTCTGGCACCGGTGTATGTGATGAGTACACACGCTTGCGCTGAATGGGCCTGAGCAGCACATCTCAAAGAACACCAGTTCCCTGCTGCACAGCGGCCCGAAGGAACAGCTGAGACCAGAGGGCTCCCCTGCATGCCATGGAGCAGAGCAAACGCCTGGGGAGGTAGTGAGCTGGCGTGGCCCGCCGGGGCCCCTGCTGCACAGCAGCCCAAAGGAACAGCTGAGACCAGAGGGCTCCCTTGCATGCCATGGAGCAGAGCAAACGCCTGGGGAGGTAGTGAGCTGGCGTGGCCCGCCGGGGCCCCTGCTGCACAGCAGCCCAAAGGAACAGCTGAGACCAGAGGGCTCCCCTGCATGCCATGGAGCAGAGCAAACGCCTGGGGAGGTGGAGAGCTGGCGTGGCCTGCCGGGGCCCCTGCTGCACAGCGGCCTGGAGGAACACCAGCCTTCCCTGGACTTCCCGAACCGCCGGCAAGCCGCTGAGGAGAGGCCTATGGACCTCGACCCCCCTGACACCGCAGGAGGCCTGTGTGACTACCAGGTACACGCTGAGGGGAAGGAGGGAAGCGGCCCAGGGGACAGCATGGACATAGACATGCCCAGGTCAGCGTGTTTCGGCCTGGAGCCCCCGCTGATCCAGCAGCAGTAAACTGCTTCCTCTAGGGCCCTGGGCCGGGGCACAGTGGAGTGGGCTGGCCTGAGCCCCCCCTGCCACCCACCGCTTGGGTGGCAGCCTCCCCCTCTCGTCATTGCCTGCCGCCCTCCTGAGCAAGGAGACCCAACCGTATATGTTCTTTACAAACTGCTTTCCTGTGGCCCCACCCTGACCTAGGGCTGGGCCTTGGCTGCCTGTTTGGGCTAATAGACTGCTTGGCCTGCCGCCCCGCCCTGACCAAGGGCAGGGCTCTGAACTGTTTACCTGCAGCCCCACCCTGAACCAGGGCTGGGCCTTAATTAGCTGCTGGGCTCATAAACTGTTACCTGCTGCCCCGCCCTGACCGAAGGCCGGGGTACAAACTGTTTACCGGCAGCCTGCCCTGAACTAGGATGGGGCCCTCTTCACCCTAGACTTGGCAGCCCGCCCTGACCGAAGGCCGGGCCTCTGCCTATCATTTACTGGCCCGCCCAAACCCAGGCTGCCCTTGTTCTTGTTTACCTGTTGTCCACCCACCCTGAGGTAAGGGCGGGGGAGCCCCAGGCCGGCTGTGTGTTGTGTTAACTCAGATAAAATACATGGTTTCACAAAAGCCAGACCAGCTGGATTGCTTTCTTGGAGAAGATACCTCACTTTCTAGATGGTAGAGCTCACCCGCCTGGATTTCAGTAAAGCATTTGATGCATTTCCACATGGGAAATGACTAGTTACATTGGGGAAGACTGGAATTAATACAAGAGTTGAAAGGTGGATAAGGAACTGGTTAAAGGGGACTCTGCAAAGGGTCATGTTAAAAGGTGAAGGGCCAGACTGGAAGGAGGTCAGAAGTGGATTTCCTCATGGACCGATCATATTTAACATTGTCACGGCCTAATGTCCACTCTGGCACGATAAATGCAGAAGTGGGGGCCTGCAAAAGTACCCCAAAACCTTTTATAGCAAAGCCTGGTAGATAACTTCCCTCCAAAAATCTTAAAAACCTAGATTTTGGGGATAAAAATCTGCTGCCACCACCCAAGTAATAAGAAAACCAGGGAAGAGATCACTTGGGAAATCTCAGCCCTAAAGTAAAACCAGGACACAAAAATTAACCAATCCCAGGTTAATAAAAAGTTCTTCTCTTTCCTTTTTATTAACCTGGGATTGGTTAATTTTTATCACCACAATACTCCTGTTACAAGCATAATGACTAGATGGAAAAGTCACCAATTGATATACTCATGAGGGTTTCCACCACGGGCCAAAACTTGTTACAAAGTGGAGGAAAACCCATTTTTAAAATGCACAGATATCAGATTCCATTTCCCAAACCATAAAACAATAAAACGGATTTATCTAAACTTTACCATACTTTCAGAGAGACTATGTCTAGACTACATGGCTCTGTCGACAGAGCCATGTAAAATAGGTTATTCGGCATATGCAAAGAAGCGGGGATTTAAATAATCCCCGCTTCATTAAAATAAACATGGCCGCCGTGCTGTGCCGACGATCAGCTGATCTGGCACAGCGGGGCAGTCTAGAGGCGCCGCGGTCGACAAAGGATCACGAGGCATACCGGAGCGGTCGACAAAGGCTTCCTTTAGACTGCCCCGCTGTGCTGGATCAGCTGATCGTCGGCACAGCACGGCGGCCATGTTTATTTTAATGAAGCAGGGATTATTTAAATCCCCGCTTCTTTGCCTATGCCGAATAAACTATTTTACATGGCTCCGTCGATGGAGCCATGTAGTCTAGACAGCCATAGTGAAGAGTCTTTTCTTGGAGAGAGAGAGAGAGACATGTCTGTCTCCCCCAGTATCTGGAGAGAAACTGCCCCCTGAGACAAAGGAGGGAAAAACCAAAAATTCCTTGTCCCAGTTTGAAATTCCTATCTACATTTCTATTGGCTGCCTGTTACCTTGTTAGGTAAGCAACATAGTTAACCCCTTAGTCCCCAGGCTGCTGGCCATCCCTCATGATCATGACAAATATTTGCATTAATGACCTTGGGACAGAGCTTGAGTGTGCTAATTAAATCTACAAATGGCCCAAACTGGAAAGCATTGCCAATATGGAGGAGGACTGGAATATCAAACAAGAAGACCTGGACGACCTTGTAAACAAGAGTAATCCAAAAGGAAGGCAATTGAACAGAGCAAAGTCATACACTTAAGAACCCGCAACAATGGTTTTTGCTAGAAACTGAGGACTTCTTGTTTGGAAGCAATGGAGAAGGATCTTGATGGATTGGTCCATTAATGACGATGAGCCCCTGCGGCGATGCAGCTATGGAAAAGGCTCATGCACTAAGTGTGCTGTGTCTAGTGGAGACAGGGAAGTGCTATTAACATTATACCAGGGGGCTATGCCCTCTGCTCGCCGCACTCGCCAGCCACATGCAGGAGATTGCACTGAAGAGAGAGCGCGAAGGCTTCAGGAATTAGGCTCCTAGCCATACATTGTTACAAGCCTGCTTTTGTGCTGCCCTTCTCACCTGTCTAAGGACAGAGCTGGTCACGCAGGTAGCAGTGTGCGAGGGCAGAAGCACTCTGACAAGTCCCAGAGACGGAACCGCGTTAGTTTGTATCCCCACACCCAACAACGCGGCCTGTGCACCTTAAAGGCAAACAGATTGATTTGGGCAAATCCTCTCTTCATCAGTGACTCCCCCCCCCCCCCCGCTCCAAAAATGTTGATGAAAATGGAGATTTTCTTGGGAAATATCAGTGTCATTACAGAGGCATTTTCAGCCCCCTGGGGTGAGGGCTGCAGTGCCATTAGGGCCCGGTCCTGAGAGGCGCTAATTGCACTCAACTCAGCTTGCAGAGGGTACTCAGCACAGCCCAGAATTTAGCCTTAGGCGCATAATGGTTGGCAGGGAGACAAGTCAAGTAACAACCTTTCACACGCCATCCCTGAAAGGTCTTGTCTTCAGCTTGGGTGAGCTTGGTCCATATCACAGACCCACTGCCTGACTGACGTGGCCATCAGTGAGTCGTCTTGGCTAGTTTCCAGAGCCTCACCGATTCCCCAAGTGCTTGCCCTTGGTGCTGCGAGCTACAAGCCCCCACCCACTCAGCGGTCAGGAGAGACAGCATGGTCTAGCAGCTGGACCCCTGGGCTGGGAGCCAGGCACTACAGGGGCTGTTCCAGGCTCTGGCACCAAGCGCAGTAGGGCCTCCTCTTGGTTAAAGGCTTTGGGTGCTACCATAACACAGTGTTTAATAATGTTGTACTGAGACTCCGAGAGCCGTCTGGACAGGTGTGAACCACCATGGGCTACTTTGGCCTCCATTGACAGAACCGTTCTCCACCTTCAGTCCTGGCTACCTGCCAGGCCGCACCTCCCCCCCCCCCCCCCGGCTCTGGCCCTCTCGATAGACTTTGGGAGGGGCCCGTCTTTGCCTCGCTCCTTGGATCAGCATGCATGAGCCTGCCGCGAGAACGAGCCACCCACGAGCAGCTGGCTCCGTCTGCTGCTCTCTCCCCTTGGCCCTACCAGCCCCAGCTCACACAGAGGAGGAGCCTTGCCTCACAATCTGTCTGGCTTGGGGCGCTGGCCTTTCCCTGTCAGCCCTGGGGACTGCCCGCCTCAGCATCCTGACTCCCCTTCAGCCCTTTCCTTCTCCAGGATTGGGAAGTGAGAAACCCTTCCCCTCCTCACCAGTTCCCGTTAGGGACCAGCACTCCCCCTCCCCCTGGTTGTATTTGGGAAAGTTCCCGCCAGGGTGGGCACAGCAGGTCACAGTGAGGCCTGGCCCATAGTTTTCCGAGTCTGACTGCAATGCTCAGGCAGCCCTTCTGTTTGCATGTGGTGCACAGGGGTCTGAGAGCTACTGCATGAGCCAGGGCAGGAAGTTAATCTGTCAGCCAGTAAGTGTTCCCAGATGAAAACTTTTACCAGCTCAGCTGAGATGCTCTTTGCATTAGCTGAGTACAGAAGAATTGCCTCCAGATGCTGGATCGTATAGTCTACGATGATCAGGATAGAGCAGTGGTTCTCAAACTGCGGTCTGCAGACCACTAGTGGTCCACGGCCGCCTTCCAAGTGGTCCATGGCTTGAGCTCCGCCCTGCTTCTCCCCCCCAACATAGTGGGGAGCCTGTATTGGTGCTCCACCCTCCCGCTCCCTGCCCCGCGAGGTTGGAGCACTAGTGCTGGCTTCCCACTGGGGTGTGTGGGGAGGGGAGAGAGAGCCCTGAGTCTCTCTGTGCAATCCAGCTACTGGGGAAGAAGGCCCCCCACCATCTGGGGGAACAGCAGCGCACAGTTGTGTTGCCTGGAGCTTTCCCCGCTGCTCCCATTGGCCGGACTCTGGCCAATGGGAGCAGCAGGAGGCCATGCCTGGGAGTGGTGCAGGGCATGAAGGCAAGTTAGCACCCCACCCCCACCACCTCCTCATGCCCAGATCCCACACCCCCAGCCCCTTACACACACACACCCTGCCAAGACCACGCACCCCCAGCCCGGTCCTGCACCCTCTCCTCCCCCCCACCCCCGGCCAGACACCTTACCCCCCAGCCCGCTCCTGCACCCTTCCTCCTGGCCACACACTGCACCTTCCCTTGCTCTAACCCCCTCCCCCTGGCCAGATACCCTACTCTCAGCCTGCTCTTGCATCCTACCTCCCATCCAGACCTCACCCCCTCCAGCATCTCCTCTCCCATCCAGTTCTTGCACCCCCCATCCCTCTTACTGGCAGACCTGTCCCACATACTGAACCCCCCATTTTTGTCCCAACCCCAGAGCCTAGGGAGGTCAACAAAATCCACTAGCTCTGGAATCTCAGAAGAGTCTGGAATCTGGCCAATGGGAAGCCCTGAGCCTCTGTCCTCCCTGCCCCTCCCTCTCTCCCCCTGTGGGGCCACATCAGCTGGCGGCCACATCAGTGAGGGTGGGGAGTTTTAGAGGGTTAGGTTGTTTCTTGGTTCTCACTTGTGTGGTCCCCAAGTGATTTTTCTGTGGGTCAGTGGCCCCCGACCCAAAAAAGGTTCCCCGCACCTGCCATCCATAAAGAAAACAGGGGAACCTTTTGTGTTGGACATAAATTAATGTTTTACTTTATTTAAAATGAAGTTTGATAAACTAACATGAGAAAGTTAAAGTGCTGAGACTGTTTAATAACTTAAATTAATATTTCCTGATTTACTGGTTAAATTAAACCATTCTCCCTCACTGCAGCACTAGCAAAATAGCTTGGGCGTAAATATGTCATTAATGGCACGTTTCCATTCGCAACTGGTGGCCCATGGAAATGTTTGCATTGAGTCAGGTGGTCCACAGGCCAAAAAGTTTGAGACCCGCTGCTATAGAGCAGCATCTTACTGCTGCCTACCAGGTCCACCCCTGCCATATCAGAGCAGATCTCCACCAATGGAAGGGGGGACTCAAGGGGCTTGTGCCACCCCTTTAGGAGCAAGGAGTTGGCATTCGGGACAAGAGGCACAAAAGTCCACTAACACTTTGTATATTCTCAGCCAGAAAAACTAGTTCAAAATTTGGATAGGGGTTTCCTCTTTATCTCGTTGTCCTGCAAAGGGGACAGTATGTGCCAGTCTCAAGACTTCCTGCCCAGGGTCTCACCTGCCTGCTGTTTCCAACGAAACCAGGAAACCTGGACACAACATCTGCCTCTTCATCTGGGAGGGAGACTGGGAAGGCCACTGACTGATCTGATTCTCATTCCCCTGGGCCTGCCTGCTTGCCTGCCTCCAACCAACTCACAGGTCCTTCAGCCTCTTCTTCTGGGTTATCTGAGACAGGTGTAGCTGGAGCCTCTGAGGCTAGACTGCACACCTTTTTCGACAGAGGCTTTGTCGACAGTATGTGTCAACAAAGCCTCTGTTGAAAAAGAGCATCTAGATTACATTATGCAGATCAAAAAATCGATCCGCTTTTTCGAAAAAGAGCGTCCAGACTGCCGGACGCTCAGTCGACAAAAGAAGGCACCCGGAAGTGCTTCTGGCAGGCCATGGGGGCAGCCTTTATTTCTAGGTGCTGCTGCCTGCCCTTTGCAGAGGCACTTGCTTACAGGGATCCCCCTGGACAGCTGTTGCTCTGCTCCTGCTTCTGGCTTGCCTACCTCCTAGAGGGGAAGCAAAGCTGCTGCAGTGCTTGCTCTGGTTGCCCTGCTTCCTCAGACACCACAGCAGTTTGTTTTCTGGGTTTTTTTCTGCTTTTCACCTTTTATTTGGCCATGGAGCCTGAGCTGCCCCTGGGCAGGCGATGGCCCCATGCTGCCATACTGCAGCTTCTGCTGCATCTGCATGACTCTGTCATGAATCTCCTGCCCCATGTGGACCCGGACCGCACTGAGGAGACCCTCCTCCAGGATGCAGGAGCTCTGCCCTTGCCCCCAAACTTTTTTGGGGACAGGCAGATTTGGAGACATGAGACGAGTTCAGACTGGTGGGACCAGCTCGTCATGCAGCTCTGGGACGATGAACACTGGCTCAGCAACTTCCGGATGTGGAAGGCCACATTCCTGGAGCTGTGTGCCTGGCTTGCCCCTGCTCTGGAACACCAGGACACCCACCTGCGGCCCGCCACCCCCCTGCAGAAGCGGGTCGCAATCGCCTTGTGGAAGCTGGTCACCCACGACAACTACCGCTCCGTGGGACACCAGTTTGGCGTGGGGAAGTCTACCGTTGGGGCCATCTTGATGGTGGTAAGACACTGTCAGGGGACAGGCCCTGCTGAGTGGGGGAGTTGAGAAAGGGGGACTGCCAGGCAAGGGCAAGAGCAGGTGGGGCTGGGGGCCTGAAAGCCTCACAGGGGCCCCACGGTGGCAATGGGGCTAGCTGGCCCCCCACGCTGCCAACCCGCCCGTGTGTGGTGACCCCTCACCTGATGTTCCCTCCCTGATGTCCACGGATGCCTGGGAGGCCTCTGGGATCTGGGTCCCTGCTGCCTCCTCTTCCTCCTCCTGGTGCAGTTCTCCTGCTCTCCTACCTCTCCTGCCTGGTCTTCCTCCCTCAGGAGGGGTCAGTCCATGATGTGGTGGGGTAACCCGGACTCCAGCACACACAGGATCTGCTCCAACTCCTTGTAGTAAGGGCAGATCTCGGGGGCTACCCCGGAGCTGGAGCTCTGGTCCTGGGCCCTGGCATATCCCTGCCACAGCTCCTTTACCTTGGCCCTGACTTGTGCCATGGTGTGGGGGTGATGCCCTTTGGTGGCCAGTCCCTGGGCCAGGCACTCATAAATGTCCTCATTCTTGCAGCGTGTTTGCAGGGCCTGCAGGACTTCTTCCTGGGACCAGAGCTCCAGGAGGGTTTTGATTTCTGGCCCTGACCAGGCTGGTGCCCGCCTTTTGGTGCCCCTGGGTGGGTCCTTGTCTCTGTCCCGAGAAGGGCCGGGGGGGGGGGGTCTTGAGTCTGGGACATGGCTGGCATGGCTGCTCTGGCTAGCTGCCGGACAGCAAGGCCTGTCTGGGTGCGTGTGCCTTTAAGAGGCTGCGGCCAGGAACCACAGAGGTGCTGTACCTGTAAAGGCTAGACTGTCCACCAGGGCTTCTTCCTGGAGGCCTTTTTTGTCAACAGATCTGGCTCCCTGTTTCCACACACTCCTTTTGTCGACAGATCTCTGTCGACAAAGGCATTCTTCCTCGTAAAAGGAGGTTTACCACTGTTGCCAAAACTGCTGAGTTCTGTCAACTTACTGTCGACAGAATGCGGTGGTAGTGTAGACGCAGGTATAGTTTTGTCGACAAAAGGCCACTTTTGTCGACAAACCCCTGTAGTCTAGACACACCCTGAGAGATCTCCAATTGCTCCAGCATCTTCCCAGAATACACTTCGTTCTTCAGCAAGTGGTGTCCCCGTGGGTGCTCCACTCAGGTCTCAGTGCCTGCCTTCACCAGGGATTGGAGATTTGTGTGAGCAGTGCCCCTCACACTGCGCCTGCACACTCAGCGCCACTCCCCCCGCCCCCCCGTGGAGTGTGCGCACGGTGCGAGTCCCATCAGTTCCTTTTCAACCGTCCCTGGCTGAAGACAGAAAAACAGAAATCCTCTATTAGTCTAAGGTCTGTACCACAAGTTCTACTTAGCTCGACCTTTTTCAATGTTTACTTCATTTAAAAAAAAAAGTGGAAGCCGTGGTGGCAGCAGCTTTTCTTCTCCGCAGCAATGCCAGGTTCCCCCAGCTTCAACAAAGTCTTCCTGCAGAGACTCAATGCCCACCTCAGATGGCCATGCCTCATGTGTCAAATGCCTCGTGTCTCAGAATGCCTGTAGCACAGAAGTGCCCTCGTTGCCTGAATATGACAGCGAGGGCCACAAAGACCACGAAACGCGGCTCAAAACTATTCTCTGGGAATAGTCTCTTCAGTCACCCCGGGACAAACCAGAGCAGGTGCGGGCGCAGCAAAAGCCCTTGGGTAGGGCAGTTTCATCACCCCGCAAAGGCTCTCAAGCCGCAAGGCCTTCCCTGGCATGCTTCCTGTCCGAGCTGCCCAGAGCCTCTCGTCCCCCGGTGCCATCAGTCTCTGGTACCACGGAGAAACACAAGTCAGTGCCAGCCAAGAGAGCTGAGGCACACAGTAAGACTGCCACATCAGCGGGTGCCTCTAAGGCAGCAGCTTCAGACAATATGCCTCCTCCATCAGCTCCAGTGAGCTCTCCCTCTGCACCCAGTCTGACTGGGCAGAGTGATTGTGACCGCCCCCCAGGTACTGCAGCACAAGAAGTGCTGCGCAAAATGCGGCACCTACAAAACTCTCCTCGGCCTGAGTCAAGAGGGGTAAGTGGCTCTCCACACTCCACGGCGCAGGGGCACACTAACATTCCACAGGGGTCCCCCACTCGCCTACACCGCTATCCCCAAGATCTGATTATGGTAGTGGGCATAGGAGCAGGCTCTCATCAGGCCACTCCTCTCCTTCAATCACTGGCATTCATACAGGGACCATTCCCTTCAGCAGCATCCCATTTGGCCCAACCAACCGTGGATGTACCCCCCTCATCAGCTCCCACCTCGGTGGAGCCCCTGGGATACGTGGCAGGGATACCAACCACAGTCCTCCCACACTTACCATTCAAGGCACACAGCCTCTACATCCCAGCAACACCACACCTCTAGGCGCTCACCCTCAATCTCTGCACGCTCCTCACCTGCTTACCCGCCCTCAGTAATTTCTCAAGTAGGTTCCAGTGAGCAGGACAACTTTCCTCGGTCAGATTCAGAGAGCTCCTCACATGGACCCAAATCTAGGCAGGAGGAAGCAGTATTCCAGAACTCACCTTCCCCACCAGCAGATGACCTGGAACAATTTTAGGAACTTTTCAAACGGGTAGCCCAATCACAAGACATCACATTACAAGAGGTTCAGGACAAACAATACAAATTGCTCCCCATATTACAACCCTCACCATCCTCGCATATAGCTTTACCCATCAACGAAGCTATCCTTGAACCTTCGGATGCTTTGTGTCAAAATCCAGCCTTGGTTCCACCCATAAACCGCAGAGCGGACAGAAAATATTTTGTCCCTGCAAAAGACATGGACTTTCTATTTGCCCACCTCAGCCAAACTTGCTGGTGGTGGACTCTGAATCACAAAGCTAAGAACCCACAATTTAAATCTATGGCCCATGACAAAGAACACAAATGGCTAGACACCTCTGGCCGCAAAGTGTACTCTTCAGCCACGCTCCAGTTCTGTATATCTAATTATACAGCACTGCTGGCCAATTATGATCGTGCCAACTATGCCAAATTACAAGACCTGCTGCAGGACCTCCTTGAAAATAAACGACCTCACCTTCAATCCATCATTAAAAAGGGCTTATCAATAGCAAAAACAGCTCTCCAGGCTGCTATGGATGTCACTGACACTGTGGCTAGAGCCACAGCCATAGTAATGCGCAGGTCCTCGTGGCTGCGGTCATCAGGGGCCTCAAGGGAGCTACAAGCAAGGGTGGAGGATCTCCCCTTTGACAGAAAACAACTATTTGCGAATAATACAGATGAGATCCTACACTCTATGAAGGACTCTTGCATGATACTACGCACTTTGGGAATGTACACCCCACCCAATAAGAAGTGTAAATATACTCCCTACCAAAAACTGAGGGATTATAATTACAACTATTACAGGCAACAGCAGAGGCCATATGACAGGAGGAATCAGCAAAACCAGTCCTCCACAAATCAGTCCACCTCTAACAAGCAGCAAATTTGAAGATTTGGGCGGGGGGTCTGAGCGACCACCCCACAAGTCCAGTGTAGTCCAATGTCACCTTCCATCACCACCTGAGACCTTTCTACCATCAGTGAACCCAAATTACCACAGACAAATGGGTCCTAGAAATTATCAGATCAGGAAAAACATTCCCTGGTAATAGTTTGCTGATTGGTAGCACCTTTGAGTAGACAATTGTCTAGATAAGGGTTCTATTGCTCCTAAGGTAAGTAGCTTTTGCACCTCTGTCCGTAACAGGGGCTCGTGAGAGGGGTCCCTGAAAAGGAATGGGGGAGGGGGTTGGGTAGGGGGAATGGATGGGAAGGGGACCTCCAAGATGCATATTTCCATGTGACTATCCATCTGTCCCATAGCAGATTCCTCAGATTATTTCTGAAGACCCTAGCCATAGTCACAGATTTTCTCAGACGACAAAACGTCATTATCTTCCCTTACCTAGATTATTGTCTAATCAAAGGTGCTACCTATCAGCAAACTACTATCATGACAACTATTACCTGGGGGTATGTCTACACTACATTGTTAATTTGAAATATCTTATTTCAAAATAGTTAATTCGAAATACGTTATTTCGAAATAACGTGTCTACACATAAAATGCATTTCGAAATAGCCTTTTTCTATTTTGAAATACCACATCCACACTGAGTGGACACTGATTTGGATTTAAGGCCGGCCACAACCAGGTCAGGCAGGGCATCAGGTCAGAGTGTCTGTGTGTGGCTGTTGCCTGAGGCTATCTGAGGCCTGTGCTTAAAGGGACCCCCCCCCCCCCCCCAGGCAGCTGGTTCTCAGGTGTCCCTGCTTGCTTGCCTGCCTTGATGAGGGACAGCAAAGCATTTGTGTCTTGGAGTGCTCTGGTTGCCCTCACTCAGGACACCATAGCACTCTGCAGCATGGAGCCAGAGCTGCCCCTGGGCACTCCGGTGTGTCTTGTGGACGCTATCAGCCCGGCTGCACTTTCTGCAGGCTGCCATCAGGGAGGTCCATCGGGGGATTGTCAGTATCCAGGAGGCCCTGCGGGAGAGCTTCCACCCTGAGGAACACTCAGAGCCTCCCTGGTCTGCCCCACTGGGGGCTTGTGCCTCATTCCTCCCTCACGTCCTTCCACGTACCCCTCCCTAGCCCCCCTTCCTGATGTCAAATAAAATACATGTATTTTCAAAAATATAAACTCTCTTTATTTAACAAAACTGGGGGCGGTGAATGAAACTATGGGGAGACTGGGGAAAGGAGGCAGGAGAGGGAAAGAGAGGGTGGGAGAGGGGAGGGGGAAAACTGGAAGGAGGGAGCTGGAAGGGGGAAGCAAGGGGAAGAAGGGGGAGGGGAAGCTCAGGACTCAGGGGTGGGGGTCTTGTCGGGCCAACTGTCTCCCAGCACAGCTGGTGCGGGGGCCTCAGCGTCCCTGGGGAGGAGGGTGTGGAGATTGAGGAGGGAGAGGCGGGAGGGGGAGAAGGAGTGGGAGGAGGAGCAGGAGCTGGGGAGGCAGCAGGCGCTGGAGCAGCACGAGGCAGCACGCTCTGCACCAGGGTCTGCAGATGGGCACAGCTGGCACGACCCTGGGCAAGCAGCGCCCGCTGGAATTCCCGTTCGTCCTGCACCCACTGCTCCATGGTGCAGTGCAGGGCTCGCAGGGCCCCCAGCTGCTGGTCTTGGTACCCCTGCAGTGTTGCAGTGAACCTGCTGAGCCCTCGGGTGCGGGAGGATGTCCCGGGCAGGGTGGTGCGCCCTGCACACGCAGCTGGTGCGGCTGTGGAGAAAGAAGAGAAGTGGTCAGTTCTCCCTGGGGACACAGTGGGTGAAGCCCAGCCCCCCTCTGCGAGGTGAGGATGACCGTGCCCTGCACCGTCAGAGCCGCTGTGCTTGCACAGAGGCCATGGTCGGAATGTCCAGCTATCTCCGGGAGTGGGAGCTGCCCCGAGACTGCACCCGTGCCCCTGTGCCGTGTATAGTGCGGCCGAGGTGGAGGGGGAGATGTCCCCTGCCTCTGTGTAGAGGGGGCTTGCACGTGCACAGGTTGCTGCATGATCCGTGGTAAGCAAGACCCACGCGCACGGTCCCTGGTCCCTCCTCCCCCCCGGAAGGGGACAGTGATGGCACTCGCCTGGTGTGGCCTCCCCGGACGACCCTGGTGACTCCGCTGCTGGGACAGCTTGGGGGTCCTGTCGGCGTGGTACCCTCTGTGGTGGCTCCTGAGGCTCCTCCTCTGTGCCCTGGTCGGGGCCCCTCAGGGTGGCACAGACCGTCCCGCTTCCCATGATGCAGTCCAGGGAGTCAAAATAGGGGCAGGTGTCTGCCCCTATTGAGGAGCTGCCCCGAGTGGCCCTGGCATACACCTGCTGCAGCTCCTTAATCTTCATATGCACCTGCTCTTGGGTGCTGATGTGGCCTTTGGTGGCCATAGTGGCAGCTATGCGGCCATACACGGTGGCGTTCCTCCGTCTAGTGCAGAGATCATGGACAGTGGAGGCTTCCCCCCCCAAACCTCAATGAGGTCCATGATCTCCGCACTAGTCCAGGAGGGCGCCCGCCATCTCTGGCCCCTGGCTGGCTCCTGGGAGCTGGGGGTATGTCTACAGTAGGTCGTTAGTTCGAGCTAGGTAGGGTAATGAGGGAAACCGGAGTTGCAAATGAAGCCCAGGATTTAAATATCCCGGGCTTCATTTGCATCTTCCCGGGCGCCGCCATTTTAAAATCCCCCTTAGTCCGAACTCCGTGCCCACGGCTACACGCGGCACAGACTAGGTAGTTCGAATTAAAGATTCTAATTCAAACTACTGTTACTCCTCGTAGAGTAACTACCGTTACTCCTTTGTCCCTCCTCTCCCAGTTATTTCACGCTGGCACCTCCTCTGCACTTTCTCTGGAGACATGAGTCCTGCCACAAAACTAAGGCTGGGGAAGCAGCTGCATAAACCAGCCAAACGTTCAAAATTGTGGACACGCCAGCGTGAAATAACTGGGAGAGGAGGGACGAAGGAGTAACGGTAGTTACTCCACGAGGAGTAACTACCTCGTGGAATGAGGAGTAACGGTAGTTCGAATTAGGATCTTTAATTCGAACTACCTAGTCCGTGCCATGTGTAGCCGTGGGCACGGAGTTCGGACTAAGGGGGATTTAAAAATGGAGGCACCCGGGAACATGCAAATGAAGCCCACAATATTTAAATCCCGGGCTTCATTTGCAACTCCGGTTGCCCTCATTACCCTACCTAGCTCGAACTAACGAGCTAGTGTAGATGTACCCTGGGGGACTGGGCAGGGGACAGCTGGCTGGCACTGGCTGCCTGGCTCATACTGGGGCCACTGGGTGAGGGTCAGTGACTGCTGGCTCTGTGCTGGCAGGCCTGTAGCTGGCACATGCACTATGGCCAGAGTCTATCCCTTTAAGGGCTCCGTGGCTGGGGGAGAGGAGAGGAGTTTTCCTGGTTTGGCCCAGAGTGGCCACCAGGGCACCCTGGGAAGGGCTGGAGGCCCCCTATTTCGAAATAAGCGTCTACACAGCGCTTATTTTGATTTAGCTATTTCGAATTTGGCTTTATTCCTCGTAGAATGAGGTTTACCAAATTCAAAATAAGCGCTCCGCTATTTTGAATTAATTTCGAAATAGTGGTTTACCTGTATAGACGCTAGGAAAATTATTTTGAAATAACGGCTGTTATTTTGAAATAACACTGCTGTGTAGACATACCCTATGGCATTAATGTAGGGGCTGTCTGTTTCTGCTGGCTCTTCACCCTTTGCCCATAAGAGCCCCTTGACTAAATCCGCTATCAGCCTCCCCTGACTACGGTAAGGCATTCCCAATATTCCACCCTCCTTGTTCCCATTCACAGGGTGATCCTGTTTCTGTCCGCAGTATTTGATCCATGACTCCCGATTCCCTGTGTGGGTCAGGATTGGTCTGGTGACAGAGGCTTTCATTGTCTCCCCTGGATATGACACCACCTGGGTTGACCGTTCTGTTTCCACAGCATCCCTGGGAAGCCAGGCTCTCCAAGCACGCAGACTGATGCTCCAGTGTCGATGAGCACAGTGGGGGGATGTCTGTTCCCCTGCCCTGCCCTACAGTGGGACGCCCCATTTGCCAGACTGAAGTTGAGCCACAGCCTTAGGGGGAGTCCTGGGAGGTGGGCACCCCTATTGGGGAGGTGCTGATGGTTCGGGGATTAACAGGAGCCCCATCAGTCACTTCCTCTTGCCTCTAACAGGGCAGCCCTCTGTAGTAACTCACTTGTGGGCTTCCCGTCCCATTTATCTTTTGGCTCCTCAGCCATCCTGAGTTTCTTCCACACCTCCGCTCTCAATGCATCTCTTGCGCCCTCAGCCCAATGGCCTCTATTCTGCACCTGATCTCTATTTCTGCCTCTTGCTCCTCTGCCGCTCATTGCACCTCTCTGTCCTCTCCCTTTGCCATGCCACTGTGCACCAGGCCCCTTTTCCCCTGGCTCCCCTCGGAGAGCGGGAGGCCCGTTGCTGTCAAAAGTTACTACCTGTACAGGCTCCATTCTCCTGTCCTTATTTCCTTCTCCTGTAATACTGCTCTGACAGTGGCCTGTGCACCCTCCCCCGCCGCCCCCGCTTAATTTGCAATGCAGAAAGCTCCCTATTCAGGCTTTCCACTGTCAGCTTTAGCTGCTCACACTCTCCCATTTTTGCTTGCAGGGCAGTTGCATTCTGTAATGCAGAGGCTGCATTAGCACACTCAGATGCCTTATACTGAGCCAGCTGGTCCTTGACTATAGCCAAATCAAATTTGTAATTCTCCAGTTGCCTTTCCTGGAGTGCTACCAGGCTGGAGAGATTGGTGGCCGTTTTCCACAATGCCCAGGCTGCTGCTGCTTTGATATCCTGTTTCTTTGGTTTTGGTTTCATGAACTTACAGAATGCTTCAAACCCCTTACAACAGAATCCAGAGCATCCCTCCCCTGGAACGAATCTTGTCCCCATGGGCATGGACCCTGTTCTGCTATCCATTTAGCAAGGAGAGGGGGCTTCTCATGGGGACAAAATTACTATAACAATATGGTTTTTCTGTAGCCATGTTGGAAGGCCTGTGCTAGGCCTGAACCAAACCTCTCCTGCAGCCAGACTGAAGAACAACAGCCATGAGCTGTAAGGCCTAGTCACATACTCACATGCCATCTAAATTGCGTTAAAATAGTCACACCAGGCTGTGAGAAGGGGAGAAGGCTTTCCTAATAGCCCCCCACAGTCACCAGATAAAGAAACATCTCAAGATCGGTAAAGAAAACTTAAGTAACACTGTTCTGTCTGGCAAGAAACTGCTTATCAATACTTGAGGTTGTGGAATCCTCATTCTACATTGTCATTACACTTTCCTATTGTTTGACTGTGTGATCGCTGTCTGGTTTGTAATTATTTTTGTCTGCTGTATAATTAATTTTGCTAGATGTAAATCAATTAAGGTGGTGGGGTGCTATTGGTTAGGTAATTTTGTTATGATAGGTTAGTAAAATTATATTAAAATAATTTGTTAAGGTATAGCTAAGCAGGACTCAAGTTTCATTATATAAACTGGGATCCAAAAAGTAATAGAAGCAGAAGGAAAGAAGCAAAAGGCTGGAAGAAGACCAAAGGGAAACACGAACAGAAAGGAACACCAAGAAGAAGGGAGAAGACCTGGAAGAACTACTCAGTTCCAAGACACAGCCTGAGACCAGAGCTGCCAGGATTCTCCTGCGCGACTGTGATGTGCAGCAGCTAAGATCCAGAGAGTCTGATCTTGCCTGACCAACAGGGGAAGTCTGCCTGCCTTTATCAGGATTGGTGAGCATGACACTGTGTGCTTAGCATGTGCATTCTGCTTGTTTGGGAATTGTCAATAAATAGAGGATAAGGATATTACTGGGTGAGGCTCTTTCAATGGCTAAAGATCCTGCCAACCCATGGGAAGTTACACCCTCAGCCCTAGGAACTGGGTAAAGGTGTGTGTCCCTGCAGTGTGGAAGGGATAGAGAAATTTCTGCGGGTAACAACAGCAAGAGCGTACCTCCCACCACAAAGGTTCAGGGCGCTCTGCAACCTCATTCAACTGGTCAGACAGGCCCCCTTCTCCACGGTCCACACGTGCCTTCAATTACTGGGGCATATGGCGGCCACAACGTTTGTGGTCTTGTTCACAAGGCTGCACATGCGTTGCCTGCACCATTGGCTCGCAATCAACTATATACCAACCTGACACAGCCTTGTGAAGCACCTCTCGCTTCCTCCACCAGTGCTGCAGTCCCTCAAATGGTGGACATTTCTGAACAACCTCCTCGTTGGTATACCCTTCCACTGACCAGACCCATCAGTTACTATAACAACAGCCGTATCACTCCTGGGCTGGGGAGCCCACTGTGGTGCAGCGTCAATACAGGGTACATGGACCCAACACAAGAGAAACTTTCAGATCAATATATTGGAGCTCAGGGCTATTTGCAGGGCTTGCGCCCATTTCCTTCCCCTGATAGAGGGCAGAATTATCCCTGTCTTCACGGACAACACACTGTCTATGTTTTATGTCAACTGGCCGGGGGGGGGGGGGAGGGGGTGCCCGATCACACTCTTTATGTGCCGAGGCAGTCAGATTCTGGAACTGGTGCATCAGAAACCAGATAACCCCAACGGCCATGTACATACCAGGACAACAGAATGTGAGCCAAAACAAGTGGATGTGTTTTCAACAGTGGAGCATGATGCACAATTTGCATCCCACTGCAATCCCCATACCTACCTTACTCGACTACCTCATGGATCTTAGTGACACGGGCCTCTCCATCAGCTCCATCTGAGTCTACCTGGTGGCGATCACAGCCTTCCATGATCTGGTAGATGGCATCTCTCTCTTCGCACATCCCATGGTGAAGTGTTTTCTCACAGGTTTACAGTGGGACCTGAATTTGGTCCTTGACACACTCACCAGGCCACCCTTTGAGCCATTAGCAACTATGCCACTGCAGTACCTGTCTATGAAGGTGGCCTTCATAGTGACAATAACATCAGCTAGAAGGGTAGGAGAAATCACAGCCCTCATGGCAGACCCTCCTTTCACTATATTTACCAAGGATAAAGTTATATTTAGACCTCACCCCAAGTTCCTCCCTCAGGTTATATCTGACTTCCATACAAATGAACCCATTCACTTAACTGCCTATTTCCCTAAACCTCATGCCTCCCCCAAGGAGGCTATCTTACATACGCTTCTACCTTGATAGAACTAGAGCAACCAGGACATAGGACAGGCTCTTTCTTGTGTGGTCAAGACCCTGCACAGGAACAGCAGTGTCGGCACAGCACCTAGCCAAGTGGATTGCAGACTTCATACGTACTGTCTTTGAACTTAGGGGCAGACAGCCACTGCAGCTCATCAGGGCTCATTCCACACGTGCAATGGCCCCTACAACTGCCTTCCTGAGCAATGTACTGTTGGCAGACATTTGTAGAGGAGCTACATGGTCCTCACACCAGATTTTTGCACAGCACTATGCCCTACATAAGGGGCCAATACCCTCCACATCTCTAGTGGATATGGTCCTTCCTCCTTCCACTTAGAGAGACTCCAGTGCCCACCTCCATCACGCGGGTACTGCTACGGAGTCACCTGAGTGGAGCACCCACAGGGACACCACTCGCTGAAGAAGACGTTACTCACCCTGTGCAGTAACGATTGTTCTTCGAGATGTGTGTCTCTGTGGGTGCTCCAATACCCTCCTGTCCTCCCTTCTGCTTGGAGTCTGCAGGGACTTCAGGTAGAAAAGGAACAGATGGGACTTGCACCACACCCACGCTCCACAGTCTCCGGGGGCGGGGGGGGGGGCAGCAGTGCTGAGTGCGCAGGCGCGGCGTGAGGAGCACTGCTCGCAAAAATCTCCGATCCCCAGTGCAGGCACGCACCGAGACCTGAGTGGAGCACTCACAGGGCCACACATCTCAAAGAACCAGTGTTACTGCACAGGGTGAGTAACGTCTTTTGGTTCAGAATTACGGATGAGGCCAGTGTTGGGCCTAGTCTTGAAATCAGGAATCCCACATGGTGGCCTGTGTTTAGTAGGGTACAACTTAACTCTGTCATCCACTGGACATAAAGGCTATGTCTACACTGCAGGCTTTTTGCGCAAGAACTGTTTTGTGCAAGAGTTCTTGCAGAAAAGTACTTGCGCAAGAGCACATCCACACTGCCATGTGCTTTTGCGCAAGAGCATCCATGGCAGTCTGGACGCGCTCTTGCTCAAGAAAGCTCTGATGGCCATTTTAGCCATTTTTGCCCATCCACACTGCCTTCTTGTGCAAGAGGGCTTATTCCTCTTGGGGAGAGGAATAACTCTTGAGCAAGAATCCCTCTGTTCCAATGCCTTACTGTAAATTTACTTGCACAAGAACGCGCCTGCAGTGTAGACGCTTTGCAAGTTTTTGCACAAGAACAGCCGTTCTTGCACAAGAAGCCTGAAGTGTAGAAGTGGCCAAAATGTCTCATGAATTGGTTCCCCCACTGATACCAAGTGGCCCTGCTGAATATCTGACTATACTCTGAGGCTACGTCTAGACTGGCATGATTTTGCGCAAATACTTTTAACGGAAAAGTTTTTCCGTTAAAAGTATTTGCGCAAAAGTGCATCTAGATTGGCACGGAGTTATCATTATAATGATGCGCTTTTGCACAAAAGCGCATCTACATTGGCGGCGCGCTTTTGCACAAAAGCAGAAGCCCGGAACCATTTTGAAGAGGGCAAAAGGGCACCAGCCCTTTCCGGGGGTGGGGCTGGAGCTCCGTTCAGACACGTGCTTAAAGGGGTCTCGCTGGACAGCCGTTTGTCTCCTGCTCCGTGCATTAGGACCTCTGGCAGGGACTGACAACCATAGCAGGTGGTTGCCCTCTGCCTTTTGGACACCACCCTTTTGCCCCCTTCTGCTTTTTCCTGGTTTTGGTTTCTTGTGCCTTGCTTTGTCTGCCATGGAACCAGGGGTGGCCATGTGCCTGCTCTGGCCCCTGTCGGCCATTTTCAAGTGCCTGCAGCTGGTGCTCCAGGCTGGTGCCCTCCTGTTCCAGGACCAGGAGGCGCAGATCGCCTGGGACTCCCTCACCAGGGAGGCCATGGAGTCCCTGTGGCATCCCCACCCCACCGTGGAGAGGCCACTCTGGAGACTGGACACCAGTACAGACTGGTGGGACCGGCTGGTCCTTGGGCAATGGGACGACCAGCAATGGCTCCGGAATTTCCGCATGCGAAAGCGGACGTTCCTGGAGCTGTGTGCCTGGCTCACCCCTGCGCTCCAGAGAGCCACCACCCGGCTGCGTGTGCCCATCCCTGTGAAGAAGAGGGTTGCCATCGTGCTATGGAAGCTGGCCACCCCGGACAGCTACCGATCGGTGGCACACCAATTCGGGGTGGGAAGATCCACCATCGGTGTGATTGTCATGGAGGTAAGTCCCAGGGGGAGTGGGGAGTGGGGTGGGGGGAGGTTGCTGCACTCCATGCCCAGGGGCAGCCAAGATTCCAGGCTGGGTCACCCAGGGGTTTGGGCCGTCCCTCCCTTGTACAGGCCTGCTGGTGGGGGGGGGGGCATGGGGCGAGGGGGCCCTGGTGTGTGTGCGCGTGTGCGTGTGTGTGTGTGTGCGCGTGTGTGAGGACAGAGGGAATCACGGGGGAGGGGGCCCAAAGGAGCGCACACTCACCCCTGCCTTATGTGATGTGTTTCTCTGAACCCTTCTGCAGGTCATCCACGCCATCTACGATGTCCTGCTACCGAGAGTGATCCGCCTGCGTGACGTGGACGCTACGCTGGCTGGCTTCGCTGCCCTCTGGTTCCCCAACTGCGGGGTACCCCTGGATGCAACCCACATCCCCGTCCGGGCCCCGGAGCATCGAGCAGCCCATTTCACGAACAGGAAAGTGTACTGCTCTATTGTTCTCCAGGCCCTCGTGGACCACCAGGGCCGCTTCTTGGATGTCTACGCGGCTGGTCCGGCAGGGCACATGATGCCCGCATCCTCCGCAACTCCGGACTGTTTCGCAGACTGGATGCGGGCACCTACTTCCCCCGGTGGGAGTTGACTGTCGGGGATGTGCCTATGTCCATCTGCGTCATCGGGGACGTGGCCTACCCCCTGCTGCCCTGGCTAATGCGGCCCTACACTGGGTGGCCGGACCAGAACCGGGCCCGGTTCAACAACCGCCTCAACCGGGCCCAAAATCAGGTGGAGCTCGCCTTCGGCCGCTTAAAAGCCCACTTCCGTTGTTTGATCACCCGTCTCGAGATCAGTGAGCGGAATGCAATGGAGGTACTGGCCGCGTGCTGCATGCTCCACAACATTGTGGAGCGGAGTGGGGAGGCCTTCCTCCCTGCATGGATGGCAGCCGAGGCACAGACGTTTGAACAGCCCCATGCAGCTGCCATCCGCCAGGCACACCAGGATGGGGTGCACATCAGAGAGGCCCTAACAGACATCACTGGTGTTTGACAGGGAGCGAGATGCATCCCCACACAGTGCCTGGGAGCACATCTGGCAGAGGTGGTCTGGGCTCTCAGATCCCCATCACGTGGGATATCTCCTCGACGGAACCAGGAGAGTGACGGGGGGGGGGTGTCCCATCCTTGCAGCAAAACTCAGGCGGCCCTAAGGGCGGCCCGAGCGCTTCCCCCCCTTCTCCCTCCCACTATCCTTCACACGCATAGCCCAGGGACATGTGTGGCCGCAGTGGGGACTTCCCTCGGGGAGCCAGCCAAGGCACCGGGAGCAGGCGAGGGGCTCAGTGGGGGCCACATTCACAGGGCTGTGACGCTGCAGTTTACCCAGGAGCAGCTGGCTGTGCCTCACAGCCAGGCATGGGACAGTGTGCCGTTCTCCGTGCTGCACCCTTGCGGAGGTGCGGGCTCTGGCCTGAGTCCCTGGGGCCCTGGCTGGTTCCAGCCGAATGTGTGTGAGCAGCACGGTCCCAGGCATGCCCTGCAGCTGCCTGCCGCGGCCACGTGCCGCTCGGTCACCAGGCTGAACGTGGTTGCACGTGCTGCTTGCTGCCTAATGCTACACAGCGTGCAGCTCACGTGGCCTGAGTGACATGCTCTCCCCCTCCCCCCTCCGGGTGCCTGGCTCTCCCCCCCGCCCCCCACCCTTGTGAGTGCAAAGTGCAAGACTCACCGGTGGATCCTTCCCCAGCCTCGGAGGATGCGCGGGAGATGTCAGGGTTGCTGGAGGGGGCCTGCTGGGTGGCAATGCTGGCCTCATCCTCCGATGGACTGCTGTCATCTCCTTCCCCCGCCTCGGTGGTCCTGGTGATGGGGGGGGCGCACGCTGCTGTCCAAGGGCACGTCTGGGGCTTGCGGGGCTGGCTGGCCCAGGATGGCG
The DNA here is from genome assembly GCA_032595735.1 of Pelochelys cantorii. Classification (NCBI taxonomy): domain Eukaryota; kingdom Metazoa; phylum Chordata; order Testudines; family Trionychidae; genus Pelochelys; species Pelochelys cantorii. The sequence goes on from CM064348.1 coordinate 1,623,020, forward strand.
TGGAGCCGGTTGTAATGGGGGCAGGTGTCTGCTCCTGCCCCCTGGCCCTCGCTGGCCCACAAGTAGCCCAGGCGCAGCTCCTTGACTTTGGCCTGGGCTTGTTCGAGGGTCCGGGCTGGATGGCCTTGCTGTGCGAGAGCCTGGGCCATGTGGGTGAAAATGTCCGCGTTGCGGCGCCGCGAGTGGGTCTTGTGGAGGGCCTCCTCCTCCTCCTGCCAGAGGTCGAGCAGGCTGTCCAGCTCCCCCGAGGACCAGGATGGGGCCTCCTGCGCTGGGGGTGCAGGTGGCTGAGAGCCCGGAGCTGCCATGCTGGCTGTGATGTGGCTGCTGGGCACGGCAGGGGCACCGTGGCAGACCTCAGGCCAGAGGTCTGAGGCATGCTCCTGCCACGTGCGCTCAGCAGCCTGCGTCTGCTTTAAGAGCTAGGGTTACCAGGAACTCCGAGTCTCCTACAGGGTCTCCCAGCGTCCAAACCGCTTTTTCTCCGTTTAGCCTGCTTTTGCGCAAAAGTCTTAGCTAGCTGTCTACACTGGCGCTTTTGCGCAAAAGGACTTTTGCCCGAACGGGAGCGTCAAAGTATTTGCGCAAGAAGCACTGATTTCTTACATTAGAACGTCAGTGCTCGTGTGCAAATTCAAGCGGCCAGTGTAGACAGCTGGCAAGTTTTTGCGCAAAAGCAGCTGTTTTTGCACAAAAACTGGCCAGTCTAGACACAGCCTGAGGCTATGTCTACACTGCAGAGTTTTGGCACAAAAACAGCTGTTTTTGCACAAAAACTCACAGAGCGTCCACACTACAAGCATGTTTTTGCGCAAGAAAAAGTACAGTAGATTGTCAGAAGACAGGGCTTTTTCCGCAAGAGTTATTCCTCTTTCTATGCGGAATAAGTCCTTTTGTGCAAGAGCTCTTGGACATTCTGTGAAAGTCCATCAGAGCTTTTTTGTGTGAGAGTGTCCATGCAGTGTGGACTCTCTTACGCAAAAGCACATGGCAGTATGGACGTGCTCTAGCGCAAGAACTTTTTGTGGAAGATCTCTTCCACAAAAAGTTCTTGTGCAAGAAGCCTGCAGTGTAGACGTAGCCTGAGTCAACAAGACCTATCACAAAGCTTAAATTGCAGCAAGGGAGGTTTAGGTTGGACATGAAGAAAAGCCTCCTAACTTTCAGGGTGGTTAAGCACTGGAATAAATTGCTTAGGGGGGTTGTGGAATCTCCATCACTGGAGACATTTAAAAGCATTTAGATAGACACATCTCAGGGATGATCTAGATCAGTTTTTCTCAACCAGTGGTATGAGTACCCTCAGAGATATTCAAGAGAAGTCTGGGGGGTATGTCAACTGAAATTTGGAGAAAACTGAATTTTTGTTTTACATTTTACAGTGCTTCATTATTTTTGTACTTTTTATACCCACAAATTTCATCGCTTGCCCAGCTACAATTAAGTTGTTTAAACAAATGTGTTGCAAAAATGTTGTGTGTCTGAAAACTGTAGGTACTGGGGGTACTTATAATTTTTTTAAAGGGGGACTTTATAAAAGAAATCAGATTGGGCTGCTAAGATACAGATAGCCAGAGTGGCCACACAAAAAGCAGCATTCGGTGCTCATATTAAACCCATGACACTAGCCCTTGGGCAGGGTCTTTGCTGTGCACCCACCCAGTTCTAGACCTCGTCTCCTTTGAGATGAGGCCCTGTGGGAGACCCCTGTCAAGCTAACAATATCTTTTTTTGATGAAATTACAAGTTTGACTGATATAGGGGATAATCTTAAAAAACAACATGTAGATGTTTTGTTAGTCTTTATGGTGCTTCTAAACTATTTGTTGTTTTTAAAGTTTTTCCTGTTACAGACTAACTTGGCTACCCCTCTGAAAATAGGGGATAATGTTGATACAAGATCCTTAAACTCCTGTAGGGCATTTGACTTGGTCCTACATGATATTTTGATTGGAACAATATAAAATTAATATATTATGCATTAAATAAATTACTAACTGACTGATAGATCTCAAAATGTAATACCAATGGGAATCATCACTGAGCGTGTACATTTCCAGTGGGGTCCAGCATGGAAAGGTTTTTGAGTCTGTGCTGTTTAACATTTGCATCAATGACCTGATAAAGTTTACAGTTAATACAGTAACTGGGTGAATGATTAATACTGAAGAGGACAGGTCACTGATACAGAGGGATCTGGAATGCCTCGTAACCTGGGCACAAGCCAACAAGATGTACTTTAATATGGGTACGTGAAAACGAACGCTAATGCTAGCAAGTAGGGGCACAGAGGTTATTTTAGTCGGTTTTGGCACTGGTGCAACTGCTGCTGGAATCCTGTGTCCAGTTCTGACACCCAATTCAAAAAGGATGTTGAAAAATTGGAGAGACTTCAGAGAAGAGCCATGGGTTCCCTGGGGAGGGGGTGGAATCTCCATCCCTAGAGGTGTTTAAGTCCCGGGTTGACAAAGCCCTTGCTGGGATGATTGAGTTGGGGCTGGTCCTGCCTTGGGCAGTGGGCTGGACTCAACTCCTGAGGGCTCTGCCAGCCCTGGGATTCTAGGTGAATAATAAAACCTGCCTTCCAGTGGGCTGTCAAGGGGCTCCCTCTATTCCATTTAATGAAGAGCAGGTTGGGAGTGGCTTGATTACAGTCTTGTCATAACCATGAGGGTTGGCCAGCAGCTGGGGACTAAGGGGTTAGTTATGTCTCCTGTCCCTAGCCAGGTATCTGGTCAGCCAACAATAATGCAGGTAGGGATTTCAAAGGACAAAGGAACTTTTAACTTTTCCCTCCTTTGTCTGTCAGAGTGGTCTTCTTCCAGGTAACAGAGAGATGGGAGGCCGTCTCTCTCTCCAAGAAAAGTCTCCTCACAGGGTGCGTCTAGACTGGCAAGATTTTGCACAAAAGCGACTACTTTTGCGCAAAAACTTGCCAGCTGTCTACACTGGCCGCTTGAATTTGCACAAGAACACTGACGATCTAATGTAAGATTGTCAGTATTCTTGCGCAAATACTTTGACGCTCCCGCTCAGGAAAAAGCCCTCTTGCGCAAGTGTTCTTGCGTAAGAGGGCCAGTGTAGACAGGGAAGGAATTTTTTGCGTAAGAAAGCCCTGATGGCGAAAATGGCCGCCGGAGCTTTCTTGCACAAAATAGCGTCTATACTGGCCACGGATGCTTTTGCGCAAAAGCACTTTTTGTGCAAAAGCATCCGTGCCAATCTAGACGCTCTTTTGCGGAAATACTTTTAAGGGAAAAACTTTTCCGTTAAAAGTATTTCCGCAAAATCATGCCAGTCTAGACGCAGCCACAATGTGTAAGTAAGGCAAAGTTCAGTTAGCCCGTCAGGCTTTATTGTTTTCTGGTTTGGGAATCTGGAATTGAGGTCTGTGCGGTTAAAAATGTTTTTTCTTTCTTTAAAAGTGTGTTTTTTCTCTCTTTTGTAATGAAGCTTTCTAACCCAGGGAATTTTCTTTGAGTATATCAGTTGGTGGCTTTTACCATCTAGCCACCTCAACGATGCTTGCAACAGCAGTTTTGTTTTGATAATAAACGTTTGTTTTCTTTTCTTATTAACTGGTATTGGTTCATTTTTGTGTCCTGGGAGGTCTGTCTGTCTGACTAGGAGCCAGCTACCACAGACTGCAGCTTGTTTTCTCTTTTCTGTTTCAAGCTCTTTAGAAAACCTGGGGCTGGTTTCAAGTGTCCACCCTTTTGTGGGTTCAAAAGCACTTGCTAGTGGCAGTGGATATTCCCCAAAGTCCAGGTATTAGGATTTTGGGGGGGAAGTGTTGATACCAAAGCCTGTAGAGACAAGGTTTTGGGGTGCTCTTTTGGGTCCCCATTTCTGCATTTGTCGTGCCAGAGTGGGGGACAGCCTTGACAAGTCTATTAATATCTAAGGGTATGTCTACACTTCACTTATTGTGGAACACGCTATGTCGGAATAGTAACTCCGAAATAGCTTATTTAGAAATGGTGCGTCTACGCAGCGAACACTCATCGAAATGGCGAGCTATTTCGAAAGAAAGTGTCCACGCTCATTGGATGCTGAGTCACGTCAGGCAGGGCAGCAGGGCAGCACTCACTTCCTGGAGCCACTGCCTGAGGCTAGCTGAGGCTCAGGCTTAAAGGGACCCCCTCCCCTGTACAGCAGAGTCTGAGGCTCCTCTCCTTTGCCTCCCTCCTGGAGGGACAGCAAACCCATTCCACTGCCTGCTCTGGTTGCCCTTGCAGACACCACAGCAGTCCAGCCATGGAGCCAGACCTGCCTCCCAGCAGTCAACAGCTCTTAGACCCCATGCCGCACCTCCTGGCGCCATTACTGCAGGCTGCCCTCATGGCGCTGCAGGAGGAGGAACCCTCAGCTCATTGTGGGGCACCTCCTCTCCTCTCTCCACATGCTGCTTATGCAGTAGGACCCTATTCACCTCCCCTGCACACCGTGCACTGCCCCTTCTGGTAATGGTACACCACTTCCAACTGGTGGGACCGGATCATCATGGAGCGGTGGGATGACCAGCAGTGGCTCCAGAATTTCCGCATGCAGAAGGACACCTTCTTGGAGCTGTGTGAGTGGCTCGCCCCTGCCCTCTGGCAACGGGACATCCACATGTGACCCACCATCCTGCTCCAGAAGCAGGTCGCCATTGCTAGCTAGAAGCTCACCACTCCAGACAGCTACCACTTTGTGGGGAACCAGTTCAGTGCGGGGAGATTGACCGTCAGGCTGTGCTCATGCAGGTATGACTCTCTCGTGCTATTGTCCCGGGGATGGTGAACTGCTGAAATGGGGATTTTCAGTCCTGCCTTCACAAAGCCCTGCCAGCAGATGGGGTAAGTAGAGGGTGTGGTGGGGAGGTGGGGATATGGGACCTCCCGAGGGCTCTGGCAACCCTGTGATTCTGTTTGTCTCCTTCTACAGGTGGTGCAGGCCATCAACGCTGTCCTGCTGCACAGGGTCATCAACCAGGGTGACGTGGACCTGATTGTTGCCAGCTTTGCCACAGTGGGCTTCCCCAACTGCAGGGGGGGCTATTGATGACACCCACATCCCCATCCAGGCCCCTGACCTCCTGGCAGCTGAATACATCAACAACAAGGGGGACTTTTTGATGGTCCTGCAGACCTTCGTGGACCACTGCAACCAGTTCACGGACACCAACATCGGGTGGTTGGGGAAGGCGCACAACACCCGCATCTTCAGGAACTCCAGCCTGTTCCAGAAGCTGCACGCCAGCATTTTTTTGCCCAACCGCACCATCAGCTTTGGGGACATGGACATGCCGATGTGCAGTAAAGGGGTTGCAATGTACCCTCTATTCCCTTGGCTAATGAAGCCCTACACCAGCCACCTTGACCGCAGCAAGGAATGCGTCAATGGCAGGCTCAGCAGGGCCCACATTGGTTGGAGGCCATCTTTGGTTGTCTGAAAGGGAAGTTCCGTTGCCTCCTCACCCAGCTGGACCTCGGTGCCCCAAGTGGCTGCATGCTGTGTCCTTCACAACTGTGTGAACATAAGGGCGAACCATTCCTGCCAGGGTTGGGTGGGGCAGAGGCCGAGTGGCTGGCCAGGGTCTGTGAGCAGCCCACAGCTGCCATGCAGCAGGCTGTGTGCATCCAGGAGGCCCTGAGGGAGAATTTCAGACAGGGCTAGCTGTGAGACTCTCCCCTGGGCCTCCCCACAAGGAACCTCTGCAGTGGTCCAGTGTGCCTGTCCTCTCCCACCCCTCCCTTCTCCTGCCCTCCCCCCTTCCCATCCCCCGCAGGCACAATAAATCACACGCTTTGTTTTGAAAGAATAAACTGGTGTTGTTTAATTGGGGGTAAATGTAACTGGGGAGGGACTGGGGAAAGAACCTTGGGGGGCAGAGGGAGGTGGAAGGGGGAGATGGTGGGGGGGGAGAGACCGAAGGATGGGACTGCGACTGGCGCCTGCCTTGGGTGCTCCCACTGCCTCTTGTGGGGGGCTCTTGGCCCATGGAGGGGGGGAGGCAATGGGAAGAAGGTGGGGGGGGGGAGGAGCAGGAGCAGGAGTGGCAGCAGGTGGCCAATGGTGGTGATGGAAGCCGAGCACATGGTCCAGGCCTGTTCCAACAGCCCCTGCCAGGTGTTGTGCCGCAGCTCCAGGTCCACCTCCAGTGTGCAGTCCTGCCGGTCCAGAGACCACTGCAGGGCAGGCAGGCAGGTGATGTCACCTTTGCCTGCGAGTCATGCGGGGTTGGGAGGCTGATGCGGGAGGTGTGGCTCATGCCCCACTCGCAGCTGGTCCAGCTGTGAAGAAAAGTGAGAAGGGCCGTCATCCCAGGAGACACGGTGCATGAAGCCTCGCCCTCATCTCTGAGCTGAGAGCGAAAGTTCTCAGGTCAGATGAAGGTGATGTGCTTTGAGCAAGGCCACCTGAGGCCTGGACAGTGGGCCCTTTCCTGCAGGCCTCACAACCCCCCACACCCTGGAGACAAGCAGGCATGGGAATGTGCTGGCCAGGCCAGGAGTCTGCGGGCGGGGAGGGTGGCGACCGGACAGCTCGATTTCCCTCCTTGCCACACACACACTGGGTCTGGCAGTGGTAGGACCCACACAGAGAGAGGACTTGTATCCCTGCCCACTGGAGGAGAGGGGGGCAGGGTTTCGGGAGGTGTGTGTGAGTGGCAGATACCAGTTGCCTGGGAGGATGCTCCTGGAGGTCCTCTCCACTTCCTTCCCCCCCCAGCAGGCTCCCTTGGCCGGGGCTCAGCCTAGCCATGCCGTCCCTGGAAGCGGATGCTGCCCCAAGAGTGCGGGCATGTCCATGTGCCATGTGCGGCACTGCTCCATGTGTGTCCACGTCCCCAGCCTCCTTCCAGTGATGTCTTGTGGTGGGAGGGTGCTCCGCCCATGTCAGGCTTGAGGCCGGCCTCTCCAGACACCGGCGAGCAAGAGCACAAGGGCTCTCTGGTGCAGCCTGCTGGGGCCGTGTGCCCCGGACCGGCGCTCCATCCCCACCCCCTTGCTGCCCACCGCCTCCAGCTGTGTGAGTCTAGGGCAGTGATTCCCAGCCTGTTTCCCATGGAGGAACCCTAAAACAATTTTTCATAAACCGAGGAACCCCCCATGAAAACGTTTGCTTGGCCAGAAAAAGTTGACAGCGGGGAGCGCAATTCAGTTACTGCTAAATTATTGTCAAGGAAATTTATTTGTAAAGAGCTGTCATATAGACACTAGCCAATTAGCCCGTCATAAGACGGGATTTTCAGGTCTCTCCTCCACGTCGGTCTTCTCTCCTGAGCCTCCGGTCTCTCGCTCCGTCTCTGTCTGTCTCTGGCTCCGTCCCTCTCTCTCTCTCTCCTCCTCCTACTGCCTCCCCCTCTCTCTCTCTCAGCTCTCCTCCGCCTCCTGCCTCTCTCTCCGTCTCTCTCTTTCTCTTCTCCTCCCCCTCCTGCCTCTCACTCGGAGGACCGCGGAGCCCAAACGGTCGCTTGCGCCACTTGCTCCCACGTGGCGGCCCGGCTGAGCAGTGCAGAAGGCGGGAGGCGAAGGGGAGCAGTGATGTTCACGGCCAGGGGGCGGGGCCTGGAGCCACTGTCACACCACACGTCACCTCCCCGCCCTCTGTTGCCTCCTGCTGTGGCACTCAGCTGACTTCTGCGCCACTCAGCTGGGCCGCCACGGGGGAGCAAGCAGCCGTTTGGGCTTCCCTGTGGCGGCCCGGCTGAGCGGTGCAGAAGTCAGCCGAGCGCCACGGCGGGAGGCGAAGGGGGGCAGGGCAGTGACGTACATGGCCAGGCCCCACCCCCTGGGCATGTACGCCACCACCCCACCCCCTTCCCCTCCCGCTATGGCGCTCGGCTGACTTCTGCGCCGCTCAGCTGGGCCGCCGCGGGGGAGCAAGCGGCGCAAGTGGCCGTTTGGGCCCCGCACTCCCCATGCAGCATGGGCCGCCCAGAGGGAACAGCCAGCATTTCAGCAACAGCGCCGCCCAGAGGGAACAGCCAGCATTTCAGGCAACAGCGCCGCCCAGAGGGAACAGCCAGCATTTCAGCAACAGCGCCGCCCAGAGGGAACAGCCAGCATTTCAGCAACAGCGCCGCCCAGAGGGAACAGCCAGCATTTCAGGCAACAGCGCCGCCCAGAGGAAACAGCCAGCATTTCAGCAACAGCGCCGCCCAGAGGAAACAGCCAGCATTTCAGGCAACAGCGCCGCCCAGAGGGAACAGCCAGCATTTCAGCAACAGCGCCGCCCAGAGGAAACAGCCAGCATTTCAGCAACAGCGCCGCCCAGAGGGAACAGCCAGCATTTCAGCAACAGCGCCGCCCAGAGGGAACAGCCAGCATTTCAGCAACAGCGCCGCCCAGAGGGAACAGCCAGCATTTCAGCAACAGCGCCGCCCAGAGGGAACAGCCAGCATTTCAGCAACAGCGCCGCCCAGAGGGAACAGCCAGCATTTCAGCAACAGCGCCGCCCAGAGGAAACAGCCAGCATTTCAGCAACAGCGCCGCCCAGAGGGAACAGCCAGCATTTCAGGCAACAGCGCCGCCCAGAGGGAACAGCCAGCATTTCAGGCAACAGCGCCGCCCAGAGGAAACAGCCAGCATTTCAGGCAACAGCGCTGCCCAGAGGGAACAGCCAGCATTTCAGGCAACAGCGCCGCCCAGAGGGAACAGCCAGCATTTCAGGCAACAGCGCCGCCCAGAGGGAACAGCCAGCATTTCAGCAACAGCGCCGCCCAGAGGGAACAGCCAGCATTTCAGGCAACAGCGCCGCCCAGAGGGAACAGCCAGCATTTCAGCAACACTGCCGCCCAGAGGGAACAGCCAGCATTTCAGGCAACAGCGCGCCCAGAGGGAACAGCCAGCATTTCAGGCAACAGCGCCGCCCAGAGGGAACAGCCAGCATTACAGCAACAGCGCCGCCCAGAGGGAACAGCCAGCATTTCAGGCAACAGCGCCACCCAGAGGGAACAGCCAGCATTTCAGGCAACAGCGCCGCCCAGAGGGAACAGCCAGCATTTCAGGCAACAGCGCCGCCCAGAGGGAACAGCCAGCATTTCAGGCAACAGCGCCGCCCAGAGGGAACAGCCAGCATTTCAGGCAACAGCGCCGCCCAGAGGGAACAGCCAGCATTTCAGGCAACAGCGCCGCCCAGAGGGAACAGCCAGCATTACAGCAACAGCGCCACCCAGAGGGAACAGCCAGCATTACAGCAACAGCGCCACCCAGAGGGAACAGCCAGCATTTCAGGCAACAGCGCCGCCCAGAGGGAACAGCCAGCATTTCAGGCAACAGCGCCGCCCAGAGGGAACAGCCAGCATTACAGCAACAGCGCCACCCAGAGGGAACAGCCAGCATTTCAGGCAACAGCGCCACCCAGAGGGAACAGCCAGCATTTCAGCAACAGCGCCGACCCAGAGGGAACAGCCAGCATTTCAGGCAACAGCGCCGCCCAGAGGGAACAGCCAGCATTTCAGCGTTACAGACTCTCAGACATTGGGCTACTATATATATGATATGTCAGCTTACATTGTAAGAAAAAAATGTTCTATTTATTTATTCCACAATTTCTCGCGGAACCCCTGACGATGGTCTGCGGAACCCCAGGGTTCCATGGAACCCTGGCTGGGAAACACTGGTCTAGGGAAAGCAACGGCACTCACCTGATGGGCCTTCCCTGACTTTGGACAAAGCCCGGGCGACATCCTGGGAGGGGGGACTGGCTCCAAGGCAAGGAAGGCCTCCTGGCTGGTGGGCATCAAGATGGTTCTGGCCTCGTCCAGCTCCCCCTCCACACCAGCTCTGTCCCCCAGAAGGGCAACAATAGGAATCTCTAGCCCAGAGTCCACAGCAAGGTGGGGGAAGGGACTGACCGCCCCCCCCCGGATGCAGTGGAGCTGGTCATAATAAAGGCAGGTCTGCAGTGCTACCCCTAAGCAGGAGCTGCGCTCCCTGGCCGTGGCATAGGCCTGTCTGAGCTCCTTAATCTTCAAGCGCACCTGCTCCTGGTGCGCATGTGGCCCTTGTGGCCCTGGCTGTTGGCCATCCAACCGTAGACATCAGCATTTCTGTGCCTGGTGCAGAGATCCGGGAGGTTTGCCTCTGCTTCCCAGACCTCAATGAGGTCCAGGATCTCTGCACCAGACCAGGAAGGTGCACGTCTCTTTCCGTCCTGGGCAGTGTCCTGGGAGCTGGCTGCCTGCTCAGCTGCAGCCATGGCGGGCTCGGACGGGTACGGGGATCACTCATGGAAGCAGGGACAGCTGTGATGGCTGCTTCTATGTGGCACAGGACTGTCAGGGCCTGTCTGGTGCCACAAGCCCTTTCTCCTGTGGCTGTGGCTTTAAGGGCTGCAGGGGAAGGGGAACTATAGAGTCCTGAGGCGTGTGGCCAGAGTGGCCAGCAGGGCACCTGTGGGAAGCCCTGATTTTCAAATAATCACAACTGCGCTGTCTACATACACCCTGTTTCAAAAGAGGTGTTATTCCTTGTGAAATGAGGGTGACAGATTTTGGAATAAGACATCCGTTGTTTTGAAATAGCACTGCTGTGTAGATGTGCCTAACTGGGGAACTGATATTTAATATGGAACTTCTCGGCCTCCCATAGACCAGTCTGACGTGAGCCAATGGCTGGAAGCTGGAGCTAGACATAGTCACTTTTTCCCCATTGAAAAAGAAGAGAGCCCCCGCCACTTTGCACAGGTGAAGTCAATCGCAATTCCTTGCACATTGGAATAATTATTAATGGGAAAGCAAAACTGTCAAAAAGCACAAGCACTGATTCATACTGAGCAATTCCTGGCTGGCAAACATGGCCATTTCTGAGGCAATTGCAATCTGAGTGCCTGCAAGGGGCAAGGTATAAAGCAAAGCACCAGGACCGTAGAGACGTGCACCCCAGCCAGTCAGACTTGGAGAGACCTGCCATTTAGCTGGGGTATGAGCTTTGCCCTGTGAGTGAGCAAAGACAAAGTGCTCTGAAAAACAGCATGACTGATTGACTTGCTGTTAAAAAACTTCCTGTAAAAATATGGGGTTTTCTCAGAAATAAACGTTTTCATAAGAAAATTAACTGGTTTTTCTACTGCAAATTGGAAAATGAAACAATTAAAATAATTTTGATTTATTTGGAAATCAAATTTCAGTGTGGTGTGCAAAAATCAAAACGTGTCAGTATGGTAGGGTTGTTTCCTTTTCATTCTCCTTTACCACAGTAGAATGACTAGGGGTGGGAAAGTAGCACTCTCAATATTCATTCATTTTTCCACTCTGTCTAGTCTAGACTGCAGGCTTCTTTCAGAAGAAGCTTTTCTGGAAGAGATCGTCCAAAAAAACCATCTTCCGAAACCAAGCGTCCACACTGCCCAAGCGCAGCGAAAAGCCGCCTGCTATTTCTAAAGAGCGTGTCCAGACGGATTGGACGCTCTCGCATCAAAGGCCACCCAGAACCACTTCAGCCAGGACTTTTGGTCACCAGTTGCTGCCGAGTGCTGGTGCCGGAGCCTCGCAGAGACACGCGCTTAAAGGGACCCCCCTGAACAGCTCTTTCTCTGCTTCTGCTTCCTGCTTGCTACCTCTTCAAGGGACAGCAAAGCTCTCACAGTGCCTGTTGTGGTTGCCCAGCTTTTTTGGATGCCACAGCTTTTTCCTTTGTGCCATGGAGCCGGAGATGCCCCTGGGCAAGCGATGGCCCCACATGGCCATGCTGTAGTTTCTGCAGCACTTTGTGCCAGCTGCCTTCCTGATCCTGCACGAGCTCAACCGCGAGCTCATTGTGGGGACCCTCTCCCTGGTGTGGGAGAAATATCCTTGCCACAGCAACCCTCAGTAGAGAGGCGTTTCTGGAGGCTGGACACCAGTTCCGACTGGTGGGACCAGCTGGTGGTGGAGCGGTGGGACAACCAGCAGTGGCTCCAAAACTTCCACATGTGGAACGCCACCTTTTTGGAGCTGTGTGCCTGGCTCACCCTCGCCCTCCGACGATGTGACACCCACCTGTTGCCCACCATCCCCATGGAGAAGCAGGTCACCGTCGCTATCTGGAAGCTCGCCACCCCAGACAATTACCAGTTCGGCATGGGGAAGTCCACCGTCAGGGCCCTCCTCATGGAGGTAAGGCATTCTCGGGCTGCAGTCTCTGAACGGTGAGGAGTCCTGGAAAAGGGGGACCCTTGGGAAAAGGGGGTTGGAAGGTGTGGGAGGTAGAATAGAGGTGGGAGGAAGCCCCGTCCCCAGGGGGTTCTGCAGTCCCACCCTCACACAGCCCTGCTGCTGGGGGGGGGTGGCCTCATAGGGGGTGGCTCCTGGGGTGTTTGAGGGAGAGGAGGGGAGGAAAGGGGGGCGGGCACCTCCCGAGGGCTCAGACATCCCCTCTCTCGTTCTCTGTTTTGTGTGTTTGTTTGTCTCCTTCTGCAGGTGGTGAGGGCCATCAACTCCCTCCTGCTGCGCAGGGTCATCCGTCTGGGAGACCTGGACCCATTCGTGGCTGGATTTGCTGCCCTGGGGTTCCCGAACTGCGGGGGAGCGATTGATGGGACCCACATCCCAATCCATGCACCTCAACATTGAGCAGCCCAATACATAAATTGCAAGGGCTACTTTTCTATGGTGCTGCAGGCCCTGGTTGACCAACGTGGACAATTCACAGACATTTTGTTGGGTGGTCGGACAGGGCACACAACGCCCATGTATTTAGAAACTCCAGCCTCTATGGGAAGCTGGAGGCAGGCACATTCTTTCCCTGCTGGGACACTGCGGTTGGGGACATGCAGATGCCATTGTGCATCGTGGGGGATGCAGCCTACCCCTCATGCTGTGACTAAGGAAGCCTTATACTGGCCACCTGGACCCTAGCAGGGACCAATTTAATGCCTACCTGAACCAGGCCAGGGATCCAGGTGGAGTGCGCCTTTGGCTGCCTCAGGGTATGGTTCATGGGCCTCCTAACCTGCCTAGACGTGGCGGAGCACAGCATCCCCGAGGTGGTGTCGGCATGTTGTATCCTCCACATTGTGGAGAGGAAGGGGGAGGCCTTTCTGCTGGGGTGGGGGGCAGACACCGGCCTTTGAGCAGCCACGGACAGCTGCCATCCAACAGGCCCATCAGTTGGGGTGCGCATCTGGGAGGCCCTGAGGAAGAGTTTCTCTCAAGGACCCCAGTAACTCTCCCCACGGCTTCCCCCCTAGGGGCCTCTGGCTTGCTGGACTATCCCTTCCCCACTCCAACCCCTCCCCTGAACTCTCAATAAACACACCTGTTTATTTTTTAAGAAAACAAACTTTGTAATTGTGTTTTAGAAAAAAAGGGGAAGGGAAGGTGGGCTCCTAACCTGGCGGGGGAGGGGAGGCTCATCACCTGGATGGGGAGGGGGGCCCGGAGTGGCATCGGGGCTGGATGTATGTGTCACCTCAGGTGTGGGGACCTCGGTTGGGTGGGTCCTGGGACCACAGGGGGATGGGAAGGCGGGGGGCTGGAGCAGGATCAGGGATGGCAGGGGGAGGGGGAATGGGCATAGCAGGGAGGGCAGCAGGGTTGTAGGAAGGAGCAAACACCTGGCAAAACACCTGGCAGCCAGGTGTGCCATCATTTCCCTGCGAAGACTCCTATGAATGCTCATTACCGTATCTCGGTGCAGACCATGCTCGCTGCTGGGTGGAGCGCTCCGGCCCCACCAGGTCTGGTCTCTCCACTGTAATCTGCAGGGTTGAGTGCTGGCATCAGGAATGTGGAGCGAACTGAAGGGTGCCATGGAGAGATGCGCTGCTTGGCCAAAGCATGCCCAATGGAGACACAATGTTAACCTCAGCCAACACCTGACAGGGAGGGGAGTGGTCTGGGCTGCTCTGGGGTGGGCACATGGGGGTGGAACTGACCAAGGAGTGTTCAGTCTGACCGCACAAAAGGGTATCCACATTGCCACAGAGAAGCAGCACAGAGCAAGTGCTTAAGCAACATGCAAAGCTGCCACAGAGAAACCAACATCACCGAGCCAAAGGCATCCCTGGCCCACGGTGCTGGAGCCAATGCTACCCCGTGCAGGAACGTGGCTGAGAAAGGTTATCCCACAGAAATCTCAGAACAATGAGGCCTGCTGTGAAATAGCCCCAGGGCAGTGCTGGAGCGAACACGAAGGGGATGTCCAGAAGACCAGGCTATTTCGAAATAAAAGCTCCTGAAATCACTCGTTCAAAATAGCACGTCCACACTCCAGGGAAGCCTTGAAATCAATTTGAGACAGCTCCCTTAATGGGAATGCGCTACCTCGCCAGAGAGCCCCAGGAAGCACTGGGGTGTGATTACTTTGGCTCTGGGGAGTCGTCATTTCGAAATAACAGCGGCTGAGTGTCCACACTAACCCTCTTCTGAAATTGCTATTTTGAAATTGGCGTCATTCCTTGTAAATTCAGGGGTTATTACTTCAACAGCACAAGCCCAGTATTTCAAAATAATATGGAAATAATGGCCTTGCTGTGTGGACGCTCACCTTATTATTTTGAAATAACTCTGCCCTAAGTGACTGGAGAGCACGGCCCAACCCTGCCCTAGAGGAAGCATGGGCTGTATGATAAATAACTCTTCATGTCTGGAACCCGGGTACCAAAGCTCACACTCTGCTCAGCACTAGCCTCTCCGCACTAGCCCCCTGCTCTTCTGGCTGAGGCACTGAGCAGCTATAAGTCTATTCACATATGTGAATAATCCACAGCTAAGGCCATAGTATATGGCTGCCGGGCCAGCCTTAGGAAAGAGAAAACTCCCATGCCTGGTGTTTAAAGCAGAGATTTTTCCATCCAACTGGAGTTGGGAAAAAAAGTTTCCTGAAAAACCAGAGGTCACTGTTGTGCTTGTTAACTGGAATCTGGGTTATTTCAGATGCTTGGGGTTATTTTTTTCTTTGCCAATTAACTTCACCTGCTCTGAGTGGGGATTTCACACCCACACATGGTAAGTAAATTGGTCTCTGGATTTTTATGAGCTTTGGCAGGAAGGAGTAACCAGTGAACCAAGAGAAATCCGCAGCTTTGGGATCTTGGGTGCCCAGGATTTTCCAACTTGCATCTGAACCAAGGGGTTGATAGAGTGAAACCTTTGATGAGCCCCAAGAACCTTGGGTGATCATTCCGATGCAATTTATCATGAACTATTGTTGTATAAGTCCATTCTTCCAGAACCTCCTCTCGCTGCTGGAGTTTCATTTGGGTTATTTATGCATCGGTGATGTGTTCTGAATGCCTTGCTTACATTGATGGATATTACACTTGATGTCTTTCCTTCTGTCCCTTTGGTGGTGCGAATGTGAGAAAGGGCACTGAACTTTCGTTGACTCTCTTGTATAACTAAAAAAAAATGATTTTTTTTCCCCTGGGTTCAAAAGTTCAGCGCGCGTCAAGAGACATCAGCTTCTCGGCGCCGAGGCGTGCAGGGCGGGGGGCTTTTGGGAGTCCTTTATAGCTTAGGAAATATAATTATTCTGGGACACAAATTTGGGAATTCTCGCCTTTGACAGACTTTCGAATCCCTGCATTTGGAAAATGACTTGCTGTAACCTTGGCACCCCATCTTGGTGGTTCACTGCGCCATGAGGAGCTCCCGCTGAAGGCAGGAATCTCTCCTCAATTCGTCCTGTGCGTTAGCATCGTCTCAGGGGCCCTGGGGTTTGCACTTCACTGAGGTCTGCAGAACGGA
This sequence comes from Pelochelys cantorii, assembly GCA_032595735.1. Lineage (NCBI taxonomy): Eukaryota > Metazoa > Chordata > Testudines > Trionychidae > Pelochelys > Pelochelys cantorii. The sequence continues at coordinate 1,638,678 of CM064348.1, forward strand.
AAAACAAGGGCTTTTGTTGGGAGAGATGAGGAGAAGGGACAGGATGGAGAGTGAAGAGAGAAATCCCACTAATTCCAGCTTGGGTCAGGAATTCCCACAAAGCATTCAGGGCCAGGACCTTCCAACGTTCAACCTGCCTTCCACAAAGGCTCAGACAATAGCAGAAAGGCTGTTAAGTCTGAAAATGAGTGTGCTGGCCACCCCAGTTCCCTGTGGAAAGGAGTCATTGTGTCGGGGGCCAAGAAAAACCTCACCCACTACTGAGCAGGAGAAAACCCTTCCTCTCTAGTTAAAGAGAGTGGCTTTTCTGACCAAATGGCTGTCTCCGAATGCCAGGCCAAGGGGCTAAATGGAGCACTGAGCCACACACCTACCAGGCGGGGAAATACTGACGGCTCGGCTTTGTTGTCATACATCCATTCCTTAATGCTGCTACACGTCCTCAGGGGAGAGTCGGAGCAAACTCCAGCTCTCCGCAGCAGCGTTACCCAGGGCCAGGGGCATTTCTCTCCACACAAGTGTCTCTTGTCAGTGCTCCACTGACGCTGCCTGTTTGCCCCGGGATGCTGCTTTGTGGCTGCTGGGTCAGGCCGGGGGGGGGGCGCGGGGAGGCAGTGGTCTGGAAGAAGGCACATGGAGACAGAGAGGAGGGGCAGCTTCAATCCTTCTGCCTGGGGCTGTTGAGTTATCGTCCCCTGGAACTCCCCTCCCAGTGCTTTCCTATGACCCTTGGCCCTCTGCCATCGTAGTGCCTCTGTCCTCCCAGGGGTGTGACAGGCTTCACCGAGCCTCCCTGGGGAGCCCTGCAGCAGTCCCCGCCAGCAGGAGGCAGGCTCACAAAACTACCCCACTTTCTGATCGAGTAACCTGAGGTGCAGGGAGGGTAAAGGACTTGTCTGCAAGACAGCAGAAAAGCCTTGCAAACAGTGCTGCCCACCACCCTTCCCACCTTGTGTCACGCCTGGCTAGGAGAGAGCTTCTCCCTGTGTACAGGGCAGCGCGGGGCCCCGCTGCTAGCAACAGAGAGGCAAGAGAGCGCCAAGTGCACGTCACGTGGTGGCTCCTCTCAGCAACAGCCCCTCCCCCCAGGCAGGTGGCCATGCCGTCCATCTAGCATATGCTCTAGCATCGTTCAAGGTGTTTGTTTCTTATTGTCAGCTTGTCTCTGAGGGTATGTCTACACTAGCCCCCTAGTTTGAACTAGGGTGGCTAATGTAGGCATTCGAACTTGCAAATGAAGCCCGGGATTTAAATATCCCGGGCTTCATTTGCATGTTCCCGGGTGGGCGCCATTTTTAAATCCCCCTAGTCCGAACTAACTGCCCGCGGCTACACACAGCAGTTAAAAGTTAATTTGAACTAAATCCTTAGTTCGGATTAATTGTTACACCTCCCTGACTGAATTAACCTCGTTATCTCCAGCCTTATTCTGGCCTGCATATTGATACCTGCCTCTGGAAATTTCCACTCGATGCATCCAACAAAGTGGGTCTTTGCCCACAAAAGCTCATGCCCCAACACTTCTGTTAGTCTAGAAGGTGTGACAGGACTCCCTAAACATGTTATTTTATGGAGATTATCCCATGCCAGTGACTCTCAACCTGGGGCACTTGCTGCCCCGTCACAGACTGCTGGCTGGTCACGTGGTGCTGGCTCCTCTGCCTTGTTTCTAGTTGCCAAACTGCATTAAAAAAGCTTGAAATACAGTAAATATGTTCTGAATGTTATTGTGCCATGTAAGCAACTGCTGTAATCCACACTGTGAATCTTCATCTCAGATTGCGAAACTTGCCTAGTTAATTTGTGGCAGCTTCATCAGCAAAGTTCAGAGCCCTAAGACAACCCTCAAATCTGGGCAGAGAGCAGTGGAAATGAGGTGTAACAGTTAATTCGAACTAAGGACTTAGTTCGAATTAACTTTTATCTGCCGTGTGTAGCCGCGGGCAGTTAGTTCGGACTAGGGGGATTTAAAAATGGCACCCGCCCGGGAACATGCAAATGAAGCCCGGGATATTTAAATCCCGGGCTTCATTTGCAAGTTCAAATGCCTACATTAGCCTCCCTCGTTCGAACTAGGGGGCTAGTGTAGACATACCCTAAGTGCGTGCCTGGTAAGGGGCTCCCTGATCCAGGAAACTCTCCTCATGACTCTTGAGAGCTGACAGCTCCTGCGATGGGCAGGGGGAGCGCTGGCCAGCACCTGGTGACTAAGGGGTTAAACTCAGGTAGCTAGCAAGGGTGTTGGCAGGGGGCCAGAAGAACCAATACGGTGCTGAAATCTGAATTGTATAAGATACCTTGCCTGCTTTCTCTGTGTGGGGCATTGAGAGACACAGAATGATTTAAACCCAGGCAGGACTACCATGCCTCCAAGGAGAATATTGGACATGGAAGTGGACTGAACCAGGAAGGGATCATGAGTAAATAAAGGGGGAATGTATATTTAGTCGTGATCAGAATACTTTTCTTTATTTTATTGGTTTGGTTTAAACTTCTCTGTGTGAATCCATGCCTCCCCTGCCCTAAAAGTTCCCAGAGATTTTTGCTCTGTTTTAATTTGTTTTATTTAGTTGCTCTGTAACACCTAGCAATCAAGGATGCTTTCTCAAGTGTATCTTTTGGTTTGTTAATAAAAATCACTTTTTAAGGTGGTGATTTGATTCTTGTGTCCTGGAAAGGAGCGGCGGCTCTGTGTGTGTGTCTGCCTGAGACAAGCAATCAGCTACCAGCAGCTGCAGTGTGTTTCTCTCTTTTCTTTTTTCAAACTCTTTCAGGGCAAAAGAGCCTGGGGTGCCCCTGGGGAAGGAATTCGCGTGTTCCCTCCTGGTTTTTAGGGTGAAGTCACTTGGTGGTGGCAGCTTTGGGGTTTTTTCCTTAGAGCCAGGGCATCTGTGACGGGAGCGGGTTTTTGTAAGCAGAGCCTACAGAGGCAAAGTATTTCAGGTCTTTGAGGGCCCCCACCTTCTGCACTCAGAGTGCCCAAGTGGGGAATGGCCCTGACAGGTCCCCTGAGCACAGAGCCCCTAGTCGGCATGAGCAGCCCTGATAGAAACACCTGCTCTCCCTGGGAGGTCAGAAGGGCTTGCAGCTTGTGCAGGTACTTAGCTACCTTATTTGCTGGCTGTTGCAGTGGGTGTCAGTGGGGTTGGCTTCTCTGGCTCCTGAAACTGCTGCTGCAGGCCTCCAATTTGTGGGAGCTAGAGAAAAAGCTGCTCCGGCACCCTCATTCCTATGGCAATGGGAGACCAGCAGAAGGCAGGGAGAACACAGGAAGGAGGCAAAGCAAAAGAGGAGCACTGGTCGCTGTAGCAGAGGAAAGAGAAGTGAGAGACCGAACGAATGAATGAGTAAATCCCACAGCAGCTAGGAAGGGGAGAGCATGGCCCTGCCAGGGGATGTTGTGGGGTCGGGGACAAGTGCAAGCGACGTAGCAAGGAGAGCAATCCGTATCCCGGCCGTCACGGAGGAGATTCATGCACCTCACCGTGTTGTATTTCCTCAGCTGACATCCTATGTCTCCATGAAACTGGGAAAGAAAGGAGGAGATGTTTGCCCCTGTTGCTAGCAACTTGGGATTTTGTAGTGACATGGTCACATGCACCAGAACGTACCAGCGGGCACCTGGCACCAGCCTGCTTGAGTGTTGAGCAGAAGGCAGGGGCACTGTGCAGAGCAGGGTGGATGCCCTGCAGGGCAGAGCAGGGGGCTTTGCAGCTCTTCATAACAGAACTCAGCTATTGGCTGAAATACAGCCCCTTTCAACACTCTTCTTTCCTATGATGCTTGAAAACAAACTGGTTTCAAAAGGCCATGAGAGCTAACCAGAAGGAGCACTTACACCAGGGACTGAGAACCCTAAAGCCCCCGTCCTATCATTTGTATGCAGGCTCGAGCCTTCCCCTCAGAACCATTGGCCCCCCAGGTGTGGCTCTTTAGGCTGGCATGTGCATTGGAACAGAGGGATATCGACCCTGGCCCAAGGCAGCTGACTGGGTTGGAGCCAGGCTCTGCATGGCTCCAAAGCTTGTCTCTTGCCCCAGCAGATGGTGGTCCAGATTCCCTCTTAATTCTGTATCTTGTGCCAAAGAGTTTCACAGCGCGGTGACACACCATGCCACAACGTATTTCAGCATGTGACTGTATTTAACTTCCCATTTCATTGGCTCTCCAAGCACCGCGAGACGGCAGCTGGAGACTCCACATAGCACTTAGCATGTCACTCCCTTCTGTTCCCTTCCCAAGCAACCCCTCGTGCTCTCCTGGCCTGACAGTCTCACTGTGCCTGAGCATTTCTGAAGCCCCCTTTTCTGCTCCGGGGACTTTTTCAGGCAGGGTGACCAGAATTGCACATGGCACCCAGGTGAAGAAGACCCATTTGTTTGTATGATGGCATTAGAATATTTGTAGCGTTACTTTCTATCCTATTCCCTTCTAGACACCTGCTGCAGCACTAGAAATGGAATTTTCCATTGAACTGTAGTCAGTGACAGCCACGTCTTTCTGATGATGCGGCTACAGTTAGGGATCCAGCAATGTACATGAAGAATTCTGATTATCCCTTCCAGTAGTTGTGTCAGGGCACAGGTAGCTAGTAGCTGTAACATCCACTATAATACACAGTGAGGTTGTAGCCATGCCGGTCAGAGGCTATGACAGAACAAGGCGAGGGAGGTTGTATCGAGAGTCCTGTGTGCTCATACATTTCTGTCAGAGCCGTGGATATCTATGGATAAAAATCAGGATCTGCTCACATCCCACGGGATGCATCAGCCAAAGGAGAGGAACATACCTAGAAGGCAGCATCCTCCAGTGGCAGCTCATCCAAGCTGTGCAGTTGTCCCCTCCCAGATGAATCTCCTGCTGATGCATTTTCTCCCAGCAATGCAAGCCAGCATGACAGCAGTAGGTCTTAGCTAATGAACGCAAGTGGTGCTAATGTGAATCAATACTGTCTCTGTTTATAGCTCAGGCAAATTTTCCATTTTTGACCAGCTTTATTCACAAAATAAACATTTCACCTAATCTCATTGATAAAACTTTAATTCTTCTGCATTTTTTGACCAGCTTCCTTAATTTTATCACCAGTCTGGTAATTTCAGTGTCGTTTCAGAGCCCAGCACCTGGGATCATGTGAGTGAGAAGAATTCAATAAAGTCAGGTTCCCACTTTAGTGGCAGCAGAGAAAATTGGGAATCATGAAGCTAGTGAGGCTGGCAGACTCAGAAAGCAGAAAGCAAATTTTAGCTTAACTTCCCTCCCTAGCAACCTAAACTGGAAAATGCCCTGCCCCTGTGCGAGTGGCTTCGCAAGAGCTGGTTCAGTCACACCTTGCCTTGTACTAGCATCACATTCCCACCTAAACAACTGCTTTTGGTGGGAACTGTAGCTACTTAGTTGACCTAAGTTTCCTCCATGTGCAGCCACCACCGTTATTAAATCGCTTTGGCGCATCCACGCTGCTCTTCTTGTGTGGGTGGGGCATGTCCTCACCGGGAGCGCTAGCACTGGTTTAACTGTGAAGAGGGATGCAGGACCAAGGCAGTGGAGAGGGTCCAGCGGAGGGCAACCAACACGATGAGGGGCTGGAGCACAGGACCTATGAGGAGAGGCTGAGGGATTTGGGCTTGTTTAGGCTGCATCAGAGAAGAGTGAGGGGGGATTTGAGAGCAGCCTCCAACTCCCTGAAGGGGGTTCCATAGAGGCTGGAGAGAGGCTGTTCTCAGTGGTGGCAGATGGCAGAACAAGGAGCAATGGGCTCAAGTTGCAGTGGGGGAGGTCTAGGTTGGATATTAGGAAAAACAATTTCCCTAGGAGGTGGGGAAGCACTGGGCTGGTTCCCTAGGGAGGGGGTGGAATCTCCATCCCTAGAGGTTTTTAAGTCCCAGCCTGACCAAGCCCTGGCTGGGATGATTGAGTTGGGGCTGATCCTGCTTCAGCACGGGGACTTGATGCCTCCTGAGGTCTCTGCCAGCCCTGGGATTCTATGATTCTATGACCCCTGGGCAGGGCAGATGGGAGCTAGAAACCTCAGAGATCCCCACGCGTGGAATGATTAGAGAGATTGGCCACTCTGCCTAGACCCCAGCAGAGAGGCCAGGTTACTGAGGCTAGAACAGTCACTCCCTGCGCTGGGTGATCTGCTCATCCTTCTGCGCTGCTCTCCGCACTGTTCTTGGTGGGAACATTGACCTAGTTCGAGGGGCTTGAGCACCATTGAAAGGGCCGGAGCAGCAGCTGTCACCTGGGTGAACACAAGAGCTGAGAGCAGAGCCTCCTGCTCGGGCAGGGCTGGGTTCTGACAGCTGGGATCTTTGGCTCTGGAGGGCAAGTTCAGCAGCCCAGGGTGGTTGTTTGGGTTGTTCTGCGGGGGCTTTGCCACATCTCTGGTCATTTTTCCCCTTGGTTAGTGCTCCGTGACTGATGGGGATCTCAGTAGAACACAAATTGATTTGCTTGGCTTTCATGGTTGCCTCTGGACTGTAATTACTCAGGCAAGAAAAATTAATTAGTCCAGTGTGGGCTGACTGCTGCCCTCTAACCAGTGCTGAATCTTAATTGGCGCTCCAGAGAAAGGCATTGATTCACGGCACGGTACTGAGGGGCACAGCTTTTTCCAGGGGTAGCAGCTGGAGGGGGCTGACGGTTACAGTGAGAAAGATGTCATCTCAGACGTAGCCAGCATCACCTTCACGCCCTGTTTAGCCCTCAGAACAAGCCCACCAACACCCGCCTGCCCCTCTCTGAGGTGATGGTGTAACGTTACACAGGCTGGCTCTTCTTTCTGCGCTGAAGGGAAAATGCCACACACCAGGGAGAGGAAATTCTCCCCAGGATAGTAGGTGGCTGAGTCCAGACGATTCCTTTTCTGATGACTTGTGCTAACAGCCACAGCAGTACGGCACCCAGCTATGCCAGCGGCACGCACTCTAGAAACCCTAAGATGGAGAGAAGTGGACAGAGCCTCAGCCGCTAATTCAGGTTCCTAGAGATGACCGAGCAGGGGATCTGTGCATTTTCCGCAGGCAGCTGGGACTTGCCAAAGCACTGGGAGACCGTCTGACAGAATGGTGTCCCACTGAACTCTGCATTCTCAGTGACCCATTATGGAGTCAAAATCAACTACGGCATCATCTCTACTGTCAATAAAGGGCTATGAAGTGGCTGAGAGGGCAGAGGGAAGGCCCAGCCAAGCTCTGCAGCCTGTTGTGTAGCCTCTGACCATGCACCAGTGGGGGAGAGGCTCATCCATGCGCTTCTCTCTCCCCAGAAGGCTCCAAGCTGGGGTTATCCCAGGGCAATGAAACATCCATTTGAGTGGGAGTTGCTCTGAGAACCTTGGCTTCTCCCTACTCTGTTATGACCTTTCTGAGGTGGAGTCAGTCCTGCCTTGCAGCCTCCTGACACCACACTGCAATGTATCCAGGCCACCACACTGGGATGGAGCTGCTCACACTTCCTTTGTGCTACGGCCCTGCACATGTCCAGTCGGTTCCTCGGCAGTGGGTGTCACTTATTTGGCTGCTCATGTTGTTTTCCTGGGTCATCCCCTGCCTTACACATTCATCTTTGTCCATTCTGTACAAAGGGCCCGTGAGCCCTGTACAGAAGCTTGGTGCACTCATACGCAGCTCACACCACGAGCCCTGCCCACCCACTCCGGTCTGAATAGGCTGAATGGGCCCCCTTCCCGCAGCCCCTCTCCTTTTCATCTGCTAGGCTGCTTCTGCACCCTGTATCTGCCCAACACAGCTGGTCAGAATTCTTCAAATAAAAGTGTGTGGGGGGAGGGGGGTGCTGAAGAAAGGTCTTTTGTCAAAAATGAAACTGTTTCATGAAAAACTGACATGCTCACACTCTGCCCTACACCCCTCCTCACCCCCAACCCTGACTGCTGCACCCCCCACACCCAGGCCCCCGCCCTGAACCCCTCCTCACCCCTAACCTTGACTGCTGCACCCCCCACACCCAGGCCCCCGCCCTGAACCCCTCCTCACCCCCAACCCTGACTGCTGCACCCCACACACCCAGGACCCTGCATTGAGCCGCCACACCAAAACCCTCTGGCCTGAGCCCCTCCTTACACCCCCCCAACCCTGATTCCAACACCCCTACACCCTCAGTCCCCTGTCCTGAGCCCCCCAGTCTGACACTCCCCAACCTCCTACCTGGAGTCCCCCTCACCCCACATTTAAATTTCTTACAGGTACTTTCAGATTGCAACCCCCCCTCAGGAGGTTAGGGAAAGGTTGCAATGCGATAGTACCTGTAAGAAATGGAAGTTACTTTCACCCCCGTCCCTTGGTAACTTCTCGCAGTCTGCTTTGGGCCTCACTCTCTTGACTCACTGTATTGCACATGCAAATGTTGCCTCCCCCACCCTTTTCCAGATTGTTATCTATTGAATACAGGTGCGACGGGAGGAGGTCAGAAGACCCCTTGGGGGTGATTCCTGGGGTGCTGACAAGGCCACTGCCACCCACCTTCTTGTTCTCTGGGGCTTCTCACTGCTCCCTGGTCTCCCCCAGCCAAGGCATCAAGCTGAGATGACTGCCCTCCTTCCCTCCCCCCAAGAAGCAGCATAGAAACTGAACCTCTTCAGGTCCAAGGAGAGTGCAGTTTTGGGCCCAGCTTCCTGGGATCCCACTCCCCAGATGGGATCAGAACCCCCAGTGAATGACTTGGGTAAGTCCCCTTTACCAGTCAATGGGGAATGTAAACACTGGTTGCTCTCCAGCTAATACTTATATGTGATAGTAAGTAAAAGTGATTTTATTAAGTACAAGTGGTAGGATTTAAGTGGTGATAAGTGAGAACAGGCAGAGCCAAGTAGATTACAAATCAGAAGTTAACAAAAACGCTTTGCTAATTCGGACACTAAAATCCTCAGCACAAACTCACCCCCAACCTCTTTCTGTTCCAGCTACACCTTCAAACCAGGGAAAACTCCATTTCCCCTGGGGTCTCTGGGTCCTTCCCTCCTGGGTGTGTCTAGCCAGCCAAAGACAAAAGTCTTCTACCTTCCTAGTCCTTTTAAAGAATCCCCCTATTGCAGGGGGAGTCACCTGGCCGCTCCCTACCATCTGCTGCCAGGACTTAAGGACAGATGGCTATTTGCATATGACTGCCCAGACCCTGAGGCCTCCCTTGATGACTTTCATTCTCACATTTAAAGCCCATGAAGTATTCCCTACTCCATATGTCTAATTTTACACACAGGAATGATACCTACACCAAAATAAGATAAACAGATCCAGCAGATTAAGGCAGATGAAGATTGATGGGTTACATGAAGTAATTTGCTCAAAGCACCTTTGAGTTGTGTACATTTATGTCCAGGGCTTGACAAACAGTGGCAAAATCTGCTTGCCAGCCCTGCGCTGCGCATGCGCAAGACCCGCATTGCGTATGTGCGCGCCGCTGGTCGACCGGCTAAAATCTACTCGCCACGGGCAAGTAGATTCAATGATTTGTCGAGCCCTGTTTATGTCGATATGTCCATTTCATAAAGCATGGGGGAGGGGCGGTGAACGGTCACAGCAGGGCCCTGGGGGATTCTGCTATTTACCTCTCTCCACTGTGAACATGAACCATTTGTTCCTACCTGTTGTTTCCTTTAGCCAGTTGTTGATCCCATGACAGGACCCCTTGTGTAAGAACCAGTGGGTGGGACCTTGTCAAAGCTTTTCTGAGAGTCCAGGTGCACTATATCTGCTGGATAGCTCTTGTCCGTGGGCTTGTTGTCATCCACAAAGAATTTAGGTTCCACTGCCCACACTTAGCAGCAGCCCATCCCTGAAGGTCCCTACCCAATCTGAGCACTGACATTTTTGCAATTCAAGTTCCCTAGGTGGCTGTGGGCATTGCACCGGGCACCCTGATGCCTACGCGCCAGCGTGAGCCACAACCAGGGGAAGGGCCCACTCCTGTAGACATGCTCAGAGGACACCAGTCAGAGGAAGGGCTTCCTTGATCCCTGTCGCCCAGAGGTGCAAGCACTCACTTGTCAAGTCCCCGCTCTGCCTGATGGGGAGAAGGGATTTGAGCAGGGCTCTACCACCCCTCAGGCCAGGGCCCTGACCTCTGGGACACTGTGAGATAAGCTCCCTCAGTGTCTCCTCTTGAAGTTATTTCACATTAATGACATAATTTAATATTAATTGGGCCAGTGAAAACATGAGATGGACTCTGTAGCCCCAGAGGTTAGAGCACATCCCAGCTGAGCACCCTAACATTTAAAGGCTGTAAGGGTGGTCTCCCCTTCCCGCTCCCTGCCTAGGCTGGTTTGTGTGGAGCTAACAACCTCTGAGCACACCTACGAAAATGCCCCACCTCCACCCCCTGTGCATTAGGTAGGGGAGAGCCTAACTTCTACCAGTTCATGGATTGCTACCAGAGAGATTAGATACTAACCTCATCCACTTCCTCTTCCTCATTTGCTGGCCCCACCATAATATCACTTCTGTTTTTTTCCCTTTTTATCCTCACCCACAGACTCTCAGTCGGTCTTTCACTCATGTCCCTTTGGACCTCAGAGAAACTGGATACATCTTTGATGTGCAGTGCAATGATGGCTCCTATTCTCCTCAGAACACGCTATATCCCTCAGGCCAGGTACTTCAGTCATGGGAGTTGTCCTCCCCCAAGTTTCGATAATGCCAATTAAGTCCGTTTTCTTCATGCACCATGACTTCCAGTGCATCTTGCTTGCTCCTCAGAATCCTTGCATTTGTATACACCCATCCAAGATATTTTGCAGCCTGCCTGTTACTTTTCTTCTTGCCGTTTTAATGAAGTTGTGATTTCTAATCCCTTCTCCAGAAATTAGCCCCTTCTTTTATCTTCATTACTTGAGCCTAGATGTGCATTGGTCAGATTTTTGTCACCTTGGCCTAGTGGGGCCTAGTTTGCACTATGAAAGGTTAGCCAGATGATGTGTAAAGATTCTTTCCCTAGTGTTTGACAGATGGAGTCCGTCCCAGCACTGTAATCTGCTTTCCTAGAACATGAGCTCATTGTCGAAGAAACCAAAGTGACCTCAATGACACCACCTACACAGCCACTCATTTCCTTCCTTGATTCGAGGGTCCCTGGCAGAGCCTTTTCCTTCAACAGGGAGGCTCAATGAGCACATCCCTTGCTCCCCAAACTTCCTTTATCCTTCTTCCCAGAGCCAAATAGGCTGCAGTGACCTGCTTGGCAGTGTCATGGCTGACCATGTGGAGAAGTAGGAAGGGATAGTGGTCTGAGCACTTGATGAGTCTCGGTCACATCCTGAATTCTAGCTCTGGGCAAGCGGCACATCACTCTAGATCCTCATTATACGGGCGTCCCTGAGCACCACCACTCCCCTTCTTCTTTTGGGAGTGGTGGTTGTGGAATCCCCACCCCTAGGACAGTGTATCCAAGACTTTCAGATAATAGGGTCTCCTTCTGATCCCTTCCCTCAGATGACTCTTCAAAGGCATTCTTAGCAGTTGAACCAGTGCCAAGAGCCTGAAAACGGTTGCTTACCTCTATCTATCTCGGGCATACATTGGTCCTCCTCCTCCTTCTTCTGGAGGACACATGCCGCTGACTATCTTCCTTGTTCTTCAGTCCCTTGTGCACTTGCCTCTTGGATTCTTTGGCATGCTGTGCCCTCAGCACCAAATCCTAGTTTCTGTCCAAGAAGTCTTCCTTTTCCTGATGCAACACTGAGCCTTTAATCTTTTCTGCCAGCATGGAGTCCAATGCACATTTTGCACCGATGAAGTCACTTCTATCTTCATGGAAAAGAGGCACGGAGACATGGTATATCCTGTGTAGGTCACAACAGATGATCCCTCACAATGTATATTTTCTCCCTTGTAGTGTATCAAGGACCTCTTCAGCTGATGTTTTTGTTGATCACAGAAGCCTGAAAAGCAAGAATTCTTTGGGTTCTCCCCACTAGATGAACTCCCAGGCAAACTCCCTCTGTTTGCTGCTTACTAGGCTGGGCAACTGGCTGCCTTTTTGTAATTATCCTTTTCATACGTATCCACTGACCTCATAGGAGTGTTATGAGAATTAATCAGTTAATGTCTGCACAGTGCTTTGAGCAGGTAGAGAACAAATGAAAAACCAGACTCAACATGTCTTAAGTTGAGTGCCCAATCCTTGTGGCATTCCAGATCAGTAGAGGCTTTAAAAAATGTTAATTTTAATCTCCCTGTGCCATGTTTCCCTGTCAGTGAAAACCTTCCCTACCGCCCCAGGGTTTCACACAGACACTCATTAATGTGTGTGAGCTCCTCAGATGTTACTGTGAGGCGTTCCGTCAAATAGCTAAGAAGGAAATGAACAATTCCATATCCAGGGCCAGGTTTGGATGGTGAACAGTAAACAAGGCTGGGGGCCGCACACTGAATAATGAGAGTAAAAACAATATTGACCAGTTGCCGTATTCCCCAAATATCATCCCACCTGTGCAACGAATGAGGATAGATTCTGTGGAAACACTAGATGGTTAAAATGTATATGAAGACGGAGACTGAATTAAGCTTTCACTGGCAACCTTTGTACTGCCATTTGCTAACTTGTGACTACACCACCAATATTTTTCACCTCATTTTTGTATGTACTGATGGAGCCCTATCCTCAAGTCTCCCCACCCTAAGGAGCAGAGTTTCATTACAGTTCTTTTTTCCTATCTCGTAATGAAATCTGTTCCTAATCCATCAGGTCTGCCTCTTTGTCCTGTGGCTATTTCATTTTTCTTAATGGGCTTTTATAAGGACCCTTATCAAACGTGTGAAAAATCCAAGTAAATTACTCCCACTTCGGTCACCTTGATCTATAGTTTTATTAACTTTTTCAGGTCAGCAAGGCACAATATTCCCTTTCAGAAAGCTGTGTTAGTGTGACCCACTCAGGTTATAATGACTTATTTAAGAGCTGTGTTGTTTTATTCCGAGTTAGCCAGTTTCTCTGGGACTGCCATTCCTGAAGTCTCTCAGACACTGGATGAGCAACATCCAAATCTTCTGGATCAGTTGCTGTCATTAAGGCCTTGTGATGGATAGGAGGAGTGCTGGCCTTTTCTGAACATCCCAGCATTCGATAACTAAAGGGTTAAACACAGGTAGCAATGGGGTGTACGCAGGGAGCCAAGGGAGGGTGTTGAGATTTGAATTGGAATATATACCTGCCTGCTGTATTTATTTGTGGGAGTTTTTAAGCCAGGAGTTGGGGAACAAGGTGAATTGAACCAGGCAGAATTACCATGTCTACAAAGAATACTGGGCATGGAAATGGACTGGACCTTGAAGCACAGATCATAAGTAGATAGGGAAATGTCTATTTAGACCCAATCAGGTCTGATTGACAGTCAGACATAGAATCATAGAAGACTAGAACTGGAAGGGACCTTGACAGGTCATTGAGTCCAGTCCTGACCAAGCACCGTCCAGACCACCCCTGATAGGTCTATCTAACCTGCTCTTAAATATCTCCAGAGATGGAGATTCCACAACCTCCATAGGCAACTTATTCCAATGTTTAACCACCCTGAGAGTTAGGAAGTTTTTCCTAATGTCCAATCTAAACCTCCCTTGCTGCAGTTTAAGCCCACTGCTTCTTATCCTATCCTCAGAGGCCAATGGGAACAATTTTTCTTCCTCCTCCTTGTAACACCCTAAAAGGTGATACCTGAAAGCTGCTATTATGTCCCCTTCTCTTTCTTCTCTTTTCTAAATTAAACAAGCCCAGTTCTTTCAGTCTTCCCTCATACCTCATCTTTACTAGACCTTTATTCATTCTAGTTGCTCTTCTCTGGACCTTCTCCAGTTTCTCCACATCTTTTTTGAAATGCAGTGCCCAGAATTGGACACAATACTCCAATTGAGGCCTAATCAGCACAGAGTAGAGCGGAAGAATGACTTCTCATGTCTTGCTCACAACACTCCTGTTAATGCATCCTAGAATCATGTTTGCTTTTTTTGCAACAGCGTCACACTGTTGGTTCATAGTGGCTTGTGGTCCACTATGGCCCCTAGATCCCTTTCTGCAGTACTCCTTCCTAGACAGTCGCTTCCCATTCTGCATGCATGAAACTGATTGTTTCTTCCTAAATGGAGCACTTTGCATTTGTCCTTATTAAACTTCATCCTGTTTACCTCAGACAATTTTTCCAGTTTTTCCAAATCATTTTGAATTATGACCCTAGCCTTCAAAGCAGTTGCAACCCCTCCCAGCTTTGTATCATCTGCAAACTTAATAAGCATCCTCTCCATACCAATATCTAAATCGTTGATGAAGATACTGAACAGAACCAGTCCCAAAACAGACCCCTGCGGAAACCCACTTGTAATACCCTTCCAGCATGACTGTGAACCATTAATAACTACTATCTAAAGGTATGTCTACACTAGCCCCCTAGTTCAAACTAGGGAGGCTAATGTAGGCTAATGTAGGCATTCGAACTTGCAAATGAAGCCCGGGATTTAAATATCCCAGGCTTCATTTGCATGTTCCCGGGTGGGTGCCATTTTTAAATCCCCCCTAGTCTGAACTAACTGCCCGCGGCTACACGCGGCAGTTAAAAGTTAATTCGAACTAAGTCCTTAGTTCGAATTAACTGTTACACCTCATTCCAAGTGCTCAGATCATGGAGCATATGACCTATGAGGAGAGGCTGAGGGAGTTGGGTTTGTGTCCAGGAGCCAAGTGACGCAAGATGGGATGAAGATGAAGATGGACAGCCCGTGGTGGGTAAAGAACAAGTTAGGAACTATTTAGAAAAGCTAAATGTACACAAATCCATGGGTCTGGACTTAATGCATCCGAGGGTACTGAGGGAGTTGGCAAATGTCATTGCAGAGCCTTTGGCCATTATCTTTGAAAAGTCATGGAGATCGGGAGAGATCCCGGATGATTGGAAAAAGGCAAATGTAGTGCCCATCTTCAAAAAAGGCAAGAAGGACGATCCAGGGAACTATAGGCTGATCAGTCTTACCTTGGTTCCTGAAAAATCATGGAAGGGATCCTTAAGGAATCCATTTTGAGGCACTTGGAAGAGAGGAAAGTGATTAGGAATCGTCAGCATGGATTCACAAAGGGCAAGTCGTGCCTGACCTATCTTATTAGCTTCCATGATGAGGTAACTGGCTCTGTGGACGTGGGAAACTCAGTGGATATGATATACCTTGACTTTAGCAAGGCTTTTGGTACGGTCTCCCACAATATTCTTGCCAGCAACTTAAGGGAATGTGGATTGGATAAATGGACAGTAAGATGGATAGAAAGCTGGCTAGAAGGCCAGGCCCAGCGGGTAGTGATCAATGGCTCGATGTCAGGATGGCGGTTGGTTTCTAGCGGAGTGCCCCTAGGTTCGGTTCTAGGACCGGTTTTGTTCAATATCTTTATTAATGACCTGGATGAGGGGATGGATTGCACCCTCAGCAAGTTTGCGGATGACACTAAGCTAGGGGGAGAGGTAGATACGCTTGAGGGCAGAGATAGGGTCCAGAGTGACTTAGACAAATTGGAGGATTGGGCCACAAGAAATCTGATGAAGTTCAACAAGGACAAGTGCAGAGTCCTGCACTTGGGATGGAAGAATCCCAAGCATAGTTACAAGCTGGGGACCAACCAGTTAAGTAGTAGTTCTGCAGAAAAGGACCTGGGGGTTACAGTGGATGAGAAGCTGGATATGAGTCAACAGTGTGCCCTTGTTGCCAAGAAGGCTAATGGCATATTAGGTTGCATTAAGAGGAGCTTTGCCAGCAGATCCAGAGATGTCATTATTCCCCTTTATTTGGCTCTGGTGAGGCCACATCTGGAGTATTGTGTCCAGTTCTGGGCCCCCCACTACAAAAAGGATGTGGACGCATTGGAGAGGGTCCAGCGGAGGGCAACCAAAATGATTAGGGGGCTGGAGCATATGACTTATGAGGAGAGGCTGAGGGAGTTGGGTCTGTTTAGTCTGCAGAAGCGAAGAGTGAGAGGGGATTTGATAGCAGCCTTCAACTTCCTGAAGGGAGGTTTCAAAGAGGATGGAGAGAGGCTGTTCTCAGTAGTGACAGATGGCAGAACAAGGATCAATGGTCTCAAGTTGTGGTGGGAGAGGTCCAGGTTGGATATTAGGAAAAACTATTTCACTAGGCGGGTAGTGAAGCACTGGAATGGGTTACCTAGAGAAGTAGTGGAGTCTCCATCCCTAGAGGTGTTTAAGTCTCTGCTTGACCAAGCCCTGGCTGGGTTGATTTAGATGGGATTGATCCTGCCTAGAGCAGGGGGCTGGACTTGATGACCTTCTGAGGTCTCTTTCAGCTCTATGGTTCTATGATTCTATGCACCCACCTTATAGTAGCCCCATCTAAGCTGTATTTGTCTCATTCACTAAGAAGATCATGCAAGACTGTATCAAATGCCTTACTAAAGGCTAGGGATACCATGTTCACTGCTTCTCCCTTATCCACCAGACTTGTTATCTTATCAAAGAAAGCTGTCAGATTGGTTTGACATGATTTGTTCTTTACAAATCCATACTGGCTGTTACCTATCACCTTATTTTCTTTTAGATATTTGCAGGTGAATTTGTTAATTACTTGCTCCATTATCTTTCCTGGCACAGAAGTTAAACGGACTGGTCTGTAGCTTCCTGCATTGTTCTTATTTCCCTTTTTATTGACGGGCACTAGATTTGCCCTTTTCCAGTCTTCTGGAATCTCTCCTGTCTTCCATGATTTTTCAAAGATGATAGCTATAAGCTCAGATACCTCCTCTATCAGCTCCTTGGGTGTGTCTAGACTATATGGCTCCGTGGATGGAGCCATGTAAATTAGTTTAGTTTATTGGTCATAGTCAAAGAAGCGGGGATTTAAATAATCCCCATTTCACGAGGCATAAGGGAACGGTGAGCAAAGGCTTCCCCAGCCAACAGATCTGCGTCTAGACTGCTGCACTGTGTCAGATCAGCTGATCGTTGGCACAGCGCGGTGGCCATGTTTATTTTAATGAAGCGGGGATTATTTAAATACCCATTTCTCTGACTATGCCGAATAAATTAATTTACAAGCCAAGTAGGTCTCTTGCCATACTTTCTACCTTTCCTATGCAGTGGAATAGCTTGCTTTTGGGCCCTTAATAATGTCCCTTTGAAAAACTGCCAGCTCTCTTCCGTTGTTTTTCCTCCTAGTCTTGCTTCCCATGGGACCTTACCTGCCAGCTCTCTGAGTTTACCAAAATCTGTTTTCCTGAAATCCATTGTTTCTATTTTTCTGCTCTCCCTTCGACCATTCCTTAGAATCATGAACTCTATGATTTCTTGGTCACTTTTACCCAAGCTGCCTTCTACTTTCAAATTCTGAACCAGTTCCATCCATCCTATCTGTTAAAATCAAATCTAGAACAGATTCCCCCCAGTAGCTTTCTCAACCTTCTGAAATAAAAAATTGTCTCCAATGCAGTCCAATAACTTATTGGATAGTCTGCCCCGCTGTGTTAGTTTCCCAGCATATGTCTGGATAGTTGAAGTCCCCCATCACCACGAAATGCTGTGCTTTGGATGATTCAAACTTGCAAATGAAGCCTGAGATTAAAATATCCCGGGCTTTATTTGCATGTTCCAGGGCACCGCCATTTTTAAATGCCCAGTAGTTCGAACTCCCTGCCCGTGGCTACATGTGGCACGGGCTAGGTAGTTCGAACTAAAGCCCCTAATTCGGACTACCGTTACTCCTCATTGCAGGATGTCACACTGGGCTTCCCTGTAAAAAACCTGAAGGGAAACAGAATAAAATCAAAGTCTCAGTTAAAGCTTCACATTTCAAATGCTTCAGCTGGTTTTCCTGCGTTTCCTCCAAATTAATGGAAGATTATAAAGGTGTTTAATGGTGAGTTTGCCATGAGACTAAGCAGACCAAGCTCTCTGTACTGGAAACTCGGAGCCAGTGATAGTGTCATGTTAACACCTTTGACTAGGCTTAAGAACATAAGAGCGGCCACACTGGGTCAGACCAACGGTCCATCCAGCCCAGTGTCCTGTCTGCCCACAGTGGCCAATTCCAGATGCCCCAGAGGGAGGGAACACATCAGGGAATCCTCACGTGATTCCCCCCCCATCACCCACCCCCAGACAAACAGAGGCTGGGGACACCATCCCTACCCATCCGGGCTAATAGCCATTGATAGATCTATCTAGCTCTTTTTTGAACTCTGTTACAGTTCTAGCCTTCACCACATCTGCTGGGCAAGGAGTTCCACAGGCTGACTGTGTGCTGAGTGAAGAAAAACTTCCTTTTGTTTGTTTTAAATCTGCTGCCTATTAATTTGAAAAAAAAACATTTAATTAACTTCATAGGCTTCTTTAGTCCATTGAAATTAATACAACTGCAGGCACATAGGAGAGGCATGTGAGGGGTTAATTAAAATGCTGGATTAAGTCATCAAACCCTCACTGCAAAGCCCTGCTGTTAGCCACAGGGAAGGGCCCAGCCAACGGCTCCTTGGCAATACAATGAAGGGTAATTTCACCTAGGCACCTGCTGCTGACCCATTTAAAGAGCCCAGAGGCAAGGCAGTGTTAGCTGCTGTTGCTGAGCCTTCGGCATCCGCTAGCAGGGAGACGTGCTTGTAGCTGTCGCCTGGTGCCTCTCACTGTGAGAGAGGGCTTGTGCCTCTCCCCTTCCCCCAGCCCAGCGGCAGCAAGGGGTCTTGGCCAGCCACCTTTCCGAGTCAAGCTCCAGCGTTCCACCCACAGAGGGTAGCACAGCCCCACAGCTCGCCAGCCAAGCTCTGCAGGAGGCTTCCTGCAGCCAGGGGACTGCAGCGCTGAGCTGGCTGGGCAGGCAGGCTCCTTGCGTCAGGTCTTACAAGTGTGCAAAGCCTGTGCCAGCTCAGAATGCTGCTTCTCACGGCTGCTTCTCCCCCCAGGCGAGCAGTGACACTGGGTGCAGGGCCAGGAGCTCAGCCTTCGGCTTTCACGCGACTGGGTGCTTTCCCCTGGGACGCAGGCCATGCTGCCGCTCACGGCCTGACATGCCCACCCACAAGGATGCTGCAGGTGCCAAAGGCTCGTCCTCTGGACGCACATGGCAGGGTCCCCTCTGCACAGGCAATGCAGTGGGAGTAGTAAGACTGGTGTAGGGTCTGGAAAGTGATTAGTCCCCTTTATTTGCCACTGGTGAGGCCACATCTGGAGTATTGCGTCCAGTTCTGGGCCCCCCACTATAGAACGGATGTGAAAGGGTTGGACAAAGTCCAGTAGGGGGCAAGGAAAATGACTGGGGGCTGGAGCACATGACCTACGAGGAGAGGCTCAGAGAGTTGGGCGTATTTAGTCTGCAGAAGAGAAGAGGGAGGGGGATTGAGAGCAGCCTTCACCTTCCTGAAGGGCGGTTTCAAAGAGGCTGCTGACAGACAGAACAAGGAGCAATGGGCTCCCATTGTAGGGGGAAGGTCGAGGTTGGAGATTAGGAAAAACTATTTCCCTAGCAGAGTGGTGAAGCACTGGAACGAGTTACCTAGAGGGGTGCTGGAATCTCTACCCTAGAGCAGGGGTGGGCAAGAGGCTGCCAGCGGGCTGGATCTAGCCTGCCAAGCCACCGGATCTGGTCTGCTGCTGCCACTCCAGAACCCTTAGGCAGAGATCAGTTCAGGTTTTAAAAAGCCAGCTGTTCTCCACTCCCTACGGCTGGGGAGGGAGGAGGGCGACTTCTCATGCTGTCCCCCCACCCCACGCCCAACAAAATCTCTTAGCTCCCGTTGGCCAATCTCTCAGTTTCTGGCCAATAGGAGTTGAGAATTTTTGCTGGGAGCAAGGGCAGTGTAGGAAGCCTTCTCCCTTCCTCCTTGTCCCCCTTCCCTCTCATGCCCAGAGTGGAGTCACGTGGAGCTGCGAGCAGCCTGCAGCAGACAGTCTGCCTCAGGTTTCTGCTGGTAAGTGCCTCCCTGCCACAGCCTGCCTCTGGCACTTCACCCCTCCCTTCTCTAACCCTTCCCCCCACATATCCAAACTCTCTGCCCCCTCCTACACCCAGAGCCCCTCCCAGATCTCCTGCCCCAGATCACAATCCCCTCCTAACCTAGGTCACACCCCAAAATCTTGCATCCCAGGCCCCTGCCCTAGATCATAACTTCCTCCTTCACCCAAACTCCCTCCCAGAGCCCATTCTCCCTCCTGCACCCCAATCTCTTATCCCAAGCTCTCTACTGCACCCAATATCCATCCCACCTCCTCCATTAATACCCTGGAAGAGCAAGCCCTCAACCACTTTCCAAAATCTTGCAGTAGCCTCCTGTCAAAAATTATTGCCCACCCCTGCCCTAGAGGTTTTAAGTCCCAGCTTGACCAAGCCCTAGCTGGGATGATTGAGTTGGGGTTGGTCCTGCCTTGGGCAGGGGGTTGGACTCAATGGCTCCTGAGGGCTCTGCCAACCCTATTGCTCCATGATTCTACAATTTAGGACAATCAACCTGTCAGTCTGTCCCTGACAGAGACCCAGAGGCTGAAATGTCCATGTGAATGCTATTGGTGGGCCTACACTGGGAGACACGCGGGGGGCACCTCCTTGTGACCACCTCTCAGAATTGGCTCCTTTGTGGTCAGAGGCCCCCTGAAATGTTGCTTTGCCAACTGCTGTGGAAGTGCCACAGAATCTGGCCTTGCCTGGCATGAGGGCTGAGTCATGAAAGTTCACTGCAGGTCCTGGAAAGCGAGAGGGGATGTGGTATGAGCAGCCCTCAGAAGGGGGCCTCCGACCACAAAGAAGCCAATTACTTGGCACAGCGCCCATTCTGCCACTTGCTGCTACTCTACTGTTGTTAGTAGTCAAGTGGCTGCAAGCTAGTACACGTGTCCATGCAAGCTGGGAATCGCCCCAGCTGCAAATGCAGACAGAGCCCTCAACTGGTGAGCCAGGGATTTTTTGATAAAATGGTTTTTATTGGACCGTGCCAATTTGTCAATGTCGATTCTTCCTGCAGGAACGTGTTAATTTTAGTTAATTTTTCCACTCATAAATACTTTTAAACAGCGCTTTGGAAATGTCCTGCTTTGACATTTTTAGGAGTACAACTTTTGCTGTTTCAGGCCAAAACAACTTTTCATTTTAATAATATGCAAAAATAGAAATGTAAAAAACCAGCAAAACTTTTCATTTTACCCACTACAGGTTCTTTACTCAGAATATGGCAAGATTTTAGCTTTGTCCCAATTTGTGATGAGAAAAAATTGGAATCTCTTGAAAGTGTTCATGGAGCAAGCAGCCCGCTTCCCACCAGCTCAGGGGGACAGAGTAAGCAGTCAGGGAAGGCAGGTCTGCCCCATATCCGGTGGGAATGAACATGCAGAGGAAGGCCTCTTCCTGGCACTGATCCACCCAGGCCCACCAACGGTGGGTGGGGGTAGGGAGGAATGGCTCCAGGGCCTGGCAATTTGAAAGGGCCTGGTGCTCCTGGTCACCACAGCTGCTCCTGTGGCAGCGGCAGTGGCCGGAGCCCTGGGTCCTTTAGAATCACCACTGAGTGCTCCAGAGCCCTGCGGCGTGTGCTCCAGCTGGCACGGAGGGGAGGGGGGGGAGGGGAGGGACACTGCACTGTTCAGATGGCACTGCCCCTTCCAGGAGTGCGGAACTGGGCTTCCCCCACCCCCACATTGCCCAGGGGCCTGGCAATCCCAGCGGCTCCCGGGGTGCAGCCCGTTCATCTAGGATCATCCGGGGGTTGAATTCATTTTAATTGGGTCCTGTCAGTGGAAAGTGATGGCAAGTGCAGTCCAGGGCTCCAGTGTGAGGCCTGCTGCACCCAATGGAGGCCAAAGCTCCAGGCAAACATACGTGCTGCTGCCAGTGCCAGGGGTGGAAGGGCTGTGGGAGGAGGGGCTTGCAGGAGGCATAAGGGACCTGTCGAAAAAGGCTTTCTTTCTCGACAGATCCCCCTCTAGACTGCTGCTTTTTGCCGACAAAGTGCTGAGTCGGTAAAACGCGGTGGCCATTTTTATGCAAATTAGGTATGGAATATTTAAATCCCTGCCTCATTTGCAATGTTGACCTGCCTAATCTGCATCCCTCTGCCAACAGAGGGATCCAATCTAGACACACCCTGAGACTCACAATGACATTGAATTGGCAGCACTGACAGGAAGAGGCACTTGAGGAAGAGATGCACGCGAGAACATGTATACATGTGTAGGGTGGCTGTTGGCCTGTTACTAAAACTCAGTAGGGTTTTTGGCTGGCTAGCTGCAGTACAATAAGCAAGGGGAAGAGTCAATAGGAAATCAGGATCCTGGATTGACAGTTCCCAGGAGCAATGGAAAGAAGCCAATGCTCCAGGTCAACCTGATTGACAGGATGGGCAGGTTGATGAGAAAGTCAAGAAGCCAGTGGGTCCCATCCACCATATGATCTGGATTTCCTGAGTCAGAGTCAGCAGGGCCAAGCTAAGGAGAAAGCAGGGGATACAGATGAACTTTGGAGCAGAATCGTGACAGCTAGAGAGCGGTCCAGAGAGCAGAGCCCGAGAGGCGGCCCAGGGAACAGAGCCCGAGAGGCGGCCCAGGGAGCAGAGCCCGAGAGGCGGCCCAGAGAGCAGAGCCCGAGAGGCGGCCCAGGGAGCAGAGCCACTTTAATAGGAAAGCTGCAGCCAGCTGGAGCTGGATCTGGATCTGGATCCAGCTGGGAAGTGTGTGGGGGGGGGCTTTGGGCAGAGACCCAGTGCCAGGAGACAGTCAGCCAAGAGGCCGTGCAGGCCAGTCTTGGAGGGGGCCTGTAACCCTGACTCTGGGACTGACGCTGGGGACAAGGGCTGTGCCACTCAGAGCCGGAAGGTGCCTGGCCACTACTAGAGCAAGGGTCTGATCTGCAGCATCCCTGCGGCACAGCCAGGGCCTGAGAAGGAGGCCTAGGGCGCAGGAGGACCGGACTGTGAACTTGCCCTGGCGTTCCGGGGATGCTCTTCGTGATGTCTCCTGCCACAGAGACATTTTTTCCGTTAACTTTTCCCATTTTTCCTTGTTCTTTGTTCTACACTGCTGGCCATTTAATATTTTGTATTTGCTTTGAGCTGCAGGCAATGATCAGTGGATCAGGGAAGCGTCTGGTGTGGAGAGACAGACCCTGCCCTAGGTGAGCACAGCACCAAGGGCTGAGGAATCCTGGGCCCAGCCTCAGGGCCAGCTCGAGCCATTCCTGTGCCCCGGGCAGCGGGCGCACAACGCTTGCGCCGCCCTGCCCCCGGCACACAGCGCCCCTTACAGCTGCCATCAGGTGCCCCCCATAGGTTGGCGCCCCGGGCAGCTGCCCAGCTGCCCCCCCCCTTAATCCAGCCCTGCCCAGCCTTGGGGTTATGAGGACTCTGCCACACTGCAGGGTGGGAGGGGAGCCCTTGAGGCCAGGCCGGCCTCTGGGCAAAGGAAGTAGGAGTGGGGACCCAGATCCTTTCACTGGCCCATTCTCCTGGGGTAGTGTAGGAGCCAGGACAGTTCCCCTCAATAGTGGGGCCATCCCCTCGCTCACACCTGGGCATAGGGATGTGCATGCGTGAGAGCGAGCTCAGTGCTTGCGTGGGGAGAGGAGTCCCAGGGCTGTTCCCAAGGGACTTTGCCAGAGGCGGGAGTGGATTACTAATGCCATGTCTTCCATTCAGCAATCACAGCCATAGGGCTGCAATTTCCAGAGGCGATACCCATTAACAGGGAACTGGCTGCCAGCAGGCAGTTAATTAGGGAGATTTGAAATGGCCTTGTAAAAACCTCCGTCCCCTGCAGACTTCTGAGGCTTGTGTGAAATAGACCAGGGGTCGCTGGGCTTCATGCAGCTGCGAACAATACAGATGCAGGCGGCTGCCAACAACACATCCCTCACTTCCCCAAATGAGGGAACCTCCATTCAGACCTGCTGCCAGTGGTTATTTTGGGGCAGGGATGACTTTAGAAGGGCTTCATGGGAGCAACTGCGTGCACAGAAACCCCTCCTATCCTACAGCCTGCAGGGCTGGCCTGGATCCCCTGGTTGAGCATTGGGAGCTGGAAGCATTGGCCACTCACAGCCACACCCATTATTCTGACCCCCCCCCACCGTAACCCCAGCTTGGTGCAGTGGGCAGGGCAGCTCCCTGCCATGGGAAAGGAGCCACAGGTGCAGGGAGCAGGTGGGATGGTCTTGAGCCCCATTCCCACCCTTTCTCTGAGGACTCCTCTGTGCACTGCGCTGGGAATAGGGTTGTGGTGACGGGCAGGGGGTGGAGCCCCACTGGCGGGGCAAACAGGAGGCAGCAGGGACATGCACCCACTGAATCAGAAGGATCTTTCTGCCTCGGCTCTGGACACTAATAAATAACCCCATCCCCACCAAGCCCCTCCCAGGCCATAGAGAGCTCCTCCTCCCACACCTGGGGCATCGGGGCTTGTTCACACCTAGACTGACACTAAGGGCCCACGCAAACCTTGACGGTAAGCTCTGAGCTGTGCCCCAATGGCAGATGCTGCCCGGACCGGGGCTTTGGCTTCTGTGTTCATTCCTATACTAGTGCCACCCAGTCACCTTCTGCATCTCCCCCAACCAAGACAGTTCATCTTGGCAAGCACCTCTCAGCACTCAGCACCTGGGACACGCCCCAGGATGGACTCACTTTCGCCTACCTCCCCCCCCCCACCTATTCCAGGAAACTCTTTCTCCTGTTACTCCATGTTGGAGATGGACTGGAGAAAAAACGTCCTTCCACCGCAGCAGTCAAGGGCCTACAGAGGGATTGTCACCATGCCTAGCAATTCGCATTCCAGATTGTGCAGGGGGTTAGGAATTAAAACGTCAGGGGAGTTTTGTTACCACAATCCATAGTCTTCCTAGAGATGGTGTTTGCTGCTCTCCAGCCCGCGCTCCCTAGGGGAGATCATAGAATCACAGTACTGTGGGGCTGGCAGAGACCTCAGGTGTCATTGAGTCCAGCCCCCTGCCCAAAGCCGGACCAGCCCCAACTAACTCATCCCAGCCAGGACTTTGTCCAGCCAAGGACATAACACCTTGAGGGATGGAGATTCCAGCGCCTCTCTAGGGAACCCATCCCAGGCTTCACCACCCTCCTAGGGAAATCGTTTTTTGTAATATCCAACCTAGACCTCCCCCCCTGTAACTTGAGACCATTGCTCCTTGTTCTGCCGTCTGTCACCATTGAGAACAGCCTCTCTCCATCCTCTTTGGAACCCCCCTTCAGGAAATTGAAGGCTGCTCTCAAATCCCCCCTCACTCTTCTCTTCTACAGACTAAATAAGCCCAAATCCCTCAGCTTCTCCTCGTAGGTCATGTGCTCCAGCCCCCTCATCATTTTGGTTGCCCTCCGCTGGACCCTCTCCAATGCGTCCACATCCTTTCTATAGTGGGGGGCCCAGAATTTGACGCAAGACTCCAGATGTGGCCTCACCAGAGCCGACTAAAGGGGAATAATGACATCTCTGGAGCTGTTGGCAATGTTCCTCCTAATGCCCCCTAATATTCCATTAGCCTTCTTGGCTACAAGGGCACCCTGTTGACTCATATCCAGCTTCTCATCCACTGTAATCCCAGGTCCTTTTCTGCTGAACCTCTACTTAGCCATTCGGTCCCCAGCCTGTAACAATGCTTGGGATTCTTCCGTCCCAAGGGCAGGACTCTGCACTCGTCCTTGTTGAACCTCATCAGATTCCTTTTGGCCCAATCCTCTAATCTGGCTAGGTCACTCTGGACCCAATCCCTGCCCTCCAGCGTATCTACCTCTCCCCCTAGCTTAGTGGGGCATCTTTCGGACTCAAATAACCACCCTGGGAAAATAAAATGCATGTCTGAGGCAATAATTTGCCCTGAGCCCTGAATATCTGCCTCCAGACTGTTAGAGAAGAAACAGGCGACCCAGGAGCGGATGGGGTAAAAGGAATTGCTTTATTGCCTACGCCTGTTTACCTCGGACATTCAACACAATGTCCAAGTGGCCCCAAACTGGCATTAGTCAAACCCTTTAATCTATTTTAGTATGTTAATTCACTCATCTATCACTACTTTTCCTAAAGCCTTATTTAGTAATGTTAACTCCCATACAATGAATATTAATAAGCAAATAATAAATACAATTATATCCACCCCTAGTTACTATTTACAGAATTTCTAATTGAATCAACACTTTCTAAATCAGCAGGTTACAGATTACAAGGATTTTGACCCTGAAGATATTTTATACAGCGCCAATGAAGATAAGCAAAAGACACAACAAAGTAGAGCAGCTGGATGCTTATTTACTTTTCTAGGCTGCAGAAACAAAGGGAAAGAGCAAGTCCAAGGGTAATGCCTGCTGTGCTGAATCCTTCCCACCATCCCAGACCCGTGTTCATTTTACACAGCCCAACAGAGACATCCAGGTACAGGAATATCGAATCTGTTAGCTCCCGGGAGCCTTACCCAGCTAGTACCGCCATATCACTCTTGGGCAGTTGGTGAAGGCATGGCTGGCAAGCTCCTAGCCCGACCCCTTCTTCTGAGGCCCCGACCCTTCCACACCCCCATGGGGAGGCGTGACAGTGTTCTGTGCGCTCACTCCCCTTCCCAACCACAGGGAGAGGAGAGGAGGAGGCGGGCACACGCTCAGCCCAGCCTCCCCAGCCTCGGAGCACTGGGGGAGGGAGGAGGGTGCTCCACATGGTGCGGCCTCCCCAGCCCGAGGGAGGGAGGAAGGCAGAGGGCGCACAGCATGGCCACAGCCTCCCTAGCCCCAGAGAAGAGCACCCCGCATGGCCTGGCCCACCCCGGCCTCTCCAGCCCTGGAGCATGGGGAGGGCAGGCGCTGGGGGCAGCAACACTCAGCCCCAGAATGCCTACAGCAGGGCTTCTGGGGGAGGAGTGTGGGTGTGGCTATGCCTGGCGCTTTGGGAAGGCAGAGCCCCCCCCCCCCCCCGCCTTACATACCGGACACCCATGATAACATTAGGTCTTTCCCAGCTCCTATAAAAGTAACTTGCCGTCACGGTGGTGACTTCAGATCCCATGTCTTCACCCCTTCAATCTCCACTTCCATGACAGGGCTAGCTCCAAAAGCTCTGGCCTTCTTTTCCTCCACCCGTGGGCTGTCCCTAATTCAAGCCATCTGTAAACCTACCCTAAGAAGTAGTGGTTGTCAGATCCCCTTTGCCAGAGCCTCTTCTACGCTCACTGGAATTTTGAACTTCAAATCCCTCCTTATCAGGAAAGGAAATCCTGTCTCACTCCTTTCAGTTCCATGGGGATTCTCTCAGATGTGATCAGACTCCTGTCATGCACAGTGTCAAAGTTAGACTCAGGACTCACAAATTTGTCAGACCACTCTGTTTAATAGCAAAACCGCTCTGCTAATACACGCAGAAAATGTGAGCACCATACAAGGCTCAAACCCCTTGATTTATACAGACAAAAGAATGCAAAATTAACAAGATTACAAAAGGGGGCAAAACTCACATTATTCCCATGAGACTAGTCACTTATCTTCATTTCCATATCAAGCCTCAGCAATCTCCTATCAATATCTGCCTGGTTATCTCAATTACTTTCTGTCTAACACCTAAAGCTGTGTCTAGACTGGCATGAATTTGTGCAAATGCTTTTAACGGAAAAGTTTTCCGTTAAAAGTATTTGCACAAGAGAGCGTCTAGATTGGCACGGACGCTTTTGCGCAAAAGCACTTTTTGCGCAAAAACGTCGCTGGCCAATCTAGACGCGCTTTTGTGCAACAAAGCCCCGATCGCCATTCTAGCCATCGGGGCTTTTTTGCGCAAAACAAAACTGAGCTGTCTACACTGGCCCTTTTGCGCAAAAGCTTTTGCGCAAAAGGACTTTTGCCCGAACGGGAGCGTCAAAGTATTTGCACAAGAAGCACTGATTTCTTACATTAGAACGTCAGTGCTCTTGCGCAAATTCAAGCGGCCAGTGTAGACAGCTGGCAAGTTTTTGCGCAAAAGCGGCTGCTTTTGCAGAAAAACTGGCCAGTCTAGACACAGCCCCTATGTTCCTTTTCCTGTTATCCCAGACACACCTGGCTCCACTCTGATCCATCCTGCATACCTACAAACAACATTAACATGATCTTCTCTTTCCTGTTCAGGGACAAACAGTATTCCTTGAACTTATTCTATTATTACAGTATAATTCATCTTTCTCTTACAATATAATTCTTTCTACTTTCACAACAGCAAACTTGGTTGTTCTAGGTATCTCTTACTGGGATGGCCTGACATTTTCTGACCCGCAGAACGCATTGTTTGCTTTTGGCCTCAGTGAAAAATGTGTTTGATGAACTGTTTTCAACAGCTCTTCTTGATGATCACTAACTCTTTGCACTGCTTTGTACAAACTATCCAAGGCAGTGCTTGTATTCTGCCAAGGTGGCTTGGATAGCACCATCATTTTTTTCTCTACAACTGCTTTTATTTCCAACTCCTTCAAAATTCTTTTCATCCTCCTCAGCCCCTAATCAGGTAAATTCTTTTCATCCTCCTCAGTGGCTTCCCTAATCAGCTAAAAAAAGTCAATATAGGCTAGCCTCCTAGGTGTGCGCAGCACATTTCATTAGGGTGTGCATCCAAAGAATTTTTTTAAAATGTACTTTGACCCCCATTAGCCACACCCCTGGCCCCTGTTAACCACGTCCCTGATCTCCATTAGCCACACCCCCTGACTCCCATTAGCCACAGCTCTGGAGGTAACACTCGGGGCAAGATGGACACATGACCAGAAGTAAAAGGTGTCATGTGACCCCCCTCTAAGGACTTTTCCCACCATCCTCCTACCAATAGGGATTAGTTTGTCCCCCACCAAACCTCCCTCATGCAACTATCCAGCAATTGCATTAACCCAATGTGTGCAACATTAACTTGGGGGCCGAGAGGCTGGGGGAAGTGTTCCCTCTAAGAGTTTCCTCCCATGAGCAGAATCAGTTGTGTTGTGCACCAGTACTGAGTTCATGGGGCTTCTTTGGATGTGCCACTGTGCCACCCAAGTTATTAATAAATATCTTATAAACCTCTACCTTTTCCCTCTGCTGTCATGTTGTGATGACATGTCGGGGTCCCCTGACTCTTGCACCCTTGTAGTGGCATGAACAGACTCCACCAGCCAGTAGAATAGAGGGAGTTTATTGCTTCTCCAGGATACAGCACAGCACAGATGTAATCTGGTTACAGGGCCAGGCCTAGGATGCCTCAGCTCCTCTTGGGATGGGGGAGACTGGGCCCCTAAATCCCAGCCCCCCTTTGCTCAGGCTGCTTCCTCCATGATTCCAGACAGAAACTAACTAACTCTCCCTTCCAGCCCTGCCCCCAGCCGGGCTCCACTCCCCTCCTTCCCATTGTTCCGCTCCATGGGAGATAACTGGTCCGACAGGCTTGAAGCCCCCTCGCATAATGACTCATCCCCTGCCCTGCTGGGCCGTGCTGCAGACAGCAGCCAGTGGAGGTCACTGACAACCCGCTGCCCAGCATAGCAACCAGCAAGGTCCCCACACTACGTCACACATGTCTCCTCCCCTTGCTCCATCAGCTCCCCTGGTGCCTGCTGCCCCCAACGTAAGAACATAAGAATGGCCATACTGGGTCAGACCAAAGGTCCATCTAGCCCAGTAGCCTGTCTGCCGACAGTGGCCAGTGCCAGGTTCCCCAGAGGGGGTGGACCGAAGACAATGATCAAGCGATTTGTCTCCTGCCATCCTTCTCCAGCCTCTGACAAACAGAGGCCAGGTACACCATTTCCATCCCTTGGCTAATAGCCTTTTATGGACCTAACCTCCATGAAATTATCTAGCTTCTCTTTAAACTCTGTTATAGTCCTAGCCTTCACAGCCTCCTCTGGCAAGGAGTTCCACAGGTTGACTATGTGCTGTGTGAAGAAGAACTTTCGCTTATTAGTTTTAAACCTGCTACCCATTAATTTCATTTGGTGTCCTCTAGTTCTTATATTATGGGAACTAATGAATAACTTTTCTTTATTCACCCTCTCCACACCACTCATGATTTTATAGATCTCTATCATATCCCCCCTCAGTCTCCTCTTTTCTAAACTGAGGAGTTCCAGTTGCTTTAGCCTCTCCTCATATGGGACCTGTTCCAAACCCCTGATCATTTTAGCTGGCCTTCTCTGAAACCTTTCCAAGGCCAAAATATATTTTTTTGAGGTGAGGAGACCACATCTGTATACAATACTCAAGATGTGGACGTACCATAGTTTTATACAAGGGCAGTAAGATATTCTGTGTCTTATTTTCTATCCCTTTCTTAATGATTCCTAATATCCTATTTGCTTTTTTGACCGCCGCTGCACACTGTGTGGAAGTTTTCAGAGAACTATCCATGATAACTCCAAGATCTCTTTCCTGATTTGTCGTAGCCAAATTAGCCCCCATCACCCTCTTCTGCTGTCCTGACTCCTGCCCTTCTCACTGCCCTCAGCCTTCCTGAGACCTGCCCGCCTCCACCAGCCCACTCCTCCAGTAGCCCCACTCTGATCAAGTGAGCTACCCCTCCTCATCCCCTCTCCTAACACCTCCCTCTACAAACCTGCCCTGCCTCTCTCCTCTGGAGCTGGTCCCTCCCCTGCAGGTGTCTGCCCTTCTGCTTCACCCCCAGAATCCCCTGGCACCTGCACCTTCCCTTAGCCCTGCACCCTCCTGGTGCCTCCCCCTTCCCTCACTGCCCCTGCCCCCTTTGCCCTGATGCCCCCCCCGCCCCTTGGGGGTGATCCCCGGGGGCTGTTGATGGGTTCTGTGGCTTCCATGAGTAACCCCGGCTGCTGGGGCCACTGAGACCCATCACAAGAGAGGCCCAGGGTGTTCTCCAGCTCGCTCGTGCAGGCTGCCCCAGAAGGCCCAGGTTGGGGGGCCTTGCCCACGCAGCGGAAGAACGAGGCCCTGGGTGGCCAAGGGGTGGGTGGGAGGGTGTGCCCCAGGACAGAAGAGGAATTGGATTCCTGGCCAGACCTTGCCGCATGTAGCCAAGCAGACCGACCTCGGGGAAGCGCAGCCAGGGGCTCTGGCCCCAGCTCCACCACTGGCCGCGGGGAAGGACACATGGTTCTGCCTCACATTGTGCCTCAGTTTCCCTGCCTGCCAAATGCTGCCGCGCTCTGTGATGCAGGGTTCCGGCGGGGGCGAGGGTCTTGCCTGGTGGTGCATCTGCCGCAGGGAGCCCAGAGCGCTCTGCCCCTTTAAGCGCGGCTGCGTTGCCTGGCTCTGCCCCCTCGCTTCCAGCGCCAGGTGCATGCTCATGCACAGAGCCCCGACCTGGCTGGGCTCCAGGCAGGATGCACTTTCACTGTGGCTCCCTCCATTGCCTCCCGGGTACGGTTGCAAAGTGTCTGGTATTCTACCGGACAGTCCGGTTTTTGGGCCCTCTGTCCGGTAAAAAATTCCCCCAAAATACCGGACATGTGCAATGTCTGGTATTTTCTGGTTTTCCGGCTGGGCACTGGACAGAAGCCTGGTGGGGGCGGGGAGTGGCTGGGAGGAGGGGCACGATCGGCGCTGGGAGCCTCTGGTTGAGTCTGATGCCTTGGGGAGGAGGAGAAGCCCTGTCCCATCTCCTGAGTGTGTTGTGGAGCCGCAGCCGGACTCACTCGCGCTTCGCTGGGACCGTGCACAGGACTGACAGCGCCTGGGATCAGCATGTGCTCAGGTCAGTCCCACTCCCCGCCGGCTGATTTGCTCCCCCTGACCCTTCCCGACCAGCGTTGCTGCCCCCAACGCCCTCCCAGCCACTGCTGCTTCCTGCCAGCCGGTTCTCCTCCTCCCGATCTCCCCCGGCCAGCCGTGCTGCCCCCGATCCCCACCTCCATCTCCTTCAGCCAGCCACGCTGCACCCCCCCCCCATCTCCCCAGGCTACCTGCACTGTCCCCGACCCCCCTGCACCAGCCCCGCCTCCCCCCATCTCCCCTGGCCAGCTGTGCTACCCACGCCTCTCCCTCCTCCCGGCCAGCCCCACCCCCCTCCCAGCCGGTATTTTTTCCCAGGGAGGGCTCTGAGCAGCAGGCCCCCATCATGTGGGCAACTCCGGAGCCTGGCTGCCAGCAGCCCAGCTTGGGGCCGAGCCCAGCGCGCAAGGAGCAGCCGCTGCAGCCCTGCCCAGCCAGACACTACTTCCGGTGCGGCACGGCCAGTGGCAAGACCCCAGGCTGCGGGCCCGGCACCGAGGGGGCGGCTCTCGGGCTCGGGGTGCACGATGGGCTGCCGGGGCACAGGTGGGTGAGTGGCCCTGGCGATGCAGAGAGCCCGGCCGCCCCCTGTGAGCGGCTCGTGAGCAGCTTTGCTCTGCCATCGCCAGAGCTGCACTGGGGATGGTGGCCGGCCGGAGGGGGTACACGGGCGGGGAGGGGGAGTTGTGGGGGTGCGCACGGGAGGGGATGGCCGGCCAGAGGGGGCACACGGGTGGGGGCTGCACTCACCTGAAGTTCTCCCGTGTCCTCACCGGCTTCATGGTGTGCGGCCCTGGCTTTTGAAGTGCCCGCGGGGCCACCAGAGCATGCACAGCAGCGCCGAGGCGCGCTGGGCTGCGCAGCTTCTGACGCCACAGCCGCCAGCGTCTTCTTGTGGGGGCAGGGGGGAGGGGCTTGCCCCGTCACACCCCTCCTCCTCCAGCAGCCCCCAGCCAGCCCGTCTGCCAGTCCACCCTGCATTAGGGTGTGCCTGGGCACACCTGGCACACCCTGCGCGCATGCCTATGGCTAGCCTCCTCTTCATCTCATGTCTCAGGGTGTGTCTACATAGCAATTGCATTATTTCTAAATTATTTCAGAATAACAGACAGCTTATTCCAACTTTTGTTAACCTCATTCTACAAGGAATAACGCCTGTTCCGAATTAGCTATTTCGAAATAAGGCATGTGGACGCGCCACTGCTGCTATTTCGAAATAGCCCCTCCCCAGGGCCATTCTAAGTTATTCCTCCTGGGGCTCTCAATCGAGATAGTGCATCTACATTCAGGAAGTCTGCCTCAGACTCATTTTGAGGCTTCCCTGCAATGTAGACGTGCTATTTCAGAATAACTATTGCAGACTAGTTTATTCCAAAATAACTGTGCAGTGCAGATGTAGCCTTGGTCCCTCATTCCCCATATATGTTAATCAGCAACTGGAAAATGTTGTCTGCTCTTTTCTCTGGAAGGAATGGCCCTATGCATTGCCTCACTGGCAGCTGGCCCAGGATAGTTAAGAAAGGGCATTCATCTCCTCCCTCCTCTGCTGGAGGGCATTAGAACAGCCATACTGGGTAAGAGCAAAGGTCCATCAAGCCCAGTGGTTTTTTCTAACACTGGCCAATGCCAGGTGCCCCAGAGGCAATGAACAGAACAGAGAATCTTTAAGTGATCCCTCCCCAGTCACGCATTCTGACAGAGGCTAGGGACACCATTCCTACCTATCCTGGCTAATAGGCACGGATGAACCAATCCTCCAGGAACTTATTTTGTTGTGTTTTGAACACTGTTATTGTCTTGGACGTCACAAAATCCTCTGGCAAGGAGTTCCATAGGTTAATTTTGCTTTATGTGAAGAAATACTTCCGCTTGTTTGTTTTAAACCTGCTACCTATTTATTTCATTTTGAGACCTCCTAGGATCTTGGTGTTAGAAAAAGTTCAGAAAAGGGTAACAAAAATGATTAGGGATATGGAATGGCTGCCATACAAGGCGAGATTAATAAGACTGATAGAGGTCTACAAAATCATGACTGGTGTGGCCCAGTCGCCCAGCCCGTTGGGTTGTGGCGTGTTTGAAGGGAGTGTCATCTAAGGACTAGCCTATACTACAGGCTGGAGGGTGACTCCTCTGCTGATGTACATTGAGCTAGTGTCAAGTATCAGAGGGGTAGCTGTGTTAGTCTGGATCTGCAAAAGCGACAAGGAGTCCTGTGATGCCTTATAGACTAAGGTCCTGTGGCGTGGACAAAGTCAGATGCATCTGACAAAGTGGGTCTTTGCCCACGAAAGCTTATGCTCCAATACATCTGTTAGTCTATAAGGGTATGTCTACACTACAAAGTTAATTCGAACAAACAGCTTGTAGTTCGAATTAACTTTCATAGGTGCTACACACGCAAACCGCTAGTTCGAACTTAATTCGAACTAGCGGAGCGCTTAATTCGAAGTAGGTAAACCTCATTCTATGAGGACTAACGCCTAGTTCGAATTAAGTAGTTCGAATTAAGGGCTGTGTAGCCACTTAATTCCAACTAGTGGGAGGCTAGCCCTTCCCAGCTTGCCCTGGTGGCCACTCTGGGCCAAGCCAGGGAAACTCTTCTGCCCCCCTCCCAGCCCCGGAGCCCTTAAAGGGCCACGGTCTGGCTACGGTGCCCGTGCCAGGTGCAAGCCTGCCAGCACCCAGCCAGCAGACCCTGCACCTGGCACGGCATGAGCCAGCCACCCGCTGCCACCCAGCCCTCCCCCTCTTCCCAGGACCAGGCTGGCAGCTCCCAGGAGCCTGCCCGGGGCCGCAAGAGGTGGGGGGCCGCAAGAGGCGGGCGCCCGCCTAGTCTAGTGCGGAGATTGTGGACCTCATCCAGGTTTGGGGGGAGGCCTCCAACGTCCACAATCTCTGCACTAGGCACAGGAATGCGGCCGTCTAGGGCAGGATAGCTGCCAGCCTGGCCACCAAAGGCCACATGCGAACCCAGGAGCAGGTTTGCATGAAAATCAAGTTGGTCCAGTGAGACCCCCGACCCTGAGCTTAGAACATAAGAACATAAGAACGGCCGTACTGGGTCAGACCAAAGGTCCATCTAGCCCAGTAGCCTGTCTGCTGACAGCGGCCAACACCAGGTACCCCAGAGGGGATGGACCGAAGACAATGACCAAGCCATTTGTCTCGTGCCATCCATCTCCAGCCTTCCAAAAACAGAGGTCAGGGACACCGTTCCTACCCCCTGGCTAATAGCACTCCAGGGACCCAACCTCCATGACTTTATCTAACTTCTCTTTAAACTCTGTTCTAGTTCTAGGCTTCACAGCCTCCTGTGGCAAGGAGTTCCACAGGCTGACTATTTGCTTTGTGAAGAAGAACTTTCTTTTATTAGTTTGAAGCCTGCTAGCCATTCATTTCATTTGGTGTCCTCTAGTCCTTCTATTATGGGAACTAATGAAGAACTTTTCTTTATGCACCCTCTCCACACCACTCATGATTTTACAGACCTCTATCATATCCCCCCTCAGTCTCCTCTTTTCTAAGCTGAAAAGTCCCAGTCTCTTTAGCCTCTCTTCATATGGGACCTGTTCCAAACCCCTAATCATTTTAGTTATCCTTTTCTGAACCCTTTCCAAGGCCAAAATATCTTTTTTGAGGTGAGGAGACCCCATCTCTACACAATACTGAAGATATGGCATACCATAGTTTTATACTTCCCCTCCTCCTTCTTCCCCTGGCTTCCCCCTTCCAGCTCCCTCCTCCCAGGTTTTCACCTCCCCTCTCCCACCCTCTCTCTTCCCCTCTCCCACCTCCTTTTTCCAGTCTCCCCAGAGGTTAATCCGCCCACCCCCAGTTTTGTTAAATAAAGAGAGTTTCTATTTTTGAACACGTGTCCTTTATTTTTTACATCAGGAAGGGGGGCTAGGGAAGGGTAAGTGGAAGGAGGTGAGGGAGGAATGGGGCACGAGCCCCCGATGGGGAGGACTGGGGTGGCTCTGCGGGCTCCTCGGGGTGGAAGCTCTCCTGCAGGGCCTCCTGGATCCTGACAGCCCCCTGAATAACCCCCCCCCCCGATGGCAGCCTGCGGCAAGTGCAGCCGGGCTGATGGCCGAGTGCTCTGATGTGTCAAACGTGGGCACTCAGGGCACTCCAAGACAGGACTGCTTTGCTGTCCCTCATCGAGGTAGACAAGCAAGCGGGGAACCCTGAGAACTGTCTGTCCGGGGTGGGGGTCGGGTCCCTTTAAGCACGGCCCTCGGCTAGCCTGAGGCAGCAGCTCCACGCTCTAAGCCCTAAGCTGATGCCCTGCCGGCACTGGTTCCGGCCAACCTTAACTTCGGTTCAGGGTCCACTCAATGTGGACATGCTAGTTCGAATTAGCAAAACGCTAATTCGAATTAGTTTTTATGTCTAGATGTGCTAATTCAAATTAGCTTAGTTCGAATTAACTATTTCGAATTAAGTTAGTTCGAATTAGTGCTGTAGTGTAGACATACCCTAAGGTGCCACGGGAGTCATTGAGCTAGTGGGCACTCAGGTCACAGTGCAGCAGTGACAACGCACAGGCAGGGGCATGCCCAGTACATAGCCACCAGTTTCAGGCTGTGCCCATAAGCCAAAAATCAGCCCCCAAGCCTGTAGAGGCACATTGCTCAAGCATGAGCACCAGGGCTGGGGAATCACACCTCCTGGGTTCAGGTTCTTGCTCTGCCATTGATCCTGCATGTGGCCTTGGACAGGTCACTTCCTGCCCCTCTGCCCCAGTCCTGGGTGTAACTGTGAGCTCCCCAAGAGCGTGCCGTGGGGATTAATGACTCTTACACCTGGTGGCATGGTAAAACCAGCCACTCCTGCAACCCCCACTCTGCCCTGTTGTGCTTGTTGCATTCCATGAGAATAGCAACGCAGCTCCCCTGGACAGATGTTCCCCCCCTTACACAAGGGAGAGGCAGGGAGAATAATCTGTGCTGAGAGGCTGCCTGCAGGGATTAGTGCTCCCGACACTCTTAACAACATCTGCGCAGCAGGACTGCCCCAAATTCATCAGCCCTGGAAGCTGGAGGACGACAGCAGTGAGACTGGTAAGAGCTTCCCCATGTTCTTTTAACCCACAGCTGAAATCCTGGGAAAGAGGGAGGCTTTGGTGGCTGGAGGGACAGTGCTACACGGGTCCCTTGTGTGCGTGAATCCCACACACTGCCCCCAGCCCGGAGTGCACCACAATCAATGTCTTCATCTTGGCTACTCTAATCATTGGTAGCCCATGTCTAGATGGACTCCTGTCTCTTCAGGTGCAGTGAGCCTCCGGCAGGGAGAGGCCAGAGGAGGGGATTTTGGGTCCAGGATCCCAGCAATGGGAGGGCAAGGGGACTGGACAGTCTGAAAGGTGCTACGCTTTGCTAGCTAGCTCCCTTCTGGCAGTGGTTTTCAAGGAGGGGTAGGTGTACCAGTGGGGTATGCAGAGATCTTACCAACTTATCTAGACATTTGCCCAGTTTTGCAACCAGGTATATCAAAAGCATTATCAGCGTCAGTGCAGACTATGATTTCATACAGACAATGACTTCTTTATACGGCTCTAGACATTGTAAACTAAATTGTACAAACAATGTTTGTATTTTAACTGATTTGATTGTGTAAGTAGAAGGTAAAAATGAGAAAGGAGGGAATTTTTCAGTAACCGTGTGCTGTGATGCTTTTGTCTGACGTTGTGAGCAAGCGCTTTTTAAGTGAGGTGAACCCGGACACATGAGACTCCTGGCGGGACAGTGGTCTGGAAAGGCTGGACTGCAAAGCCTGAGAGACGCAGAGGGTGGGATGCCACTGTGTGTTCTCATGCTCTCGGAGCTCTGGCCTTAGGGTCCAGCTTATTTCCCGGAGCCAGCCGATCTTTCCTGCTGGGTTGCGGGTCCGTGCAGGTAAGCTGCTTTTTTAATCAAAGTGGCACGGCGCCTGGCGGCCCCCATTGGCTGCGGCTCGCCGTTTCCAGCCAAGGGGAGCTGCGCGTAGCGGCGTGGCCCAGGCAGCTCCCCTTGGCTGAAAACAGTAAAGCGCAGCCAGTGGAGCTGCGAGGCTCTGTGGCTACGGACACTTAGACAAACAATGCCTCATGGGCTCGCCAGCGGCTTACCCGATGGGTCTGCTGTCGTTGAAACTTTGGAAACCCCTGCCCTCATCCTCAGCTCTCTGTCCCATTCGAACAGACAGCCCTGCCCCGTTCCCCACCTGGAATCTCTCCTCCCCTAGCTCAGGCTCCCCCGGCAATCCCTCATTTCCCCGAGTCTAACCCTTTGTTCCCTGCTCATAGGCATTTCCAGCCTAGGACTTGCAAAAGCCACCAGTACTGATGAGAAGTGACGCCTAACTGGCCATGGAAGGGTTGAAGATACAGGTAAGGCTGAACCTTCCCAACAGCCACAGCCTCTTGGCTGTTCCCATCCCTCGGCTGCTGATTGCCAGGGTCAGGCACATCCAGTACAACCAGGAAACGGCTGGGCTCCAGTCTCCTCTTGCTCACAGCAGTGTAACTCCATTCCTGCAATGGCCTAGCTCTGGAGGGCGCCTGCCTCTGTCCCGCCGGGCTGGCCTCTCCTGGAGTTTGGGAATTTCTAGCTGGGAGTTCCCCACCCTGCCTGTGGCCTGGCTGTGAATGCGCTGGGGATGGAGGGGGTGGGGGGGAGTGCACACCGCAGCCAGGGAGGCGCCGTCCATCAGGCTGGTTAATCGCCTGGCTGTGCAGATGCCAAGAGGAGATGAAGCTGCTATAAATAGTTTGCAAAGCCCAGATGGTTTCAACCCCAATTCACACACACGGCAGAGAGGCATTAGGCAGAATTAATATTCAATCTCCCAGGCGCTTGCAACCCTGAGAGAGCGAAGAGCAAATGCTACTCTGGCCTGTAGCTTTAATCTCCTCGCTGGAAGTTCTGCTTGGGACAGAGACAGGCAGGGACAAAGGGGCAGGCAACGAAGCTCACTCCAGACACTGCCAGAGGCCAAGCCGCTCGCACCCTGTGGTAGGATGCTGCAGATTAGAGCACATGAGGCAGGGTGACCGGCTCTGCTGTTGCCGCACTTAATACCACCTCGCAGGAACCAGATACATCCGCACAGTTTGTGCTTCCTGGCAGTGACCGGTGCAACCAAGCATCATCTGAGGAGCGCAGGTGGGAGCTGTGAACCCTGTCGGACCGTAGTAGCTTGCCAGAAGGTCTGTTACCAGCTATGTGATGCATAGAAGTGTGAATGTTAGTCCACTGGGAGGGGACCCTGGGAAATAGTACCTGGCGTGGTGGAGGAGAGGGGTTTAATGGAGGGCAACTTATCTGAACCTCTCCCCAAACTTGGGGAGTTCAGAGAAAATGGGACGTGGGTCACAGGCGGCAAGCGAGACTTGGTATGTCTCTCCCCGAGATGTGTAAGTGAGCGGCAGAGGGCCGTGAGACGGGGAGTGCACTGCGCACCATTTGGGACGGGAATTGTGTGGAATTGCTCTCCCCCCTCGCTCTTTCTCTGTTGCTGAATAAGAAGCGAGGGGCACTAGGGGGGGCTGGGAGTTGTTTCTGGGTATTTCATTTCCTGAAAGTCCTCTGGAATGACGAGCCTGGGCAGTCAGGCAGATTTAAGGGCTCAGGGCCCCAGCAGATGGCGAGAGGTGCCCATTTGTGTTACTGCATAAGGGCCATTTCTCTCTGGAGTTGGGGGCAGGGCATGGCCAGTGGGACTGTGGTAGGACTGGGGATTCAGGCTCTGGCCTGTCAAGGCAGAGACAGGCCAGGAGAGAAGGGTTTGGGCCCATCCATTTTAGACCAGCGTGCAGTGGGCTGGGAAAGCCTGAAGTGCGTGAAGCGAGCAGACTGGGGATTAAAGATTAAACCAAGAAAATCCCTGGACTTCACTGACGTCAGGGCCCTGGGAGCCACCAGCAGCACTGGGGTGGGGAAGAAGCCAGGAGGAGACAGGCTGGGCAGGAGTGCCTCAGTGGAAAGGTAGTTTTACCACGAGGGAGCTCACAACACAAAGCAAGGGCCCTGGTCCGTACTCCCAGGTCCCACAGCACGAACACGGCATCTCCTTGCAGCTGTAAGGAGCAGCTCTCCAGTGGCGGGTAAGAGCGAGCTTTGTTCCTCGGGACTGCCGGGGCTGATGGCAGTGCGACCCTCACTTAGACCTGGGGGATGGCGGCACAGGGTCTGGTTAATTCCTTCCAACCACATGAGTCTTTGCACTGCCAGCTAAGGCCCAGTACACTCCTGTGGCTCTCAGGGCTCAGCTATCTCTCTGAGCTAAGTGGGGCCTGGCTTCTCTTTCCTCCTGCTCCCATATCCGTCATCCTCCCTCCATCACCCTCTGCCCTTGCCCTTTCACATCAGGTCATCTGGGCTAGAGGCACTTTGTCCTTCGTGTATTAAAACCATAGCTTAAAACATGAGTGGTCCTGTGTCATTTTCCCTCCCTGCCCCTCACCCCTCGGCCCGCCCTTCTTTCAGCCTCCCTCAGAGAGACGACCTGAGATTACCCTTCCTGGTACAGGCTGGTTTCCTGCTTCCTGTGAGAAACTTGGAGCGTGACACCTCCGGACTTTTCTGCTCCATGCTGCGTTCCTTCATGTTCCCCTGAGGGGGGAGATCTGTCCTTGCTCAGGCAGCTGGAGCATGGGGAATGCAAGTGTTCTGGCTGTTGGCATGTTGGTCCATCCAGCATGCAGCAGGCTGGGTAATGTCTGGACACGTCTGATAGAAGGTAAGGCTAGACTGCGGGATTTTTTCGGGATACCAGAGGCAGTGCTTTTTTTGTGACGGTACTGCCCGGTACGCAGTCCCGGCACCTCCAGTCAGAGCTCAACAACTTTTCCCCTAGAGTACTGGCACTTTTTTTCTGACCAGAAGTATCCCGAAAAAACTCTGCCGCATCCAGGGAATGCATTTGCTCTTCCGCTTTTTTTTGTGGAAGAGCAAATGCACTTTTTCGGAAGCCCCTGTATTCCTCATTCTACGAGGAAGAAGGGGGCTTCCGAATGAGGGTTTTTTTTCAACATTTGGCCTAGTCTAGACCGGCCAAATGTTGAAAAAGCCTCTTCTGGCAAAAGAATCGGAAAAATGTACACAAAATGCGGAGCGCGTTTTTCATACCTTTTTCTAACAAAAGCTTGTACTCTAGCCATACCCAGAAGCAGCAAGAAGGGACAGGGGCTGCATCCCATGCTGGGGTGGAAGAGCCCGGAGTACCAGGCTGCTGCAAAGCCTGCCGTGGAAATGTTTGAAATAGACCGAAGGTTTCACAAACTATTTTGCCACACACATCTGTGCACATTCAGAAAGTGCCCTGGGCACGTGGGACAGGGAGGGGCTAATGTGCTGACGGAGTCTGAGTTCCCCATTGGGTGCCTCAGTCACATGGGCCAGAAGGAAAGGCATCTGCAAGCCTGGCCATGTATTTCTTAGCTCCCTTGTTCTATAAGAAACAGGGTTTGGGAGAAACCCCAAACCAGCCATTCTAGATCCCAGTCCTGGGGGGAGGCCAGGCTCCCATGCTCCCGGAGGTGTGGGTCAGTCTAACCTGACTGGAGTTACGGGAGAGTGCAGACAATTCAATTCAGCTTCCTGTGTATGTACACAGGGGCGGCCCATGAGCATAGGCAGACTCGGTGGTTGCCTAGGGTATTGCCGGCCCGGGGCGCCCAATGATGACATCACGGGGCGCCCAGGCGCCCGATGATTATGTCACGGCCA
The DNA here is from genome assembly GCA_032595735.1 of Pelochelys cantorii. NCBI lineage: Eukaryota > Metazoa > Chordata > Testudines > Trionychidae > Pelochelys > Pelochelys cantorii. Next base: position 1,680,026 of record CM064348.1, read on the forward strand.
TTGATGGCTGTGCAGGTGGGGGCGCCAATCGCGCCTTCCGCCTGGGGCGCCAGCTGCCGCAGCCGGCCTCAAGCCGCTCCTGTGTGTACATCTTGCATGCTAGCGGCATCACACCAGCCTGACTCAGACTGAAGGTGGGGTGGGAAGCCGGGAATGAGCTGTGAGAGGGCAGCATGCGCTCATCTACTGAAACCCAAACCAGTTTTAAGCAACCTGCTAGAGCCAGTTGTATCGATGGTGACATTATGGCTGGACACATTATAAGCTCTCTACTAGCATGACACTAATTGCACTCGGCATGTCATTGCCTGTAATTTGACAGCATGGGAGGCAGTTCTCTCTGGCTATGTCTACACTTGCAGCTTCTTGCGCGAGAAATATGCAAATGAGGCTAAGCGTGGAATATCGCCGAGCCTCATTTGCATACCTAATGAGCCACCATTTTTGCATAAGAGTCTCTTGCACCTGAAGGAGCTGTCTACACTGCCCCTTCTTGCACAAGAAAAACCCTCTTGAGCAATGCCATTACGCCGATTATTTTCAGCAATAACGGCATTGCTCAAGAGGGTTTTTCTTGCGCAAGAAGGGGCAGTATAGACAGCTTCTTCTGGTGCAAGAGCCTCTAATGCAAAAATGGCAGTTCATTAGGTATGCAAATGAGGCTTGGAGATATTCCCTGCTTAGCCTCATTTGCATATTTCTCGCGCAAGAAGCTGCCAGTGTAGACATAACCTCTGTGTCCCTGAAACACCCATGTCTGCTTTGCAGCCAGCCTCCAATGGGCGAAGTCTGCTCAGGCTCTCCATGATGGAAGTGAAGTGGATCCATGTGGCACTGATCTTCTTTGTCCTGCTCTCTGTGGCCATGACGGGCTGCTTCCTGTGGCAGTACAGTCTCCCCAAGGTGGAGCCCGGTGAGTATCCGGCAATCAGCCTGCACACAGTGGGTCCCAGAACCTAGAGGCCTGGTGCCATTGAAGTCAAGAGGTGCTTGTCTGCTGAATAGACTGCAGGGTTGGGCACTGCAATTAGTTAACTGGATCCTGCCAGGGTGGTAGCAGATTCAGCCCTGCCCCCACCTCATGCATGGAAGGCTCTATATGGCATTACACATGGCTGAATTATTGCACCCGTGGGTTCAATGAGAGGGGAGGATCTGACAGGTGTGAATGAGGTTCCAAATGAAAACCTGCCAGAGAGGATGGGAAAGGGTTGCCTCCAGAAGTCAGGGGCTCCATGCAGAAGCAAACTCAGGGGTGACGAGTAAGGTGGGACCCAGTAAGACTCCTCCACCTTGTTGGATTCCCTTATACCTGCTGAAACCAAGCTGGAGTCAGTTACACCCTAAGGAGGAAGTCAGAAGGTGCATGTCAAAGCTGTGGGTGGTTATTTCAGTGCATCCCGTTGCACCTTCTGTTAGCAGCGTTACTTGCTACTCTTCCTTCTTGATCTCTTGCCATGTGGGTCATGCTAGCTTAGACCCCATAGACTTCCTCAGACTTCCTCATAGTTACTGCAGATTCAGTGGGAAAGATTCAGAGGTAGCATGTGCAGGGGTGTAAGTCATACACTGGGAAGTGGATGTAAGGCTGAGAGAGTACAGAGGGGTATAGAGAGACTCTTAAGACATCAGAAGACACCATGACACCAACACAGCCTTCTTGTACAGTCACATGGACTCACCTCCAGTCTGGATCTCCCACTCTGCTTATGGGGTTGCACTGGTCCAAACCGTCATTGGGCCACAATGGTTCCTGGCCCATGGTTCTGCAGTGACATTTCTCCTCTGCTTCACTGCATCACAACACGGCACATCCCACCTCGAGGGAGGAGGAATCACAGGCGTTTTCATTGTGTGCAGGGCTGGGGAGCTGTGCTCCAAAGTGCATTGGAAGTAGAGTGGCACATAGTGGCCCAGGCGGTTCCCCTCTTCAACTGCAACAAGCATGTGAGATGAGGCAAACAATGATCGGGCCCCTGACGTCTCCCTGGCCTGGCTGTTTTCTGTGGGTGGCAGCAGCTGCCACGTGTCTCTAAGGATTTTCCTCAGTACCTTGCTGGGGCAGATCTGACCATGCATGTCACGTGCTGAAATTCTGAGAGAGTAGTAGGTCTGTCAGCCCCCTCCTCTGCCTCACACAAGGCCTCTTCCAGCTGCGGATGGCCTCATCCAGACCTCTGCATTCTGTGTCATCCTCGATTTACATATATCGGCCAACCTACCCACTCAACCAGCCTCCTCTCTGGAACTGCTTCCAGGCCCATCTGCGATGGAGGTGAGACCAGAAGCAATGCAGATGTGTCCCCGCTATCCAGAACCTGTGCCACTGGACCACCCAATCCCAGTCCTGAAGGATGCACTGGAGAAGGTCTGTGGGGATGGCATGGGTGGGGTTGGGTCTGTCTTTACCTCAATGACCTGGAGGTGTAGGGAAGAGAGTCAAGGGATGGAACAGAGCTGGTGTTCCCTCTAAGCTGTGCAGCAGCCCAGCGCCACAGGTGATTAATCAGTCCTGCCCAGGCAGAGGCTCAGAGCTTTGTGCGGGAAGCTGACTGACTGGGCTGCCATGCATCTTAGAGGGAACCCTGGAGCTGGGTTCTTCAGTCTCTTGGGCTGCTCAGAACCACAGTGTGCTTTTAGGACAGCTGACTGCCTCAAGTGCATCCAGGAGCAGCTGAACTTTTTGCCCTCCCATAGTCTTGGTTATCCACCAAGTAACACAGTAACAACTACAGACCGTCTGAGCTCACTTCCTGGGAGTCACTGTGACTTCATGGGGAAGGTGCATGGGAAGGTGAGCAAGGCTTTGGGAAAGAAGAGGGAAAACTACTAACAGTTTCAGAGATCAGTGCACCCCTCTGATGTAACTCTCATTCCTAATTACATGGATATAGAAACCAGAGGAGACTCAAGTAGGAGAGAGAGGTTATTTTACCTTTCTATTTGGATGGTGATCAATTGGAAAAGGTTCAGAGAAGAGCCACAAGAATGATTAAACAACTAGAAAACATGCCTGACAGTGATAGGTTCAAGGAGCTCCATCTATTTAGTTTAACAAAGAGACGGTTAAAGGGTGACTTGATCCCAGTCTATAAGTTCCTCCATGGGGAACAAATATTTGAACATGGGCTCATTGGTCTGATAGACAAAGATATAACATAATTCAAGGACTGCAAGTTGAAGCTAGATACATGTGGATTGGAAATAAGGTGCCATTTTTTTACAATGAGGATGATTAACCATTGGAATAATTTACTGAGCAATGTAGTGTCATCACAAACCATTTTTAAATCATGACTAGATGTGTGCATTATCAAAATAGAGATTCAATGTTAAATTGATGAGAACGGGCTTAGTGTTTACACTTTATAAAATGCTTGCAGGATGCTGCATGTATTAAAATCTCTCTGGTCCATGGTATAAAGTAGTTTTGAGCATTTGCACTGTAAACCTCTGTATGTGTGTAATTCACCAAGCAGGACAAGAAGTGTTAATTAAGATAACGTGCGCACTGTGCATACAGGATGGCCCAAGGAAGAAAGACTCTGAGGGCAAAAATTTCTAAACATAAGAAAAAAGAGATGCCCGTGCTGCTGGCTAGCCCTGAAATATGACAGATTACTACATTCCTGTCAACTTTTACACCCCAGACAAACTCATTTCTGTCCATATGCTGTTTACTTTAACCCCTAAATAACTCTCTTATTCTTTTCCCAGTTAATATACCTTTAGTTAGTTTATTACAAGGGGGCTAAAAATGTTGTATTTGCTTTGATATCTAAGATACACATTGACTTGGCAATTTCAGGGGAAAGTGATCAGGAATAGTCAGCATGGATTCACGAAGGGCAAGTCGTGCCTGACCAATCTGATTAGCTTCTATGATGAGGTAACTGGCTCTGTAGACATGGGAAAGTCAGTGGATGTGATTATACCTCGACTTTAGCAAGGCTTTTGATACGGTCTCCCACAATATTCTTGCCAGCAAGTTAAGGGAATGTGGATTGGATAAATGGATGGTAAGATGGATAGAAAGCTGGCTAGAAGGCCGGGCCCAGCGGGTAGTGATCAACGGCTCGATGTCAGGATGGCGGTCGGTTTCTAGTGGAGTGCTCCAAGGTTCCGTTCTAGGACCACTTTTGTTCAATATTTTTATTAATGACCTGGATGAGGGGATGGATTGCACCCTCAGCAAGTTTGAAGATGACACTAAGCTAGGGGGAGAGGTAGATATGCTGGAGGGCAGAGATAGAGTCCAGAGTGACTTAGACAAATTGGAGGATTGGGCCACAAGAAATCTGATGAGGTTCAACAAGGACAAGTGCAGAGTCCTGCACTTGGGATGGAAGAACCCCAAGCATTGTTACAGGCTGGGGACCAACCAATTAAGTAGTAGTTCTGCAGAAAAGGACCTGGGGGTAACAGTGGATGAGAATCTGGACATGAGTCAACAGTGTGCCCTTGTAGCCAAGAAGGCTAGTGGCATATTAGGGTGCATAAAGAGGAGCATTGCCAGCAGATCCAGAGATGTGATTATTCCCCTTTATTCAGCTCTGGTGAGGCCACATCTGGAGTGTTGTGTCCAGTTCTGGGCCCCCAATTACAAGAAGGATGTGGACGCATTGGAGAGGGTCCAGCGGAGGGCAACCAAAATGACGAGGGGGCTAGAGCATATGACCTATGAGGAGAGACTGAGGGTGTTGGATTTGTTTAGTCTGCAGAAGAGAAGAGTGAGGGGGGATTTGATAGCAGCCTTCAACTTCCTGAAGGGAGGTTGCAAAGAGGCTGGAGAAAGGCTGTTCTCAGTAGTGACGGATGGCAGAACAAGGAGCAATGGTGTCAAGTTGCGGTGGGAGAGGTCCAGGTTGGATATTAGGAAAAACTATTTCACTAGGCGGGTGGTGAAGCACTGGAATGGGTTACCTAGAGAAGTAGTGGAGTCTCCATCCCTAGCGGTATTTAAGTCTCGGCTTGACAAAGCCCTGGCTGGGTTGATTTAGTTGGGATTGGTCCTGCCTTGGGCAGGGACCTGGACTTGATGGCCTTCTAAGGTCTCTTCCAGCTCTATGGTTCTGTGATTCTATGATTATGATTCTAAGTGACTGGTCTCTTGGATCTGGAAACAACCTGAATATTTTGTGATCAGTTTTCACATAGGTCAGCTTTGCAAGATAGACTGGAGTGTGCAAGGGGACTGTCTACGACTCCATTAAACGGCCATTGTAGTACTTTGGGCTTCACATTTGTTCCTGGGTGGGTGAAATCTAATTCTCGATCACACCACCAGTTTAGGGTGTCTGTCCTGCTTTTTAATAGTCTGCTCCAAGATTGGCGCTTGGACATGAGCCACAGCAAGCAGGGTGACAGCCTATTCCAGGAATTCTTGCACCTTCCTCTGAAGAATCTGGTATTGACCACAGTAGTGGTCTGACTGTGCATGGCAACTCTTCTATTCCCCGGAGATCTTCCATGGCTTGGACATGGCTGCATAGGGAAGTCTCTGCTTTCCTTGGGCCCTCCGCACTGAGGGCAGGTAGAGGGTCCACTGTGGTGGACAGCTCCCCTCCTAGCTCTTAAGAGGGTTGGGCTGTGGCTGCAAGCCGTCCCACCTGCTGGGGGAGCCTGGGTCTTTCCACCTGACTGCAGTGTGGACAAACTGGGACATAGGCAGATGGCTGCTTTTCCCTGCACCTCGCCCTCCCCCACTTTTGTGTGGGATCCAGTGCCCTTGTCCTAGGCTGGAACTACTGGGGGCCAGGCTGCTCCCAGGGACTTTGGGTTGTGTTGCCTGCCCACTTAGTGCTCTGAGGTCAACAGCATCACATTGCTGACTCATGTTGATCTACCGCAGCTCCTGGAGCCTTTTCAGCACTGCTACTGCCAAGGCAATTATCTGCTGTTCTGTGTTGGAGCATTTGGTTTTTCTCCCCTACGTATAGCACCTAATGTTTATCTTTGTTGAAGGTCATTTTGTTCTCTACAGACCGGTTTTCCAATGTATCCAGTTCCCTCTGAATGTTAAGTCTGTCTTCCAAAATGTTTTCGACCCCTTCAGCTTTGAGTCTGCTGCAGATGTAATCAGTACACGCTGTGGTCCTACATTCAAATCATTAATAACCAGGTGAAACCACACTGGATGAAGAACAGATCCCCATGGAGAAACATTTGAGACCTCCCACCAACCTGCCATCATTCAATCAATAGTTACTCTTTGTTGGCGGTTGTTTAACCAATTCTGTGTCCATGTAATGGTAGTTGTGTGCCCAAATTTCTCCAACGTATCTATTAGAATGTCATTTAGTACCAGAGATTGGGGGGCCCTAGCGGGGCCCTGGCACCAGCAGAAGAGGTTAGGCCACCCCCACACTCACCAGCAGCAGTGGGAAGCAGAGCAACAGGGGTGGGAGCCATCGGAATGGAGCCGGCAGGGGCCGGCTGCTCTCCTTTCCATTGCTGCCAGTGAGTGTGGGGGTGGCCTGAACCCTGCTGCAGGGGCTGAGGGAAGGGGTGGAATGTTAGTGGAGCAGGGGAGGAAGCCTGGGGGAAGAAGTGGAGTGGGGGTGAAGCAGGGGCAGGGGTGGGGCTTGGGGTGGAGGAGGAGGTATTGTCCTGGGCCTTGAGCCTTGCTCTGGGTAGGACTGAGTCAAAAGCCTTGCTGAAGTCCAGGTTTATTATGTCCACTGCATTCCCTCTATCCACCAAACCAGTTTCCCTGCCAAAGAAAGAAATCAAGCTAGTTCGGCAGGATTTTTTGCTTGGTAAATCCATACAGGCTGGTAATGATTACACCTTCATGCTCCTGCTATTCACAAATTGAATGTTTTATACATTCACTTCTAGTAGATTCCCAGGTATTGTGGACAGGCTGACTGGTCTATAGTTCCCTGGCTTTTCCTTTCCCCCTTTTTTAACTATGGGCACTACCTTAGCCCTTCACCAGCCTTCTAGGCCATGTCCTGTCATCCATGAGTTTGCAAATATTGCCTGCGTTTCCAAGATCTCTTCAGCTACTTCATTCACTACTCTCAGATGAATAGCATTGGCTCTTGCTCATTTGAATTCATTCAAGTTGGTCAGAAGATCTCTGACCTGTGATTTTCTTACCCCGATCTGCATCCATTCCCCTTTATTGCTTATGGTACGTGAGAAGACTCCACATTGTGTGTAGACTGCCTATTAAGCACTTTGAGATGGAGTGGTGAAAAACAATGAGGTGTATAACAATGAGGTATTGTTATAGGGATTTCATGCTATTTAAAATAACATGAGATTTGCAGATATTCACGTGATGGGATCCCAGCGATAATCAGTGAGCCAGGGTACAGAGCAGAGCTGTAGAACAGTATAGAACCATTACATAAATGATGGGAAATTCAAAAGTTAAGATGTTGTGAAAAATTCAATTTTCAGAGGCAGGTCACTGACGGAAAATGCTGTGTTATAAATAGTTTAACTAGCCTTAATGTAGAGCTATTTGCTCACCAGTAAATAGCAGTAATGATCCCTGTGCCCAGCAGCGCATTATTCCTTTGTTCTACTCTGCGCTTGCCTTCAAACTCCTCACCACTTTCTAATCTTCTCCTAGGTGGACATGCTTCTGCGCCACAAAATCCATAGCCCGGGCCTCCCTGCCATGTCTGCCATCGTTATCTACAATGACACTGTGCTCTGGACAGGCAACTTTGGGAAGAAGAATGGCTCTGACCCCTTCTCCGCAATGCCCAATGAGTACACCATTTACAGGTGGGTTTGCGGGTTCATACAGCAAGGTGCCATTCAGTGAATGGGTTAGTGGGAAATGTCGCATGACCATGGTCCCCCAGAGGGGGAGTGTGGGGGATGGGTACAATTCATAGCAATTCAATTACTTAGATACATTTTGAAATCTGAAAATATCCCTTCCCCTTCCAAATGTGGGGCAATAAGAATGGAACAGCCCTTAGGAAGCCTCCCTTGAAGGTGCACCAGGTGCAGTAGAGAGGTCTATTGTTTGCATTGTTGTTGTGGTCGTGTTGGTCCCAGGACACGAAGGAGATCAGGCGGGGGGGAAGTACCTTTTCTTGAGCCAAATGGAAAGGACGAGAGTCACCGAGCTCTTCCTCAGGTCTGGGAACAGTCATCCGAGTGTCTGTGCTATAGATGGGTTGGAATGGATTGCTCAGCGAAAGTTTCCCACAAGTTATAGGAGATGCCTTAAAATAAAGGGCTAGCAGCAGTAGGGTGCAACGTGTTGTAATGAGCCATAAAACTCACAACTCAGGTAAGGCCGTGTTTTTCGTATACAGCCAAAGTCTGTTCCATATTGTTGTGCTGAGTCTCTGTAACATTGGCTTTGTAGGAGATTAATATTGTTGTAGGCTTGCATCTGGGCCAAGCTAACATGGGCCCCTTATGCCAGGCATTGTCCAAACAGAGTAGTAGACAGTCAGGGTACATCTACACTGCACATGTATTTTGAAATAAGCTGTCCCGGAGGAAATACTCCAAAATAGCTTATTTCCAGATAGCACGTCTACACTACAGGGAAGCCTCAAAATCAGTCTGAGGCAGGCTTCCCTAATGTGGACGCGCTACCTCGATTTAGAAACCCGGGAATCACTGGGGAGTAATTAGTTCGAATGGCCGGCCCTGGGGAGGAGCTATTTCAAAATAGCAGCAGTGGAGCATCCACAGTACAGCTATTTTGAAATAGCTGTTTCAGAACAGGTGTTATTCCTCATGGAATGAGTTTACAGAAGTCGGAATAAGCTGCTCGTTACTTCAAAATAACTGGGCTGTGTAGACGCACCCTCAGACAGTCCTTGCCCCCAAAGAATTGACAATCTAAATAGATCAAACAGACACAAGGTGTTGGAGAGTTAGAACACTCAACAGTGTGATGGCAGAAAATACTATGTTAGTTACACAATTCCTTTAGTGATTCAGGGCAGTTTAGTTTGAAACAGATAAGCCAAGTGAAAAGAAAAGGCGGGGAGGAGAGAGGGGCAGGGGAGAAGAGGGTTGGAGCAAACAGCTAATCAGCACAGGTCAGTGGAAGTCCAGCCTAAATTGTAGAAAGTTCTGCAAAAGGCTCCTCTCTTCAGTTCTCTCCCAAGTCCATGGGAAAGGGGGACAACACCTGGTTCCTGGAGGGCCCCCAGAGTGTGGGGGTCTCCCCTGCACAGCTGTGTCCTGGGGATGTTGGGTGGAGGAGTGTCCCCTGTTGGGTCCCATTTCTCCCCCTCCCCTATGCTGCAGACTCTAGCATTAAGACTAGAAAACAGTTTCTATTATCTTCCCATATTAAACATACTCCCTGCTCACTGAAGCATTTACCATTTGGGATGAAACTTTCAAAGCTTGGCTTCTGCAGATAGGTGGATTTTATCTTACGTTTTAAAGTGTAGGCAACACCAACTGCTTTTGAGTTCCATCCGAGAGAAAAGAGAAATGTTTCCACTGCAGAAAAACCTAATCATCATTTTCTGTACAGATATCTAATGCCTGAAACTTGGCCTGTGCATAATCCATACTGACCGTTAAGGGTTTTTTTTTGTTTTTTTGTTTTTGGCTTAGGGAAAACACGGGGTTCATTTAGCAAGTTATGAGTATTTGGGAAAACTATCCTGAGCATGCCCAGTAGATAAAACCAGTAAGGACCTACTCCTTCCCCCCTGAAGTCAATGAAGGGTTAGTCATTCTCTTAAATGTGTGCTCAATAGGTTCAAGCTCAGGCCCTTTAAAAGGATGCCCTGCACATGTCTGAAGCAGGTTTTTATCTTCTTTGCTACATTTAAGTATTTATAATTTTAAATCTATTGAACTGATTTTCCTCAAACTTGATATTTTGGTAGATCTCGTTGAAATGCTAAGGTTGATGAAAATCCCTAATAATTTTAAATTTTTGCACATTTAAAATTAATATGTCAAAATTTTTGGCTTTGCTCTTAAAGTAGTTCAAAGCTCCAGTAGCTTAGAAAGGCCTGAGGCGCTGAAACTCTCCAGATCTAGATGGCCCCAGAAACTGCTGAGTTGGAACACCGATCACTTCTACACTACTAACCAGACTCTCTCAAAATGTGACTAGTCTTGTCCGTCAGGGTAGTGAAGTTCTTCACATTTAAATGAAGCACAGCTTAAAATGGAATGATGTAAATTGAAGTCATCCTGAACCTGTCTTGTCTTGAACCCAGTCCACCCTAGCCTGGCTCTTCACTCTTACCACAAATCTACTTTCGCCCTTCAGTTGTTTTTCACAATTTAAAGGGAAAATAAGAGCTTTTTCCTTAGCAGCTCTGCTCCCTGTGGGCCCAGGGTTGGAACCCACCCTCACCTTGGTGAGCACATAGACTTGGAAGTAACCCTATTGACTTCAGTGAGGTTCTGTGCAGCTAGGTGCTCACCAACAAGAATAAACATCCCCCACACCTGAGTCCTACACACAGCAGGTAATAATATACCCAGAGCAGAATCCATCAGCAGCTTATCATCTGCAATGGTGGTTGACACATGACGAGGCATACAGCTTTTTAGTGTACTCCTCTGGCATGTAAATATCTTTTGATAGCACAGAATCATAGAGTCATAGAGTAATAGAATCAAAGGCTGGAAGAGACCTCAGAAAGTCATCTAAGAGCAGGACCAAAAAGCAGGACAATAAGGGTATGTCTACACTACAGCACTAATTCAAACTAACTTAATTCGAATTAGTTAATTCGAACTAAGCTAATTCGAATTAGCGCATCTAGACCTAAAAACTAATTCGAATTAGCGTTTTGCTAATTTGAACTAGCATGTCCACATTGAGTGGACCCTGAACTGAAGTTAAGGTTGGCCGGAACCAGTGCCGGCAGGGCATCAGTTTAGGGCTTAGAGTGTGGAGCTGCTGCCTCAGGCTAGCCGAGGGCTGTGCTTAAAGGGACCCGACCCCCACCCCGGACAGACAGTTCTCAGGGTTCCCTGCTTGCTTGTCTACCTCGATGAGGGACAGCAAAGCAGTCCTGACTTGGAGTGCCCTGAGTGCCCACGTTTGGCACATCAGAGCACTCGGCCATCAGCCCGGCTGCACTTGCCGCAGGCTGCCATCCGGGAGGAGGGGTCATTCGGGGGGCTGTCAGGATCCAGGAGGCCCTGCAGGAGAGCTTCCACCCCGAGGAGCCCGCAGAGCCACCCCAGTCCTCCCCATCGGGGGCTCGTGCCCCATTCCTCCCTCACCTCCTTCCACTTACCCCTCCCTAGCCCCCCTTCCTGATATAAAAAATAAAGGACACGTGTTCAAAAATAGAAACTCTCTTTATTTAACAAAACTGGGGGTGGGGGGATTAACCTCTGGGGAGACTGGGAAAAGGAGGTGGGAGAGGGGAAGAGAGAGGGTGGGAGAGGGGAGGTGAAAACCTGGGAGGAGGGAGCTGGAAGGGGGAAGCCAGGGGAAGAAGGAGGAGGGGAAGTCTAAAATTATGGTACGCCATATCTTCAGTACTGTGTACAGATGTGGTCTCCTCACCTCAAAAAAGATATTTTGGCCTTGGAAAGGGTTCAGAAAAGGGCAACTAAAATGATTAGGGGTTTGGAACAGGTCCCATATGAAGCGAGGCTAAAGAGACTGGGACTTTTCAGCTTAGAAAAGAGGAGACTGAGGGGGGATATGATAGAGGTCTGTAAAATCATGAGTGGTGTGGAGAGGGTGCATAAAGAAAAGTTCTTCATTAGTTCCCATAATAGAAGGACTAGAGGACACCAAATGAAATGAATGGGTAGCAGGCTTCAAACTAATAAAAGAAAGTTCTTCTTCACAAAGCAAATAGTCAACCTGTGGAACTCCTTGCCACAGGAGGCTGTGAAGGTGAGAACTAGAACAGAGTTTAAAGAGAAGTTAGATAAAGTCATGGAGGTTGGGTCCCTGGAGTGCTATTAGCCAGGGGGTAGGAATGGTGTCCCTGGCCTCTGTTTTTGGAAGGCTGGAGATGGATGGCACGAGACAAATGGCTTGGTCATTGTCTTTGGTCCATCCCCTCTGGGGTACCTGGTGCTGGCCACTGTCGGCAGACAGGATACTGGGCTAGATGGACCTTTGGTCTGACCCAGTACGGCCATTCTTATGTTCTTATGTTCTAAGCTCAGGGTCGGGGGTCTCACTGGACCAACTTGATTTTCATGCAAACCTGCTCCTGGGTTCGCATGTGGCCTTTGGTGGCCAGGCTGGCAGCTATCCTGCCCTAGACGGCCACATTCCTGTGCCTAGTGCAGAGATTGTGGACGTTGGAGGCCTCCCCCCAAACCTCGATGAGGTCCACGATCTCCGCACTAGACCAGGCGGGCGCCCGCCTCTTGCGGCCCCGGGCAGGCTCCTGGGAGCTGCCAGCCTGGTCCTGGGAAGAGGGGGAGGGCTGGGTGGCAGCGGGTGGCTGGCTCATGCTGTGCCAGGTGCAGGGTCTGCTGGCTGGGTGCTGGCAGGCTTGCACCTGGCACGGGCACCGTAGCCAGACCGTGGCCCTTTAAGGGCTCCGGGGTTGGGAGGGGGGCAGAAGAGTTTCCCTGGCTTGGCCCAGAGTGGCCACCAGGGCAAGCTGGGAAGGGCTAGCCTCCAACTAGTTCGAATTAAGTGGCTACACAGCCCTTAATTCGAACTACTTAATTCGAACTAGGCATTAGTCCTCGTAGAATGAGGTTTACCTAGTTCGAATTAAGCGCTCCGCTAGTTCGAATTAAGTTCAAACTAGCGGTTTGCGTGTGTAGCGCCTATGAAAGTTAATTCGAACTAACGGCTGTTAGTTCGAATTAACTTTGTAGTGTAGACATACCCTAACAGTGCTGTACAAATGCCTGTTCTCATTTCTGGATGACATTGTCAACAAGAAGCCAGCAACATTACTCCCTGAAACTGTAAATAAACTTGTTTCTCTGCATTATTGGCGGTGCAAGGAGTAGGACTGAGTAAACTTTCAGAGTTTTACATTTGAATGCAGTTATTTTGTACATAATGCTATAGTAATAATTTCAACTTTCATGATAAAGAGATTGCACTACAGTACAATAAGGTAAATTAAAATGCCATTGTTTTTACAAAGCAAATATTTGCAATAAAAATAAATATTATCTTTGAAAACTTGTGGTGATTGGGGAAGGTTCCAGATGATTGGAAAAAGGCAAATGTAGTGCCCATCTTTAAAAAAGGGAAGAAAGACAATCCAGGGAACTACAGACCAGTCGGCCTTACCTCAGTCCCCAGAAAAATCATGGAGGGGATCCTCAAGGAATCCATGTTGAGGCACTTGGAAGAGGGGAAAGTGATCAGGAATAGTCAACGTGGATTCACCAAGGGCAAGTCATGCCTGACCAACCTCATTTCCTTCTGTGATGAGGTAACTGGCTCTGTGGACATGGGGAAGTCTGTGGATGTGATATACCTTGACTTTAGCAAAGCTTTTGATACGGTCTCCCACAATATTCTTGCCAGCAAGTTAAGGGAGTATGGATTGGATAAATGGACTGCAATGTGATAGAAAGCTGGCTAGATTGTTGGGCTCAACAGGAAATGATCAATGGCTCGATGTCTGCTTGACCGTCAGTTTCTAGCAGAGTGCCCTAAGGGTCGGTTCTAGGGCCAGTTTTGTTCAACATCTTTATTAATGACATGGATGAGGGGATGGATTGCACCCTCAGCAAGTTTACAGATGACACTAAGCTATGGGGAGAGGTAGATACACTGGAGGGTAGGGATAGAGTCCAGAGTGACCTAGACAAATTGGAGGATTGGGCCACAAGAAATCTGATGAGGTTCAACAAGGACAAGGGTAGAGTCCTGCACTTGTGACAGAAGAATCCCAAGCATTGTTACAGGCTGGGGACCGACTGGCTAAGTAGCAGTTCAACAGCAAAGGACCTCGGGATTGCAGTGGAAGAGAAGCTGGATATGAGTCAACAGGGCGCCCTTGTAGCCAAGAAAGCGAATGGAGTATTAGGTTGCATTAGGAGGAGCATTGCCAGCAGATCCAGAGAAGTGATTATTCCCCTTTATTTGGCACTGGGGAGGTCACATCTGGAGCACTGCATCTAGTTTTAGGCCCCCCACTATAGAAAGGATGTGGAGAGGGTCCAGCGGAGGGTGACCAAAATACTCAGGGGGCTGGAGCACATGACTATGAGGAGCGGCTGAGGGATTGGGCTTATTTAGTCTGCAGAAGAGAAGAGTGAGGGGGGATTTGAGAGCAGCCTTCAACTTCCTGCAGGGGGTTCCAAAGAGGATGGAAAGAGGCTGGTTTCAGTGGTGGCCGGTGGCAGAACAAGGAGCAATGGTCTCAAGTTGCAGTGGGGGAGGTCTAGGTCAGTGTCACATGGTGGACACTCACCGACATGGAGCCTCTTGCAGGTAGCACTGGGAATTAGCTCTTGCCAGCCTGTGGGGTGCCTTTCTCTGGCTGGGATCTCTCCCATCACTCTGTTCTCCAATGCTGGACCCGTATCGCTCCCAGAGCACAGCATCCTCTTCAAGACACTGCTCTCTGGCAGTGTCCACTCCAGTGTCTTTCGGGCCCCTTTCAGGGGGGTGTTTATCAGTCACTGCTCTCTGGGGTCCTCCCCTCCCTAGGCCCTCCTTTCCTCAGTGACCCACAGCCAGTCTTCATCTGAAGCCTGGGGCAAACTGCAGCCTGACATGGCCTCTCCTCATTGGCAAGAGGGTGGGGACCTGCTGCCTCTTTCTAGCATGGCTGTCTCCCTTCAGCCCAGTACACCCAGGCCTTGCCTTTGGCCCTGCAGCCTGAGCATGAGGCCAGGCCAGGGCTCCCCAGCTCTGCCTGCCTTTTCCCAGGATTGCTCTGTCTCAGGAAGCCCCCAGGTCCCTCCTGCTCCCCAGCTAGAGCAAGAGTCTGTCTCTCTTTGCCTCCCAGCTCCCTTATTTATACAGCCCACAGCTGGGCCCGAAAGGGCAATTCATTTACATGGCGATATACCATCTCATAGAGCTGGAAGGGACCTTAAGAGGTCATCAGGTCCACTCCCCTGCCCTGTCCTCACAGCAGGTCTAAGTACCATCCATGACAGATTTGCCCCAGATCCCTAAATGCCCCCCTCAAGGATTGAACTCACATTCTTGGATTTAGCAGGCTGATGATCAAAGCACTGAGCTATCCCTTCCCCTAACAGCAGCCTCAGCTGTGGGCTTTGCACCCAGCCCTCTCCCAGGGCAGGGTTTTGGCATTAAAGGGTCAATGCAAGGCAGATGCCCTGACACAGTTGGATATTAAGAGAAACGATTTCCCTAGGCGGGTGGGGAAGCCCTGGGCTGGTTCCTTCGGGAGGGGGCGGAACCTCCATCCCTAGAGGTGTTTCAGTCCTGGCTTGACAAAGCCCTGGCTGGGATGATTGAGTTGGGGTTGGTCCTGCTTTGACTCAGTGGCTGGACTAGATGACCTCTTAAGGCCTCTTCCAACCCTAATCTTCTATAATTCTGTATGATTCTAAGCACTGTGCACTTTGTATTCTGTGTTGTAAATGGAGTCAATATACTTGAAAATGTAGAAAACATCCGCAAATATTTAATTAAATGGTTTTCTGTTATTGTTTAAATTCATGATTAATCACCATTATTTTAAAAATTTTGACAGCCATAGTAGCTTTAGATCACTGTACGTCACTTCAAAGCCTTTGGTCCCTTTACATGGGAAATAACACATGTTGGGTAGGACAGCAGTGGTACCACAGTACTTGCATGGGTGAGAGTTGCATATGCTTCCTTCAAGAATTTGTATGATGCACACATACAGTGCAAGTACATAACTGTACGTAGTTCCTGCACAGGCATAGAAAAGGACTACTTACCTAGCACTACTTTGACTTTGGTAACAACCTGCTCTGGGTGTAAAGAGAGTCATTGATCTGGCAAAAAGACAGAATAGAAATGGTTAATTTTTGGTGTGGGAAAAGATTAACCATCATCTACAGGAAGGTTCCAGTCTAGGATCAATGATGTTTTATGTATTTATTAACTCTCTGGAAAAAAAGAAAGTGGTGATTTGGCAAAAATTCCTGACTATTCAGATTAAATTAGCCTAGAGACGAGAGAGGAGCTTCAGAGGGAACTGATCAAGGATCAAGGTAGGCAAATAGGTGATATGTTAGATAACATTCACTGCTGGTAAATACACCACTATGCACATTTAAGGGAAAATCTGATTTACTCATACACCTAGGCTTTGTCTACACTGCAGGGTTTTTGCACAAGAAGCTTTTTGTGCAAGAGATCTTCCGCAAAAACTTCTTGCGCAAAAGCACGTCCACACCTCAAAAGTGCATCACAAAAGTGATGTGCTTTTGCACAAGAGAGCACCCACACTGCATGGAAGCTCTTGTGCAAGAAAGCTCTGATTGCCGTTAACAGAATGGCCATCAGAGCACCTGTGCTTTTTCTGATAGGCTCTTTTTGCACAAGAAACCCCTGCAGAACGTCCACCCTTGCCTTTTTGTGCAAGAACTATAGTGCAAAAAGGAGTCCTCGTGGAGAGAGGACTAACTCTACCAGCAAAAGCCCTCTGTCCTGTCAATTTACTGTATTTTTTTTGCACAAAAACGTGCTTGAGGTGTGGATGCTCCACCGGTTTTTTTGCAAAAACCTTGTAGTGTAGACATAGCTCTCGAGTGCTCTGAATTAACTGTCCCAATTCAGGAAGAAGACCTGGTCATAATTGTGAAAAGCAGTGTTAAGATGTGTAAGAAATATGGTGAAGAATAATATGGCAAAGATTGTAATGCTGTTATATAACTGAGCAATGACCCCTCTCTGCATTACTGGGAGCAGGGTTTTGTAGAACTCAGGGAGGGGGCAGGACATTTTAAATATGATTGAGGAGATTAGTCAGGAGCCTGCAAAGGTTCCTGTTACAGGCAGAACTGGTAGAGTCATCTTTTGTTAAAGTTGCCCAACACTTTCCATTATAAGACTCTTTTTCAGTTGCTTATAACTTTGCCAAATTGACGCCATCTGGGCTGAGGGGTTTTAAAAAGTTTCAGAAAAAAACAGTCCAGTAACATTCAAAAACAAGATTAAGAGGAAATAGGTTGTTTTGTCCATATTAGAAAAATCCTACAACTATTTAATTGAGAAACCCTAGTGCCTTCATGTTTGAAAGCAGGGATTTAATGTTAGGGTGATTTCCCTGCTGTTACCATAAACATTCCCGCAAATTTGGTCCCAGATTTATGTCTCCTAAAAGTTGCAGTTTGCCGAAGCTCTGTGGATACTTAATATTTGGCAGCTAAATGAGCTGAAAATTTGGTCTGCACTGAGCATGCTCCAGTCATTCACAGTTCCTACGTGTGCCACCCTCACAGAGTAGCTGAAGAGGGGGCTGCCAGGGCTGAGCAGGACTTTCCTGAAATGTGTCCTCCTGTCTGCCAGTGCAGGTTGAGGTGTGGGCCTTTCCTGTGCTTGCATGGATCCCTCGGTGGAACCCACGCAGCAAGAAAAAAGAGGAAGCCTGCAGCAGGGTTTGGTGGTGAGGAATGAGGGGAGGCAGAGAGAACCAAGCCCACTGACAGCAATTCTGGGCCCCAGGACAGAACAATCAATGGGCACCCTGCCCCCTCCCTTGACCAAAGCCACCTGCTTGTACACACCCAGAAAAAATACAAGGACCGGGACCCCCACGCAGGCTGCAGCCCCATCTCTCACCCACCAGAGGACCCCTGCCTCTCCCTCTGCCTAAAGGTCCAGGGGTCTGGTTGCATCCCCGTCCCCTGCCTGCCCAGGGGAGCCCTGCGCCAGCTGCAGCTACACTTCCCTGCCCTTCCCCAGGGCCAGCCCAGTGGTATTTGCTATGCAGCCACCCCAGAATCTGCACAGGGCACATCTAAAGCTTCTTTGAAAAGATGCTTTTCCCCAGAGCAGACTGGGTCAGTGGGAGGGGAGGCACAGCTGCAGCTGGCCCAGGGCTTCTCTGGCTGGGGGAAAGGGGCACATGGGGTTTGTCCAGGTGGGAGGTGGGCTGCGACTGGCCCAGGATTCCTGCAACTGGGGAGGGTGGCCACCCGGGCCACTTCCTCAGATGGGAAGACTATGACTTGCCCAGGAGGGGTGCTCATGGCTTCTCCAGGCTTGGTGGGCAGGCTTGTACCCCTGGCAGATGGAGGATCTTGCCTCTTCAGCAATGGCGAGAGGGTCCAGGTGGAATGAAGGGAGCCAGGGGTTAGCGTCCTCCAAGCAAGACTCCATCCACCGCCCACTCCTGGATGATTTCAAAGGGCGATTTAAAATGGCTACTGCAACAGTGGCCAGGGCCCCCGGACCCTTTTACATTGCCCGGGCGCTTGGCTGTTTCTCCCTTTGCCCCCCCTCATCCCCCAGTGGGCCTGGGAAGAACAGAAGAAAATGAGGAGCCAGGATGGAGGTTTGGCTAGGAGCAGAGGAGAAGGACAGGAGTCTGGGTGGGCATATAGACATGGGGGGGGGAGAGGAGGCAGGGGATGGGGGAAGGAGATCAGAGCAAAGGGGGAAGGGAAACATTGGAGAGGGTCACAGACAGTGAGGTAGGAGCAAGGGTGGGAAGCAGGGCTCATGGGGGACAGAGAGGAATGAAAGGGAAAGGGATGGGGGCCTAGATTGGAGAAGGGAGGTAAGGGGGCAGAAGTTGAGGGGTGGGGGCAGAGAGGAGGAGGAGGGGTTTGGAGTCAGGACTGGGAGATAGCTAGGAGGAGATGGAGGATGGAGGCAAGCTGTATGGGCAAGTTGCAGGGGCAGAAGAGCCTATAAGCACTAGAGCCCACTGCTCTCTGGAACCTAGGCCCTCAGATATGAGGGCAAGGAGTGTGGTGCAGGAACTGATGTGAAGAGAACAGAACCTGGGAGACGAGTTTCTAATTTCCTCTGCTTTCAACAAACACTTAATGAAACTTACCGACCGGCAAGGGATGTGTCTCAACGCCCTGCTAGTGGCAGATGTACATGGAGGAAAACAGCCTGTGACTGCTACTCGTTACTCTTCAACTCCAAAGACAGAGGATCTGAAGTGTCTAAGCCTTCAGATGGTTGTTTTCTAAAATCCCAGAAAATTGTATTAAGTTTTCATTAAAGTGAAGCACACAAAAGTTAGGAAATATTGGAGTTAGGTTTCCATGTGTAACTATTTTGGACAATTTATGCATATACATTGTGTGATGGGGTGAGCCTCCCCCGCACTAGACCAGAAGGGGTTCACTCCACTCTGAGGGCCAGGGAGGCCACACCCCCTGTAGCCTGCTGGGTATGCTCCCGCTGCTTGGGGATAAAAGAGGGCTACTCAGGGCAGTTGGGGCTGACCACCAGAGGGGGAGGAGCTCAGGTAGGAGCTCAGCCACCGCAGCCGCAGCCGCCCCCGGAGCCACACCAGTCACAGCTGCAGCTGCAGTGTCAGCGCCGGTTAGGGAGGTTGCCGGACTGGGACTGACTGCTGGAGCCACACACAGAGGACAGCGCAGGGCACCGGTGGGAGTAGGAAGGGGCCCAGGGCGGAGGATTGCCCCTCCAGGAGCATCCCTGTCAAGCCGGCAGTGGGAGCATTCACTGCCAACAGGGCCCTGGGCTGGGACCCAGTGGAGTGGGAGGGCCTGGGTCCCCCTACCTCCCCACTCCACCACAATCCAGCTCCCTAGAGTTTGGGGAAGCTCCCCTGCGAACTAGGCTGGAAGTCTGTCTACACCCTGAGGGAGAGGGGCTGTGTTTGTGACTAAGCCCGAGAGGCCGTAATTACCCTACTAGGGGTGTACTAGCTTTGTGATTAGGCCTGAGAGGCTGTATTGATCCTAATAGGGGTGAAGTAGACTGATGCTCAGGCTTGAGGGGCTGTATTGATCCTAATAGGAGATAGCCCAATTTGGGAACTGAGCCCAAAGGGCTGAGCTAGCCTTGGTATTAGCGGCTGTACTGTGTGGGGAGTAATAAGGGGGTGCCCCTGACACTGGGGCACCCCATGACAATTGTAATAAAGACTTTAATTATATGATCACGTGCTATTTTTTACCACAAGACTCCAGCCTGTTCATCAATATGAAGATGACTGCAAAATTAAGAATTAAAAAATCAGATTATGTTACTGTTTTAATTAAATGAACACAAGATATCTTAAATATATTTTCAATCAGAAATTAAAGGTACAGTGACAAAAGTAAAATCTCTGCAAGCTGCATGGAAACTTTTCGAAGATACCATAAGAGAGGTCCAACTTAAATGTATACCCTAAATTTAAAAACACAGTAAGGCTAAGTCTAGACTGCAGACCTTTTCCAGGATACCGGAGGTATGACCTGGATGAGGGGATGGATTGCACCCTCAGCAAGTTTGCAGATGACACTAAGCTAGGGGGAGAGGTAGATACGCTGGAGGGCAGGGATAGGGTCCAAAGCGACCTAGCCAGATTAGAGGATTGGGCCAAAAGAAATCTGATGAGGTTCAACATGGACAAGGGCAGAGTCATGTACTTGGGACGGAAGAATCCCAAGCATTGTTACAGGCTGGGGACCAACTGGCTAGGTAGGAGTTTGGCAGAAAAGGATTTGTGGATTACAGTGGATGAGAAGCTGAATATGAGTCAACAGTGTGTCCTTGTAGCCAAGAAGGTTAATGGCATATTAGGGTGCATTAGGAGGAGCATTGCCAGCAGATCCAGAGAAGTGATTATTCCCCTTTATTCGGTATTGGTGAGGCCACATCTGTATTATTGCGTCCAATTCTGGGGCCTCCACTATAGAAAGGATGTGGACGCATTGGAGAGGGTCCAGAGGAGGGCCACCAAAATGATTAGGGGGCTGGAGTACATGACCTATGAGGGACAGCTGAGGGATATGGGCTTATTTACACTGCAGAAGAGAAGAGTGAGGGGGGATTTGAGAGCAGCGTTCAACTTTCTGAAGGGAGGTTCCAAAGAGGCTGGAGAGAGGCTGTTCACAGTAGTGACAGAACAAGGAGCAATAGTCTCAAGTTACAGTGTGAGAGGTCTAGGTGAGATATAAGGAAAAACTATTTCAGTAGAAGGATGATGAAGCACTGGGATGGTTCCCTAGGGAAGCGGTGGAATCTCCATTCCTAGAGGTTTTTAAGTCTTGGCTTGACAAAGCCCTGACTGGGATGATTTAGCTGGGTTTGGTCCTGCTTTGGGCAGGGGACTGGACTCGATGACCTCCTGAGGTCTCTACCAGCCCTATGATTCTATGATCCCAGAAAAGCTTTGCCGCATACAAGGAACAGTTTCTGAAAAAGTGGACGTGTTCTTTCGACATCCCTGTGTTCCTCTCTGTGAGAGGAATAAGGAATGTTCTGAAAGAGTTTTCTTCCGAAATCTGGCCCCGTGTAGACAGGCCAAATTTCAGAAAAGCCTCTTTTAGAAAAAAAGCAGAAAAAGATACGCAAATTGCAGTTCATAATTTGCATATCTTTTTCTGAAATTTCTCACCAGTGTAGGCATAGTTTAAGAGAACCAAAAAAGTGCCACTGTGGCTTAACAATGAAGTAAAAGAAGCAGTGAGAGATAAAAAGACATCTTTTAAAAAGTGGAAGTCAGATCCTAGTGAGGAAAATAAAAAGGAACATAAACTTTGTCAAATTAAGTGTAAAAATCATATATATAGTAGCCCAGTGTCTGTGATTCTGTAATGCTGAAATGTTCGCTGTTCCCTCTGGGCGGCGCTGTAGCCTCCAACCGTGGCACTCGGCTGACTTCTGCGCCGCTCAGCTGGGCCGCCACGTGGGAGTAAAAACAGCTAACCAAAAACTCAAAAAGTAATAGCAAAATGTTTTTTAGTACATCAGAAGCAGGAAGCCGGCTAAACAACTAGTGGGGCCCTTGGACGATTGATATGCGAAAAAAGTCCTCAAGTATGATAAAGTCATAGCGGAGAAGCTAAATAAATTCTTTGCTTCAGTCTTCATGGCTGAGGATATTGGGGAGATCCCCAAACCTGAGCCATTCTTTTTAGGTGACAAATCTGAAGAATTGTCCCAGATTGAAGTGTCATTAGAAGAGGTATTGGAACAAATTGATAAACTTAAAAGTAACAAGTCACTGGGAGCTGAAAAAGTAGACCACAAATAAGTAAGAATAATAATAAACAAATGCTAAACAAGGTCATGAGATCAACATTTAGTTTAACTGCACATATTTAAAAACAAAAATCACATTTAATGTGTACAAAAAATAAAGCTAAAACCAAATATGCATTAATTAATATTAATTATTGTTTTTTAAAAAATCATAACATGTTATTGTAATGTAATTTTCTCTTGGAACCCTTATTTTCACTTCGCAGAACTCTGGGCTCCACAGAACACCATTTGGAAAACAATGATCTAGAGAAAAGGGTAAACTGTGAGGTGGCAAAATTTGCAGATGATACTAAACTGCTCATGATAGTTAAGATCAAAGCAGACTGGGAAGAGCTTCAAAAATATCTCACCAAACTAAGTGATAGGGCAACAAAATGGCAAATGAAATTTAATGTTGATAAATGTAGAGTAATGAACATTGTCAAACACAATACCAAATATACATATAATATGATGGGGACTAATTTAGCTACAACTACTCAAGAGAGAGATCTTGGAGTCATTGTGGACAGTTCTCTGAAAACATCCACTCAGTGTACAGCGGCCGTCAAAAAAGCAGATAGAATGTTAGGAGTCATTAAAAAAGGGATAGAGAATAAGACAGAAAATATCTTATTGCCTCTGTATAAAACAATGGTACCCACATCTTGAATACAGCGTACAGATGTGGTTGCCTCATCTCATAAAAGATATATTGGCATTGGAAAAGGTTCAGAGAAGGGCAACAAAAACGATTAGGGGTTTAGAACAGGTCCCATATGAAGAGAATAAAAAGACTTGAACTTTTCAGCTTAGAAAAGAGGAGACTAAGGGGGGATATGATAGAGGTCTATAAAATCATGACTGGTGTGGGAAAAGTGAATAAGGAAAAGTTATTTACTTATTCCCACAATATAAGAACTAGGGGTCACCAAATGAAATGAATAGGCAGCAGGTTTAAAACAAACAAAAGGAAGTTTTTCTTCACTCAGCACACAGTGAACCTGTGGAACTCCTTGCCCAGTGGATGTGGTGAAGGCTAGAACTTTAACAGGGTTAAAAAAGAGCTAGATAGATTCCTGGAGGTTAGGTCCATCAATGGCTATTAGCCCGGATGGGTAGGGATGGTGTCCCTA
Organism: Pelochelys cantorii; assembly: GCA_032595735.1. NCBI lineage: Eukaryota > Metazoa > Chordata > Testudines > Trionychidae > Pelochelys > Pelochelys cantorii. Next base: position 1,703,189 of record CM064348.1, read on the forward strand.
GCCTCTGTTTGTCTGGAAGTGGGCAACAGGGGAGGGATCACGTGAGGATTACCTGTTGTATTCCCTCCCTCTGGGGCATCTGGCACTTGCCACTGTCGGCAGACAGGACACTGGGCTGGATGGACCGTTGGTCTGACCCAGTGTGGCCGCTCTTATGTTCTTAAATATACACGAGTGCCTCGGGGCTGTAGAAAACCCTGTACTCTCCTGTATTATTGCTATGTGAGTTCATGAGTGAAGGTTTTATTCTAATGCACATGGGCAACTGGGCCAGAGTTATAAAAGTTCACACTTAAGTTTCATTTTTCCAACTTTTGGTCCCTTTCAGTTGCATTAATGCAGGTTTTACATTTATTGAAGTGACATATAATCAGCTGCCTGAGCAATGAGACGCTGAGCATCCCTGCAATGCTTTCCCTGTTTGAACGTGATTAGAACAGCTGACCTGTTCAGGCAGAGCTTGGCCCATGGCCTAGTTCATGCTAGACCAGAAGCTGGTGGTGAAGCCATGTAACTATTTGCTCCATGACAGGATTGCCAGCATCTCCAAGATCTTCCCAACCATCATGCTTTACAGACTGTGGGAAGAAGGGAAGGTGACATCTCTGGACGACCCTTTGGAACGCTATGCCCAGAGCTTCGTTATTAAAAATCCTCTGGGGCGATTCAAGGAATCTGAGCAAAGATACACAGCTGATGGGCTTATCTTCCTGGAGAAGGGGTCACTGCCCCTCAAGCCATCTCTGGTTACACTGCGCAGGATGGCTAGCCAGCTCTCAGGTGAGAGAACCCCCCACCTCGAGTCTTCAACCCTCACCTGTTAAAATAACTCCACTCCCTCTCCCCAGACAGAGCAGGTCACAGCAATGCAAAAATCTCTACCTGTGCATTTGTCAGGCAGGGCAACAGTCCCCTCCTGGTGTGAACCAGGATCCTCTAGCAGCTCCAACAGGCGAATCAAAGGAAAGCCTCTCTCCATGCCAGCTATTAGGGGTATGTCTGCACTGCACACTAATTTTGAAATAAGCTGTTCCGGAAGAGTTATTCCAAAATAGCTTATTCCAAAATAGCACGTCTACACTGCAGGGAAGCCTCAAAATGAGTCTGAGGCAGGCTTCCCTAATGTAGATGCGCTATCTCGATTTAGAGCCCTAGGAGGCACTGGGGAGGAATAATTTAGAATGACCCTGGGGAGGGGCTATTTCGAAATAGCAGCAGTGGAGCATTTACACACACCTTATTTTGACATAGCTATTTCGGGATAGGCGGTATTCCTCGTAGAATGAGTAAAGTAGCTAGAGATGGCAGGGCCTGATAGAATCTGGAAATCCCTCACAAGGTTTGGCTATTAATGCCTGCTCTAAGCCCTGCCTTGACACTCGCTTAGAAGCATGTAGATTCCACTCGAAGCCTGGAATCGGTTGGCATCCCAATTCTGAGACCTTTTGGAAGCAGGTGAACTTGGCATAGAATCATAGAATCATAGAGCTGGAAGAGACCTTAGAAGGTCATCAAGTCCAGCCCCGTGCCCAAGACAGGACCAATCCTAATTAGATCAACCCAGCCAGGGCTTTGTCAAGCCGAGACTTAAACACCTCTAGGGATGGAGACTCCACTACTTCCCTAAGTAACCCATTCCAGTGCTTCACCACTCGCCTATTGAAATAGTTGTTCCTAATATCCAACCTGGACCTCTCCCACTGCAACTTGAGACCATTGCTCCTTGTTCTGCCATCCGTCACCACTGAGAACAGCCTCTCTCCAGCCTTTTTGGAACCTCCCTTCAGGAACTTGAAGGCTGCTACCAAATCCCCCCTCACTCTTCTCTTCTGCAGACTAAACAGACCCAACTCCCACAGCCTTTCCTCGTAGGTCATGCGCTCCAGCCCCCTAATCATTTTGGTCGCCCTCCGCTGGACCCTCTCCAACGCAGCCACATTCTTCTTGTAATTGGGGGCCCAGAACTGGACGCAATACTCCAGATGTGGCTTCACCAGAGCTGAGTAAAGAGGAATAATGACATCTCTGGATCTGCTGGCAATGCTCCTCTTAATGCAACCTAGTATGCCATTAGCCTTCTTGGCTACAAGGGCGCACTGTTGACTCATATCCAGCTTCTCATCCACTGTAACCCCAAGTCCTTTTCTACAGAACTGCTACTTAGCCAGCTGGTCCCCAGCCTGTAACAACGCTTGGGATTCTTCCGTCCCAAGTGCAGGACTCTACACTTGTCCTTGTTGAACCTCAACAGATTTCTTGTGGCCCAATCCTCCAATTTGTCTAAGTCACTCTGGACTCTATCCCTGCCCTCCAGTGTATCTACCTCTCCCCCTAGCTTAGTGTCATCTGCAAATTGCTGAGGGTGCAATCCATCCCCTCATTCAGGTCATTAAAAAAGACGTTGAACAAAACCGGTCCCAGAACCGAACCTTGGGGCACTCCCCTAGAAACTGACCTCCATCCTGACATCGAGCCATTGATCACTACCCATTGGGCCCGACCTTCTAGACAGATTTCTATCCATCTTACCATCCATTTAGCCAATCCACATTCCCTTAACTTGCTGGCAAGAATATTGTGGGAGACGGTATCAAAAGCCTTGCTAAAGTCACATCCACTGAGTTTCCCACGTCCACAGAGCCAGTTACCTCATCATAGAAGCTAAACAGATTAGTCAGGCATGACTTGCCCTTCATGAATCCATGCTGACTATTCCTGATCATCTTCCCCTCTTCCAAGTGCTTCAAAATGGATTCCTTGAGGATGCCCTCCATGAGTTTTCCAGGGATTGAGGTAAGACTGACCGGCCTATAGTTCCCTGGATTGTCCTTCTTTCCTTTCTTAAAGATGGGCACTACATTTGCCTTTTTCCAATTATCCGGGATCTCTCCCGATCTCCATGACTTTTCAAAGATAATGGCCAAAGGCTCCTCAATGACATTTGCCAACTCCCTCCGTACCCTTGGATGTATTAAGTCCGGACCCATGGATTTATGTACGTTTAGCTTTTCTAAATAGTTCCTAACCTGTTCTTTCCCCACCAAGGGCTGTCCACCTTCGTCCCATATTGTGTAACTTAGCCCATTAGTCTGGGAACTGACCTTGTCTGTGAAGACAGAGGCAAAGAAAGCATTGAGTACTTCAGCCTTCCCCACATCATCTGTCACTAGGTTACTGCCCTCATCCAGTAGGGGCCGCACACCCTCTCTGATCACCTTCTTCTTGCTAACATGCCTTAGAAACCTTTCTTGTTACCCTTCACATCCCTTGCGAGTTGCAATTCCAATTGCGCTTTCGCCTTCCTGATAACTCCCTTGCATTCTCGAGCTATACATTTATACCCCTCCCTCGTCATCTGCCTAAGTTTCCACTTTTTGTAAGCTCCCTTTTTGTGCTTAAGTTCACCAAGGATTTCCCCGGTAAGCCAATCCAGTCTCCTACCATATTTGCTTCTCTTGCTGTGCATCGGGATGGTTTCTTTCTGAGCCTTCAATAAGGCTTCTTTAAAATACTGCCAGCTGTCCTGGGCTCCTTTCCCCTTCATGTTAGCATCCCAGGGGATTCTGCCCATCAGGTCTCTGAGAGAGTCAAAATCTGCTTTTCTGAAGTCCAAGGTGTGTATTTTGCTACTCTCTTTTCTTCCTTTGTCAGGATCCTGAAATCTACCATCTCATGATCACTGCTTCCCAGGTTGTCACCTTACCTCTACTTCCCCTATTAGTTCCTCCCTGTTTGTGAGCAGCAGGTCAAGCTGTGCATGGCCCCCTGGTTGGATCCTTTAGCACTTGTACCAAGAAGTTATCCCCAACATTCTCCAAAAACGTCCTGGATTGTCTATGTACTGCCGTATTGGTTTCCCAACAGATGTCAGGGTGATTAAAGTCCCCCATGAGAACCAGGGCCTGCGATCTGGAAACTTCTCTCAACTGTCTGAAGAAAGCCTTAACTACCTCATCCACCTGATTCGGCGGCCTGTAGCAGACAGCAACCACAACATCACTGCTGTTGCTTACACCTCTAAACTTGACCGAAAGACTCTCAACAGGCTTTTCTCCCTCTATATACTGGAGTTCAGAGCAATCATAGTGCTCTCTTACGTATGGTGCAACTCCTCCTCCTTTTCTCCCCTGCCTGTTCTTCCTGAAAAGTTTATACCCTTCCATGACAGCGCTCCAGTCATGCGAGTCATCCCACCAAGTCTCTGTTATTCCAATCAAATTGTAGTTCTTGGGCTGGGCCGGGGCCTCCAGTTCTTCCTGTTTGTTACCCAGGCTTCTCACATTGGTGTACAAACACCTCAGGTAACCAGTTGATTGCCCTACCCTCTTCATTTGAATCAGGGGTCCTCCTTTGTTGCTCGTTCCTCTTTGCATTCCTTCCCAGTATCCGACTTCCCCACTCCCCTCAGGGTGTTGGTCACCGTCCCCCAACGAATCTAGTTTAAAGCCTCCTCACTAGGTTTGCAAGCCTACCCGCGAAGATGCTCCTTCCTCTCTTGGTTAGGTGGATCCCATCTCTTCCTAACAATCCTTGTGCCCGGAACAGAGTCCCATGGTCGAAGAAACCAAAGCCCTCTCTGCAACACCACCTGCGCAACCACGCATTTACTTCCTCAATTCGACAATCCCTGCCCAGTCCTTGCCCTTCAACAGGGAAGATGGACGAGAACACCACTTGCGCTCCGAAATCTTTGATCTTTCTTCCCAACTCTATGTAATCCGCAGTAACCTGCTCAAGGTCATTCTTGGCCATATCATTAGTTCCCACATGGAGAAGCAGGAAGGGGTAGCGATCCGAAGGTTTGATCAGCAGACAGAGGTTGTGCTTTTGCCTCCATTGCGTTCCCTGGACAGTGGGCATGATGATGCCACCCGCCATTGTCAGATGCTTAAAAGTGAGGGATGAACAGAGCCTTACAGAGTAGATGCAAAGCCTGTGATGCACATTTTTATTGTCGGCAAGATGTGGAGAGCAGCATACATGGAGCCAGTTAGGGAAGGAAGGTAATAAAAGCGAATCCAATATCAACTGCGATGTTACAGCTGCACAATTAAAACTACCGAGTCAGGTAATGCCAAAGTTAAGATTTTCACAGCAACATTAATGCTTCAGTGTAGCACATGATGTATATCTTAGGGCAGGGCTGGGCAATAATTTTTGATGGGGGCCACTCCAAGATTTTGGAAAGTGGTTGAGGGCCGCACTCTTCCATGACATTAATGGAGGAGATGTGGGGTCTGGGATGGAGGCTTGGGTGCAGAAGGGAGCTTGGGGTAGAGGGACTGGGGTGCCGGAGGGAGACTAGTGTCTGGGAGGAAGTTGGGATGAAGCGGGCGGTTGTGACCTAGGGCAGGGGACTGGCGTGCAGGGGTTTGGGATGTGACCTAGGGTAGGAGGGGATTGTGATCTGGGGCAGGAGACTGGGGTGTCAGATCTGGGAGGGGGTATGGGTGTAAGAGGGGGACAGAAGGTTTGGGTATGTTGAGGGGGGGCAGAGAGTAGGGGCAGGAAAGGGCTGGGGTGCCAGAAGCAGGCTGTGGCCAAGAGACTTACTTGCCAGCTGCCAAAGTAGCCTGCCTGCCTGCAGAGCTTAGAATGTTTCCCAGCCAGCCTGCCTGGCCATGTGCTTCATGAATAACTGAGCCCAAGAGAGGGGGTGTGATGCTCCTTAGCTGCCGGTTATTCTAACAAGCAGCTCGCATTGGCTGGTTTCTGCTAAAAAACCAGCCAATGGGAATGTCCTGGGGGTGGGGCAGCTCCTAAAACTTCCCCCTCCCCTCCAGTTTCAAAACAGAAGCAGAGCCCTGCAGCTGCTTTTCTGCACGGTGCGTGGGGCTGCGGGGCAAGCTGGGGAGCTTGCCTAGGGCTCCCCGCTGCCTCCGCGGGCTGGATCTGGGGGCTTGGCAGGCCGCATGCAGCCCACGGGCTGTATTTTGCCCAAGGCCTGTCTTAGGGGAAGCTTTTTACAGCAAAAACAGTAATAGACCATGCAGATGTCTGATCTGCATGCTGTAAAAGCCACTCACCCCTCTGAGCAGAGACAGGATGGGAGGGAAGTGCTACGTTGCTAAGATTTTATTATATTGAAATGTACTTGGACTTGAATTATACTATGAGGTGGTGTTATAAACAATTCAGACTACACTTGTCATGTCAATTGACTAATTATGTTGTGTAATGCAGTGACCTTGGGTTTTCGGTTATGCTCATTCAGTCCCCAGTTTGCAGATTTCAGCACCTTGCAATGCACCCTCCAGCCAGTGTGTCAGCACCTGAGCCTGCAAAACAGCTCAGTCTGAAATCTTTGGTGCTGAGTGCTCTGAGTCCCAAGATGAGAGCACTCAGTGTCTCTCTGAAGGCCATTAAGTCGCACAGGAACAGAAAACACTTAAGTCAGCTATTCCAGCAGCAGCTCCCTGGCTGTACAAGAGGTCGTGGGTCTCAGCCCAGGCCTTCAGAATCGTATGCAGGCCTCAGACCGCAACCACCACCCAGCATCTTGTTTGGGTGAGGGGAGAAGAAGCCCAGTGGTGTGCTACCCTGCAAAAGGCCCTGCCCATAACACTCCTGATTTGCTGGGAACTTGGCTTGACCCAGAAAATTTGAGTGATCAGCTTAGAGTGATTCTTGACTGGCTGTGACCAGTGTTCCCTCTAACATTTTCCATCCCTGGGTGGGTTGAATTTTCTTTTGGGTGTGCTGAAATTTCTTATGTACACCACCAATATTGAGGTTGTATGTGGATGTGCAGTGTGTCCCAGTACAAATAAAAAACCTAGATACAAATATATATTTTAAATAGTCCATACTTCCATAGGTATGAAAGGCAATATATTATAACAAGGGATAATTAACAAGGAACAATGCTTAAGATGTTTATTTAGTATGAAATCAAATAAGGAAAATTAACACTACCCTTGAAGTACATGTATTATCATCCTTTCTAACAACTCAAACTAGTAAACACACCAAAATGGGGCACCTTGTGTGTGTCACTAACTCAAATAGTGGAAGCTCCAGAGAACTTATCGGGAATCCAACTCCAGTTGGAAGGCCAAACAAATTTGACAGGATCCACAGTAAAGTTCTTCCACTTTTAACAACTTACCAACTAGTAACACAGAATTTAAAAAAAATCATTGGATCAGTTTGCAGATATCTACAATACTAAAAAGAATCCTTTTCTTTCTTACCATAAGCCATTAACACCTGTGTAAACTTTGAAATGTAATCATGCAAATGTCATGAGCTAGGTCTTTTGCTCCAGTATTTAAAAGTAGCCTAAAAGCTTTTAAGCCACCTGAAATTTTGTTAGCACCCCATACAGCCTGCCCTAGCTGTGCAGAGACAGACAGGGTCTGACTCTTGATGCCTGCAGTCCAGATGGAAGCAAGTTAAGACACCCCAAGCAAACTCCTCTCTATCCCCACTTCACTGCACAGATCCCAGCACCCACCCCATCTTTTCCCCACCTACCCCCATGGAATCTGCTTCTCCCGCACCCGTACCCAGATGGGGTAGAATCCTGTCTCTCAGGCTATGCGAAGGTTGCGGATCTCTCGAGGCATCTAGACAGACTTATGGGCAGTGCTGGGGAGGAGCCGGTCGTCGTGGTACATGTTGGTACCAATGACATAGGGAAGGGTAGAAGAGATGTTCTGGAGGCCAAATTTAGGTTACTAGGAAAGAGACTGAAATCCAGAACATCTTTGGTGGCATTCTCTGAAATGCTTCCAGTTCCACGCGCAGGGCCAGATAGACAGGCAGAACTTCAGAGTCTCAATGCGTGGATGAGACGATGGTGCAGGGAAGAGGGGTTTAGATTTATTAGGAACTGGGGACACTTTTGGGGTAGGGGGAGCCTATACAGGAATGATGGGCTCCACCTAAATCAAGGTGGATCCAGACTGCTGGCATTAAACATTAAAAAGGTCGTAGAGCAGTTTTTAAACTAAGAGGTGGGGGAAAGCCGATTGGTGCAGGGGAGCACCTGGATCGGACGGAGACTTCTCTTACACGAGGCTCCAAAGGTAGGGATTCCCTAGAAGTTAGTCAGATAGGGAACGTGGGAAATAATATATGGGCACAATCGTGCATAAAAAAATCCAATGTGTCTGTGAAAGGCGGACATATAAATAGTGGTAGTTTTCTAACATGCTTTTACACTAATGCTAGGAGTCTGTCTAATAAGATGGGTGAACTGGAGTACCTCATATCAAAGGAGGAAGTTGACATAATAGGCATCTCAGAAACATGGTGGAATGAGGACAATCAGTGGGACACTATCATACCGGGATATAAATTATATCGGAAAGACAGAACAGGTCGTGCGGGTGGCGGAGTGGTACTATATGTGAAGGATAATATAGAATCAAATGAAGTAAAAATCCTAAAGGAATCAAAATGTTCCATAGAATCATTATGGATAACAATTCATTCCTCTAATATGAATATGGCATTAGGAATATATTACCGACCACCTAACCAGGACAGTGATAGTGATGCTGAAATGATAAGGGAGATTAGAGAGGCTACCAAAATAAAAAACACAGTAATAATAGGAGATTTCAATTATCCCCATATTGATTGGGTGCATGTCACCTCAGGACGGGATTCAGAGATTAAATTTCTTGATGCCTTAAATGAGTGCTTCTTGGAGCAGCTAGTACAGGAACCCACAAGGGGAGAGTCGATTCTCGACCTAGTCTTGACTGGAACGCAGGATCTGGTCCAAGAGGTAACTGTTACTGGACCGCTTGGAAATAGTGACCACAATATAATAACTTTTAATATTCCTGTGTTGGGAAGAACACCGCAGCGGTCAAACACTCTGGCATTTAATTTCAAAAAGGGGAATTACACTAAAATGAGGAAGCTAGTTAAACAGAAACTAAAAGGGAGAGTAATTAAACTAAAATCCCTGGAAGCTGCATGGGAACTGTTTAAAGACACCATACTAGAGGCCCAACTTAAATGTATACCCCAAATAAAAAAACACAGTAAGAGACCTAACAAAGAACCACCATGGCTAAACAGCCATGTTAAAAAGGCAGTGAGAGAGAAAAGGGCAGCTTTTAAAAAGTGGAAGTCAAATCCTAGTGAGGAAAATAGAAAGGAACATAAACACTCCCAAATTAAGTGTCATAATGTAGTAAGAAAAGCCAAAAAAGAGTTTGAGGAACAGCTAGCCAAAAATTCAAAAAATGATAGTAAAATGTTTTTTAAATACATTAGAAGCAGGAAGCCCGCTAAAAAAGCAGTGGGGCCCTTGGATGATAAAGATATAAAAGGAGCGATCAAGGAAGACAGTGCCATTGCGGAGCGATTAAATGATTTCTTTGCTTCAGTCTTCACGGCTGAGGATGTTACAGAGGTTCCTAAATCTGAGCCAGCCTTTTTAGGTGACAAATCTGAGGAACTCACTCAGATTGAAGTGACATTAGAGGAGGTTATGGAATTAATTGATAAGCTGAATAGTAACAAGTCTCCGGGACCAGACGGCATTCACCCAAGGGTTCTGAAAGAACTCAAATGTGAAATTGCGGAGTTATTAACAGTGGTTTGTAACCTATCCTTTAAATCCACTTTGGTACCAAATGACTGGAAGATGGCCAATATAACACCAATATTTAAAAAAGGCTCTAGAGGAGATCCTGGCAATTATAGACCGATAAGTTTAACATCAATACCAGGCAAATTAGTAGAAACACTAGTAAAGAGTAAAATTGCAAGGCACATAGAAGAACACGAATTGTTGGGCAAAAGTCAGCATGGTTTCTGCAGAGGGAAGTCGTGTCTAACTAATCTGTTAGAATTCTTTGAAGGGGTTAATAAACATGCGGACAAGGGGCACCCAGTGGATATAATATACCTAGATTTCCAGAAAGCCTTTGACACGGTCCCACACCAAAGGCTTTTACGTAAATTAGGTGGTCATGGGATAGGAGGAAAGGTCCTTTCATGGATCAAGAATTGGTTAAAAGACAGAAAACAAAGGGTGGGAATAAATGGTAAATTTTCACAATGGAGGAGGGTAACTAGTGGTGTTCCCCAGGGGTCAGTACTGGGACCAATCCTGTTCAACTTGTTCATCAATGATCTAGAAAATGAGGTAAGCAGTGAGGTGGCCAAGTTTGCAGATGACACAAAGTTGTTCAGGACAGTCAAAAGCAAAAGGGATTGTGAAGAACTACAAAAAGATCTCAGCAAACTGAGTGATTGGGCAGCAAAATGGCAAATGAAATTTAATGTGGGTAAGTGTAAGGTAATGCATGTTGGAAAAAATAACCCAAATTACACGTACTACATGATGGGGTCAAATTTAGCTACGACAGATCAGGAAAGGGATCTTGGAGTTATAGTGGATAGTTCTATGAAGACATCCACGCAGTGTGCAGCGGCAGTTAGTAAGGCAAATAGGATGTTAGGAATTATTAAAAAAGGGATAGATAATAAGACAAAAGATATCATACTTCCCCTATATAAAACTATGGTACGCCCACATCTCGAGTACTGCGTGCAGATGTGGTCTCCTCACCTCAAAAAAGATATATTGGCATTAGAAAAGGTTCAGAAAAGGGCGACTAAGATGATTAGGGGCTTGGAAAGGGTCCCATATGGGGAGAGGCTAGAGAGACTGGGACTTTTCAGTTTGGAAAAAAGGCGATTGAGGGGCGATATGATAGAGGTATATAAAATCATGAATGGTGTGGAGAAAGTGATTATAGAAAAATTATTTACCTTTTCCCATAATACAAGAACTAGGGGACACCAAATGAAATTGATGGGTAGTAGGTTCAAAACTAATAAAAGGAAATTTTTCTTCACACAGCGCACAGTCAACCTGTGGAACTCCTTGCCCGAGGAGGCTGTGAAGGCCAGGACTCTATTAGGGTTTAAAAAAGAGCTTGATAAATTTTTGCAGGTTAGGTCCATAAATGGCTATTAGCCAGGGATAAAGTATGGTGCCCTCGCCTTCATAACAAGGGCAGGAGATGGATGGCAGGAGATAAATCACTTGATCATTGTCTTCTGTTCTCCTTCTCTGGGGCACCTGGCATTGGCCACCGTCGGCAGATGGGATGCTGGGCTCGATGGACCTTTGGTCTGACCCAGTATGGCCATTCTTATGTTCTTATGTTCTTATGTCTACACTACAGGGCTGTGTCTAGACTGGCCAGTTTTTCTTGAAAATCAGCCGCTTTTCCGGAAAAACTTGCCAGCTGTCTAGACTGGCCGCTTGAATTTCCGCAAGAACACTGACGATCTCATGTATGATCGTCAGTGTTCTTGCGGAAATACTATGCTGCTCCCGTTCGGGCAAAAGCCCTTTTGCGCAAATGCTTTTGCACAAGAGGGCCAGTGTAGACAACGTGGTATTGTTTTGCGCAAAAAAGCCCCGATGGCTAAAATGGTGATCGGGGCTTTCTTGCACAAAAGCGCGTCTAGATTGGCCAGGGACGCTTTTCCACAAAAAGTGCTTTTGCGGAAAAGCGTCCGTGCCAATCTAGACGCTCTGTTCCGAAAATGCTTTTAACGGAAAACTTTTCTGTTAAAAGCATTTCCGGAAAATCATGCCAATCTAGACGCAGCCCAGGAGTTTTGCACAAAAACCCACGGAGAGTACACACCTCAAGTGAGTTTTTGCGCAAGTAAGTTTATAGTAAATGAAAAGAACAGAGGAGGTTTTGCGGTGTAGGTATTCCTCTTTCTATGAGGAATAACTCCTTTTTGCACAAGAACTCTTGTGCAAAAAGGTGTGTGTACAGGCAAGAGGGGGGGTGTTGCACAAAAAGAGCCAATCGAAAGAAGCACAGGTGCTCTGGTGGCTATTCTGTGAATGGCAATCAGAGCTTTCTTTTGAGAGAGCATCCATGCAGTCTGGACGCTCTCTTGCGCAAAAGCACATTGCTTTTGTGATGCGCTTTTGTAGTGTGGACATGCTCTTGTGCAAGAAGTTTTTGCGGAAGATCTCTTCTGCAAAAAGCTTCTTGCGCAAGAAGCCTGCAGTGCAGACGTAGCCTCGGAGTTGCAGGCATTGGCAACTTCAAGACATGTTACCAAAAGGAAGTAGAACAAGTTTGGCCCAAAAGTATAGGACAGTTCTTACCTTATTACCCTGGCTGATTCGCGTGTCCCCAGTATAGTTCTGTACAGTGGATGTTTGTCCTTGGATCAGACTGGCAGAGATTCTGGGTGAAGGATTGCCTTCCTCTACAGCATGAGGCATGGGTTACTTGCAAGTTAAACTAGTGTAAATGGTGGATTTTCTTTAAGCCATTATTTGAGGACTTTAGTAACTCAGCCAGAGACTGAGGGTCTGGCACAGGAGTGGGGAGATAAGCTTCTGTGGCCTGAAACATGCAGGTCAGACTAGATGGTCATAATGGTACCTTTTGATCTGAAAGTCTATGGCTGCGTCTAGAATGGCATGATTTTGCGGATATACTTTTAACGGAAAAGTTTTTCCGTTAAAAGTATTTCCGCAAAAGAGTGTCTAGATTGGCACGGATGCTTTGGCACAAAAAGTGCTTTTGCGCAAAAGCATCCGTGGCCAGTATAGACACTATTTTGCGCAAGAAAGCTCCGGCGGCCATTTTCGCCATCGGGGCTTTCTTACGCAAAAAATTCCTTCCCTGTCTACACTGGCCCTCTTGCACAAGAGGGCTTTTTCCCGAGTGGGAGCGTCAAAGTATTTGCGCAAGAACACTGACAATCTTACATTAGATCGTCAGTGTTCTTGCGCAAATTCAAGCGGCCAGTGTAGACAGCTGGCAAGTTTTGCGCAAAAGCAGCCGCTTTTGCACAAAATCTTGCCAGTCTAGACGCACCCTATGAGTAGTAGCACATTGGCTGTGTCTTTGGTAGATGTAATTAATCATGGCTGTTCCCCTCTGCCTTTGAATCTCCCGTTTTAGATCATTATTGACTCTTGATGTTATCCTAACAAAAATCAGTATTTGCCTCTTGCTGTTTTATGCCCTTTTGTTCCCATTGCACAGGGCTTCCCAGGAGACTGCGGTCCACCAGCCTGCTGTGGAGAGGAAGCACACAAGATGCCCTTGCACTCCTGAAAGATGATGTTCTGGTAGCTGACCCAGGAACCAGGTCAGGAGTATTTACCTTCTCTCGGCGAGTATCTGGTGACTAGCAATGCTTACCTGCTAGACTCAGAACCAGAGCTGAAAGTGATGCAGGCAGCTCTATCTGCTACAGTACAGCCCCTGCAATGCTCGTTCCCTTTAACACGCCATTCACTCATGTAAAATCATTGCATCATAAGCTTGGAAGAGCCCTCAGGAGTCATCAAGTCCCCTGCCCAAAGCAGGGCCAACCCCAACAAAATCAACCCAGCCAGGGCTTTGTCCAGACAGGACTTAAAAACCTCTTGGGATGGAGATTCCACCCCTCCCTAGGGAACCATCCCAGTGCTTCCCCACCCTCCTAGGGAAATAGTTTTGCCAAATATCCAACATAGACATCTCCCACCACAACTTGAGACCATTGCTCCATGTTCTGCCATCTGCCACCACTGAGAACAGAGTCTTTCCAGCCTCTTTGGAACCTCTCTTCAGGAAGTTGAAGGTTGCTCTCAAATCCCCCCTCACTCTTTGCTTCTGCAGACTAAACAAACCCAAATCCCTCAGCCTCTCCTCATAGGTCATGCGCTCCAGCCCCCTCATCATTTTCATTGCCCTCCGCTGGACCCTCTCCAATACGTCCACATCCTTTCTGTAATGGCAGGGCTAGAATTGGACACAATACTCCAGATGTGGCCTCACCAGACCCGAATAAAGGGGAATAATCACTTCTCTGGATCTGCTGGCAATGCTCCTCTTAATACAACCTAATATGCCATTCGCCTTCTTGGCTACAAGGGCGCACTGTTGACTCATATCCAGCTTCTCATCCACTGTAACCCCCAGGTCCTTTTCTGCAGAACTGCTACTTAGCCAGTCAGTCCCCAGCCTGTAACAATGCTTGGGATGCTTGCCCTTGTCCTTGTTGAACCTCATCAGATTTCTTTTGGCCCAATCCTCCAATTTGTACCATTGGATACAGAGCAAGAAGACAAAGTGGAACAGTTTGAAAGTCAGCATTCTCAAATAGTGGCAGCCCAGATAGCAGGGATGCAAGGCCATTCTTCCACATTAACCTCATGTCCCATGGCTGATCTGTGTCTGGTGGACAGGACAGAATTTGCACCTGCAGTTGAGAAGGCACAGACTGAGGTCTAGGTGATGCAATCCAGAAAAAAAAATCCAGTTGTCAGATAAAGAAATTCTATGCAATGAGCACATTGTCAGTAATATCTATATTACTGTTACGAGCCCATTTTGAAAGTCAGGCATTTTGCAGTTAAAAAAATGCCAAATTGAAGTTGCTAGATAATACAGACAAATGCATCAGTCTAGGAGACAAATGCAGAACAGAATCCAGAGGCTGGACATGGGACAGTAGCCACATTCAAACTCAACCTTTGCATATTTTGTAGTCAGGATAATTAACCCTTTGAACAACTCACCTAAGAACGTGGTGGACTCTCCATTCCATGGATTATTCACGTACAGGGTGGATACTTTTCTCTGAATGGTCCACCTGAAGTTATGGGATTGGTTCAGGAAACGTTGATGGAAATCCTGGCCACACAGTCAGAGGACACAAGTAGAGTCCTGCACAGATACAAAAATGTGGATTTGCATCTGATCCCCATCCACTAAGCTCAACCGCTCATCTGATCCGCCATCTGCAAGCCAGATTTCACCTTCATCCACGTCTGTACTCTCAGTGCAAGCCATTTGGAGGGCAGGGAGAGGGAACACAGATGAGCAGGGGGGCAGGGTCCTGCAGGGAAGAGGCAGGCAGCCCTAGAGCAGGACTGGGGGTAGGAAGCAGCGCAGGGACAGGGTGAGTGTCTCGTGGTGGGGAAGGGAATGGATCATGTGCTGCTGGGGGCTCATGGGTGATGGTCCCCTCTGCAGCAGCTTCTGCCTTGTCACAGCAGGGCAAAGGGTTAGAGCATCAGGACCCTGCCCTCTCCAGTCCTCATGGCAGGGGGTGGGCCCTGATGCCCAGGAACTAACCCGTGCCCAGGGTGCTGCCCCATTTCCCCTACAGCTCGAGCTCCAAGACCGCAGCCCTGGGCCCTCCTCTCTTGGGGTGTGTCTAGACTGCATCCCTCTGTCGGCAGAGGGATGCAGATTAGTCAGCTCAACATTGCAAATGAGGCAGGGATTTAAATATCCCGTGCCTTATTTGCATAATTTGCAACGACAGATCCCTTATGCCTCCTGCAAGGAGGTTTACAGGATCTGTAGAAAAAGGCTTTCTTTCTCAGCAGATCCCCCTCTAGACTGCTGCTTTTTGCCGACAAAGTGCTGAGTCGGCAAAACGCGGCGGCCATTTTATGCAAATTAGGCATGGGATATTTAAATCCCTGCCTCGTTTGCAATGTCGAGCTGCTTAATCTGCATCCCTCTGCCGACAGAGGGATGCAGTCTAGACATACCCTTAGAGTGGGGCCAGCATCCTGCTCTCCCAGAAACCAGCCACCTCCCCCATGCATGCTTCCAATAGCCACAGCACCAGGACAGCGGTGGGGGGAGGGCCGTGCGTCTGGAATGTAACTGTACAGGGGCCAGGGCTCCTGCCAGTCAGTGCTCACTAGGTGGGGGACCCCTTGTGCAGGGAGGGGGGTTTGGAGTGAGCAAGGGGACCCTGTTGTGCCCCTTCCCTCCAGCAGTAGGGGGCTTGCCCAGCGTCCCCTCCACCTGCACAGGTATCTGCATCTGCTCCACTGCCTGTGAATGGCCTGTGGATACGAAGCAGATATCTGCGGTATGCAGGGCTCCCCACATTGGCCTAATGGGCCCTCATGACCTGCAGATCTGTCTGTTTCACTCCTCCTAGGGCTCCGGGGTCACTTGCTGGTCTCTGAGCACCGTGATACCTGAGGCGTCAAAATGATTTGGATCCTTTCCCTTGTTCGCAGACGCCCATGCCATTCGGACACGTGGTCTTTTCCCAGCGACATTCCCCGTCTTGGCACCTCTGGCGTGGTGGCCACTGTTTGGGAACTTCGAACCCAATAGTTTCGGTCACTTTTGTGATACAAATGTAGGGAGGGACTAAGCATCTTTTTCCTGCTGCTTAAAATGATCATCGTGCTTTATTCTCAGCTAGCTCAACATGGCTGAGCTTGGACTAGGTGGAATGGCCATTGAGAGCTCTGGCCCTGCCCCAGCATGGAAATAAAACTGATTATTATGAATGACTTTGTGACTGGTTGAAAAAGCTTCGAGAGAGACAAAGCCTGTGGGCATGGCTCCAAAGTGTGAACTTGTCCCTTGTATGTGCATGGACAGTATTCAAGCTTAAGGCTTAGAGCTCATGGACTTACAGGTCTCAAACACTTACGTTTCCCAAAGGACTTACCACTCCTCTGATGCTGCCTTGCAGACTCAAAGTAATTGAAGTGCTTTTGCCACCTTAATGTGGTTTAAATGCTTGTGCCAGGTTAAGTCTGCAAAGCAGCTTAGCTGAGACTTTCGTGGCCTGTTCCTGAGAAGCATGGTGCACTTCTTCATCTACAGGCCTGCAGCCCTATTTTTCACTGTCCCATGAACAATTAAAAACAGCAAGGTAGGAAGAGCAGAATTAACTGTTCTTGCAGTGTTATCTCTTGGCTGTTTCTGAGTGTAGAATTTCCAATCTCTATTGCTGAATATGGGCTGTTAGATCTACTGCTCCCATATCAAGATATATTTTTCTAAAAGACATGCTCTAGGAATTTGGAGGGCCGGGGAGGGTGAGTTATCTGGCTTGTGTTATACAGGAGGCCAGATTAGATGATCACAATAGATCACATCTGAAGTATTGGTCGCCCACAATATTCTTGCCAGCAAGTTAAGGGAATGTGGATTGGATAAATGGATGGTAAGATGGATAGAAAGCTGGCTGGAAGGCTGGGCCCAGCGGGTAGTGATCAACGGCTCGATGTCAGGATGGAGGTCGGTTTCTAGTGGAGTGCCCCAAGGTTTGGTTCTAGGACCGGTTTTGTTCAATATCTTTATTAATGACCTGGATGAGGGGATGGGTTGCACCCTCAGCAAGTTTGCAGATGACACTAAGCTAGGGGGAGAGGTAGATATGCTGGAGAGCAGAGATAGGGTCTTAGAGTGACTTAGACAAATTGGAGGATTGGGCCACAAGAAATCTGATGAGGTTCAACAAGGACAAATGCAGAGTCCTGCACTTGGGACAGAAGAACCCCAAGAATTGTGTATAGGCTGGGGACCAACCAGCTAAGTAGTAGCTCTGCAAAAAAGGACCTGGGGGTTACAGTGGATGAGAAGCTGGATATGAGTCAACAGTGTGTCCTTGTAGCCAAGAAGGCTAATGGCATATTAGGGTGCATTAGGAGGAGCATTGCCAACAGATCCAGAGATGTCATTATTCCCCTTTAGTTGGCTCTGGTGAGGCCACATCTGGAGTATTGTGTCCAGTTCTGGGCCCCCCACTACAAAAAGGATGTGGATGCATTGGAGAGGGTCCAGCGGAGGGCAACCAAAATGATTAGGGGGCTGGAGCACATGACCTATGAGGAGAGGCTGAGGGAGTTGGGTCTGTTTAGTCTGCAGAAGAGAAGAGTGAGGGGGGATTTGATAGCAGCCTTCAACTTCCTGAAGGGAGGTTGCAAAGAGGATGGAGAGAGGCTGTTCTCAGTAGTGACAGATGGCAGAACAAGGAGCAATGGTCTCAAGTTGCGGTGGGAGAGGTCTAGGTTGGATATTAGGAAAAACTATTTCACTAGGAGAGTGGTGAAACACTGGAATGGGTTACCTAGGGAAGTAGGGGAGTCTCCATTCCTAGAGGTGTTTAAGTCTCGGCTTGACAAAGCCCTGGCTGGGTTGATTTAATTGGGATTGGTCCTGCCTAGAGCAGGGGGCTGGACTTGATGACCTTCTGAGGTCTCTTCCAGCTCTATCGTTCTATGATTGTGTCCAGTTCTGGGACCCCCACTATAGAAAGGACACATTGGAGAGGGTCCAGCGTAGGGCAACCAAAATGATGAGGGGGCTGGAGCACATGACTTATGAGTGGAGGCTGAGGGATTTGGGTTTGTTTAATCTACAGAAGAGAAGAGCGAGGGGGGATTTGAGACCAGCCTTCAACTTCCTGAAGGGAGGTTCCAAAGAGGCTGGAGAGAGGCTGTTCACAGTAGTGACGGATGGTAGAACAAGGAGCAATGGTCTCAAGTCACAGTGGGGGAGGTGTAGGTTGGACATTAGGAAAAACTATTTCCCTAGGAGGGTGGTGAAGCACTGGGCTGGGTTCCCTGGAGAGTGGGTGGAATCTCTATCCCTACAGGTGTTTAAATCCCAGCTTGACACAGCCCTGGCTGGGAGATTCAGTTGGGATTGGTCCTGCTTTGGGCGGAGGGCTGGACTCGATGAGGTCTCTTCCAGCCCTGGGATTCTCGGATTCTATGACTCCTTTTGGCCTTGGACTCTGTGATTATTTGAATCACTATTGCCAAGTTAATGGTGCTGCAGGAATCCTCCCTTCAACAGTCCCAGTAAATCCAAATGGCAAAACCTCTGTTCTTCTGACTTTCTGCCACTGGGCCTTTGGAGTGAGCCTGGACTGTGAGTGCCTGTCTCAGGGCAGACATGTCAAGGCTGTTCCCCACTCTGGCATGACAAATGCAGAAGTGGGGGCCTGCAGAAACACCCCAAAACCTGGTCTCTGCAGGCTTTGGTACAAAGACTTCCCCCCAAAATCCTACTACCTGGATTTTGGGGAATATCCACTGCCACCACCCAAGCATTCCAAGAAAACCAGGGGACAGTTCGCTTGGGAAACCTCCTCCCTAAAACCTCAGCGGTATCTCAAGCTCAAGACAAAAACAAGCTGCAGTTTGTGGTAGCTGTCTCCTTAGCCAGCCAGATGGCCAGATGACCAGACCTTACAGGTAAAACTAGGACACCAAAATGAACCAATACCAGGTTAATTATAAGAAAAAGAAACTTTTATGATCAAAACAAAACCATAGTTGCAAGCATAGTGACTAGATGAAATTAATATACTCATGAGGGTCCCCTCCAGGGGCTCAAAACTTAGTTACAAAAGAGAGAAAAGCCACTTTTAACAGCGGAGACATCATTTCCACATTCCTAAACCATAAAACAATAAAACCTGACGGGCTAATTAAACTTTGCCCTACTTACATATTGTGAAAAGACTTTTCTTGGAGAGAGACAGGCCTTCCCATCTCCCCGTTCCTTGGAGGAAACCGCTCTGATTCAGACAAAGGAGGGAAAAGATAAAAATTTCTTTGTTCCAGTTTGAAATCCCCACCTGCATTACTATTGGCTACAGATACCTGGCTAGGGACAGTAGACATAGTTAACCCCTTAGTCCCCAGGTGCTGGCCAGCCCTCATGCTTATGACACACCCCAATCTGGGGGTAGGTTCTGGAATTAGATTTCACCAACCTGGTGCAAAATTTGAACTCCCAAAGTACTTCAGAAGCCTTATAATGGGGTCCCAGAACAATACATATAGCGTTGTGGAAAACACTAAAAACCTTCTTATCAGCTTCACATCTCGTGTCCATGCAGGTGATGCTGACAGTCAGGTGAGGTTAGACTGGTTTCCAGATCTGCATTTGTACGAGTTCAGAGAGGCCTGGTTCCTCGGCATAAGTGAGCACCTGATTTGCCAGTGTTGCAGTTGTGACCCTTTGCTGCAGGTGACACTGAGATGCGTTTTTCTTTCTCATTTTAGGTGCCATTACAGTAATTTGGCCTTCTCCCTGATGGCCCATGTGTTGGCTGATCATGCTGCTGAAGGGGAGTACCAGCGCTGGGTCTCTGAAAACATCCTGGATCGCTTGGGCATGGAGGACACTGGTTTTGATATCACACCACCAATCCGTTCTCAAATGGCCATCGGGTTCTATAGCAGTGGGCAACCTGCCCCTCTTTATGACTTGGGCTGGTACAGGCCCTCTGGCCAGATGTACTCCACCGCTGCTGACCTTGCTAAACTGGCAATGGTCTTCCTAGGCACCTACCACCGGCGCCTTCTGGAGCCTGACACCGTGAAGACAATGCTGACACCTCTTTTGAAGTGCTCCAGTGAATACTTTGCCAACAAGACTGGCACGCCCTGGGAGATCAATGAGCAGCTGGGCTACGATATTATCAGGAAGGATGGTGATCTTGATGGCTACTCAGCCACCTTTTCCCTTGTCCCCAAGCTCCGCTTAAGCTTCATAGTGCTAATGGCAGGGCCTAGGCCCCAAGGGGGAGATATTGTGACTCAGACATATGAGTACCTTATTCCAGCCATGGAGACTGCATTCCGGGAGTCAGGGAAGAGCCTGAACCCTCCCCCAAATCCCACCCCTTATGTTGGCTATTATACTTATGCCAATCTGACCTTCTATGAGATTAAAGTTGGGCCCACTGGGGTTCTGCTCATGCAACAGTTTGGACCCCATATTGAAGAGCTGATCCCTGAAAACTACCGGACAATCATGCTCCACCACCTGGAAGACCGAGTCTTCCAGGTGGTTTTTGACAAGGAGTTCCCCTGCATTCTGCAGCTGGGCTCTGCCTCTGTCTCCCTGGAGACCCAGGATGGGCAGCTCTTTAATTTCTATCCTTTTGATCGCAAGGGTTTGTCTCCCGGCTTTGATGCCCCAGGACTAAACACATACAACGTGGTGCGTATACACAACAAGCCCGTGTTCTACAGTTAAGTGCCCTTGCTCCTGCGGGACCAAGGGCGGAAGCTGTTTCTGTTCTGTGTACCCCTGGCTCTTTGGTCCCCAAGCCTTTGGGGATGCATCGTGAAAGGGAAAGATGTCAGCAAACTGACTGCTTCCTCCACCCAAAGCTCTCTCTTCTGAAATGACTGCCATGGTCCGTGACCCTTGAGCCAAGAGGGGCTGGGCTGGCTGCTGCGGGAGCCTGTAGAAACGCCCTGCTGGTGATGTTGGATACACAGGTCACCGCATACTCTCTAGCGCTTAAATCTTCCAGTGCTACAGCTGCCCATCTGGCCACCATCACAAAGCCTGGCTGGCTTCAGTGGGCCACCGGGAATCTCCTGTGCTTTAGAACCAGAGTCTGTTCTGGGATCCAAGTGTATTTCTGTCAGCTAGCCCAGCGACCTGCCTATCAAACTGCCTTCTCCTCTGGGGTTCGCCATAATCTGCATCCTAGCCCGCTTTGTCCCATCTAAGGGAGGGTGGGGTCCATCTCCCCTGTGTGGCTCAGAGGGATAGAGCGAGCAGTTTGCACTAGGGAACAGGACAATTTCCCTGTGGGCCAGGTGGGGTTTCTGTTGCAGCTGCTCGTTCACTGAGGAAGTTGTAGGGCTTAGATCCAGAAGATCAAAGCGAGTTAGTGTGAGGGGGCAGGAGCACAGGGAGGAGCTGTCTGAGCGCCTAGCCAAGCAGATGTGCTCTGAGTGCGTGTGGGAATGGGAGGGCGCAGGGCACCAGTAGAAGGTTAGTTCCAGGGCCGTGTTTCTCTCCCCCAAGTCTAGGTAGATGTCTGGATGTGTGTGTGTGCCTCGCAGTGGGGATGTAGCTGTGAGTACTGTGTGTTGGCCTATGTTGTGGCTCAGGGATGAGTACAGATCCCTGGAGTTCCTCATGTGCAGAAACTGGCCTGTGTCAGGACTGGGCTTCAATGGGCTCTAACCTTTTCCCATGTTCCATGCATGGTGGAGAGAAGCTTCCTCGCTGTTGGGGAGAATTAGCGCTAACGCAGACGGACGTCACAAGGGAGGGCACTAGCTTGAAACCTGATCCCTTTCCATTAGGGTCCCCTTTGAGTGCTTCCTAATGCTCCTGAGGCGTTTTGCTCCTTGCGTGTACCCGCCTGGAGGCCTCGGCAGGGAGATCACGTGCAGGGCTGGATTAAGGCATGGGCTAGCCAGGCAGCTGCCCGGGGCGCCAACCTGGGGGGGGTGCCTGATGGCAGCTTTAAGGGGAGCGCAGTACCCCTTATAGCTGCCATCAGGCGCCGCGCGCCCAGCTCCTGGATCACGGGCTGCAGCAGCTCCCAGCGGCCACCCTGCGGCAGCCGCCGGGGGCGGGGACCGCATTAACCCCCACAGCGCCGGCCAGCAGTGTCCTTCCCCTTGCGGCCGCTGGGCCCTGAATGGCCAGGCTCGGCCCGCCCCGGGCAGCCCCGGGCTGCACTCCAGCGGAGGTAGCCTGTCTGGGCCGGGCTGGGCACGTGCGTCCTGCCACCACCAGCTCTGTGCACCCTCCCCCATGTGCCGGGCGAGGGCGGGGCCACACATGCACCATCCCCCAACCTGGGGCTCAATTCAACTGTCTGCCCGGGGTGCCAGAATGGCTCAGTCTGGCCCTGATCACATGACACAAGTTGCCATGTCTGATCATTTGCTTCATCCCCCTGGGTAAAACATCCCCTGTGTGGAAGGATGTAGGGAGGCGGCTGTCAGCAGAGGACGGATTCCACCCACAGAGACCTTCAGCTGCACCAACATCTACTTGGTGCTTAGGGCAGCATCACTGCTGCTGCCCTGCCTGGAACCTGAGTCCAAAGCAATCAGCAGCTGGGCTGGATAGATGTTACCCTGGGGATTAATTACCCTCACTGCTGAGAGCTGGCTCAGACTTGCCGTGGACTGTCTAGTCCTGAACATTCAACCCCTGCCTGTGGTGCAGGGCGAGGGCAGGCTAAGAAAATCGTTTCAAGTCAATGACTTTCGACAGCAGATGTTCTCTTGTGCCAGCTAGGGATGGAAAATCCCGGTTCATCAGTTAACTGGTTCAGCCAGAGGTTTAACTAGTTAACTGATTAAGCAGGATCCCACTCTCCCCACCATGCAGGGGGACCAGCTTCTACTCTCACCCCCTCCCCCTGTGCGCAGGGCAGCCTCTCCAGCTCCCACCTCCCCTACCCCCCGTACGGGTTACCCCTCACATCCCTTGTGCCAGCGTGGTCTCTTGTGGCTGGTTAATTTCCTCCACCTGGTCATAAGCCCGTGGTGGCAGCCAGCAGCAATTGCAAGGTGTTCTGCAGCTGCTCGTTCTTGCAGGATTTCAGAGGGTCTGGCTTACCCTCAGGAGCTGCCAGAGCTGGAAGGTAAACTTCTTGTCCTCCCGGCCTCTCTTCAGCTGACCTCTGGTGCCCTCCCTTAAGATCACTGGGGAAAAGGAGGTGAACAGAGCCTAGAAATCTGTGATTTACTCCATCTCCACCCCCATCCTCCTACATCTGAGCTGCCCATTAGACGTAGGATAAGATGTAAAGACTCCGCTGCTCCATCCAGTCCCTGGAATCACGGCTGTTGCTGCAGTACAGTCGTGGTCCCATTGGTATGTAGGTGATCACGGCTGTTGCTGCAGTACAGTCGTGGTCCCATTGGTGTGTCGGTGATCACGGCTGTTGCTGCAGTACAGTCGTGGTCCCATTGGTGTGTCGGTGATCACGGCTGTTGCTGCAGTACAGTCGTGGTCCCATTGGTGTGTAGGTGATCACGGCTCACACCTTGAGCATCTTCAGATATTCACACTGTGCAATAACAATATTAAACCTGTGTAAATCCTGTGAGCGTTGGTGCCTTGACCACGTGGCTGCAGCTTGAGTAAGACTGGATCTGTCTACGACTGACTGCAGTGCTCCTCTGGGCACTCCCTGCAAAATGCAGCCTTTGAGATTTTGAGCTGTGTCTTTTGCTCTTTACATAACACCTGGAATAGGAGGAAAACGTGCACAGCGTAGTTCAAGCTGAGCAGGCACACGGCTGCTCCGGCAAGATTCTACCTGGAGCACAGTGAGCTTCACAGACTGTTTAAAGGAACATTACCCAGTCCCTGTGCATGACAGTAAGGAAAGTCTGATGTTGCTGTGTGACAAGATTGACTACCCACGGATTACAATATGCATAATCTGCACTGGCGAGACCTTGCAATGCAAATGCTGAGATACTCTCATTAACCCACAAATCAGTTATGAGGGTTGCTTGCACACTTCCTACGGGCACTGGTAAATGTGCTCCCTCGATTTTAATAGTTTGGTAGAAACAGGACAAGCTTAAAATAACCAAAACAATTTTTTAAAGTTAATATTTTAAATCTCTCAGGCAAATTTGCGTGGACTTTAATCAGTGGGCAGGGATGCTTCCGCATGGGGCTAGGTCATGCCTCTAGTGCTGTGTGCTGTGTAGTGGGATTGCCTCGCGTCTTACTTCATGCCCAGCTGCTAGCCAGCTTTGGCCAAAGGGAGGAAGAGTGTGTGAGTCCTTCCTCTTTAACAATTCTGCTCTCAACTTTTTCTTTCTTTATATTAATAAACCTTTAGATTTCAGATGCTAAAGGACTGGCCCAGCGAGCTCTTTGGGTAAGTTCCGAGGTATACAGTGACCTGGGAATGTGGGATCAGAAGAACCTGTTGGAGCTGGTGAGACTGGGTTTCATAACCTCTCGCCTGTGTACGGAGCGGTGCTGGTTGTGGCACAGGTACAGCTGACGTGTCCAAAGGGATTTGCTCATGTAACTTCTTGGTGGCCAGAGTGGCAGCTGAAGTGTTCTTTGTGGCTGGTTTGGTGCCTTTCAGAGGAGGAGCCCAGTCTTGGGCTGTAAGTAGCCCTGGTTCTAAGCAATTTGCCCTGATTTGACCCTCACAGCAGTGCCCCAGATCCCGTTATATTACAGTGGTGCAGTCATGCTTGGATCCTCGGAACCATGTCAGCCGAGCTTTGGCTTGGAACCCCACCAAAATCCCTAAATTTGGATTTTGGGATCGAGAGTTTGGTTGGTTAAAAAGCAGTTGCAATGAGCCAGCAATAACATGAAGATCTTTGCAAAAAAGACCTTGAAGATTTATGCTCAGAGAAAGGAAGTTGCCTTTAGAAAGAAAGCTACTAAGCAAGAACTGAGATCTTTGCTAATGATCAGTGACCAGCAGGCAAGAGAGCAGCCCTTATCCAATGTTATAGGGGCAGCAGAAGCAGTTAGTGTGCAGCCAGAACTGAAGAAAATGGAGCTTGCCTATGAACAAAAACTTGCAGACCTGCAGCAAAAGGCGAAAGAAAAGGATGCCGAGAGAGAGAGAGAAAGAGAGAGAGAGAAGCTGCTGAAAGAGAACAAAAGGCCAGAGAAAGGAATGCTGAATTGGAGACAGAGGCCCACACCAGGCAAATGGTATTTCTGGCTGCTGAAGAAAGAGCTAGGCAACAAGGGCGCCATTTCAGGTGTGGGGCGGGGGGAATGGGGAGCGTCCCAGAGTGCACAGCTGGGGCTGGCTTTTCATCCTGTTCCCCGGATGCTAAGGGAGTGAGGGGAAAGTGCCTGCATTCCCTACATGAAGGGAGCTCACCAGCCAGATGTGAGAGGCATGCGCAATGCAGGCACTTTCCCCTTACCCCTTAGCGTCTGGGGAACGGGATGAAAACGCAGCGCGTCCTGGAGCGCACGGCTGCTCCCCACCCTCCACGCACCTGAAATGGCTCCTTTGCTAGGCAAGCTGAAAGGAAATCCAGGAGAGCTGCTGAGAGGGCACACCAACTTCAGCTACAGGTATTTGAGGAGCAGCAGAGGTTACAACGCCCTGGAAGACCTCCCCTCCCCCAGACACCAGGAGCTGAGAAAGGCTGTGACCTATTTACAGAGCAGTGGTTCCCAACCTGTGGGCCCCAGCCCCCCTGGTGGTCCATGACGGTACTGCAGGGGGTCTGCAGAAAGTTGGGGTCCGAGCCGGCAGCCAGCAAGTCCCTCAGCCCGTGCTAATTCCCAAGCCACGTGGCTCTTAATATGTTTAAAGAGCAGAGGAGCAGCACCCAGACCCCCCACTATGCCTCCTCCTTCCCTGCCCCCTCCCTGCAGAGATGGTGTTGGGGGAACCAGCTTTAAAGCCGGCTCCCCTCAGCACCGGTTCCTGTTCCCCTTGCTGCCTCTGATAGAGGTAGCGGGGGGGGGGCAGGGGCGAGGTAGCGACCAGTCAAGTCACAATGCGACTGCCCGATAAGCATATGCCCATGGGGTAGTGGAGTGCTCACTTATATCTCTAGTGCAAAACAGCGCGTCCCATTGACCGGAGCCCGCCTTGGGCTTACAGCCCCCTTACATGCTGGGGAGCATGCCAGGAGGGCGGATACCTCCTGTGGCTGTTTGGTCCAGCCAGCTGTGACATGCTTACAGGAACTCCTCTCTACGGCCACATCTCACACTCCCCTCTCCCACGGCCTCCCGCCTGTGGGACACAGCAGGGCGTGTTTTCTTGTGCTCTGGTTGCCCGGGTAGATGCCACTGCACTCACAGCATGGAGCAGAGCCAGGCTCATGGGCCTCGTGCTACCCTCATGGCGCAGGGCTTGCAGACTGCCCGCAGGTCGCTCCAGCAGGATGAGGGTGAGGAGGACGAAGCTCAGCGTGGCCCATAGGCCCTTCTCACCCAGTTCCTGGTGCTCCTGCTGCTGTGCATGCTCCTCAGGCCCCGGGACAACTGCGTCATCCAATAAAAACGGAATTAGTAATGAACGAGGTGCCAGGGGTCAGTAACTGACGTGCCAAGCCTAGAGATGCCAGGGCTCAGATGAAGCACTGGAGAGGAATACTCTGGGGTCTCCCCAATATTCTCAGTTTCTGATTTCAGGGTGACTCTCTGCCGCCAGGTTTGGTGTGGTAAGAGAAAACCGGTGACCGTCCAGTCCCATGGAAGCTGAGTGATGCTGTTGGCTGGGGTACAGAATAGGCATGATGAGTGTAAATGGAAAGAAACATTTCCTGCTTTGCAAATCCCTGCCCAGGTCTCTGCAGAGAATGACTCACTTGCCAGTAGAAAGCATGGCACCTGCTGAGCAATGGTGGGAATGCAATGGAATGAGCAGAAGAAAGTGTGCGCTTATGAGAGAATGAGCCTCTGCTTTTCCCGCCAGTCTGCAGTGTGAAGGGCTCGGCTGGTTTCTCTCTGGAGCTGTGCTTTGTCCTTATTGTGACTGTAAGTCGGGGAACTTGTTTTGAAGTTTTTATTGAAATAAACATGAACACAGAGATCCTAATCCTTCTGCAGCCCATCCTTTCTGCAGAGAAAATCACAGCTCCCTTATTTTGCTCCTTTCACAGAATCCCTTATTTGGTTTATGCTTGAAAACTTAGGGCAGGTCTACACTGCCAGGCTATTTTGGGACACCAGAGGTCTTTTGAACATGTCTACTATCGCGAAATATAGCGGAGCATCCCTGTAAACCTCGTTTTGGTGTTCCTGTAAACCTCGTTCCACGAGAGATAAGGGATATCTTGACATAGTGTGTTATTTGGAAATTTGGCACTGTGTAGACATGCCAAATTTCAAAATAGCCTATTTTGAAATAGAATTGAAGTAAGATACACAATTTGTGAAGCACAAATTGTGCATCTTATTTCAAGCGAAGGCTGCAGTGTAGACGCGCCCCTAGAGTCTAGAGAGAGTCCCAGACTCCTCTCCAGGGACCACACCTACATCTCCAGCTTCTGAAGTTGGGCTCCAGCATCTTTCATTTTCTCAGCTCCAGGATCATGTTCTGGGTAACATGGACCTTTGCAGCAACAGATGGAATCAGGATGGGGCTGTGCGCAACAGCTCTTGGGACCTGGCAAGGGAGGCTGATGCGAAGGGTTGAGGCAACATATGACACCGTTAGACAAATTGCTGCTGCAGCTGCACTCGGTGCTTCGGGCCCCAGGTGGCGAATTCGCAGCCCAAGCTGCACAGTTAGCCCCTCGCTGAAAGCACACCTCATCACCATTGCCCAAGGCAACTACTCAAGCCTGCATGATGAGCATGGGTGTCCAGCAGAGTCTGGGCCATGTTCCTCTCTCCAGGCTTTCATACCACACCCACCCTTACCCCAAGGGAGAGCCAGGGTAGGCCTGGTGGTGGGAGGGGTACTCAGGGCTCCAGAAGAATGCAGCCTTCCAGAGGGTCTGTTTATTTCACAAGGTTGGGGGGAGCCTGGCTAAGGGTAAGTCTGCACTGCAATTAAAACCCACTGCTGGCCCACTAGTGCTCACAGAACTTGGCTGCACTGTTTGATTATGGTGCAGGCATTTGGGCTAAAGCTGGTACTTGGGCCCTAGGACCCTGCAAACTGGGAGAGTCCGGAGCTAAGGCTGCAGCCCGCGCCAGACCCTCTACACTGCAATTAAACAGCCCCTTGCCCAGAGCCTGCAAGCCTGAGCGCCTTGTTGCAGTGTGGACACAGGCTCCGCCCCGATGGTCCATGTCTCCGAGGGGGAAGTATACTACTGGCATTCCAGGCGTGGTCCAAAGCAGCTGAAAGGTGACAAAACCCCAGAGCAGCCTGTTCTAGAAAACATTTGGCAAATGTTGGCAACAGCCTGGTAGAAGCTGAATGTGCTTAAGGTAAAAGAGCAGGAATTAGGCTCTGCTGGACTCTTGGTGGGGTCCCGGATTTACGTGGCACCAGCACCAGCACTACTCACTCAGCAAACATTAAACAGCGGGCGTGTCCCCAGAGCACAGTGCTTCATTGTATTATGATGAAGCACTGTCAATTATTCTATTTGCTTTAAATTACTTATTGGTTGAAATATTCTCCATCTGCCTTGGCATATCCTTACTGCAGTGCACGCAGACGTATCACGCAGGCAGGAAAATATCCAGTCCGTATTCTGGTAGATAGGCACTTTCGAGGTTAGACATTCATATTAAAACCTGATCCAAGAGAACCCTTTTTTGTACACTGCGTAGTGACACTTTTGACTTTAGGTGCACAGGACCATGAGGCCAGTATCTGTGCACTGGCTATGTATGTGGATCACTGGGAATATGCAAAGCTGTTCTAGATCATGCTAACAAAGTTCTGTAAGGGACATGCAAGCTCATGAGTCAGTGTTTGACCAATTCAGGGTTACAATGAGGGCTTCCCACATGCCACTTGTGCAGTTCTTACACCTTCCCCTAAAGCATCAATGATGCTACACTCAGACAGGAAACACAATTGCACAATTTACAGCAGTGCAGCGGGGTTAGAGCGGTGGCCAGCTGCTTGCTCACCCCAGCTGCCGGCAGGTCTGTGCCTGTGGTTGGGAGGAAGGGGACGGGGTCTTTGTGCACTGCTCCAGCTGCTGAGGCACCGCCCTCCCTTCATTCTTGGCCGCAGGGATGCACATGCCGGCAGCCAGGGTAAGCGAGCAGCCGGCAAGCACTCTGACCCTGCTGCACTGCCGGCAGTCCCCCCCCCACTCCCCCAGGATGGCAGGTGGGGCTGGAGGATGTGTGGTGGGGAGGGGAGAATCTTTCTCTCACACAGGGCTGAGGGTGGCAGAATCTCACAAACTTGAGTACTTTCAATGACTCTCAAACCCTTTGAACAACAAACCACACTCCCTAGTGGAAGGAGGTTCCTAGTGGGTGTGTCTATACTACAGGGTTTTGTCAACAAAAGTGGACTTTTGTTGACAAAACTATACCTGCGTCTACACTATCGCCGAGTTCTGTCAACATAACGTTGACAGAACTCGGCAGTTTTGTCGACAGTGGTAAACCTCATTCTATGAGGAATAACGCCTTTTGGTGACAGAAGGCGTTATTGCATCTACACTGTCCTTTGCGTCTACACTCTCATATCTACAAAGCGGCTTGCTTTGTCGACAAAACTGGCTGTAGTCTAGATGCTCTTTGTCAACAGAAGCTTTGTCGACAGTATCTGTCGACAAAGCCTCTGTTGACAAAAGCTTGTAGTCTAGATGTACTCAGTGTGTTGTTCAGTCATTTATTTACTGTTAAAACAAAAAACAGGACTATGTAGCACTTTAAAGACTAACAAGATGGTTTATTAGTTGATGAGCTTTCGTGGGCCAGACCCACTTCCTTTGATCTGAGGAAGTGGGTCTGGCCCACAAAAGCTCATCAACTAATAAACCATCTTGTTAGTCGTTAAAGTGCTACATAGTCCTGGTTTTTTGTTTCAGCTAGACTAGACTAACACGGCTACATCTCTATTACTTATTTACTGTTAAACATTCCTGGAAGAAATTAACTCTCTCATTCTCCTCTTCACAATTTGGACCATAGCACATTTAATAACAATAATTGCAAGGCTAAGCAGATTTTAAGCAGATGTTATTGACGTTGTGAAGACGAGGACTTTAACAGGGTTCAAAAAAGAGCATTCATGGAGGTTCGGTCCATCAATGGCTATTAGCCAGGGGGCAGGAATGGTGTCCCTAGCCTGTTTGTCAGGGCCTGGAAATGGGTGACAGGAGAGGGATCACGTGAGGATTCCCTGTTTCTCTTCACTCCCTCTGGCGTTGGCCACTGTCGGCACACAGGACGCTGGACCTTTGATCTGACCCAGTCTGGCCGCTCTGATGGTTGTTCTATTAAAGATAGTGTACAAAGTATCAAACATATGTTAAGGTTCCAAAATTGACACCTCAAGATTTGGGATTGGAAATATCTTGCTGTAGATTGTTCTAAATTTACAACTAAACCAGTTTTCTCAAAGCGATCCGCTAAACCACTTGGAGAAACCTAACTGGCTGCACTGGGTTATTTACTGGCGCTGCAGCCACAGAGCCTCACGGCTCCCATTGGCTGGTTCACCCTTTGTGGCCCAGGGGAGCCATGGGAAGCAGCATCCAGCCCACGCTCCCCTTGGCTGCAAACGGCGTAACGGAGCCAGTGGGAGCCGCAAGGCTCTGTGGCCACGGCGCCGGTAAATAAACAAATCGGGGTGGCCACTGAACAGGTTTTCAAAGCGATTTCGCAGTACACTTATAATATGGCTTTGACTGGTATTCATTAGGAACAATGTTCCTGTCTGTTCACTTCTAAGTGCAAAAACCCCCAGGAGTTTTCAGGCGCCTAAGTAGCCTCTGGAATGGAATCATGGTTAAAGCTGCCCCCCCCCATCTGAAATGGGACTCCTGCGTAAAGGACAAGGCAACTCCTGGCGCCCGTGTCTGTTGCTCGGATGATTTCCCACCACCGAAGCTTTGAACTTGGACCAGGGCAGCTGGCCAAGAGGTTGCTGCGTCAGAGCAGAACTGGGGTGCTCTGGGGACCTGTAGTGCTTTAAAGCGGGAAGGGCACCTGGTCATTAGTCAAGGGAAGGAGGTGACCAGCAACCTGCAAGAATGGAGGCTAATAGGGTACGTCTAGACTACATGGCTCTGCCGGCAGAAGCATGTAAAATAGGCTTCCCGACATAGTCAGTGAAGCCGGGATTTAAATATCCCCGGCTTCATTAAAATAAAAATGGCCGCCACGCTGCGCCGGCTCAGCTGATTGTTGGCACAGCGCGTGAGTCAAGGCACTGATCGGTCAACAGGGAATGCCTTTGTCGACCGCTCCCTTATGCCTTGTGAAACGGCGGTCATTTTTATTTTAATGAAGCCGGGGATATTTAAATCCCGGCTTCATTGACTATGTCGGGTAGCCTATTTTACATGCCTCTGGCGACAGAGCCATGTAGTCTAGACATACCCATAGATATTGGTGTGTGATGCATGATCTGACCCTCACTGTGGGCCGTTGTTAGTAACCTGGTCCCATAAGAAGCAGCAGTGGAGGTGAATGCCTCAGTGAAACATACTGAGACTGATGTTGGCTTGGGAAGGTAATGAGAGCTCTTCCGAAAAAACTTCTTCCAAAATGAGCGTGCCCACACTGCCAAAGCGCATTGAAAAAGCGATCTGCTTTTTTGACAGATAGCGTCCACACTGAATGGACTCTATCTCGCATTTCAGCTGTGATTGCTATGGCTGGAGTGACCACCAGGGCACCTGTGCTTTTTCCTCTTTCCTCTTCTTTCGAAAGAACGCCCTCTTCCCCATCCACACGTGCCTTCCTCATAGAAAGAGGTTCACCAATGTCGGAAAACCCCTCTGTTCTTTTGATTTTTTTTTGAAGGAACGTGATTGAAATGTGGACTTAAGTGAAGATTTTTGGAAAATAGGCCATTTTTTCCAAAAAACCCTCTGTAGTGTAGACATACCACAGATGTATGGAGCCAAAACAGCCACTTCAGAAGGAGCTGGATTTTATTTTGATTCATGCATCACAGCTCAATAGTTCACTCCTGAAAATTCCTTTATCAAGGTTGAACTTTTTTAACTGGTGATGTCAGAACCAGAAATGTTAGTCCCACGATGAGATCTGCCAGTCGTTGAAAGGGCGTGCACAGTGAACTCATACCTCAGATGCCATTTTTAGAATGTCGGTGACTGGACTTTAACTGAACAAAATCCCAAGACTAAGATTTATTTTTTTATTTATACAGGTTGCACCTCTGTGGACCGGTACTCTCTGGTGAGGCAACATCCATGTTCCTGATGTTGCCGGACTAGAGAGCCCCAGCGGCAGAGGTTGCCGACGGCTCAGGGTGGAGTCCACCAGTGGTCCAACCTATAGCTGATTATGAATGAAACTTCAATTTTCAGTAGTCCAGTCCTCATGAGCAGTCCTGAAATAACAAACCAGTATGCACAGTCCAGGACACACAAAATTATCTGACACTGTAGAAATGACACCACATTTCTTAACCATTAGATACACTGGAACCTCACAGTCAAGAACATCGTGGGAATGGAGTTCTGAAACGTCTGGAATGCTAAACCAAAGTTTACCAATTGAACATTGACTTATACAGTTTTGAAACTTAACTGTGCAGGAAAAAGTTGCTGTTAACCATCATAATTTAAATGAAACAAGCACAGAAACAGTTTCCTTACCGTCTCAAATCTTTTTTAAACTTCCCCTTTCTTTAGTAGTGCACATTTCACACGCTACTGTATTGTCATTGGGTTTTTTCAGTGGGGTGTTTTGTGTTTTGTTTTGTTTTGATGTTTTGTCTCTGCTGGTGCTGGATTAAGTTCTTCTGGTTCCAAAGGAGGGGCGTGGTTGACCAGTGTTTGTAACTCTTAGGTTCTAATGTAAAAGCATTTCCTCTTTTCACTCTTAGCTGATACTTCTCATAACGTCATCATACTGGGAAACTTGGTTCTATAAACTCAGCTCTTGGCAGGTAAATGGAGTGATTGAAAACTGAATTGCAGTTCCCAAGCGATCTTCATATACTGTCAAAGTTGCTGAGCAATTCTTCCCTTAAGCAAACAGCTATAAACTGTCCTAGATCCATGCTCAAACATGTGAGTGTTGAGATATTTACCTTTATGATTATCAGTATCTGATTATTCCTGTTAACTCAGAACAAATGTACCCACCAAACTCTGTAAAAGAGACCTTGACCAGCAGAGTTCTATGAGGACACCTTACCAGACTAGCGCTGTGAATCATCCATGTGGAAGCAGTATCTGAAGGAATGCTTCCCTTATAGCTAGCTGGAATGTGGGAGATACGATGTAAATAGAGTTTGCTCCTGCTTTACTTAGATTTGTTAGATATTTTTTCAGCAGGCACAGTGCACCAGCTAGGTTTGTATTAAATGCAGGGACGGCTAAAATATGGTTACTAATGTTTGTAATTTTGTGGCAATATGGAAAAGCAGGACTGTGCTACATCCCAACTATAGATACAGAAATGGTGGGGTCTAAAATAGCTGTTACCACTCAAGAAAGATCTTGGAATCCTTGTGGAGAGTTCAATGTGCAGTGGCAGCTTAAAAACTAAAAAGCCAATGGAATATTAGGAGTCATTAGGGAAGGAGACAAAATACTATCATGCCTCTCTATAAAATCATTGTATGGCCGCATCTTCAATACTGTATGCAGATCTGGTCACCCCGTCTAAAAAAAGATCTTTTGGGTTTGGAAAAGGTACAGAAAGTGCAACAGAAATGATGAGGGGTAAGGAACAGCTTGGAAAAGAAATGACTGAAGGGTGGGGGATATGCTAGAGGTCTAGGAAAGCATGAATAGTGTGGGAAAATAGAATCAGGAAATGTTATTCGTTCCTCCACTAACATAACACAAGAAGCTGACCCAATTAACTGTATAGAAGGCAGATTTAAAACAATCAAAATAAATTATTTTTTCACAGTCAACTTGTGGAACTCTTTGCCAGGACATGGTGAAAAGGCCCAAACTATAACAGTGTTCCAATAAGAACAAAATAAGTACCAATGGCTACTAGGCAGAATGGGCAGGGATGGTGCCCCTAGCTTCTGTTTGCCAGAAGCTGGAGATGGATCATGACAATTACCTCTTCTGTTTATTCCATCTGAAGCACCTGGCATGGGCCACTGTCAGAAGACAGGTCACTGGGCTAGAAGGACCGTTGGTCTGACCCAGTCTGGCCATTCTGATGTTCTTAAATAGAGCTGAAGTGTATCTGCTCCCTGCTGTAACCTACTAGACCCCACTCCCCTCCCAGAGCTAAGAGCGAGCCCAGGAGTCCTGACGGGGACTGTCTTTCTCCACAGAATTAGTAACAAAATAAGAATAAATATGAAATTTTTTAAGGCTAACCAGGGTCCCTTACATAACTTGCCACAAGATGTCAGAATATGTTAGTGTTACAGCGGAGTGAGTCTAATATTTATTTAATTTTCTTTCTTTTATATAAGAATTAGTTGCAGTGCTCCTGTCAGCTAATTGCTAAGTTTTCTGCCAAAAAAGTGGAGATTTCCAGTGTGTTAGTAGCCCCTGGATAGAGATGATGGGTGGGTGGGTGGAGGCAGATGGGGCTGGTTTCCCCTGCCTCTCCATCAATACTTGGCTTGCACTGAGCATGCTCAGTAACACTGCTGACGTCTCTGTCCTCAGTCCACCCCCACTCTCTTCCCCCCATCACAGCATGCACAGGTGCCCCACAAATCTGAAATGGTCCATGGCACAGAGATGTGATGAGAGGTCAGTCGGCCGGGGCGGGGGTGGTCAGCAGCGGGTGAGTGGGGGGCGAGTGACCAGCGGAGGGAGTGAGGTGCCTCTTTGCCTCCCCTCCCTCAGGATGGGCGGGGAACTCTGGCTCTGCCCTGACCAAGGGCAGCCACTGTGCGTGGGTCGGGCACGTGAAGGGGACACTTGCATGGCTGGACGCGTGAGCCTGAGAGGGAAAGGACACTGCCCGGCCTGCCGGGGCGGGACTCTTACTCCTGGCTTATGCTAGTGAAGCCTGTGTGTGGTGTTTTCCCAAATTCATGCCACGTCCCTTCCCTCCCTTCTGGATTCTTTCCTTGTGAGTGGGGAAGCAGTGCCTCTCAGGAGTGCCCAGGAGAGCTGGGGCCTTGCGCCAGTTCTGTGTTGAATGGATGGACAGAACCCCTTACGTCAGGGCTGGGGAATCTTTATAGGGTTGGGGGCTGCTGACCCACAGAAAAATCAGTCAGGGGCTGCACACAAGTAAGAAACAAACAAAAACCAAACCCTCTCTGACATGGCCCCTGACTGAGAAGCAGAAAGACTTCCCCTCCCACACTCCCCTCGCACACCAGAGCCCAGGGGGGCCCAGCTGAGTAGATTTTGTGTGCTCCAGCCACATGGTGGGGAACTGGGGGAGGGGGGTTGGAGTGCCAGTGCAGGCTCCCAACACTGGGGGGGAAGCCTCGAGCCTCAGGGTCCAGATCCAGGCAAGCTGGGGCCGCACTCAGCCCCCAGGCCTGAGGCTCCCATCCCTGCCCTAAATATTGACTTGGCTGCTGCTGGCTCCACCTGACAGAAGGGTCACATGTGCACTATAATTCAGTGAATTTCATTAGCGTCTCCATTTTCATCTCCTTTGCTGTCAGTGTGTTGCTTTATATACTCTGTAGACTTTGATATCAACTCCAGGGGCATGATCTTGCCTTTTCCCATGATTTGTAAAGTGCTCTCCATATCTATGGCACCCAATAATCATAAATACTATGAGCAGTAACCATAGGGGTGGAAAGCCTGGCTGTGCTCTGCAAACTGCCTCAGAGAGGAGCATTGTGTTTGGGGTTGTCAGAGCTGTTCCCACTCTGACGCTCCAAATGCAAAAGGGGGGTCCCGCAAGAGGCCTTAAATATCTTGTCTCTAAGGCTCTGCTCACTAAAACTCCCCAGGGTCACAGATTCCCGGACTTTGGGAGGTAGCTGCCACCACCAAGTGAAACAGAAGAAAACCCCTTTCTTCTTGAACCCAGGAAAGAAGCACTTGGACTTCTTCCAGAGGGGTACCCCAAGCTCCTTTACCACAAGAGAGCTTGAAAAAAAGAAGCGAGAAACCAAACTGCAGTCTCTGGCAGCTGACTCTCAGTCGTAGGCATGCAGACACAGACACAGACACAGACCTCCTGTTTCCTTCCAGGGCACAAAATCAAATCATCGCCTTTAAGAAAAAGGTGATTTTATTAACAAAACAAAAGATATGCCCGATAAAGCAGACTCGGTTGCTAGGTGTTTCAGAGCAACTGAGCAAAGCAAACTGCAGCACAGAGAGCATCTCTAGGTGTGCTCTGGGGCAGTGAATGGGGGAGGGAAGGCAGAGAGAGATTCACACGACAAGTTTTAACCAAACAACCAAAACAAAGGAAAATGTCCCGATGGCGACTAAATACACATTTTCCCTTTATTTATTCACGATCCCTTCCTGGTGGAGTCCACTTGCACGCCCAGTATCCCTGGTAGGCGTGGTCATTCTGATTCCTGCACTTTGCTCCCTCCAGCCCTTACCTTAGAAGTCACCGAAGGTAGAGCAGACCAGATACCATTCGAATTTCAGCACTGCATCCCATTGGTTCTCCTGGCCCCCTGCCGACACCCTCGCTAGCTACCTGAGTTTAACCCCTTAGTCACCGAGTGCTGGCCAGCGCTCCCCCTGCCCATCACAGGGGTCTTTGCTTATTGCCAGCTGAGATGGTGTCTCTCACCCACCTAGCAGGCATGCTGGGGGCTCTGTTCCCCTCTTGTGGTGACTAGTCCACAGAAACAAAAGACAGGACTATGTAGCACTTTAAAGACTAACAAGATGGTTTATTAGTTGATGAGCTTTCGTGGGCCAGACCCACTTCCTCAGATCAAATTGTGGAAGAAGATGGACACTGTCGGCACATGATGATATAGATTATATTTCTGGATGAGCAGGAATATGTGTTCTTGATCTTATAACTGAATTGGTTAGGTCCAATAATGGTGTCAGTGTCCATCTGCTATGTACACTGGACAAACGTCTCAGACGCTTCGCCAAAGAATCAATGCACACAAAATGGATATCAGACAGGATCACAAAGAAAAAACAGTTTCTTGCCATTTCAACCAGAAAGGGCATTGTCTCAATGACTTGATTACCTGCATCCTGCTTCAAAGACATTGTCACACCAGGCTTGAAAGAGAAACCTCTGAACTGTCATTCATGCTTAAATTTGACACTTTAAGCCGGGGTCTCAACAAAGACTCTAATTATCGTACCCATTACAAAGATAGCTTCCCCAATTATCACCTCTAATATCATTAGCTCACAGACATTTGCCTCCCGCCCCTTATCCCCCCTCTGTTCTGAAATTTGATTTGTCCTTTTTTATGTGTGTTCATTTTTTTGATTGTATCCCTTTGGTATATATGGTCATACCTATTTTCTTCCACAATTTGATCTGAGGAAATGGGTCTGGCCCACGAAAGCTCATCAACTAATAAACCATCTTGTTAGTTTTTAAAGTGCTACATAGTCCTGTTTTTTGTTTCAGCTAGACTAGACTAACACGGCTACATCTCTATTACTAGTCCACAGAGAAGTTGATAAGCTGAGTTGGAATATGTGATTTTTGCAGGTCCAGCAGGAGCGCCTCCTATATTAAGATCCCCAGATTTGAACCCTGCTGCTGCTGACCCACTCAGTGTGGGGGAGGGGGCTACATGTGAATTGAAGATTTATATTTCAGTAACAATTAAAGACACCTCCCCTCCCCACCCTCTGGATCAGACACTGTCATACTAGGCAGTGTAAACACAGAGATAGGGCCCTAGCAAATTCACAGGCCGTTTTGGTCAATTTCAGTCAAAGGATTTTAAACATAATAAATGTCATCATTTCAGCTATTTAAATCTGAACTTTCCCAGGGTATAATTGTAGGAGTCCTGACCAAAAAGGGTCTTGTGGGGAATGCGGGGTGATTGTCATAGGGGTTGTGGTTGTGCCACCCCTCACGTCTGCTCTGCTGCTGGCAATGGCGCTACCTTCAGAGCTGGGCAGCTGGAACACGGTGGCTGCAGACTGGGACCTCTGCTCTGAAGGCAGAGCTGCTGCTAGCAGCAGCAAGGATGGCCTGGTACGGTATTGCCACCCTTCCTTCTCTGCTGCTGCCTGCAGAACTGGGCCGTGAGTCCGCAGCCACCACTGTCTACCTGCCCAGCTCTGAAGGTAGCAAAGCAGAAGTGGCATGGTATGGTCTTGCCACCTTTGCTTCTGCACCATGGCTGGCAGGGCACTGCCTTCAGAGCTGGGCTCCCGGCCTGCAGCTGCCACTCTCCAGCTGCCCAGTGCAGAGGGAAGGGTGGCAATACTCACTGCTGGCCTTTGACCAGGGCCATGGCCCAAGGAAATGTGCTGATGGGACATATTTGATAGGTCCCACATGGCTTACCTGCAGCCAGCCCAGCCCAGGGGCAGGGAGGGAGATTGAAAAACATGCCCCCAAGTTGCAGCTTGAGGCACTCACTCTCGGGGAACTCCTCTGGTGGGAGCAGCAGCCGGGGTGAGTGCCCAGAGGGGCCTTCCACTCCCCTGGGACAGAGAGTCCCCTGGAGATGCCATGTGGGGAGTGGGTGGGACAGGCTGTGCTGGAAGAGGCTCCCGCCCCAATCTGATGTCTAGGTGGGGTGGGGAAGGGGTTGAAGGAGGCGTGTGTGTGGCTTTTCTCTGTGTATTCCAGCTGGCAAGAGGCTTGGAGCAGCCCTGCTATCTGTTATGTGTAGCAGGTCTGGATCTACCCCCTTTCCCTGCCCCTGCAGGGTCCCACTTGTCCAGGAAAGCTTGCTCTTTCCCCTGGCACTGCCAACAGGACTGGACACACACTTAGAACAACACGGTGATCCTCAGGTTAGGCCAGCCTGCTCCCCCACTCTGCCCCACCCTCCCTTCCCTTAAGAGAGGTGACACACGAGGGGACATGTACTTACATCTCCCCCCTCCCCTACCCAATTTTCTGCCTTTCTGCCAGAGTTTGCCTGCCCAGCTCTCCCACTCCTTCCCCTGCTTGTTGGAGGCAGCCTGGAGCCGGGAGGGGAGAGGGCACCAAGCAGCACACGCATCAATAAGCTTCACATGCTTGGTCCCAAAGTCAGGCAAATAAATGAGTTTAACTGAGATCAGCCCCCATGTGCCACCCCGTCCCATCTGAGCAGGAGTGGAAGTGGGTGTCGCAGTGGGTGGGTGGTGACTGCCTGCCTGCTGTGACCTCCTTGAAACCCATTTACCTTTCATTCAGTCCCCGAGAGCCTGTTTCTGTTCCCACTACAAGCTGTGCTTCTCCGTACGCTGATGCCTCTTCTCACGGCCCCACTCCTTCAATTCTTGCTTTTCAGCAGCAGCCTGAAATATAGTCTCTGGCACCGAGTCCTTACTTCTCCAAGAACACTTCCTTGCCAGCGCAGGCGTTCAGCAGGAGTAACGAGGCTGGCTGGGATCTCAACCTTAAATCTGTGAAACCAAACTGCTACATTTTACTGAGTGACCATTGTTAACACCAGCTCACAGGCCCTACCCAGTTTAAACAAGAACACTGTTCACACAGCCATCCGGACTGGCTGTCCCTGGGCAAGCACACACAAGACACAAGACCCCCAATATGATGAGCTAGCCAGTGGGGCAGGGGGTTTCATTGGGGCAGGGCCTTGCTATAATCTGGCAGGTGTCTTGGGGAGCCAACCCTGCAGGGGCCCTACAGTCACTAAGCTCCACACATTTTCCACAGGCTGGGGTAACCCTGGAATATATTTTGCTGCTGGGGGTGCGAAGGGAAGCAGGGGAGGGTCTTCTGTGAAGCTGCGGCTTACATCCTGGCCCTCACACAGCGTGCGGTGTGCAGCAATGGCCCAGCCCTCACGGCACAGTGGCGTGGGAATGGTGCCCTCATGGGGACAGCGCACACTGCCGCTCTGCCAAGGAACCTGCAGAGACGAGACCTGTGAGGCCAAGCACTGTGAAGGGAGAGACTCCATCAACACCCTGTTCTAGCAGCACAAAGACCCAGCCTGCTCTCTGCCACCCTCCCACACCCATCAACTCGTGTGGACACCGGGGGAGTTCAAGCGCTGGGAGCTGATTTATTGCGCTATAACTTGCCAGTGCAAACCGGCCTAGGACAGGAGTAAAGAAAGGCGTTCCCTTGCTCTTGATGCAGTATACAATGAAAACATTTAAGAAAGCGAATGTTTCATATAAAGCTTACAGGATCCAAGTTAAAAAGGACAGCACTGTGCATCCAGGATCAAGTTTGG
Organism: Pelochelys cantorii; assembly: GCA_032595735.1. NCBI lineage: Eukaryota > Metazoa > Chordata > Testudines > Trionychidae > Pelochelys > Pelochelys cantorii. The sequence continues at coordinate 1,743,539 of CM064348.1, forward strand.
GTCATGAGGAATTACAAGCAGCGGCTTACACAATTAATGAGAGACATGGCCTACATAATGGACATTGTCCCACATTAGGGTAAGTGAGTTTCTGAAGCATTAACAAATATGTGTTCTCCAGGACATCACCCATAAAGGGTAGAGAGTCACACTCTGAGGTGTGAAGCATGTAGGCACACGGGTGGAGTGCGTCCCTTGATCTGTTAGTGGCTTGTGAGTCGTCTCTGGAAAGATGTATAGTCTGTCAGGGAAGGAAGTGGGTGATGTCCCTGACTGCAAACCTGTAAATGTGCCCAGGCCTTAGCCCCCCCCCCCCCATGCAGCTGTGTCGTGCTGCAGGTGTGTCCAGCACGGGAGGTTTTAAATACGTGAAACTCTGGGGATCACAAGCCGCCTTTATTCCATTACATGAAAACAAGCAATAGCCACCCAAGCAAACAACAGGCACCATTGTGCTGAGCGCGCTGTAGGGACCGGTCAGTCACCAACTGGCAGTGCAGCTGCTGCACTCCGTGCTTGGCACAACTAGCACCGGCTTTCAGCCTCCAGTGCTGCCTGCAGGTGTCCCCAATCCTTGTGGCCCTGCACTGTGCTCTGAGAGCCATGCTCGTCAGCTGTTCATACTCCGCCTCCGGGTGCTGTGCCTCAGTGGTTGAAAGTTCTTCTTCACACAGCGCATAGCCAACCTGTGGAACTCCTTGCCAGAGGAGGCTGTGAAGGCTAGAACTATAACAGAGTTTAAAGAGAAGCTAGATAAATTCATGGAGGTTAGGTCCATAAAAGGCTATTAGCCAGGGGGTAGGAATGGTGTCCCTGGCCTCTGTGTGTCAGAGGCTGGAGATGGATGGCACAAGACAAATCGCTTGATAATTGTCTTCGGTCCACCCCCTCCGGGGTACCTGGCACTGGCCACTGTCGGCAGACAGGCTAGATGGACCTCTGATCTGACCCAGTACGGCCATTCTTGTTCTCTTATGTTCTTATGGTCCAGCCCTGAGACACTTTCACCCTTCCCTTCACCAAGCATTGGGAAGGGAGCAGTGAGAAGCACAGGGATGTTGTCCTTGGCCAGGTCCAGCTTCCCATTCAAACATCACCAGGGGGCTTTTTATGGCCCAAAGCACCTTCCACGGCCATTGGGCACCTGCTCAGCCTGCCATTGAATGGGTCCATGCTGGTCTCAGGGTGCCCCATGTCTGGCTTCATGATCTGTGGCATTAAGGGGTTACATGGGGTCTCCCAGGTTCACAATGGCATTTTGACTTGCTCGACAGTGATCCCACGTGCAGCTTCCTGAACAGGCCACTGTTGGGAAGGGTGCATGTGAGGCCCCTTTCTGGACCAGACTGTGTTCCTGTCCAGGAAACACCCTTGGTGGTCCACAAGTGCCTGGGGAACCCTGGAGAAATCCCCCTTCTGGGTACCGTGCTTGGAGGCTCAGTGATCTGGTGCCAGACTGACATGTACATGTCTGTCACGGCTCACAGGTGGTGCCCACCCTCGGCCTGTCGGTCCCTGGCGGGACCCCCCTCTCCAGTGCGGCATTGTCTCTATCCAGGTAGCCAGGGTCACCTGGGTCCCTTTCTTCTCCCCTCCCCTCTCCTCCATCCATTGTTCTTTCCTAGTTGGAACCAGCTGGGCAGGGCACCAAGGTCTCCCCTTTGAAGCCCATTGTCTTTTGTCTGGCCAGAACCTGCTGTGCCCTCCCAGCTATGTCTGTCAGGCACCAGGGCACCAGTCGCCGGGGCTCCAGTTCTGAGCTGTGCTCTACAATCCCTCTCCGCTAGTCACATTGAACCAGTAATATCCCGGGCCTGAGTGCCCCCTCTGCATGCAACCGCCCTTTGAGCCCCCAAAACTCCCCACTTCCTCACAGTGTCATCTATCACCCCACTGCAGTTAGCAAAGCCCATCTGTGCAAAGTCATCCTCAATTTCACACACGTTGCCCAGAGTCACTCTGCTTCATATGTAATTGATTGGCTAGGCACATTTCCATCAATACAAGTCCAACTGTCGACTTTCCCACTCCAAACTGATTGGTGACCGATTGGTAGCTGTCTGGTGTAGCCAGCTTCTGCAGTGCAATTGCCATATGCCATATGAATATAAGCAAATAATACAGGTATGCAGGGGCAAGATTAGAAAGGCAAAGGCACAGAACGAGCTCAAACTAGCTAGAGACATAAAAGGTAACAAGAAGACATTCTACAAATATATTAGAAGCAAGAGGAAGACCAAGGACAAGGTAGGCCCATTGCTCAGGGAAGAGGGAGAAACAATAACAGGAAACTTGGAAATGGCAGAGGTGCTTAATGAATTCTTTGTTTTGGTCTTCACCAAGAAGTCTGATGATGAAGAAATGCCTAACATAGTGAATGCTAGTGGGAATGGGGTAGGTTTATTTATTTAGAAGATAGAATTAAAAAGAACAAGTTAAAAATTATTTAGAGAAGTTAGATGTCTGCAAGTCACCAGGACCTGATGAAATGCATCCTAGAATACTCAAGGAGCTGACAGAGGAGGTATCTGAGCCTTTAGTTATCATCTTTGAAAAGTCATAGAAGACAGGACAGATTCCAGAAGACTGGAAAAGGGCAAATCTAGTGCCCAGCTATAAAAAGGGAAATAAAAACAATCCAGGAAACTAGAGACCAGTCAGTTTAACTTCTGTGCCAGGAAAGATAATGGAGCAAGTAATTAACGAATTCATCTGCAAATATCTGAAAGAAAATAAGGTGACAGGGAACAGCCAGCATGGATTTGTAAAGAAGGAATCGTGTCAAACCCATCGGATAGCTTTCCTTGTAGGATAACATGCCAGAGCAGGGAATGTGTGTGCAGGGAGGACTGACCGCCCCTTCCTCTTGTGAGTTCTCCACAGCCAGACCAGCCGGGACAGAGGGCCATGCCACGCCACCGCAGCCACCTGCCACAGTCCGGGCGATGCGGAGCTGAGCCAGGCATGCCGAGGACCTCACGCGCCAGCAAATTGGGGTAATACGCGACATCCATGCCACCCTGTTGCACAGGCTCAATGCCGTCCTCAAGTGGCAGCAGCAGGCCTGGACAGACTTGATGGCACACTGCAACACCATGTGTGGCATCCTGTCCCGCACGGGGGAACAGCCGCCTCCTGCTGCAACTCCTGCCTTCCCCCCTCCTGTCCTCCCTCCTATGCCCATTGCCCATCCGTCTGCCCACCCTGCCATGCCTCTCCTCTCTCCCCATACCTCTGCTCCCTCCCTTCCCCATGGCCATGCCTCCTCCCCCAGTCATGTATACTGCCCCTCCTCCTGTCCCCCCTGCCAATCCTGACCCCGTTCCAGCTGCCCCTCCTGCCCACCCCTTTTGGATCACCAGACACGCCCAACCCTGATGAGGTCCGCGCACCCGAGGGGGCTCTGCAAGCTGTCCCAGTACTCCTCCCAGTCCTGATCTCCCCTCCCAGTTCAGACAGCCCCACTCCCCCGCCCACCTTCTCTTTATGTTTTATAGAAAAAGACTTGTTTTGTTGTGAGACCAACCAGGTGTGTTTATTGGGAGGTGAGGGTAGGGGAAGGGGAGGAGTTGAGAGGGGTAGAGAGAGAGAAGAAATGCCGAAGCCCCTGTTGGGGAGGCCCTGCGGAGAGTTACTGTGGGTCCTGAGAGAACCTCTCCCTCAGGGCCTCCCAGATGCACACCCCCAACTGATGGGCCTGGCACGTAGCAGCTGTCCAGGGCTGCCCAAAGCCCTGGCCTTTCCAGGTGGCCTCTGCCACCCACCCTGGGAGCAAGGCCTCCCCCTTGTGCTCCACTAGATTGTGGAGCACACAGCAGGCCGACACCATCTCAGGGATATTCTGCTCCCCAATGTCCAGGCGGGTAAGGAGGCAGCAGACACATCCTTTGAGGCACCCAGACGCACACTCCACCTGCATGCGAGCTCTGTTGAGGCGGGCATTGAAAACGTCCTTGGACACATCAAGCTGGCCGATGTAGGGGCACATCAGCCAGGGCATTAGTGGGTACGCCGCGTCCCCCACTATGCACACTGGCATCGTGTGCTCAACCAGCAAAGGAAAAGGTGCCTGCCTCCAGCTGGGCGCGCAGGCTAGAGTTCCTGAAAATGTGGGCTTCATGTGCCCTGCCCAACTACCCCACGTAAATGTTCATGAAGTGACCCCGGTGGTCCACCAGGGCCTGCAGGACAACCGAGAAGTAGCTCTTCTGCTTCACAGACTGGGCCACTTGATGGTCCAGATCCCAGATGGGGATGTGTGTGCCATAAATGGCTCCCACACAGTTGGGGAACCCCAGGACAGCAAAGCCACCCATGGTGGCCTCCAGGTTGTGGACCTGGATGACTCTGCGCAGGAAGGGAGTTGATGGCCCGGTTGAACGGCAGAGGGAGGCCAAAAAACACACAAAACAGAGAATGAGAGAGGGGTTGTGTGATCCCAGTGGGATGTGCCTGCCCCCCATTCTGCCCCCCCATCCCCTGGAGCCCATGCCCCCCCACCCCCAGCCTCTGTGTGAGGCTGAGAAGGCACAAGCCCCTGGGTCCAGGGATTTCCCCCCACTCCCACTTTACCCTGTACAGTCCCCAGCCCCCCTGTCCTGAGGGTCCCCCTTATGCAACAACCTCCCCTCCCCCCCGCCCTCCCCCCCCGTGCCGGGGCTGCATCCCATGATCTCCTTACCTGCATCAGGATGGCCCCGACAGTGGACTGCCCCACCCCAAACTGGTTGGCCACTGAGTGGTAGCTGTCTGGGGTGGCCAGCTTCCATAGTGCAATTGTGACCCACTTCTGGAGTGGGATGGCAGGCCGCAGGTGGGTGTCGTATCATTGGAGGGCGGGTGCGAGCCAGGCACAGAGCTCCTGGAAGGTGGCCTTCCGCATGTGGAAGTTCTGCACCTATTGCTGGTCGTCCCACCGCTCCAGGACCAGCCGGTCCCACCAGTCCGAGCTGGTCTCCAGCCTCCAGAATCTTCGGTGTTTGGTGGGCTGGGGCAGCCAGAGTGGAGCACCCGCAGCCAGACAGAGGCTGATGAAGAGGATCTTGGGGTCCAGCTCCAGCTGGAACAGGAATGCTGCTGGAAGCAGGCACTGCAGGGAGTCCCAGGGGCAGCTCTGGCTCCATAGCACACAAGGGAGAGAAGGAAAAAGCTGTGGCATCCCCCAAAAAGCAGAGGGCACACACAGCAGGCACTGCTGAAGCTTAGCTTTGCCAAAGAGGCCAGCAAGCAGGCAGCAGAAACAGAGAAGCGGCTGTCCAGGGGGGTCCCTTTAAGCACGCGTCTCTGGAGGGTCTGGCAACAGCATTTGAGAGCAACTGGTGACCTCAAGCCCGGCTAGATCTGGTTCTGGGGGGCTTTATATGTGGAACAGCAGCCAATAGTGTGGACGCGCTCTTGTGCAAAAGCGATGCACTTTTGAGGTGTGGACGTGCTTTTGCGCAGAGATCTTCTGCTAAAAGCTTCTTGAGCCAAAAGCCTGTAGCGTAGACAAAGCCTAAAAGGGTGTCACAGGGAGAAGGGGGCAGGAAATTGTTCTCCTTGGCCTCTGATTTGTGTGTCCTTGTGCCGCAGGGTAGGGAGAGCTCGGCACCCAGTCCTATGAAAGTTCTGTAGCCCCTGCTGATAATCCCAGGCTGGCCTGATAGTGCAATCCCACCACTCAGTGCTTGTTTCCTGAGCCTAATAGCGGCACTCTGCGATTTCACAGCATGTGTACGATGTGCGGCAAGCTCAGTGCCTGACTCCTCAGCGTCACTTTGCAGCTTTCAGAAGAACTCGACTGCCACTCGCGAGGTGATGAAGTGAAGCCTGTCAGCCTTTTCTTCAGCCACCTGGGAGCTGCTCCTGCAGGCAGCGGGAGCAGAGTGCACAGTGCAGAAGCCATTACAAGATGGCACCAAATGCTGACGGAAGCATAGTGGCTGCTGAGATGCAAAGTGATACACTACAGGGCATTGGGACAAGACCCACGGTACCCAATGATCCCTCCTCCACCCTCCCACAAGCCTCAGAGAGCACCTCTTTGAATGCCACTGTGAGTGCCACACGTGTGCTCCTGCTACTGAACCGGCAGCTGACAGTGTGAACACACAACAGCAGCTTCCCTGCAGCACACTGGGAGCAGCGTTGTAACTGCCAGCACTTCACAGCTGCCAGAGCAGACGAGGCCTTAGTCTCATGTCCTGGAAACCTCAGTCGGCCTTTGGAATTCCCTGGAGTTCCTGCTGTGCGGAAGCAGCATTTTCTTGCTCGCTCTATTTCAGTTACTACTGATGGAAATATGTGTGTGGAGTTCTGTGGGTATGGTGAAATCAACAGCCATTTTCTACGTTCTCTGCAGAAACACCCTCACTGTGGGGTCCCTAAGGTATCCCTTGGAATCATGGTAAAAAGTTGATTTCCCCCACCCCCAAAAGCATCAGAAATGGCACCGCTGAAGAGCCAAGTAACTAGGGGGCTATGGGAAGGCCAGGGGCTCTGCCAAGATTCAGCTCCCATGTGACAGTGTGAAGCCCGCCTCGAGCCATACATGGTGCACCAGGCGCCACAAGCAACAGCAGCAGCACAGAAGTAAGGGTGGCAATACACCACGTACCATGCCACCTTTACATCTGCACCGCTGGCGGTGGTGGTGTTGTCTTCAGAACTGGTCTCAGGTCACCCAGCCAAGTTTAAGGGCCTGATTGAAACTGTAAATTACAATCCAAGTACAGTCTCTAGGCTACAAGGCCAAATGGGACCCTAATTCTGTCTGACTACGTGCACATCTCAGTCCACAGATCTTCACCCACCCCGCTCCTGCTACGCACCCAGAACTACGGAAGCCCTCAAATCTTGATTGAAGAGACTTCAAGTTACAGAAAATCCACCACTTAGGTTAGTTCAAATCAGAGAGCAGCTCTTCCTCTGTGCTGCTGAAGAACACAAAAATCCAGGGTTTCTGCCAAGCAGACCTTGACAAATTCTTTCTAGTCCCCCCTCCCCTCCCCCGATGATGATGATGATCAGCCCTTTGGAATTGCCAGGCCCCAAGGCAGTTGCCTCCTCCTCACCCCCCATCAGTGGGTTTGTTTGTTTTGTTTGCTTGATTTGTGGGTGGATTCTCTGGTGATGAAATTAGCAAAAAGAAAAGGCCAAGGAAGACAAGTGCCTATGAAAGGAGGGTGCACAGAAGAGGCCTGGCTGGAATGATTTAGTTGGGACTGGTCCTGCTTCAAGCAGGGGGTGGGACCAGATGACCTCCTGCGGTGGCTTCCAATCCTAATCTTCTATGATTCTATGATGGGGAGGAGGAAGGAGGAGTTTTGCTCTCTAGTGTCTGCCAAAACTTTCTGAATTTCAAATCCCAGTCCTGAACTGGAGAGCCATGCCCATTGTGAGGCTAACCGGTGCATCACCCTCTGTTGCTCTGTGTTCCGAGTGGGGATACCGCCATGGCAGAGAAAGTTAAAACAAGAACCAGTGGCGGGAAGCTGAAACCAGGCACATTCTGATTAGAAATGAAGTGCAAGTTTGTATCATTGGAACTAACTACCAGCTCCAGGCTGTAAGGTTTTAGCCAAACTCAGGTTGTCGGACTCACTATAGAGATGATTTGGTGAAATTCAATGTCCTGTGCTATACAGGTCAGACAAGAGGATCTAATAGTCCCTTCTGGCCTTGAACTCCATACCTCTGTGAAGTAGCACTGCTCCTCAGGGCAGCGGGTTTGGCAGTTCTCAGGCCTGCCTGGAAGGGAATCAGCCCTGCTGCCTCCCATCCATGTGGAAGCAGGTATCAAGTCATCTTTCTGTAGAAACGTCTGAATTTCTCAGTGCCACATACACCCCCTACCTTCCACAGGGCATTGTGAGGGCAAATCTGTACTATGTGTGAGACAGTCAGACACCGGGTGATGGTAAACACAGATCTACTCACAACAGGAGGTGCTATTGGCCTAACCTAGGACCTTCAGTGCACATCATGGCATTCCACTATGAACTAGATTCATAGAAAGGACCATCTCACCTGCCCTCCTGCACCCCGCAGGCCACAGAACCTCCCCTCCCCTCCTGAGACAGACCTCTCCCCTCTGGCTGAGTTACCAAAGTCCTCAAATCATGGCTGTCATGTTACTGGATTCTAAAGATCACTGTTGTACCCATGGGCGGGGGGGGGTGCCCCAAAAGTCAGTACAAAGGGGGCCAAGTGAGGTGTCACATGAAAGCTTATGTTCTACTGATTCTGTATGTGCTATTCATGTACTTGTATAATTTCTGCATGTGGAGTTATACATATGTACTCTGCGCTGATGCTGGAAAATTCTCTGTCTGAGACAGAGCAATAGGCAAAGAATGTTCAGCCAGTGGCTGTGCTAATTAGCAAGGACACAGTGAATCTCTAGGTGCCAATACACACCTGAGGAATGTGACAGATACCTGCAAACCAGCCAGGGCATAATGGCTGCCAGCATGTGAAACAGATAGGTAACTCGACCATGTGACCTGCTGTGGCCAGGAAGATGCCAGGAGAGGTATATAAGTGCCATGTGGCACCCTCCATCTTGTCTTCAGTTCAGCTCCCGATCCCAGATGCAGCCTTGCAGGGAACAACAAGCCGCAAAGAACCATGGACCCATCCTGACATAGGATGTACACCAGAGACTTTTAAGATAGCAGTTTATAACATCTCTTCTAAGAGCCTGCATTGAGAACTTGGTGATTTGATGCATGTAATGTATTCTCCTTAACAACCTTACTCTCATGCTTTTCTTTCTTTTAGTAATAAATCTTTAGATTTTAGATTCTAAAGGATTGGCTCAGTGTGATCTTGTGGGTAAGATCCAGAGTGTAAATTGATTGGGACCTGTGGCTGGTTTCTTGGGACTGGAAGAACCTGTTTGGGGTAGGTGAGATTGGGTTCTAAAACCCCTCACCTGTGTGCTGGCTCAGGGCTGATTGGGGCACAGAAAGAGCTGGGGTGTCTGAGGGGTTTTGCTCGTGAGGCTTCTGGCTGGCCAGATTGGCAGCTGAAGTGTTCGGTGTGACTGGTTTGTAACCTATTTGGAAGGCCTCCCATCTGGGGCCACCCTCAGCTGCTCCCAGACCTGGTCCGGTCCATCACAATGGCTTAAAGACTTCATGTTACAGAGAATCCACCATTTACACTAGTTTAAACAAGCAAATGGCCCATGGACAAGAAGCAAGGGTCTTAAATTGCAGCAAGGGAGGTTTAGGTTGGACATTAGGAAAAACTTCCTGCCTGTCAGGGGGGGGTTAAACACTGGAATAAGTTGCCTGGGGGGTTGTGGAATTTCCATCTCTGAAGAGATTTAAGAGCAGTTTGGACAGACACCTGTCAGGGATGGTCTAGACAGTACTTGGTCCTACTGTGAGGGCAGGGGACTGGACTCGATGACCTCTTGAGATGCCTTCCAGTTCTAGTGTTCCATATGCTGCAGAGAAAGATGAGAACCCCACAAGGTCTCTGCCAATCTGACCTGAGGGAAAATTTCTTCCCAAACCCAATCACAAAGATCAATTAGACCCTGAGCATGTGGGCAAGACCCAGCAGCCAGACACCTGGGAAAGAATTCTCCATAGTAATGCAAAGACCTCCTCATCCAGTATCCCATCACCAGCCATTGGAGATATCTGCTGTTAGCAGTCGTATCCTAACTAGTAAGAGTGCCAGCAGACACTTCAGCTATTGACAGCAATGCTTGGCGACCGCCGGTTTCGTGTGCACCTCAACAACAGCATTAGCAGATCCAGAACACTGAACAACAGCCTCCCTCAGGGCTCCGTACTGGCACTATCATTATTCAACATCTATCTCAGTGACTTCCCAAAAATTGGCTCTGAAATGTTTATTTACGCAGATGATATTGCACTGGTTGTACAATAGCACTCTCTCAAAATTGTCAGCCAGATGCTAACATCTGACCTATTGATCATATCCAACTACCTACAGAAGTGGTGGCTCAAACCAAATCCAGAGAAAACTGTGGTTACAACTTTTCATGTAGACAACCATAACGCCACTGCAAAACTTGATGTTGTTTTCGGTGGGAAAAAGATTGCCTACGAGCCTCATCCCAAATACCTAGGCGTAACACTTGACCGCACGCACGCCTTCTGATGCCACCCCACACAAACAAAAGAGAAACTAAAGCCAAGGACCAACCTCCTAAGAAAACTCACTGCAACCAGTCGGGGAGCTGGAGCAATAGCCGGGGTGTACTCTGTTGCTGAATATTGCTCTCCTGTGTGGTCAGAAAGTGTCCACACAAGCTAGTCGACACTCAGCTGAACAGCGCCATGTGAGTGATAACGGGAACTTTAAAGCCCACTGCTGTAGAATGGTTACAGCTGCTGGCAAACATCGCCCCGCCGAGCATCCATCAACGGGAGCAGGAATGCAGACTATACCAACGTATCAACCGCAGCAGCCAACCTCTTCCCATCCAGAAATACCTCAATCAGCCTTCAACATCGCGTCTAAAATCCCACAAGCCACCCTGGCAGTGAGCAAAGGAAGTCACGGTCAATGTCAAGGAACAATGGTGAGCTGAATGGCAGCAAGTAGACGTCCCAAACAAACATCTTGTGTTGGATCCCATCACTGAGCAGAAAGGCTTCGATCTTCCCTGGAGACTGTGGTGTGTCCTAAACTGGCTTAGGACCAGTCAGGGCAGGTGAGGAATTTGTTGCCATCTCCACTTTGTGATTGTGGCAGTCCACAAACTATGCATCACATTGTTGCAGAATGCCCAACATGAACATTTATTAGCTCACTGGAGGATATCCACAATCTAACCAATGACGCTGTTCACTGGCTGGAGAGTTTGGACATCCAACTTTGACAAAGAAATACAGCGTTGAACACGACATTCGAAAGAAGAAGAAGTCGCATCCTAGGCAGCCCCATCATGCCATCCCTTCCATAAACTTATCAAACTTAGCCTTGGAGTCAGTCCTTGTCCCCACTGCTCCTCTAGGAAGACTATTCCAGAGCTTCACTCCTCTGATGGGTAGAAACCTTCATCTAATTTTCAGCCTAAACTTGTTGATGGACAGTTTATAACCATTTCTCCTTGTGTCAATGTTGGCACTTCACTGAAATATCTCATTTCCCGCCCTCGCATTTATCCCTCTGACGTGTTTCTCAAGAGCAATCCAAGTTCCCCTTAGCGTTTGGGGCTGAACAAGCCAAGCCAACAATCTACTACCAAGGGTCAGGGGAAAATTTATAAAAGAAGTTCCCAGGCACTTTGGAATATTGAGCTATGACATGTCCATGGTGAAAGCCATCAAAGTAGTAAGTTGTGTTACTGTTGAAATGGTTTTTAATCATACCAGACTTCATGCATAGTTATTTATTTTAATGACAGACCTCTCTTCTTTAAAGAGAGGCAAATGAAGGCCAGGATATTTAGGCAATCACTAAATGGAGATGGAGCCTTTCACCTGACTGGTATGGGTCGAGGTGGGTAGTGAGGAGGGTCCAATAGAGCAGGTCACGACAATTATCCTTCTTTTTGGCAAATTTGGAAAAAGGTCAAAGGAATTCATAGAGAGTGAACAATCTACTTACTCCAGAGGGGGGTTCTGCCCACAAGATTGGAGTTGCAGCACTTATCAATAACTGATCTAAGGAAAATGTAACTACACTCACCCGGGATACTCATCCAAGGTTTCTCATCCACACTAACTTAACTATGAGAAATGGAGCTTCAGGGGGTAGCCGAGTTAGTCTGTTACAGAAAAAAACAACCAATGGTCTGGTAGCACTTTAGAGACTAACAAAACATGTTGATGGGATCATGAGCTTTCATGGGCACAGCCCACTACAATTCCCTTCCCTTCATTCCCTGACAAAAGGATCTGAATGGAAATGATAATAGTACAAATTTAAAAAGACCAGAGGCAGAGACCTCACACCCTTGTTTCATCTGAGGGCCAACACCAGCAGTTGCTGTATTACCTCAGAAATGAGTGAGAAACGAAGGTAAGTGCTGGCCTCACTTGAACTCCTGCGATCTCTGTGAGCTCTGAGTGATGGACTGAAAAGAGAAGGCAGCAGGCAGGAGGTTTAGTAGGCCCTGATGGTAAAAAAGTCTTAGTCCAGTGGCCACAGGATATTTAAATCCCTGCTTCATTTCGACGTGCCTAATCTACATCTCTCTGTCGACAGAGAGGTGTAGTCTAGATATACCCCAAATGAGAGGGGGAAGCAATTCCTACTGTCTCCCCTTCTCCCCTCTCCCCCCCGCAGCCCCACGTCATCTCTATGCCAGGACTACTAAGGCACTGGAAAGCTCTGCTTTTCTTTGGCAGACAACTTAGCAATTAGCAGGAACACTGTATCTAATTCCTATATAAAAGAAAGAAAATTAAATAGGGTATGTCTACACTACAAAGTTAATTCGAACTAACAGCTGTTAGTTCAAATTAACTTTTATAGCGTCTATACATACAAACCGCTAGTTCGAACTTAATTCGAACTCGCGGAGCGCTTAATTTGAACTAGGTAAACCTCATTCTATGAGGACTAACGCCTAGTTCGAATTAAGTAGTTCGAATTAAGGGCTGTGTAGCCACTTAATTCGAACTAGTTGGAGGCTAGCCCTTGCCCTGGTGGCCACTCTGGGCCAAATCAGGGAAACTCTTCTGCCCCCCTCCTGGCCCCGGAGCCCTTAAAGGGCCACGGTCTGGCTACAGTGCTCGTGCCAGTTGCAAGCCTGCCAGCACCCAGCCAGCAGACCCTGCACCTGGCACAGCATGAGCCAGCCACCCGCTGCCACCCAGCCCTCCGCCTCTTCCCAGGACCAGGCTGGTGGCTCCCAGGAGCCTGCCCGGGGCCGCAAGAGGCGGGCGCCCGCCTGGTCTAGTGCGGAGATCGTGGACCTCATCCAGGTTTGGGGGGAGGCCTCCAACGTCCATGATCTCCGCACTAGCCACAGGAATGCGGCCATCTACAGCCGCATGGCTGCCAGCCTGGCCACCAGAGGCCACATGCGGACCCAGGAGCAGGTCTGCTGCAAAATCAAGGACCTGCGGCAGGCCTACTCCAGGGCCTCCCAGCCAGGGGCCGACCCGGAGGCATGCCCTCATTATGAGGCCCTGGACCGCATCCTGGGGGCTCACGCAGTCCATGCCCCCCAGGTGGTGATCGACCCCGGGGCAGAGGGACCTGTCCCTGACATGGAGGAGGAGAAAGAGGATGCCAAGAGCCAGGAGCCTGCAAGGAGCCTGCCCAGGACCCAGGAACCCCGAGGCATCCCACAGAGCACATCGGCTGTGTCGTCCAAGGCCGGGGAGGGCTCCACATGTGAGTGCCATCATGCTCCCCATATGTGTATGGGGCATGGGGGGAGAGGGAACCCAGGGACTATGAGCCTGGGCCTTGCCCACCATGGAGCAGCAGCTGGGTGTCATGCAGGGGCCCTGGTCCGTTCCCCACACGCCGACCTCGCCTTGCAGAGGGGGGCTGGGTTTCACCCACTGTGTCCCCAGGGAGAACTGACCACTGCTCTTGTTTCACCATAGCCGCAGCACCTGAGACTGCAGGGCGCACCACCCCGCCTGCAACAGCCACCCGCACCCGGGCCAGCAGGCGCACCAGGAACCTGGAGGACTATCAAAGGCGGCACCTGCGGCTACTGGAGCACCAGCTCTGCACCCAGGACCACTGGGTCCGGGAGGACCTGCAGCTGTGGCAGCGGAGCTTGGAGGTGCTGGAGGAGCAGGGCCGTGCCCTCAGAGGTCACCTCCAGACCTTGGTGGACAGGTTCCTGCCTCCTCCTGCTCCAGCCCCAGCTCTCGCTCCTCCTCCCACCCCTGCTCCCCTTCCCACTTCCTCTGCCCCCCTCCGTCCCTCCTTCCCCACCCTCCACACCCACTCCCCCCCAACACCCCCGCACCCGCAGTGCTGTCAGACGGGAGAGCCAGCAGGACTCCCAACCCTGAGCTTTCCCTTCCCTTCCTCCCCTTCCTCCCCCTTCCAGCTCCCTCCTCCCAGGTTTCCCCCTCCCATCTCCCACCCTCATTCTTCCCTCCCCCCACCCCAGTTATGTACAATAAAGAGAGGTTTTTTTGGAAAAACAGGTGTTTTTATTTTGCATTAGGAAGGGGGGTTAGGGAGGGGAAAAGGGAAGGAGGGGAGGGTGCAAGAAGGCCCCAGTGGGGCATGCAGGGAGAGTTCAGTCCTCCTCCTCCACGAGGAAGCTCTCCCGCAGGGCTTCCCGGATCTCGACGGCCCCCCGCTGGGCCTCCCGGACGGCGGCGGTGCGGGGCTGCACGTACTGGTCAGCCATGTGGTCAGCCTCAGCCATGCAGGCTGGCAGGAAAACCTCCCCCTTCCGCTCACATAAATTGTGCAGCACACAACATGCTGCCACCACGGGAGGGATACTGTGGCTCGGTGAGGTCGAGGCAGGTGAGGAGGCACCTAAATCTGGCTTTCAGTCGTCCGAAGGCCCCCTCGACCACAATGCGGGCCCTGGTGAGCCTGGCATTGAAGGCCTGCTGGGAGGGGTTGAGGTGCCCCGTGTACGGCTTCATCAGCCAGGGCTGTAGGGGGTAGGTCGCATCCCCCACCAGGCACACGGGCATGTCCACGTCCCTGACCCTGATGTGGCAGTCGGGGAAGAAGGTCCAGGCATGCAGCCTCTGGCACACGGAGGAGTTGCGGAACACCCTGGCGTCGTGTGCCTTGCCAGACCAGCCCACATTAATGTCCGTGAACTGGCCCCGGTGGTCAGACACGGCCTGCAGGAGGACGGAGAAGTACCCCTTGCGGCTGATGTCGAGGGAGGCCTGGTGTTCCGGGGCACGGATGGGGATGTGCGTCCCGTTGATGGCCCCCCCGCAGTTGGGGAAGCCGAGGGCGCCGAACCCCTGGATGACGGCGTCCGGATTGGCGAGGTGGACCACCCTGCGGAGCAGCACCCGGTTGATGGTCTTGACCACCTGCAGAGAGACACAGCAAACCGCGAATAACTGGGGCGCCTGGGTGGCTGGGAGTGTTCGTTCCCTGGCACTGCCCCGCACCCCACTCCTGGAAGCAACCCACGGGCGGCCTGTAGTACGGCCGGGACAGACCGAACCCTCCTGTGCGGGGCACTGTCGCCTCCTCCTCCGCCCCCGTTTTCCCTGGGGTGGCCTATTCCCTCCTTGCAGCCCCCTCCCCCCCGGCCCAGTGGCCGGTGAGTGCCGTACCTGCATGAGTACTGCTCCGACGGTGGATTTCCCCACGCTGAACTGGTTTCCGACGGATCGGTAGCTGTCCAGCGTGGAGAGCTTCCACAGGGCGATGACCACACACTTCTGGAGGGGGATGGCGGGCCTCATGCGAGTGTCCCGTCGCCGCAGAGAAGGGGCGAGCCACTCGCAGAGCTCCAGGAAGGTGTCCTTCTTCATCCTGAAGTTCTGGGTTCACTGTTGGTCTCCCCAGCGCTCCAGGACGATGCGGTCCCACCAGTCGCTGCTGGTGTCCAGACGCCAGATGCGGTGGGGCACGCTGGCATCCGGGTGTTGCTGCAGCTCCTCCACGGCCCCCAGGGAGGCCAGGTGGAGAGGCAGGGGGCTGACGTGCACCAGGTGGTGCCGGGCAGCCTCCAGCCATTGCTGGCAGGCTTGCAGCAGCAAGTCCAAAAACTGGAGCAGAAAGCCCAGGGCGAGCTCTGGCTCCATGGTGCCAACTGCGGCGGCGTCCCCAATGGGAACCACCGACACAGGCAGGTGCAGAGGAAAACGCTTTGCTGTCCCTCGGCGAGGTAGGCAAGCAAGCGGAGAAGCTGAGAACCAGCTGTCCAGGGGGGTCCCTTTAAGCACGAGCCTCAGATAGCCTCAGACAGCAGCCACATGAAGCAACTACTGACTTGATGCCCTGCCGGAACCGGTTTCAGCTGCCCTTAAATGCGACCCAGCGTCCAATCAGTGTGGACGCGCTATTTCGAATTAGCAAAATGTTAATTCTAATTAGTTTTTGGGTCTAGATGCGTTAGTTCAAATTAGCTTAGCTCGAATTAACTAAGTTAGTTCGAATTAGCGCTGTAGTGTAGACATACCCATAAGTATTAGACTCACTCAGCTCTAACACTAGTCTATTCTGACATCTTGTAACAAGTCACCTAAGGGATACTGGTTAGCCTTAAAATGTGAATGTCTATTCTAACTTTGTTACTATCTCTGGAGAGAGAGACCCCCCTGTCAGGACTCCTGGGCTTTCTCTTAGCTCTGGGAGGGGAGTGGGGTCTAGTAGGTTACAGCAGGGAGCAGATACACTTCAGTTCTATATAAGAACATCAGAATGGCCAGACTGGGTCAGACCAAAGGTCTTTCTAGCCCAGTGACCTGTCTTCTGACAGTGGCCCATGCCAGGTGCTTCAGATGGAATAAACAGAAGTGGCAATTGTCATGATCCATCCCCTGTCATCTGCTTTGTTTGTTTTAAATCTACTGCCTATAAATGTAATTTGGTCATCTTCTCGTGTTACATTAGTGAAGGAATGAATAACATTTCCTTATTCTATTTTCCCACACTGTTCTTGATTTTCTAGACCTCTAACATATCCCCCCACCCTTCAGTCATTTCTTTTCCAAGCTGAAAAGTCCCAGTCTTGTTAATCTCTCCTCCTATGGAAGCTGTTCCTTACCCCTCATAATTTCTGTTGCCCTTTCTGTACCTTTTCCAGACCCAAAAGATCTTTTTTAGATGAGGGTGACCCGATCTGCATACAGTATTCAAGATGTGGGCATACAATGATTTTATAAACTTAAAAAACCAAAAACTGGTCTGGTAGCATTTTCTAGACTAACAAAACATGTAGATGGGATCATGAGCTTTTGTGGGCACAGCCCACTTCTTCAGATGACCAAGTTTTGAGTTTAGGATGTGCAGACCCAAAATAAATAGGGGAGAAGGGAGGCGGGGGGCAGGGGGAAGAAAAAAAGGAGGGGGGTGGGAAACAAGTAGTGGAGGTTATGAAAATATCAAAGGGAAAAACAGGAAGGGAGAACAGGCCATCAGTAAGCACCTGAAGATTGGATAGTTAAAACAAAGCAGATAAGGATTAAAGTTGATACACAGGGAGGGTACTAACGCAAGAATCTACACGAAGAGCTGTCTGCACCTTCATTGAATGTTAGGTTGGTGATGTCCCAGCCATCCCTCATCCCAACTGAGGCCTTTAGCATGAGAATTGAACTTGCAGATGAATTGTAATTCCAACACTTCTCTGTATTTGACTGCTAGAGTTTTTTTGTGACAAAACAGCCACCTGGAGATCTTTTAAAGAGTGATTAGGTAGATTGAAGTGCTCTCCAACAGGTTTCTGTATGTTCCCTTTACAGATATCTGATTTGTGTCCATTGATTCTTTCTCGTAGGGACTGGCCGATTTGTCCAATATATATTACAATGGGACATTGCTGGCATTTGATGGCATAGATCAAATTACTGGATGTGCAGTTGAATGATCTCTTGATTTGGTAGCTTATGTTGTTGGCTCCAGTGATGAATTCACTTGTATAGATATGTGGGCAGTGTTGGCACCTCAGCTGATTGCAGGGCTGGGTTCCTGGACGCTTATGATGTGGTTGTGTAGCATGGTTACCAGAAAGAATTCGTTTCAGGTTGGGGGGTTGTCTGTAAGTGAGAATAGGCTTTTCCCCAAAGACCTCTGAGAGTGAGGGGTCATTTTCCAAGATAGGTTGTAGCGTTGGAGGGGTTTAAATTGTTGACTATAGGTAATAACAAGTGGAATTCTGTTATTCTCTCTTTTGGGTCTGTCTTGAAGTAGTTCATTTCTGGGTACTTTTTTGGCTCTGTCAATCTGTTGTTTCACTTCTCCAGGTGGGCATTTCAGTTTTAGGAATGCTCTGTAAAGATCCTGTAAGTGTTTGTCTCTGTCTGTGGGACTGGAGCAAATCCGTTGTATCTTAGGGCGTGGCTGTATACAAGAGATTGAGAAATGTGTCTGGGATGGAAGCTAGAGGCATGATGATAAGTGGGTAGCAGTCAGTGGGTTTCCGGTATAGGGTGGTGGAGATTTGTCCATTATTTAATTGTACTGTAGTGTCCAGGAAGTGGATTTTTCGTGTGGACTGGTCCAAGCTGAGGTTGATGGTGGGGTGGAAGTTGTTGAAATCCGTGTGAAATTCTTCAAGAGTCTCTTTTCCGTGGATCCATGTGATGAAGATGTCATCGATGTAGCATAAGTAAAGTAGGGATGTTAGGGGGGTGGGAGCTGAGGAAACATTGTTCAAGGTCAGCCATAAAGAGGTTGGCATATTGTGGTGCCATGTGGGTGCCCATGGCTGTCTGTATGTAGAGAAGCAATCTGGTATTTTGTCTTCTTATCTATTACTTTCCTAATGATTCCCAGTATCCTGTTACCTTTTTAGTTTTTTAGACTGACACTGCATACTGAGCAGATGTTTTCAGGGAACTATCCACAATGATTCCAAGATCTTTCTTGAGTGGTAACAGGTATTCTCGACCCCACCATCTTTGTATCTATAGTTGGGATTATATTTTCCCATGTGCATCATTTTGCACTTATCAACACTGAAATCCATCTGCCCCTGTGTTGCCCAATTACCCAGTTTTGTGAGATCCCTTTGTAACTCTTTGCAGTCAGTTTTGGATTCGTCCCTGTTCACTCGGGGAACATCTACACTTGCTCCCTATCTTGAGATAGGGATGCAAATGTAGTGTATCGAAATTGCTAATGAAGTGCGGGATTTAAATATCCCGCGCTTAATTAGCATAATCGCGTCCGGCTGCCATTTTGAAATTGCATTATTGCGAAATAAAATGCCCTGTGTAGCAGCGTTACTGCGAGAGGAAAACTCCTCATACAATGAGGTTTAACAGTTATTTCGAGAGAAGGATTTTTCTCTCGCAATAACGCTGCTACACAGGGCATTTTATTTTTCAATAATGCGATTTCAAAATGGCAGCCGGATGCGATTATGCTAATTAAGCGTGGGATATTTAAATCCCGCACTTCATTAGCAATTTCAGTACACTACATTTGCATCCCTATCTCGAGATAGGGAGCAAGTGTAGACATACCCTCCTTTTTCAAGAACATTTATGAGAAGTTTAAAACAGCAGTGATCCAAATGCAGATCCCTGCAGCACAACAGTGGTTAGTAGCCTTTCCCCCCTAACTTTTAAGTGGAGTACCCGGCAATGTTTTCCTGATGCTCTAAGGATCCTTCAATTACCTGAATGCCCAGCCTTGTGTTATTCTTAATCACCTTCCTCCCTCTTTTTAGAGCAAACTCCCTGCCCCAAAGCTGCAAGCCTCCCAAACTGTTGCATTTAAGAGTTGACTCTGGAGTTTGGGCATGGACTTCAAGCAGACTTGAAGCATGAAATGCAGGGGTTCAAACTTGTGATGGGGGCAACCTTCCACACGGGGCCCCTGGCGGAGGCTGGAGTTGCCCTACAGGTGTCTGGCTATTGGGTCTTGCCCACATTCTTGGAGTCTAACTAATGGCCATATTTGGGGTCAGGAAGGAACTTTCCCGCAGGTCAGATTGTCAGAGACCCTGGGATATTTCACCTTCCTCTGCAGCATGGGGCACGGACTACTTGCAGGTTTCAATTAGTGTAAATGGGAGCTTCTCCATAATCTGAAGACTTTAACCCTTGATGTGATGACTTTGATAATTCTGTCATAGGTTCTTGATCCATTACGGGGGTGAGAGTCTATGGCCTGTGCTGTGCAGGAGGTCAGACTAGATGATTGTGATTAGGGCCCTACCAATTTCACTGCCATGAAAAACATATCATAGGCTTTGAAATAAGCCCTTCCCTGTGAAATCTCCTTGTTCCTGGGAGTGCCCCATCAAAGGGGGCTTCCTACTTCCAACTAGGGAGGTAAGCAGAGGACCTATTCCTCCCCCGTAAACTGCTCTGACAGTGGGAGGGGGAACCAGACAGATTCCCCCTCTGGGTGCCTCCCCCTGCTGCAGGACGGTGTCTGAGACTGGGCAGCAGCCTGAAGTTTCTGCAGCTGGAGACACTTGTGGGAGTTGGATCATAGAATTATAAAATCCCAGGGCTGGAAGAGACCTCCGGAGTCATCGAGTCTAGTCCCCTTCCCAAGGCAGGACAAACCAAACTCGATCAGCCCAGCCAGGGCTTTGTCAAGCCGAGACTTAAAACCCTCTAGGGATGGAGATTCCACCCCCTCCTCAGGGAGCCCATCCCAGTGCTTCCCCACCCTCCCCTCCTAGGGTATGTCTACACTACAAAGTTAATTTGAAATAACAGCAGTTATTTCAAATTAACTTTAATAGTGTCTACACAGCCAAATCACTATTTCGAAATAAATTCGAAATAGTGGAGCACTTATTTCGAATTTGGTAAACCTCATTCTACGAGGAATAACACCAAATTCGAAATAGCTAATTCGAAATAAGTGCTGTGTAGACAGTTATTTCGAAATAGGGGGCCTCCAGCCCTTCCCAGTTTCCCCTGGTTGCCACTCTGGGCCAAACCAGGAAAACTCCTCTCTTCTCCCGCAGCCCCGGAGCCCTTAAAGGGGTAGACCCTGGCCACCGGGCACGTGTGAGAGCCAGGCCTGCCAGCAGCCACAGCCCCTCACCAGTGGCCGCACAATGGCAGCCAGTGGCAGCCAGCTGTCCCCCGCCCAGTGCCCCAGCACCCAGGGGCCAGCCAGGAGCTGTAGATGGCGCGCGCCCGCCTGGACTGGTGCGGAGATCTTGGACCTCATTGAAGTGTGGGGGGAGGCCTCCAATGTCCATGATCTCCGCACCAGTCGGAGGAATGCCGCCGTCTATGGCTTCCACCACGGCCTGCAAAGGACACAGGCGCACCCAGGAGCAGGTGCGCCTGAAAGCAAAGGAGCTGCAGCAGGCGTACGCCAGGGCCACCAGGGGCGGCGCCGCAGCAGGGGCTGCCACCTGCCCCTACTTCCCCACCCTTGACCGAATCCTGGGGGGCGGGGCGGTCCACGCCAGCCCAGGGGGCAGCGAGCTGGGAGCTGAGGGCCCTGACCCGGGCACAGCAGAGGGGCCACCACCAGCTGTCCTGGCACCGGAGTCGGTAGGGTCATCCGGGGAGGCCATACCAGGTAAGTGCCAGCACTGTCCCCTACCCGGGGGGGAGGTGTGGAGGGACACCAGGGACCGCGCACGTGGGCCATGCCTCCCACGGATCACACAGCCACCTGTGCACATGCGGGCACGTGCCGTGCCACCCTTGGGCAGGTGGCTCCAGCTGCGTGACACCCAGGGGCCGTGGCCCGATAGCCACGAATGTGTATGAAGAGACCCAACACACCCCGCCCTCGAGGCGGGACATAGCAGGGCTCCCTCCCTTCACACGCCCCCTCTACACAGGGGCAGGGGACATCTCCCCCCGGCCGCACTATACACAGCACAGGGGCACGGGTGCAGTCTCGGGGCAACTCCCACTCCCGGGCAGAGCCGGACATGCCGACCATGGCCTCTGTGCAAGCACATCAGCTCTGTCAGTGCAGGGCGCGGTCGCCCTCACCTCGCAGGGGGGGCTGGGCATCACCCACTGTGTCCCCAGGGACAACTGACCACTTCTCTTCTTTCTCTACAGCCGCACCAGCTGCTCGTGCAGGGCGCACCACCCTGCCTGGGCCATGCTCCCGCACCCGTGGCCTCAGCAGGACCAACACCTTGCGGCAGGGGTACCGAGAGCAGCACCTGCAGCCCTGCGAGCCCAGACC